>CM038674.1:362179345-363395626 GCA_021605145.1 Aegilops bicornis | reverse complement strand
AGCTTCTCTTGAGCGTAGCCTTTAGGTTCTTGTTGGCAAAGATGTCGTATGTCTGTAGGCGAAGATGCCTTGAAGTCGCTTGGCGAAGATGCCAAGGGAGATGGTGAAGTCATTGAGCGGTTGTTGATGTAGAGCTCTTGACCTTCACGTTCTTGTTGGTGATGGTGTCGATGCCGATGTGATCTTGCCGGAGACGGTAGCTCGGAAGCATGTGCTCTTGAGCGTCTTCTCGAAGATGAGGAGGATCACTTGTAGGACTTGATGAGGGCTTTGATCTCCTCCATTTGAGATTGCATCTTGGCGTCAGAGTTGTTGTTCGTGGCATTGAACTCGTCGTTGTTGTTGTAGACCGAAGGTGAAATGCCTTGCCTATCCATCACAAGACTCGAGTAGAGGCACTGTTGCAAAAGGCAGTGCCTAGGAGGCGCTTAGGCAGGCCTAGGCGCTAGGCAATAGCCAAACGCCTCGCCTAGGGCATAAATGGTAGTCTAGGCAGTGCATGCAACAAATTGTTTACCCAAGCGAGAAATCATGCCATATTGCCTTGAAATGCCAAACATCACATATTCAAATGGTAGTAGCTGGTAGTTAACTTATTTATCTGCCCTAAATTAACATCAGTACACATATAATAACCACAAATACACCCTGATAGTAGAATCTATATTACCGCCTAGGCTGCGCCTAGGGCGCTTAAGCACCGCCTAGGCACTAGGCGAAGGCCAATCGCCTCGCTTGCGCCTACCGTTTTTTCAAACCTTGAGTAGAGGTGAGTAGGAAATGAGATAAACAATACCAAGTTACCTTTTCCCAAAGTTGAGGATGTATCCCGTTTCACTCAATGTGAAATGAAAGAATAGTGGAATTGGTACCGGACTTGTTCACTCACACCTATCAAGTAAAGCTTATGGTAGAGCTCGGTGAGGATAGTGGCACAAAAATTTGATGCAAAATGTTAGCAAGAGTCAATAATGTTGAAATAGATTCACAAATTCGCAAGCGAAACAAGTAGACCAATAGCAATATGTGGCACACGGAAACACACACACGGATAGATAAATGGGGTCGTGCAACCAAGGAATGAGCACAAAATGTGGAATCCACAGAAAACGCTCATGTTGCACAACTCAAGAGAAACGCTAGCACGATTGCTCTATTGGCGGATACGACATTTGTGCACAACCTATAAGATGCAAAATGGGTAAACTTCTATCCCAAGTATGCTATGTATGTATGGTTCCCGGTGTTTCTCACAAGATGATCCAAGATGACCGAGTATGATAACATATGATATATTGTGATGCTATGGCTATTGCTTACAAGATTCTTTGCTCTCTTTCTGCTTAAAAGCTTTATTCTCTCTTTTTTTTTGTATGGCCACTTTGCGAAATGCACAAACCAAGATAGCAATTGTGTATATGTGGGAACAATCTTGTGACACAAGAGATGATATGATACCAATATGATATGGTATGTATGCAATGGAAGGTGTAGACCACTAATGTACACAAGTCACGTTGCCGGCAATACTCAAATGGCTAGTCTCGATAGGCAAGTAACGCAAAATGGGATAAGGGGTTATCAATGCAATTGCAAGGGTAATATACAATGGTGTCGTCGAGGTTACCGTCCTTGGCGATGATGAGTGGCGGTGTTCTTGATGTCGATCCATTCCTAGTTAGCCGAAACACCCTAGGAAACGGAAAAACCGCAAACTCAAAATCTCAAAGGCAAATGTCAAATGGTGGTAGCGGAAAGCGGTGGTGGTTTGCACTTGGCAATGCGGAAGTGGAATGATGGGCTATACACGTGTCGGAGTTGAAGTTGTCGTCCCTAAGTAGCCGAAACACCTTAGGAGACACGAGCCACAACTCAACAAGCTCAAACAACTATTGGGTTAAGTTGGGGGTGTCGGAAGTGTATGGTGGGCAAGGTTATGTGGAAGTGGTGGTGGTGGTTGATGAAGAAGAAATCGTCCCTAAGTAGCCGAAACACCTTAGGAGACTCGAATCACTACTCAAGCAACCACTAATGCTATGGGGAACAAAATGGGTTAGGTTGCGGAAGTCGGTGGTGGCTATGCGGATGATATGGTGGAAGGCCTAGGCAAACTTGCCAAATTTTCAAAAATTTGATGGAGTCAAATGGTGGTGGTAGCATTTTTATGGGATGGGGGGATGTCAATAGCTTCAAAATGAGCTAAAGAACGTCAAAATTGGACTCCAGATGAATTAGTTATGGCGAAAGCGGTGAAACGGAAAAACTGAAATCCTGTGGGACACATTCGGGGTGGGGCCGGATTTCCGGACCCGATGTCCAGAATCGCTGCGAATGCGCTCCAGAGCCGGATGTCCGGGCTAATGGCGGATTTCCGGGCTGGCCGGATGTCCGGGGTCGGGCGGATGTCCGGGCTCCAAATCCGAGGATGAACTCAAGGAACTCGATTTGGGGGCGGAAATTGATGATTTCAAGGTCAAAATTGGAGAGATTTCGTGGATGGAAGATGGGGAAACTTGGGGAGATACTAGATCCACTTGAAACCAAGCAAATCCATGGATCAAAATCAACAAAACATCATCAAAACTAACAAATCACAAAAAAAAAAAATGGGGCTATTTTTGGTGGGGATTTTCGGATTTAGGACGAAATCAACAAAATCAAGCTAGAAAACACGGGGTAGGGGCTCCAAAAACGTGATCAACGTGGCTCATGATACCATATGATACGGGGCTAACCCGGTGTAGGCCGATCTTTCACGTTTGGAGTGGGATCCCTCAAAGAACACGATGAACACGGGGAAGAACGGAGAGAAATCATAGGGGGAAACACTCAAGAACAAGTCCAATCACACATCCACTAGACAATCAAACACACAAGATCACAAGGTACATGAACAACAAAGGGAAAGATACAAGGTAGAGTTCATCTCCGAGAGGAGGTCTTGATGATATCCTAGATGGATCTTTCCACAAGGGGGTCTTGATGATATCCCGCAGGATCTTCTCACATGGAGGTCTTGAACTCCATGGGAGTGGTAGTCTCTCTCTCTCAAGAGTAGAGGTAGGAGCAAAGCTCACCTAAGAATGAGATATCATATTTGCTAACCCTAACTAGAGGAAGGGGATGGAGTATATATAGGCTAGTCCACGAAGGGGTAAGTGAGGAGGGATACATGGGCCTTTGGTCTGACTTTGTGACGGCAGGCGCCGGATGTCCGGGCCGGGCCGGATGTCCCAAGCGTTCATGGAGGCCGGATGTCCGGGGCATGGGCCGGATGTCCGGGGCATGGGCCGGATGTCCAGGCTGGTGAGGTCGGCCTCGGTGCTCTCTGGATAGGGGTGTCGGATTTCCGGGCTTGTGGCCGGATGTCCGGGCTGTCGGGAGGCGCCGGATGTCCGGGGCCTGTAGGTACTTGGCGGCTGGGCGGCTGCTGTGGGTGAAGCTCCAGGGGCCGGATGTCCGGGGTCCTGGCCGGATGTCCGGGTCCTGGGGGTTGTCTCCATCTTCTTTCGTCGTCGCTTCCAGGCTTCCCTTGCGGATGGTGTAGTTGTTCCTTGGCGCTTGCACTCCTCCTCAACATCCGTGAAGCTCCGACAATACCTATGCAGGTGGGGCCTTGTCTAACTCATAGGTAAGTAGGCTCTCCAAGAGTACCTAGAGATCCAGTTCGAAGGTATGCCTAGTTTTTACATAGTGCACACATAGTAAATGCTCATTTCATTGTGTGCAAGTGCAAGAGATGTGGCATGTTTCATTATGTGGTGTTGTTTTGTTATAATCTCATCCTTTTGTGTTGTTCATGACCGGAAAGTATGCATATTTACCTTCCAAGGAGATGAGTAACTAGTTTGTGTCACCTTGCAGAGGGGGTGCAATGAAGATAAGATTGAGGATTTCCAAGTACAAGATGTTAGGAAGGAGCCTTGCAAGAGAAGTAGAAGCAGCATTGAGCATATTCAACCAGTTAAGGTAAGTCACTGTATCCGACTCAACATTTCAATTCCTTGTTTGTTTCAGGCATAGTTAATTTACTCTTTTCAATTGCTTTATTTGTCCTCAGTTAATGAGATGCCCAAACGATGATGCCTGATGTTGGGTACTTGTATAACTATTAGTAGACATAATTAAAGGCCTTACCATTTAATTACTCTGGCGAAGTGTGCCTTAAGCTTTGAAGTCTATTAACAACCTATTACTGCATGAGGCTCACAATCTAGTTTATACTAGGCTAATCATTGCATAGTTTTGCTTGCTGTAGTAGGTTTGTATGAATCCCTCTGCTGTTCATTATGCTCCTTAAGACTTTAATTGATCTACAGAATGCCAAACTGCTTGCTTACTTATACGCAACATGCTATCTAAATTTGTAACTTGTCTGTGTTTTGGATTTGGCCCCAACATCATGCTCCTCTCGTGAGCTAAGAGAGATTTCTGTATGCAGGCTGCACAGACTACCATTTTATAATTTTTAAAAATATCACCTGCTTATGCTTCATGACATGTAACATTATTGTTAGTCATGTTTTGCCATTTACAAAATAGTCTGTCTTGCTCGCTTCACTGTTGTAACTATATTTTTGCCCTAGTCATGTGTACTTACAGAAACATTTCAGGATGAAGTGACATCAACACAAAGATCTGCGAGCAAAGGCGGCATGGCCGTTACCGAATGATTATGGATTGGAATTGGAATGTGCTGATGTTCTCGAGCATCAACTAGAGGTGGCAAGACAATGTGGACATGATTCTCAATGTACAATCAACAAGTTGAGACTGGACATGCAGGTATTAGATGCAGGAGTCAAAAAATGAAACAAGACACTGAGGTAACCACGAAGGAATTGGAGATTTTATAGACTGAAATTTGTGCTATCTGAATCCGCCAATCCTAGTTTCAAGAGATTATAGTTCAAATGGTAAGTTATGTTGATGCGTGTCCATGATGTATGAGCTTTATTTGTCCAAAGGTATGTAATTTGTTGTTTGTGTACGCTTTATTATCACTGGTGCCGAACTATAATGCCCAGTGGGTATATTCGGCTGTAATTTCTTTATTGTATAGTGTAGGATTATTCTACGTATCTATGCCTTAGTGTTTTTATTGTATAGTGTATGTTTTTAGAGGCAATAGTATGTCCAACACGCACAAACATTTCCTGGACGCCATACAAACGAACAAACATGTGTAGTCAAAGCGGGCCTTAACTGGGCTGGTCAAAATAATATTAAGTGGATCCCAAATGATGTGGCCCACCGAAACAACGGCTCTTAGCAGGCTGTTAACAGGCCAAAAGCTCGATAGGGCCGTATAAATGGAAATGGCCCGCGGGCCTCTAGCAGGCCGAAATAAATGTCAATTTTGTCTCGGCCCTTTTACTTCTGTGCCAAGAAGAGGCCGAAAGTGTTATGGGCCAGAGGAGGCCCAATTTGCAAACTAGGCTTTTAACAGGCTGAAAGTCGCATTGGGCTGAAATGATGCCCTGCGAAACGTGGGCCCCTAATGGACCTAAAGTGAAAGGCCCAACTGTTGTGCGGGTCGTTAACCGGCCGAGAGCAAAATGGGCTAAGAGTTGGCCCATTTACCTAATGGGCCGAGGACAGGCCTAAAGTCACAGCGGGCTAGAATTGGCCCAACTACAGAATGGGCCGAAAAATGGCCAAAAGACGTTCCGGGCCATTAACGGGTTGGAACTGACGATGGGCTGCTAATAGGCCGAAAGAAGCTCGGGCCGCAATTGGGCCTAAAGACATAGCAGGCTGTTAACGGGCTTAAACTGACGATGGGCTGGAAATTGTCAAATCTATAATGGGCCTTTGATGGGCCGATTCTGTGTAAGTTGTATGGGCCGTACTTGCAAATGGACCTGACTCAAGTAGGCCGCTAATGGGACGGCCTGTTTATTTTGATAGGCCCAGCCTTTTCACCAGACTAGGCCTCTGTTGGGTCGTGCCATGTGTCCATATGTCATAGGCGCCTCCTGTCCAATGAATGGATGACATTTGTCCCAACGGTGAGCCAACACGTGTTTCCTCCGGCCAATGAAAATTTTACACGTGGAAAATTCCCATTGGTCCGAGCTGTTAACGGGTTATCGGATCCAAAACCGGACCCGATAGCTTAACGACATCCCGTTATGGTGGATGCCACGTGGTCACCCTTGACGAAAGCACTTCTATGACGAGCGATTTATCGTCATGGAAGTGGACACTTCAGTGATGATAATTTTGGTAATACCATGGAACACTTCTACGACAACACAAGTATGACTATCTTGATTCTATCATAAATTTGACATGGATGTACATGCATGACAGAAAACGTGACCTACTGTGACAAACACGTATCATCATGGAAGTGTATTTTTTTGTAGTGTAAGTACAGACATAAGTTAAACAAGTTTCCATAAGATGGCTAGCACAAACTAGGGTACAGATCTAAAGAGGAGCAGGCCTCCTGCCTGGGATCCTCCTAAACTACTCCTGGTCGTCGACGGCGGCCTGCACGTAGTAGGAGGCACCCTCGGTGTAGTAGGAGTCGTCGAAGGTGGCGTCTGACTCCTGGGCTCCAGCATTAGGTTGCGACAACCGAGAAGAATGGAAAGGGGGAAAAGAGGGAGAAAAGCAACCGTGAGTACTCATCCAAAGTACTCGCAAGCAAGGATCTACACTACATATGCATGGGTATCAGTGTAAAAGGGGCAATATCGGTGGACTGAACTACAGAATGCCAGAATAAGAGGGGGATAGCTAGTCCTACCGAAGACTATGCTTCTGGCAGCCTCCATCTTGAAGCAAATAAAAGGGAGTAGATGGTAAGTTCACCAAGTAGCATCGTATAGCATAATCCTACCCGGCGATCCTCTCCTTGTCGCCCTGTGAGAGAGTGATCACCGGGTTGTATCTGGCACTTGAAAGGGTGTGTTTTATAAAGTATCCGGTTCTAGTTGTCATAAGGTCAAGGTACAACTCCGGGTCGTCCTTTTACCGAGCGACACGGCTATTCGAATAGATAAACTTCCCTGCAGGGGTGCACCACACTACCCAACACGCTCGATCCCTCTGGCCGAACACACTTTCCTAAGTCATGCCCAGCCTCGGAAGATCAACACGTCGCAACCCTACCTAGGCTCAACACAGAGGTCAGCACGTTGGTTTAAATCCTAAGCACACAGGGGTCTGAGCCCATCGCCCATGGCACACCTGCATGTTGTGAGGGCGGCCGGAAGCAGACATAGCTTCCCTAATACAAGAGCACGCGTTCAAGTCCAATCCTGCGTGCGCCGCTCAGTCGCTAACGTCAAGAAGGCTTCGGCTGATACCACAACATCGAGTGCCCATAACTGTTCCCGCGTAGTTGGTTAGTGCGATAGGCCAGTGGCCAGACTCATATCAAATACCAATATCTCGTTAAGCGTGTTATTTTGAAGTAACCGCGAACGCTGACCAGGGCCAGGCCCACCTCTCACCTAGGTGGTCTCAACCTGCACTGTCGCTCCGCCACAAAGATCCACCTAGAGGGCCGTCGGTACAAATGTCCTTTCAGCCCCCAATCCGTGAATCACTCATGGGTACTCTACGAGCTGACCCGACTTTAGTCACCACATGTATCATATATTATGTATATAAGTATATACCCATGATCACATCCCGAGTGATCACGCCCCGGTAGTATAACATGGCAGACGGATAAGAATGTAGGGCCACTGATGATAAACTAGCAACCTATACTAAGCAATTAGGATTGTAGGTAAAGGTAACAATAGTAGTAGCAAAGACAGGCTAAGCAGCAGAATAGGATTAACCGAAACAATAACATGCTACACTACTCTAATGCAAGCAGTAGAGAGAAGGAATAGGCGATATCAAGTTGATCGAGGGAGGGGGCTTGCCTGGTTGCTCTGGCAAGGAGGGGTCATCGTCGATGTAGTCGATCACGGGGGTATCGGTGGCGGTCTCGAGGTCTACCGAAAAGAAGTAACGGAGGGGGAACACAAATAAATAATAGAGCAATCAAAGCAACACCAAGCATAACATGGCAATACGTGGTGCTAGGGCGTGACCTAACGCAGTAGTAGGCGATACCGGCGAAGGGGGGAAACATCCGGGAAAGTATTCCCAGTGTTTGACGTTTTCGGACAGACGGACCGCAGGGGGATTGTTGCATGTTCGCTATGCTAGGGATGTGTGGCGGACGACCGGACAGCGTATCCTGATTCATCTCGTTTTTCTGAGCAACTTTCATGTACAAAACTTTTTCATCTGAGCTATAATTTATTTATTATGGTTTTTCCAAGTTTTAGCAATATTCTGGAATCATTATTAATTTGAAATTAAATAGGTATAAATGCTAGGTGCACCCAGCTCTGCGTACACATAAGTGTACCACAGGCTGACAGGTGGGCCAGGGGGTCCCAGTTGACCAGTCAACGTTTGACTGGTCAACAGAGGTGGGCCCCTCCTGTCATTGACTGTTACATTAACTAACAAGTAATTTAGTCTAACTAGGTTATTAGGCTAATAAATTTTAATTACTTTAATTAAACCTATTTGATTAAGCTAATTAATTAACTATATAATATCATTTACATATATATTTAATCTTTTTTTATTTCTTTTCTCTTAACAGCGGGGCGGGCCCCACCTGTCATAGGCCTAAGTGGCCAAACGGGGCGGGTGGCTTAACAGGCGCGGGCGCCCGTGGAGGCTGAACCCGCCTAGGCGCAGGGCGAGGCTGAAGCCATGGCGAGGCGGGCCGACGAAGGAGAGGTGGCCGGCGGCCAAGTGCGGTGGTGGCTTGGGCGGACGTCGGAGGGGCGGGGGCCGCGAGCTACGGTATGCGAGGGAGGGGGCGTGCGGGCACGAGCGGCCGCAAGGAGGAGCAGTGGCGCCGGGGGAAGCGGGGCGTGAGCGGGCGTGTGGCGGCAAAGGGCAGACGCCAGCAGAGTCGCGTGCGGCGGCGTGTGGGGAGGTGCAGGGTTTGTGCGAGGCACGGGCGCGGTGCCTCGGTCCCGGGCGCTGGCATGGTCGGGTGTTGTCGGGGACGACGCCGGTGATGAGAAGAGGCCGGACGCGAGCAACGACACGAGCAATGCGAGCGACTGCGGGCGTGCCGACGCAAAGAAGCCGGCGGGGTGAGCGACCGCGATGTCGAAGCGTGGCAAGGCGGGCCGGGCGCTACCGAGCGGAGCGAGGGCCGGTGCAGGAGCCGCGATCGACGGTGTGCGCGAGAACCAAAGTGAGCTGCTGGGGGAGAGCGGCACCATGACAACATGTGGTCGAAGACGCGGCGCTGCTGCTGCGTGGACATGCGCGAAAGCAGGCAGACGGCAGCAAAGATTAGTGGCTGAATCAACAAAGAACAAAAGCGGTAGTAACCGCAAGAAGACGAAGCAAAGAAAGCGGAGCAAGAAAAACAATGAGGAAGCAAGGCGGCAACAACCAATAGCAGCATGAGGCAGGGCGCCGAGGGGGAAACAGAGGGGAATCGTGTCGAAGCTCACCTAGGAGCGCACGATGGCTCGGTGGAGGTTTAGGAGCAGCAGAGCTGTGGACCTGCGCGGCGGACCTCCGGTGGCTGAAGACGAAGCCGAGGTTGATGACGACATCGTGGTAGCTCCCGACTCGGTCCGTTCCTTGCAGTCAATGCGGGGAGGGCAAGCGGAGCTCCCCGACACATGGTAAACGCGGGGGCACTTAGGGAGCGCGTGGACCATGGAGGCCATGACGGCAGCAGCTCAGCCTTGCATGAGGAGGAAGAAGGGGCGTGAGGAAAAGAGGAAAGTGAGCTAGGGTTTGCCCAAAGGCGTCGGGGTGGAGTTTTTAACCAATCTAGGGATACAGTGGTGTCATGGTGGCAGCATCCGCGCGGCGCACAGCGAGGGACGGCGATGGCGTGCTCAGGCTCCATGCGGTGACGAGAAGGGGAAGAAAGGCCGAGGTAGGTGGATTGGGCCACACTGTGGCTTCAGTCGGGCCAAGTGCATAGTCCAGCTTTGCCATTTATTCTTTTATGTTTTATGCTTTTCTTTACTCTTTTTATATTTTCTGTTTTCTTTCTAGTTTTATTTACTTTAGTTTTATAAATACCAAGTTATCATGTGAAGTAGTATCATTAATACAGGCCACTGCCAAACTAGTTTGGACCCAAAATAAATTGGTTTAATACTTTCATCATTTAAAAAGTTGTTAAATTATTATTTTAGCCACTGTTTATAACTAGTTTAGGGCATTTAAAGACTTTATAAAAGTGTGGTTTCTCCACCATTGTTACTTATGAATTATTTGACACATCCACAACATTTTAGTTTTAATATTTGAAAAGATTTATTGTTTAACTTGAATTTGAGTTTTGAATCCAAACGGGATTGAATCATCGTGAGATTAACAACAGTAATCGTGGTGATGTGGCATCGTTAGCAGAGATTACTGTAGCTTAATTATTCGGCCGTCACACCCAAAACCTTAGATTCGTACTTGTGGGTTGCTAGTAGTGTTGATTACTCCTTGTAGTTGGTGCTAGTTGGTTTATCCGGTGGAAGATTATATTTTCATATCCTTAATGATAATTAATACTCCTCTGATCTTGATCATAAATATGTTTTGTGAGTAGTTACGTTTGTTCCTGAGGACATGGGAGAAGTCTTGATATAAATAATCATGTGAATTTGGCATTCGTTCGATATTTTGATGAGATGTATGTTGTCTCTCCTCTAGTGGTGTTATGTGAACATTTACTACATGACACTTCACCATTATTTTGGCCTAGGGGAAGGCATTGGGAAGTAATAAGTAGATGATGAGTTGCTAGAGTGACAGAAGCTTAAACCCTAGTTTATGCGTTGCTTCGTAAGGGGCTGATTTGAATCCATATGTTTCATGCTATGGTTAGGTTTACCTTAATACTTATTTCGTAGTTGCGAATGCTTGCAAGAGGGGTTAATCATAAGTGGGAGGCTTGTCCAAGGAAGGGCAGCACCCAAGCACCGATCCATCCACATATCAAATTATCAAAGCAACGAATGTGAATCATATGAGCATGATGAAAACTAGCTTGACAACAATTCCCATGTGTCCTCGGGAGCGCTTTGCAATGTATAAGATTTCGTCCAGGCTTGTCCTTTGCTACAAAAAGGATTGGGCCACCTTGCTACACCTTGTTTACTTTTATTACTTGTTACGCGTTACGATTTATCTTATCACTAAACTATCTGTCACCGACAATTTCAGTGCTTGCAAAGAATACCTTGCTAAAAACCACTTGTCATTTCCTACTGCTCCTCATTGGGTTCGACACTCTTACTTATCGAAAGGACTATGATAGATCCCCTATACTTGTGGGTCATCACATATAAATGGGTTCAAAATTGAAATGTGTGTCCTTGGTTGCATGCTTAAGTCCCATGCAAGAAATGAGAATGAATGTCAAACACCTTGCCATCGTCGCTCGGCCGCTAACATTGAGATATATGGTTTTTGAATTCTAATAATTCGAAAATGCATCTGAAATTTATGAAACTTGACATGCTAGCATCTAACGGCATCAACATGCCGTGGTAAAAATATTGTCCCATTTGGGGCAGGTTGGGTTTTAGACGAGTGTTGTGTTAATTTTACGAATTTTTCGGGGTTCGTTTGGACATTTCACCTTTCTGGACATTTCACAAACTAGAGCTTCTCACAACAAGCCTCATGGTTACGGTAGGGAACGTTTCACCTTTCTGGACGAAACGATATCCGTTGCCTCGTCTTGATTTCAATTTTTTTCTAGTCTCAACATAGAACAAGATGAGTGTTGTGTTAATTTTACGAATTTTTCGGGGTTCGTTTGGACATTTTTATACATTAACTGAGTTTTCTATGCATTTATGTGCATAATTCAAATTTGAACTACAGGTACATGCTCCGGTGCATGTAAATTGTTTAAAAAAACAAATCTATGTCCTTGATTGCATTCTTAGGTCCCATGCAAGAAATGGGAATGAATGTCAAACACCTTGCCACCGTCCACTACTAGGAAAAAAGCTACTAGCAGCGCGGGTAAAATGGCTACTAGCAGCACGGGTACCCACGCTACTAGTATCGCGCTACAGCTAATAGTTAGTAGTAGCGTGGGAGAAACCCGCGCTACTACTAACTTTGTTAGTAGTAGCGTGTGTCACCCACGCTACTGCTATTACAGACTCGCGCTACTACTAATGAAGTAGTAGTAGCGTGCCTACAATACCAGCGCTACTAGTATCCTAAATACTAGTAGGGCACTTTTTCCCAACGCTACTAGTAGCAAATTAGGAATTAAAAAATAAAAATAGCTGCAGTATTCATGAATGGAGATCGAGACACGCCCAAAGTGCAAAATAAATTTCACAGAACCATCTTAACACTTGCAGTGTTTATGGATGCAACATTCAACATCTCAACTCGAAGAGATCACGAGGACACACACAACCATCATCAAAAGGTTGGTACCTTCCCTAGCGTTTCACCACCAACCTAACCAGACCACTTCTCTAGATGTATGTACAAAGCATCGAGGTCCTCCACCTTGAGGAACTCCGGACGGTGGCGTTGTCCTCCACCTCGGTGACCTCCGGACGGTGGCGTCGAGGTCCTCCACCCCGGGATCTCCTGCGTCGCAATCACCTGGACGATAATCTGTATGACGCGGTCGCGGGGCTTCACGGTGAAGTCTGCCTCCGAGTAGTTGAAGAGCACGACTCCCATCGGGCCGCAGTAGTCCTCGTCGATCACCCTGCACCCGGTCGAGAAAGTGAAAACTTGTTAGTTCGCGCCCTCGTGCGAGATCCAAGAGGGTATTTTCTTCAATTATCATCTCTTTTAGTCTATTATGAATCTTCAAAACGGAAAAACACCTACTAAATGCATACCCTAGATGTACGTGTTCATGCTATCTTCTTGTTTTGGTGCATTCAAGAAATACTAGTGTATTTGAGCTATATATGCTTGAAATATTTGACAGTTAACTTCTGTTCAAAATTTATCATTTCATGGATAGGGAAATCGCCAACAAAGGACATCAGAAAATTGATTCCCATTGCTCTTCAAAACAACGCCGGGGTCGATGTTGACTCTCTAGAGAGCACCATTTTAAATCAGGCAAAAAAATGTACAGAGGGAGTGATCTAAACGCTCTTATATTAGTTTACAGAGGGAGTAGTATATAAGGATGCCCATCATCTTGTGTACAATAATGAACTATTCAAGTTGAACAATTTAAATTCGAACAATTGTGAATAATGATTCAGCTTACACATCCTATAAACAAAATGGTCAACTCCATGATGTATCCATCAACTACCTAAATTTTAACATGGAAACCTTCCATAATATATAGACGGAAAGAGATAGCAAAATGGATCATGCTTGATATAGAGATTCTTCTTGCAAATCTTAACGAAGACATGACTTGCCAACACCGAGTCTCCGATAAGCAATAGCTTGAAGAGGTAATCACTTTGCATGGTCAAATAAGAGAATGTTAGTCTCCAAGAAACACAAAGGCGCAGAGAATAAAACAAGTAGTGGTGACATTTTCAAGATGATAAAAAGGGCAACAAGACGTAGCTTCGCCATGCTAGGTTCGCAGAAGGGTCCGGCCACTTCCAAAGATGATAATAAGATACAATAACTATGTCCAGGCTTGGAATATTGAAAATAAATTAAAAGATAAATTTATTCAAGATAATAACACACAACAATTAGATGGAATAATATTGTCAGGCTTAGACAAGTAAGCAGCGACAGATGAAGGGACATTTTGCTGTTTAATACTCAGCCAAAATGCCGCTTTGCTAAGCTAATAGATCCCTATGTACTAGTGTGTGATTACTGTGATAGAATGTAAAAATAGTTCCCCTTGCAGCATTAAGATATAATGATATTGTAACATTGAATGAGTGGAGTGCAACCACGATTCACAATGATAACCGAACAAGCAGTTATATCAGCCCATGATCACAGTTATACAACATGAAGAGACAGGCATTTGGCCGTGCTTGTAAAGGATGTTAAGTAGACTTGTGCACTCTACCCACATCTGCAGTGTGGAGACGGATTGGATCATGGATGCAAAGTGACTGCAAAACTAGAGATGGTGCAAAGTGACATTAGCATACATAATTCACCAAAACCGACATATTCTCTGTTCCTCTATCTTGTTCTTTTACTGCCGTTAGATAGTAGTAGTAGGAATCTAAAATCCACAATAAACAACGCTGGAAACACTAATCATAACGACCGGGTAAAAAAAGAGTGCATCCACCCAACGGCATGGAGCGAGATAGGTGGACACAACAAACGATTTCGCATCAGATTTCACCTAATTTAAACACAAACTCTGCTAGAAACGTTGCATTCCCCTCGCGGACACGATCCAGACCAAGAAAAAAAACGACACGATTCTGCTTGGATTGAGAGTCAACCCCTGCGCGCGCCAGATCCAGCGAGATCTCGGCCTAAAAGCCCTAGCCCCGATCGGAACAACTGGGGGGGAAGCAGAGGAGGGAGGGAGGGAGGGACTTACTACTCGGGATTCATGGCGGGATCTAGGCGCTCCCGCGGCGTCCAATCTCTCTTGCAGGCAAGAGGACAGGGATCGGCTTGTCAGCAGGGATCAAGATCGAGTCCTCGGCGGGTGGAGGCAGGCGGCCTCACGACTTCCCCGAGTTCTTGGCGTCTCGCTCTTCCCGTGAATCAATCAACAATGTGCTGGGAGAGGACCTGGCTCCAGCAGGCCAGCCCGATTTTAGACCAGGCTCCTCAGAACCGGCCTGCGTGGGTGGTGGAGGCGGTGAGGAGATCGTGGGGAGAGGAGCCGGGGTGGGGTGGACCGAGGAACATGTGAGTTCGTGAGAGAGTATTTTTTAGGGATGAGAGAGAGAGAGTGGTGGGGTGGACACGCTTAGTAGTAGCGTGGGGGTGTTACCTGCGCTACTACTACTTACTTAGTAGTAGCGCCGGTTTTATACCCCTCGCTACTACTATGGCCTATCCCGGGGGCATTGTTGGAGACCACTTAGTAGCAGCACGGGTTTATACCCCTCACTACTACTATCAACTTAGTAGTAGCGCGGTTTTTATACCCCTCGCTACTACTAATTAGCAGTAGCGCCCACTTTTAAACCACGCTACTGATAAACTTCTGTGTATAAGGTTTTCCCTAGTAGTGGTCGCTTGGCCGCAAACAATGAGATACATGGTTTTAAAATTCTAGTAAATCCAAAACTCATCTGAAGTTCATGAAACTTGACATGCTATCATGGAGTGGCATCAACATGCTGTGGTTAAAAAGTTGTCCCATTTGGGGCAGGTTTGGGTATAAGCTTCTCGCAAATCAGAGCTTCGCACAACAAGCCTGATGGTTTCGATAGGGGATGTGCCCCCTTTGGGGACGAAACGACATCCGTTGCCTCTTCTTGCTTTTAAATATTTTCTAGTGTCAACATAGAACGACAGGAGTGTTGTGTCAATTTTTGGGAATTTTCGGGGTTCGCTTGGACATTTTTATACATTAAATGGGTTTTCTAGGCATTTTAAATAATTCAAATTTAAACTACATGCACATGCTCCAATGCAGAAAAATGGGTTGACATATGAAATGTGTGTTCTTGGGTGCATGCTTAGGTCCCATGCAAGAAATGGGAATGAATTTCAAACACTAGGGCACTGTAGACTGCCGGTAAAATGTTGAGATACTTTGTTTTTAAATTCTAGTAAATCCAAAACTCGTCTGAAATTCATGAAACTTAGCATGCTATCATGGAATGGCACCCGACATGTTGTGGTATTTTTCGTGTCCATTTTGAGAGAAGGCGCACTCGAATAACAACCAACAAAGGCATTTTGAAACAAACAGCTGCCACTTTAACATCTCAAACGTTTGTATAATTTAAATCGTGTGCATTATGTTAACCATTCATGTGACGCCACGTGTCTGGCTTTTAATGGCTATAGGAGGTGTTGTGCGGACAACTGCTTGACTGAACGGGAGGTGTGCGAGCGCAGTCGGGTGCGCAGGCTGACCGAGAGACGTGCAAGTTGTCCTCTAATGCGCAGCTCACAGGGAAGCGGGCGAGCTGTACGCTGCGCGGGCTCACTGGGAAGCAAGCCCTTTGACTTTCATGGCCGCCCACCTTGCTCGCATTCTCTCCATTAATGGCGCCAGAGCCACTGTTTAATATGGGCGGCCTTACAGTTCGCCTCCCATTCCCCTTCCTCCTTCCCGCAGACCTCCACCAACGCCATGGCGCAGAAGGATCATCTGCCACTAGTCTTCAAGTTTGGTGAAGTCGACTCCGAGCCGGAGGAGATAGAAAATAAGGAGGAATGGGGTCTCATGGACTTGGCCCAGAACGAGCTGGCCGCGACGGTTGCTTACCCCACGCCCATCCCAGCTCCCATCCCCGCTCCCGCGCCAACGACCATCCCCATAGCATTGACGGGCTGGTCGCTGAGCACTATCATAGAGCTGGAAGCCGCGGGCGTCAGTGAGGTCTCCGCGGACCCACGCGAGCTCGTGTACATGCAATCACCAACACCCGTGCCCGTGCCGGTGCGGTCCCCGTGCGTTTGCCTTCACCCGCCGCGCCCGTGCCCATGCGCGCGCCCCCCTCAGTGGCATGGGATGCCGCCGTCGGCCGCTACCTCGTAGTGCCGCCAGTTGCCGTCCTCCTGCGCTCCGCCCTTCGATCGCGCGACGACATGATGTTTGATTTCAAGTGAAGAACATTCTGTGCTGCCTTGAAGACTTCAACAACGACGTCCCAGAGGACAACAACAACACCGGCGCGGCACGCCACCTCCGCCACCGCCGGAAATAAGTTTTTTGGTTTTAATAATGTATCTTAATCATATGAACGTAAATTCGTAGTGTGACTGAATGAAAGATATGGTTGAATGAACTTGCATTTTTCTCTCTTAATGTACAGACTTATCAAACGATTTTATTTTGAAAAAGATGTCAATGGTTTTTAAATATAAAACACTCATCGCAAACATTTTAGTTAGAACACCCGTATGCAAACCGATAGCTTCCCAAGGAAGCTAAGGCAAAATGTGCCGAGCAGGATTTGTGCAGCTCTTGATCGCAAACGTTTTAGATAGAACACCCATGTGCAAAGTGAGAGCTATGGTCTTCCCGAGTAAGTCAAGGGAAAATTCGCAGCATAGGATTTGTGCATCTCTTCAATGCAAACGGTTCAAATTGAATACGGTATGCAAAGCCAGACTTCAGCGCTAAGCCAAGCGAAAATGTGCCGAGCAGGATCTGCCCTTCAACGCAAATGGTTGTTTTGGATGACCCATGTGCAACCACGTACAGACAATTTGGTAAGGTTTGTATCTGTCATATTGGGTATATTGCCATTTGTCAAACTGGAAAGCTTGACATTTGTTGACCTAGTAACATTGCCATTTGTCAACCTTGTAACACTGTGATTTGTGAAAATATGCAGCTAAAAATCACTAGCACTATCTAATTTTTGCAACTAAAATTCAGTAATTAAGCATAGATTTCATTCATAGATTAAGCAGTCCTTCTTTATGCAAATAGTTCAACTCGACAGCTGAACCGACCAAACTTTTTCCCAATTGTTGCCAACCACGTACTGAATAGCTAGTTCAACTATATATACTAGCTAATTTTAAGTATGTTGTACAGTTTCACCGCATCTATAATCAGATGAACTGAACAAAATAGCCCCTAAATACTACTACTACGGAGGGGCTTTGTGCTACTTCCAACAACCTCTCCTCTGCCGAGCATGCTTAGTAGGAGGCAGAGGAGGAGGAGCGTACCGACGAGGTGGACAACTGCAAGGCTGCCGCTGCTACACCTTCAGAGACGCTCACCTCGAACACCCTCTGCCACTCCAGACGACCCCTCTCGAAGCGGTGGTTCTCCTCGTAGATCTCCTGATTCCTCGTCTCTGCGGCGACATGTGTTGCGGCCACGGCGGTGGTAAGGCTCTTTGCGTGCTCGACGAGGCGCTCCTCCTCCTCCCGCGGGAACTCGATGTAGCGCACAAGGTAGCTGACGCACGTGCGGGCCTCCACCTCCGCCTTCTGCCTTCGGGCGACGGTGGCGGAGCAGGTGATGATCCCGGTGGTCGATGGTGCGCTGGCAGCCACAGTGACTGACGATAGGGTGGCGGCCATGACCACCACCTCCCGCCTTTGGGCCGCAGCGGCGGAGCGGGTGATGGCCACGGTGGCCGGCAGTGGGGTGGCGGCCACGACGGGCACCTCCCGCCATCGGGCCGCGACGGCAGAGCGGGCGATGGCCCTGGCTTTTGACGGTGGTGTGGCGGCCAGGGCAGCCGGCAACAACTGCCGACGGGCAGCGGCGGCGGAGCGTGTGGTGGCTGTTCCGCCGCTCCCAACAGGGACCCACGCGCACTACACTACACAGGGGACTACGCCGCCGCCGCGGTGTAGCCTCCCAGTTGGAGCTGTCCTCTGATGACGGCGGAGTGCCCGAGTGACAACAACGGACCGGTACCATTGACGATTGTGGGAGAAGCAGACGAGATAAGCTACAGGGAGGGAGGGAAAAATGCGACGCAGGACTCGCCGGTCATGAGGGTTTATATAGCAGGCAGGTAAGCAGTGGGATTTTGGGGGATTTCACCGACTTGGGTGGGAATCTTGCACGGGAACCTACGCGGTTGCACGGGAACGGGCTCACTATAGTTTGACCAAAAGAATGCCCCCGCGCGCTGCTCAAGCTTGCGCTCTAAGCCGTCTGTGGCAGCGGGGTGACAAGACGTGCGAGAGGAGGACGAAAGTACACGTACACATACAATTAATAAAATAAAAAACGTTTGTGATTAAATTACCTACTACCCCCGTCCTGGTTTATAAGTCGTCTATGTATTTTTGTGCCAAATTTTGACTGTAGATTTAACTAATAAAATATGAATGCATGTCACTAGAGATTATATCATTGGATTCGTATTTGAACATAGCATCCAATTATATAATTTTTGTAACATGCATTAACATTTGTTGGTTAAATTTAAGGTCAAAATATGGCACAAAATATAAAGAGGACTAATAGACTAAGACGACGATAGTAGCACACGGCCGCTCTCTACGCAGCGACGCAACTGTCGTCTAGCTTGTAGACGACCATTTTCCTGCGTGTTCAACTGCTCTATGCGTGTGGTTGCTTGCGGTTGAGGCGGCCGCGACGCGCTCTGCTCGCGTCCCGCCGCGCGCACTCTGCTCTCGCGTCCCTCCGGGCGCTCTACCCTCGTCCCTCCACGCGCGCTGCCAGTGTTTGGGGCTGGCGCAGGATTACACACGTTCGTGTGCATGCGGTTGCGTCGGGCGTGGCGCAACGATCCAGTTACCCGCTGCAAAAACTGCCATGCGGACGCGCCGAGAATCTAGGCCGCCCGGCCCCCATTTATTCATGCGGCCATTTACCTTCATCTCTCGTGCTACACGACACAATAAGCACACCCACGACGACACATACAGAGAGGACATGCAGCGGTTCCAATGGCGCTCCCCCTGGATCCAATGGCGCTCCCAGCGGCCGACGACGACAACGGCGGGTAGTTCACCACGCATCACGTAGTGGACACCCACATGATGGGAAGGCCCTCTCGGTGGTGTACACGAATGAGCCTGTCTCGGTGGAGAGCTCCATCCAAACTATGGAGCAGTTGCTTGCCGAGGACAAGTACCAAGTGGTTGGCTTCGACCTCGAGTACACCATTGGTCGTGCCGGGCACGATCAGAAGGTTGCCTTCGCACAGTTTTGCGTGCGACATGATGTCCTCGTCTGCCACTACCACCTGTCCACAAGGCCTTGCGAGCGTTTCTCCAGGTTTATCAACAACTCCAACTACAGTTTTACTACGGTGGACACCACCAACGATCTAAAAGCGCTCGAGGTTTCGGGCTTGAAATGCTAGAATCTTGTCAACATCCAGGACCACTACAAGGTCTGGGGCAGCGACAACAACAAATAGAACTCCCTGGTTGACCTCGCCTCGGCCAACATCGACCCCTACTACGTGAAGATGAAGGATGAGAGTAAGAAGGACAAGAACGCCTGGCACGGTGTCTGGCATGAGATACTGGATGAACAACAGGTCAAGTACGCGGCCAAGGACGCATAGACAAGCTACGAGATGTACATGCGGATCGTTGACACGAGGGAGTGTCTTCTTCCTGCCCCAGATGAGGGATCGAGCCACAAAGCAGTGGCGGGAGCATCACAAGAAGTAGATGACTAGACGATCGTTTCTCCTAGTTTAGAATGCATACAATTGTTTATTGAGGTGTGTGCGAATGATCTATATAGTCACTTAATACACTAGATGCATGCTGGATAGCGGTCAATATGTGAAGTAATAGTAGTAGATGCATGCAGGAGTCGGTCTACTAATCTTGAACGTGATGCCTATATACATGATCATTGCCTTGGACATCATCATGATTATTCACTTTTCTATCAACTGTCCAACAGTAATTTGTTTACCCACCGTATGCTATTTTGTCGAAAGAAGCCTCTAGTGAAAACTATGGCTCCCGGGTCTATTTCCTATCATATTAAATCTAAAAATACCTTGTTGTAATTATTTTATTTTATTTTGTATTTTTGTTAGATCTATTTATCAAAACCTATACAATTTAATCTATCTCAATACCGTTGAGGGATTGACAACACCTCTTACACGTTGGGTTGCAAGCTTTTGTTGTTTGTGTGCAAGTGTTGTTTACATAGTGTTGCTTAGCTCTCCTACTGAATTGATAATATTGGTTTCATAACTATATCATTTTAGTGACTAACCTATTGACATAGTGCCTAGTGCCAGTTGCTGTTTTTGCTTTTTTTTTACTTTGTAGAATATCAATACCAAACGAAGTCCAAATGCCACGAAACTTTTTGGAGATTTTTTTCTGGCAGGAAGGCACCCAGGAAGCTTCTGGAGGGCACGAGAGGACGCTTGTGGGGCCCACTAGGCACCAGGGTGCGGAAGGGGCCTCCGGCATGCCCTGGTGGGTAGTGGGGCCCAGGGCACCCCATTGACCTACCTCCGCCTCTATAAATACTCTAAAATCCCAAAAACCCTAGGGGAGTCGACGGAATACTTTTTCACCGCCGCAAGTTCCAGAACCATGAAATCCAATCTAGAGTCCTTTTTCGGCACTCTGCCGGAGGGGGAAACGATCATGGAGGGGTTCTTCATCATCCTTGTTGCCCCTCCGATGATACGTGAGTAGTTTACGACAGACCTACGGGCCCGTAGTTAGTAGCTAGATGGCCTCTTCTCTCTTTTTGATCTTCAATATAATGTTCTCCTCTATGTTCTTGGATATCCATTTGATGTAACTCTTTTTTGTGGTGTGTTTGTTGGGATCCGATAAACTGTGAGTTTATGGTCAGTTCTATCCATGAATATTATTTGAGTATTTGCCAAACTCTTTTATGCATGATTTTTATAGTCTCATCTCCAAATTTTTGGTTTGGTTTGACCAACTAGATTGATTTTTCTTGCCATGGAAAGAGGTGCTTTGTGATGGGTTCAATCTTGCGGTGCTCAATCTCAGTGACAGAAAAAGACATGACACACATGTATCGTTGCTATTAGGGGTAACAAGATGAGTTTTATTCATACGTGAGTTTATCTTGTCTACATCATGTCATCGTTTTTATCGCATTACTCCGTTTTTCCGTAAACTTAATACACTAGATGCATGCTGGATAGCGGTCAATGTGTGGAGTAATAGTAGTAGATACAGGCAGGAGTCGGTCTACTAATCTTGGACGTGATGCCTATATACATGATCATTGCCTTGGACATCACCATGATTATTCATTTTTCTATCAACTGTCCAACAGTAATTTGTTTACCCACCGTATACTATTTTGTCGAGAGAAGCCTTTAGTGAAAATTATGGCTCCCGGGTCTATTTCCTATCATATTAAATCTAAAAATACCTTGCTGCAATTATTTTATTTTATTTTGTATTTTTGTTAGATCTATTTATCAAAACCTATACGATTTAATCTATCTCAATACCGTTGAGGGATTCGCAACACCTCTTACGCGTTGGGTTGCAAGCTTTTGTTGGTGTTGCTTGGCTCTCCTACTGAATTGATAACATTGGTTTCATAACTAAGGGAAATACTTACCTCTGATGTGCTGCATCATCCTCTCCTCTTCGGGGGAATACCAACGCGGATAACAAGCATCAGACGTTTCAAGCAAAACTCATGATATGTGACAAATAAAAATATAGCTCCAAGTAAAATTAGGGGTTGCCAACCACTGCATTCCAGGAGTTCCGTTCCAGTCTTTGCATCACCGACGCTGACGCTTCGACTGTAGGGAGGGGGGTATTGAACATGACATATCTGTATCTATCTCCAATTGAGCTTTTTATGATATCTAGCCTTGTATAGATTGACTCCTAGAGATATGGTACGATTAGTTGGATTGTCACGTAAGACATTTCCTATATATATTCTTATCGGCTCCGATGAATACAATTGAGTTGCATCTAATACCTTTACACTGTCTTCTTTCCCTTTCTTTTTCTCCTTCTGTTTGTGGTCGCAAGGATGAAACGGTATGTTTTGCGGGAGCGAGTGATTTTGGTTGAAATTGGAACGGCAGGCCTTCAAATTGTGGGAGGGAGTTTTACGTGGGAGCCAAAACGGACTGAATTGCCTCTACATTTCCAATACAGATTCGATGTCCAGCCAAATAACTGCATAGAATACCAATTTAGTTTCCATGGCTTCAATGCAGACATCTAAAGGCGGTCTTAAGTGCATTTGTTTGCCGAAATATGGCAAAACTTGAGCCGCACATTCCCAACCATCGAATCCCACGAAAGTAGCAGTATAGCGCAACTCCCTTCCCTAAAACCGCAAACTCACACTGGTCCCACGCGTCAGTCACTCGCAACAGCACATCAGACGGCCACAGCCATCCGCGAAATCCTAGATCTGACGGCCCAGATCCGTTCCTAACGCCCTATATAAGTGTAGCCTCACCCTCAGCAACGAGGTCCCTCTCTTTCCGCCTCCACTTCCTCGCGAGCCTCTCTCTTCTCCTGCTCCTCACAGCGGTGGCGGCGGCGATGCAGATGGCGGCCGCGACAACCGATGCTCCTGTGGCAGCTGCGCCGCACCCACATCCCCATGCCCATGGCCCACAAGTAACGCACGGTCACGGGCACCCGCACCCTCACCACCACATGCCGCAGCCGCGGTGGGTGGTACTTCCTTACCCGCCGCCGCCGCCTATGGTGGCCGCGCCGCCCCCTCCTACACCGCAGTATGTGAAGCATTTCGCGCCGCAGGCATCGGTGACGCCGCCTCCGCCATCGGCTGGATCCGGCGGGAACGGAGGTGACGAGAACCGGACGATCTGGGTCGGCGACCTCCAGTACTGGATGGACGAGAACTATCTCCACAGCTGCTTCGTCCCCAGCGGCGAGGTTAGGTCTTCCCGAGCTCGCTTATCCGATCCAGCTTTATCCGTGCCGGATCTCTCAAATCCTGTTATGTTTGTCCTTTATCAATTCGCTGCTTTGTCAATATTGTGTTGCAATCGAGATAGCCAACTATTTTTGCGATAAAAAATTGCATGGTAATTACAACGCTGTATTTTCTTTTCGTACTGTTGGTTCAATAGTTGCTAAAGGCGCAAACTTTGAGGCCATTCCATGCAGTAGTCGTGCAAGTGTGCAACAGACAATAAAATTAGTCATATTGGTGGCGAATTGTTGCATAATTCGAAGTCAAGTGCGAGTTTCTGTATAAATTTTGTTAGTAAGAGGGTAAAGGTGTCAATTTTGGAGTTTACACTCGGGTAGTTTGGAGGAAAGATGGAACACATTACGATTTGTTAGGGATATGTGATTGAAGACTGGGAGGGCTATACCAGAAACAGTAACCAGCTTTCTCGTAGATGCTGATCTCACATTTTTTTAGGGTCTCGATAACTGCCACAAGTGTGGTGTATTGGGTAGTTGTGCCACACGCCTCGTGTGGCATGGACATCAACCAGCCCATACACCTATGTGTGGGCAAAACAACTAATGCCCACACATATCTTTTTTTTCCTCCCGAACCCTCACACGCGTGCGTGTGGGCGAAGTTGATAACGCCCACACGCCCGTATGTCAGGCCTCGTACCCTCCTGGTCCCGCACGCGACGCGTGACGCCCACCGCGCGCCCGCAGTTGCCATGGTCCAGACCCTCGTCCATGTTCGTTTATCTGCAGTTGCCATGTCGCTGAACTACGGTTGCCATGTCGGACAACTGCAGTTGCCATGGTTGCTCAACTGCAGTTGCCATGTATGGTCTGATCTAATGTAGTTGCCATGATTTCATAACTTTAGGAGTTGCCACATACTAACACTAGGCAGTTGAGAGAGTTGCCATGTGCTCACAAGCATGCTAGGGCAGTTGCCATGTAAAAAGGAAGAGTTGCCATCTGCTTACGTGCATGTTAGGGCAGTTGCCATGTACGTGCACGTTGGGGCAGTTGCCATGTACCATGCAAAAATACATGGCAACTCGGTAAAAGAGAGTTGCCATCTGCTTACGTGCACACTGGTCAGTTGCCGTGTACCCCGCAAAAACACATGGCAACTCGGGTAAAAAAAGAGAGTTGCCACCTGCTTATAAAGCACACTAGGGGCAGTTGCCATGTGCGCTGCAAAAACACATGGCAACTAGCAGCTTGGGTGTGGGAGAGGAGACGGACGTGTGGGCGAGATGGCAAATGCCCACACACCAGCCCTTGTGCGTGACTGAAAACTGGTGTGTGGGTGAACTGCTAAACGCCCACACACCGGCCCCTCCGTGTGGTAAAACGGATGTGTGGGCGAACTATGTCACACACCACACACACGCCTTGTCCTACGTGGCACAGAAAATCAGCAGATTATGCCAAGATTCGTGCATATAGTACTGAACGGTGATGGATGCGTGTGGTCGAGATGGTCAACGCCCACACGTGTGGGCGTTAACATTTCTGTTTTTTTATAGCTCTCCTTTGCGCACACGTCTTGCCAGGACCATTAGCTCTCATTTATTGTAACTCTGAAACCTCTAAATTATTGGCCATGCTTTCTGTGGAACAGTTCATTGTCGGAAGAAATGGCAGTGGATGCGGTAAGGGCATCCACAATGTATGCCAAATTGATGGTGCCAAATGCAAAAATAGCTTTTGGCATCAGTTTGACCATTGTGGAGGGTGTTGTCAAATTGAAAAAAGAGGGAACTGGCGCTCCTAGAGGCATCAATGCCAAACTGGTTGAGAGAATAAGAAACACTATTTTGGTTTGGTGAGAGATTGCATGGAGAGAGTTCTGCACTTGCCCATCGGTAAGGAAGTAGTTTTTAACTATTAATTGGTGACAGTGCTGGTGTTTGATAGGGCCCATCCTTTTGAAACTGGCACTGCATACATTGTGGATCAAATGTACAAATAGCACCGGCGCCAAATCGTACATACATATCAGATTTGGCTTCGGCAACATTGTGGATGCTCTAATACTTCCCCTTTTCTGAAACAAAAACAAGCGGGAAAGGCCCTACAGCTATATACTACTATATGTTTGTACTACCTCCGTTCCATATTAATTGACGCTGCTTTAGTACAACTTAAGCGTCAATTAATATGGATTGGAGGTAGTAATAGAAACTTAAAAACATAAGTGTTTTTTTCTTGAATTTAACAAGTGAAAAGAACATGTTACGAAGCATTGCTTCTCTGTTAAATTAGCATGTTTCACATGTGTTGCTAATTGTCATTCTCTGCAACCTATCTGTTCTGTAGGTGGTGACGATTAAAGTTATCCGCAATAGACATTCCGGAGTTTCTGAGGGTTATGGTTTTGTAGAGTTCTGTTCCCATGCATCAGCAGAGAAAGCACTTCAGAATTTTGCTGGTCATGTAATGCCTAATACTGACCGAGCTTTTAAGTTAAATTGGGCATCATATAGTGTTGGAGAAAAACGCTCTGAACTTGCTTCTGATCACTCAATTTTTGTCGGTGATCTAGCTGTTGATGTTACTGATGACATGTTGATGGAACTTTTTGCTAACAAATATCGTTCTGTGAAAGGAGCTAAAGTTATTATTGATGCAAACACCGGCCGTTCTAGGGGCTATGGATTTGTTAGGTTTGGAGATGATATTGATAGAACTCATGCTATGACTGAAATGAATGGTGTGTATTGCTCCACTCGGCCAATTCGCATTGGACCTGCAACTCCTAGAAGAACTTCAGGTATTTCCATCACTTCAAAGTTGTTTTGAATAACATGTTTGGTATCATGTGCCTGACCTATCCTTCTGTAATCTCTGAAATTTCCAAATAATCAATAACGTTTTATGGCATGTTTAGTCTGGACTCGTTTTCATCATGAGTGCTTATATATGGTGCTTTGTGGGTGGGTGGGACATATTAGTATCACAGTATCATACTTTTATAGTTCTCATATGCAAAAGTATTATAGGTTTGATTTTTTACTTAGCCAACACTCTCCTGTCTTCCACCTAGACTATTATCCTGCCAAGGCAGTCACCTAGGCCCGTCTAAATAGCGGTAGGCGTTGGTCTGCCAGCTAAGCTGCTGGCTGACTAGTGCCTTTGCTGAACCTAAGTATCAGTTTATGACTTTACTTGTCTGACATTTTTTTTATTTTCTATGATTATTGTATTTTCAGGTGATTCTGGCACCTCTCCACCAACACAATCAGATGGTGACTCGACTAACAGGACAGTATGTGCTTGTTTCCTAGTGGACAATCTCTTTCTCTAAAAATAAATCTTCCAAGATTCTTATGTGTAAAATGGGTGCAGTATCATATCAGTTATTGTTGTAGGTATATGTTGGCGGGCTTGACCCCAACATTAGTGAAGATGAACTAAGGAAAGCATTTGTGAAATATGGTGATGTTGCTTCTGTCAAAATTCCTGTTGGGAAACAATGTGGTTTTGTTCAATTTGTCAACAGGTATTTTACCAAGATGTTCCTATAGATCCTTACGAGAAATTGTTGGATGCTTAAATATTTATTGGTTCTTGTTGGAATATTTGAAATTGTGAAAATGAATACTTTGTGTTGGTAGAGCTGATGCGGAAGAAGCATTACAAGGGTTGAGTGGATCAACAATTGGGAAGCAGGCAGTTCGTCTTTCTTGGGGCCGCAGTCCAGCAAGCAAACAGGTTTGAATTGCTCTAGACTGTTATTATATATTTTAATTAATCTCGCTAGATTAACATATCGTCAACTTTCTGTGACCGTCTTCTTCATTGTTGGATTAATGCACAGTTGTAAATCTGCATGGACAACGGAAATTTGTGTTTAACGCATTGTAAATCTGCATGGACATTGGACAATGGATTTTTTTCAAGATAACTGTAAGGGGGACCCCTACAATATATATAGGAACCCACATTTGCGTCAATGAGAACTTGAATTGCAAGTTGTGGGGTTGTACATTAACTCCCGCAACCAAGGCGTATATGCTCGGAAGGAAATTTGCATTTATTACACCAGTTTCTTTTGGGTGTTATTTCTCACTTTTTTGCTCATTTTTAAAGGAAACTGATAGTGTTTGACATTTGCTCATGGTAATTTTCTCTATGCATGCTATGCTGCTTGAGATAACAAGCTTTTGTGAACATATGCTAAACTGTAGTCTATGTCCTGTAACCTTGGGCTTGGGTGGTATCATGGCCCAGCTCTAGCCATGCCCATGTGGCTAGTGAGATTGTGGTTTGAGTAAATCTCCTTGTGTGTTTGTTCCTTGAGGATCTCAATGGGTGCCAAAGGATATCATTCAGTCTAAGTTATCTACTCCCTCCGTTCACTTCTATAAGGCCTTGAAGACATTTCAGACAGTGTGCAAAGCAATCTATTTTTCACTTGTCTGAAACGACTTACAAAAGTGAACGCAGGGAGTAATTATAATGCAATCCAGTTTTATCTTAATTATTTGGCTTTAGGCCAGGTCAAGCAACATGAGCAAAAGTAACACTAAATAACCATACGTAGTAGTCACATTCATAAATAGATGTTGGGTTTGATGTGTCTCGGTCTCTAACATGCAACTTTGCTCATGAATTTCTTGTATGCATCTTAGTATAAAAATGTAATTACTATATTATGAAAAGAAGTCCATGAAAAATCTCATGATTTTGTTGAGAACAGCTAGTACAATGTAGGTGCAACACGCACACGACCACCACCACACACACACACAGACACACTCACAAAGTCTATTGATGGATGGTTGGAGCTGTGGAGATTCAAGATTCGGTGGGAATGTTGCCTCCCACTGGGGGAATATTCCTCCTAAATGAGATATGAACCTAGGGTTTGATCCCTGGTGGGTTAGGGGGTCCGACCACCCTCCTAACAACCCAACCACAAGTGGGTTCTCATGAAGAAATATAAAAAAATATATTCATGTGGCCAATATTAGTATATTATTATATGTAAAGAATCAAACATAGGAAAGTTTGATTGCACACCTTCTAGGAGTGCTATCTATTTACAAATAGAGGTAGCAGTGCCTTCTTTCCTTGTGTGTCATATAAAATGGCCATGTGTGAAGGGTATGCATAGTCATTATTAGAGCAGAAGAAACACATCCGCCAACCACAAATATTAGGTTCTCTATCTCTATAGAAGTGGATACAATCCATTTGTGGTCACTAGGCAGGAAGTATGGCTAACTATGAATAGTTAGTACGCCCCTTCTCTTCATGCGGGTGTAGTCATGATGCTGTTACGCCACTTGGGTTGAAGGGCACTTCAAGCAGCCGGAGGGAGACTAACTATATCCTATATAACTTAATAGGCGATCCCCACTAACTTATTTTTCTCAACATGCATGCATGCCACCTGAACTTGCAACCATGCATGAGAAAAAGCCCACCTCAACATGCGATCCTGCATGCGGAAAAGGCTTTCTGTTCTATTATGCTATTTACATTCAACGAATATTTTATAACTATACAATAAATCATTTCAGTATCAGCTCTCAAATTATTAATCCAAGTGCATGTTCCATGCAACCAAATCTCAATTGAAATATATTGCAGCCAATTCCTGCAACAACACATGTGGTGTGATCTAGTTATCCCCCTTTGATGTAGCACAATACCTGCATGCATGACTAATGTTTTTTGGATATTGGTCAACTATCTACTTGAGCATTCTTGGAAGCATTTTGTTTGTACTATGCATTGTAGTGTCGTATTGTCCCTATCCACTAGTCCTCTAAGTGGTCTTACTTTATTTACTACTCCCTCCGTTCCTAAATAATTGTCTTTCTAGACTCTAAAACATGACTACACACGGAGCAACATGAGTGAATCTACACTCTAAAACATGTCTACATACATCCGTATGTTGTAGTCCATTTGAGATGGCTAGAAAGACAATTATTTGGGAACGGAGGGAGTACATACCAGTAGCACTCCCTTACGTCATGTGAGGTGATGCAGAGAGGAACTGGGGAAACTTGGGGAGGAATATGAAGCAAGAGGTCTCGAGTTGGAAGATTCAATATAATTCATTGATACCCCTAGACACACATGGCAGCAGCTATAGATGCTACAGGGCCTCGCACATGCTACAGTAATGGGCTGGAGGCAACTGGGCTGTAATACCACCCATGTAGATATAGCAGCCGTAGCAGTTCCCCTTACTTAAAAGAGATCTTGACCTCAAGCCGAAGGTAACTCCGATAGCACGCTTGCCCACTCTGAGTAGGAAGACCACTCCATGCAATCTTGTACTGCTTGCGGGTATGGCCTCCAACTTTGACAAGCCGAGTTTGGAGAACTTTGGCAGGTTTGGATGAACTCACCAAAGATTGATCATACTGTAGAGGTTTAGAAGCCGCCTCGATGTCTTCAGGTGGTTTTGCAGGTTTGGGGAAGGAGACATGGACAAAAGGATGATATTTGCTGGATTTTGAGCTGGTATGCCACTTCACCCACCTTTTCCAACACTTTGGAAGCCCAAAATATTTGAATCGAAGTTTGTGATTACTGCAGCAAGAAACCGGCTCATGCATATATGACTGAAATTCCAGAAACACCCGGTTGCCCATCAGAAACACTTTTTTAGACTTGTGTTTATCTTCCTGAACTTCCATGCGTTGTTGAGCCCAAAGAAGACCTTTTGCTAGTAATTTAGGGGACAAATTGGAGGAATGAATCGGCCATCGTGGAGAGGAATTGGGGAAAACTTGGGGAGAAAGATGAAGTAAGAGGTCTCGAGTTGGAAAGATTCAGTTTTATACAGTATTACACATATGCCCCTACACACACACGACAATGGCTATATATGCCACATGCCCTCACACACGCTGCAGTAATGGGTGGGAGGCACCTGGGCCGACATTACCCCATGTATATCTGGCAACCATAGCATTGACCCACGGTAATGGTTGGAGTCTGTTCTCTTGAGTGGTGAACCGAACGGTTCCATTATGCTCACCTATGTAGTTAGCTCTACGACTTTGTGTCCTGCACTTTTCTAGACGCGATATTTCTATCAGCCCTTTCCTTTACATATTCTAGTGTCGAACTGTGTAATTCTGACTACATAAATTCATTGGACAACAATACAATTATCTGTAGTCTTTATGTAGAGACATCATGACCTGTTTGGCTGCTCTTCAGCTCCAGCTTATGGGCTTTGGCTCCTCTACAATCCATAACTGTAGAAAATCGAGAAGGGCTCTAGCTTCAGTGAAAATATGTTTATTCTTCTTTGAAAAGCTCAAGAGGATGCCCGCCTAGACAGGTCTAGTAGTCAATACAAATTTAGAATTATAGCTTAAGCATTTAACTGTGTTACCCAAGTTACCCTTGGAAGTTGGAAATTGGACGAATCAATTGATGTAGGGTTTTGGGCATGCATTTTCAAATTTGGTTTCGTTGATTGTTGTGTTCTGCTAAACTCCGATCGCGAGTTTGTTCAGAAACAGTGAATACACATGCAAGATTGCCATTATTTCCACGAAACAAGATCAAAGAGGTTGTGATATCGTCTATTGATTCTTTGAACATGTTGATACGTGAGTCCTTTTTCATGGTGTGCATTGTCTGGCAACATGTATCCCCTCCATGTCGCGTAGCTAGACTGGCAAAACAGCAGTAGCCACAGATACAATTCTCAAGAAAAAAGGGCAACCTTCCTAAAACCTCTATGAGCTGTGCTGTATGGGTCCTCAGCCAGCTTTTAATTTACCATCAGTTTTACTCCGACAGGCTTACCCATTATCAGTTGAATATTCTTATTAAGAGTGGATAATTATACCTACCAAGTGTCTTGGAAAAAGGATTTTATTTCTTGCAATTGTTACTTGTTCCCACAAAAATCTTAAATGTTAGTCTTCTGTTTTTGCAGTCTAGGGGTGATTCTGGGCATCGGCGGAATGACATGTACTACGGCACGCCTTTCTACGGTGGATATGGCTACGGGTCGCCAGTTCCTCACCCAAACGTGTATGCTGCGGCTTATGGAGCCTACCCTTTCTACGGTAACCGGCAACTAGTGAGCTGATGATAGAGGTCGTCTCTGTTTCCTCCCAACTCCAGTAGAAAACAAGGTTTTGGTCCAGTAAGCACAGTATCGTACGATGAATATTATAGATGGCCATAAAAGCGGGCGAGAGACAGGTATATGAATGTGATGTCTGCAGATTGGTGTTGCTAGTAGAACCTAAAGCAAGGCTTGTAGACAATAAAGAGTTGAGTTATTCGTATTGTTGTAAGAAATTTTGACTTGCTAATAAAACCATTGGCTGGAATTAATTTTTCTCAAGTTCAGGTTATGATTGCTAGGTTAATCTTGCTTGGCTCGCAATTAATTTACTTGCATCCACCGAGATTTAGCCTACTTTTCTGTTCGTCGTGACCAGATAAGTGAGGGCAAGTACAGGAGATGTGTAACCTTTCGTATGGCCTCCATAGTTTCTTGGATATTGTCACAGGCTAGTTATGGTTAGCTACTATAGTAGCCAAGTATGGAAAGCATCATGTCTAAATTTATGAGAAATGTAATTGGCAAACAAATTTTTTTGGATAAAACTAACGAACGATTCCCAAGCCCTTTGATTGGCATACGACGCACGATCTTCTTTTTCTGTTTTTTTTATTTTGCATATGTCGGTGATGTTCCTTCCGTCTTCCTCCCCCCACGCCTAGCTGACGGTGCCTTGCTCCGCTTCCTCCTCCTGGCCTTCAAGCCTGAGCCCGTTGCTGCGTCTGGACCTAGCACCTCGTCGTGACCCAGTTGGGCCCACTCCCTGACCCCGCGCCGACGAGCGCCTCTTCATCATGCCCCCCGCGTGGCTCCTGCCACCACATCCTTTCTCAACCCCGCCGGCCAGCGCCCAGCCATGGCGGCGCCCAACGCGGGTGACTTTGCGGGCCGGAGTGCCCCGGCAAGGTGAATGGTGATGACCCGTGAGGGTTTAATCGTGGTCCTTTTGATAAATAAGAGTGTTGAACCTAATGATAAGTAGAAAAAAATGACAAGCGGTTTTCAATAAAATATTCTCTGCAAGTGCTGTAAGTAACAGTGATAGATAGTTTTGTAGGAAGGTAATTCGTAACAGGTAACAAGTAACAATGATAAGAAAAGTGCAACAAAGTAGTTCAATTTTTTTTATAACAAAGGACATGCCGAAACGTTCTCGTATAACAAGCAAAGCGTTCTTGAGGACACATGAGAATTATCATCTAGTCATTTTTATCATGTTTATTTTATTCATATTCATTATTTTGATATGTGGGTGGACCGGTGCTTAGGTGCTATTCTTACTTGAAAAAACAACCCACTTATGATTACCCCCTCTCACAAGTATCTGCAACTACGAAAGAAGAATTAAGATAAATCTAATCATAGCATGAAACATATGGATCCAAATTAGTCCCTTACGAAATAGCGCATAAACTAGGATTTAAGCTTATGTCACTCTACAACCCATCATCTACTTATTAGTTCACAATGCCTTTCCTTAGGCTCAATTATGGTGAAGTGGGTCTCCTCCTGAAAAAACGGATCGCCCCCCACGTCGTCTTCGGGCAACACGGGCGACAGCATCTCCTCCGCCCTCTGCCGGCAGGCTCTAAGTCTGCCCCCCTCGCCGTCGCCGGAGGACGTCGCCGGGCAAAGTCCATGCGGCTGATGGCGACGGCGAGGACTCTTTCTATGTGCGCGTGGCGGTGTAGTGGGATGTGGTTGTGGCGAGATATCTTTGCCGACGGTTGGCGGCACCGCACGCAGCGGTGTGAGCTGCAGGCGGTCGTGATCTTGCCGGGGTCTCATTGTGGATCAAGTGGTCGACCGGTGACTACAAGTCCGCAGCCGTGGTATCTCCTCTGCGGCCGACGTGCAGGACTCGGATCGTGGCTGAACAAGGCATCTTGTTCGCATGTGTCAACCACGTAATAAGGTACAAGATGCATGCTTACATGGATGCATGGTGGCTCATCAAGCATCTCTTGGATCTTCGTGCATGGAGCCGTCTGATGGCATCTTGTTCGCATGTGTCAACCACGTAATAAGGTACAAGATGCATGCTTACATGGATGCATGGTGGCTCATCAAGCATCTCTTGGATCTTCGTGCATGGAGCCGTCTGATGGCCCTTGCGGGCTCTAGGTGGCGCGTTTGATTCTGAAGTGCGGTGACTCCTCGCTACCGCCATGGCTCGTGTACGGATGCGCTGACATCTACGACGACATCTTACATGGGCATGGTAAGAGAGCGTCGCGATCCCATGAAGGTTCGCGGCTGGCAACCATGGATCTGGTGGTGACCACCCGCGGCGCTATGATCCACGGCTTGGTGGTGGTGATTCAGATTCGGTCGACTGAGTGAGGGTGATTGCACACTGTGCTGCAGCGACCTCCTACGGCTCCATGGAGGTGGTGGTCATTGCAAGATCTTTGGTTCATCTCAAGATCGAGTGGCTGACTTCGGCAGTGGGATGCAAATTATGGGCGAGCACCGACGCGAGGAATGGTTGTGCGATGGCGGCGGTCACATCGCATGTAGCTTCGGATCGTAAAAAAGTGGCGGCGACAACACTTGCATGACTTCGATGGTGGTGCTACTTGAGCACCCGGTCGTGGTCCGGGGTGAAAGCCTAGGCACAGCCTCGCAATGGCGATGTTTTTTATGTCGTTACCTTGTTGAAGGCTTTGCCCGGATAAGCTCCGACTGATTCTTCAGGGTGAAAACCTAGATTCTGGTCTTGGTGGTTAGATCCGGTGATGGCGATGCTTGAGTGTCGCTCCCTTCTTCAAGGCGTTGCTGTTGAAGAACCTTGTCGTCTGTGTGATGTCATTAGATAATTGGTGCGGATATGGTGTTCACTGTAGTTTGCCGATCGTGGCTCTGATCACTTTGGGTTTTTCTTTTTTCCTCGGCTACGCATAGTTTTGGTCTTATATGACTTTGCTATTTGTCGCCGTGTTTTTGTGTGTGTGTGTGTTTGTGTTGGCTGTGTGCATCCTAGCTATGCAGAGGCCGGGTGTGTGCTCTTTGAGTTTGTATCCTTTTGATGCTCCTTTTTGAGCTAATAAAATCCACCCTTTGTCGAAAAAAATTATGGTGAAGTGATTCACTTCAAAGCCAAAAAATGTGAGGAGAATTAGAAATAAAGAAAAAAAACCTCTAGTTCTTACTACCAACATCAATGCTTCTCCAAAATAACATTTAGTTCACAGCCAAAACACAAATTCCTTCTGAGAGCATTGATGAAAAAGGTGCATTTCCTACCTATGGCGGAGGAGGGACCCCGTATAGTTTTGTGGAGTTCCACTAAAATTGAGGTATCTGCTTCTATTTGCACAAACATGCCTGATATGGAGATTGACATCTGTGTTTGCAAAAAAATGTAAAAGGGTTATCGATGGCATTGCGTCATTTTAAAACTACCATTGGATTTATCGACGGCACTAGATTGACAATAGCATATTATTCCCTCAGTGACATTGCATCATTTTACAAGTGGCAAGTGGCATTGGATTGACGGCAATAAAACAATGGGAATATAAGGGCATGGCGATATCAGGCGCACCAACACCATGTAGAGTACCACCACAGAGGGCAAGGCAGAGCTAGCTGTCGAGAGGAAGAAATATATCAGTGCTAGCATAACAAAACTAGACCGTACGAAATTAATTACATTTCAGACATCTTTCAACTAAACACGAATAGCCTTTAGAGGCAGGTATAATCTAATGTCGGTCGCGACGGGGGTCCATGGTGTTTTGCTCTAAACCGGGCAACACATCGGGTGTCCATGCCAGCGACGCGGTGGCGGTGGCCTTCATGGGACCCTAGCGGCGACGGCTCCCATGGTCTACTTTTCCTCAGTGTCTGCTGCGGCCGCGGATGTGTTGGCCGCCTCCACCGGCAAGCTGGGGTTCTGCCAATGTTTGGCGCGGATGGCGCGGACAACCACGGTGCATTGGACGCCGTGCTCCCCTGTGTGCCGGCGTGAAGTAACTGGCCACTCCTCTGCGAGTAGGCTTGGGGCGTCAAGTTGCTGCACCAGGGGATAGCTTGGAGCAGCGGCTTGCCCGCCTACAACCTTGCCCATGGTACTAACGGCCTAGGATGTGGAGGGAGGTGGAGCAACGAGTTGCCTAGGTCGTATCCGGCAGGCTCGTCGGGGCACCCGGCCGACTTTTATGCCGGAGAACTCGTCTTCCTGCTCACCGGATGCTATGGAGAGTGTGGAGAAAATGGTGCAAGGAGGAGATGGGGAGCGGAGGTGTGGTGAGGTTCTTGCCAGGCGTCTAGCCTCATTTAAATAATGGACGAACACGAGGAGCCAACCAACATTGTGTTTAGAATGCCGGCCGGCTCGTAGAAGGATGTGTGGCCGGCACATGTGCGGGTTCAATGGAGCTAGGCGGGGCAGTCTGAAGCCGATTGAATGCGGCGAGGAGGCGTGTTCAGCCTGGCGTGCAGCGAGTGGCGCTCTCTTGGCCAGAGCAATGGCTCAATGCCTCAACCAGTGAGAGGTCGCGTCTGCTCTGGCACCGTGTGAGAGCAAGTACTCCCTGCGGTCCTTTTTTGTTTCGTTATAAGAAAATCTCATTTTTCCTGCAATGGTCTGCGCCTTTGTGCTGCTCTTTCCAAGAGTACTCCCTCCAAACCCTTCCTCTTCTACCACACGTGCAGCCACAATAATTCATATCTCTCTCTCCCATATTCCTCGTCCCTTCCCAAGGCATGCTTGCACATAGAGAGAGAGAGAGAGTCCCATGCATGCAAAATTGGAGAGAGAGAGAGCTCCATGCAGAGAGATGAAGAGGGGAGAGAGAGCCTGCATGCAGAGAGATGTGAGAGAGGAGTAAAATATGCGTGAGAGTTGAGGGCTGCAGGTTGAGCCAAAACATTGCATGTGCGTAACTACCTAGTGTTTCCTCCATTGCAATCCAGGGGCAAAATATAATTTTTTGAGCGCTCATCTCTTTGGTATGCGGCTGGATGTTAAATGCAAAGAAAAAAGCACTAGAGGGACTACAATAGAGCGACGTAGGCGGGCAATAGATGCCACACCAAAATTATGCCTAGTTGGAGGAGAAACGAGAGGAGAGAGATCAGAAGCGAGCTATTACAAGCTTACATCCGGCTGTAGCACGAGCCCCAACAACCTTTGAGAAAGGAAAAGGTGGGTCATATACTATTTGTTGTATCGGTGGGCTATTAGGTTGGCTTTAAGTGACATGGCAACACCATGCTCTGAGATAGGACGGCATGGTTCGCACATTGGGATGCTCCAGCACTGTGTCTGCTCCCTCATCGATGGCAATCGCATCAATGCTTCATTGCCGCTGTTCCACGATGGACAGGATCCGGTAGGATCTTTCACCGCTATGATGAGAGAGAAAATGACTACCGCCCATCTTGATTAGATCAGGAGAAAGTGAGAGTGTGTGAAGGGAGCAACCCTGGCTAGCAGCAAGCGCTGAAACTCTAGCCTACGTGTATAGTGATGATTTTCATTTTTCGCTCCATACCAATCATTTTAATAAATTGTGTAACGCGCCCTTGAAAATCGGAACTCTTACCCCGCTAAAAAATGATTTTTTAGACGTCGTAACTCGATCAGTGGCGACTGGCAAGCCGCCACCTCCAAGTCGTTCACTTGTGGTCCCCGACCATTAACTCCTAACATCAAATTATCACGCGAGCTAACTCTTCATATAGAAGTGCACTGCACCACATACCCTCTGCCCGCGCATGCAGCAATCATGCACCTATGGGTTTATTTGTTTACGGTGCGTTACATAACTCCCATGTGTGCGAGACAGTTAGAGACCGACTGTGTGCGTGCGTCTCTTCTCTTCGTATATGTACTCTAGTGTTTGTGTAATGTGCAAAAAATAATAATAACTAGCAATGTGCCCATGCGTTGCAACGAATCCAGAGTAGAATAATACATATTCACAAATTTGAAAGAAAAAATGTAGTTTTGATATACATATATAACCAAAAATATCTTATGTGTCACTCAAAATATATTCCTTGGGATTTTTGATGAGGTAAGGGAGGAATGTGGTTGGCTTCAAGATACTAAGGGGTTTTCTGTAAATTGGAGCAAAGAAGTGGGATATTGTTGTAAAAATCCCGTGTGTGTGTGAGAGAGAGAGAAAGAGAGAGGAGGATGGAGTGTGTGTGTCACAAAGAGAGTGTGTGCGAGAGGTATCGACATAAAATGAGGCAATAGTGTCTGTGTGCATGATCGAGAGAAATAGAGGTACAAAAAAGATCGAGGAGCAGAGAGATACATCAAAGTATGCGTGTGTGAGAGAGGCACGGAAGAAGGATCCGTGATCGATGGAGTGTGTGTGTGTGTGTGTGCGCGACAGAGAGAGAATGTGAGAAGTCACATGAAGTACACATGAATGTTAGGGAGCGAGTTACATTGTGTGCGATGGAGGCCTAGAGAGACTGGGTGCGTGAAACGAAGGGGCCTACAAAATATATGCGAGAAAGACATAGACAGAGGGTGGCAGAAAGAGTGTCGAGTGCGTGTGTATGTGTGCTATGGAGAAAGAGAGTTCTTACACAAAAAAATAGGGAGCACGGGAGAGACTACATAGGGAGGGCCTATTTCAAGAAGTGAGTAGATATCTACACAGATACAAGGAGTGCGCGAGAGACATATATGAGGGTGTGGAAGAGAGAGTGTGCGATAGATGGATAAACCTATCTGGAGGCTGGTCGATCAATGTTTGTGAGAGAGACAGGAGTCGGGGGTGCGAAAGCAAGAGTTTTATGTGTGTGTGTGAGAGACAGACGGGAGTCAGGAGGGGGAGTGAAGTGAGAGTTGTGTGTGTGTGTGTGTGAAAGAGAGAGAGAGAGCTTGTCTGATCAGTAAACAAAGGAATAATGTCAGTTTTGGAATGGAGTTAAAGAGGGAAAGGAGACCCTAACAGACGGTGTGTGTGCGAGAAAGAGAAATTTTAGAGGTAGGAGTCATATCTATAAACATATAGGATGCGTGAGAGATCCCTAGAGAGAGAGAGAGACAAAGTGAAAGGCGAGTGAGAGAGTGTGTGTGGTCGTGAAAAAGAATGCTAGGTAGCTAGAGAGATACCAGAGAACGATAGAGGTGTGAGAGATAATAAAGCCGAGTAATCTATAAAGATAGAGAGAGTGTGAAACCTCTCAAGAGAGATAGTGAGGGACTGTGTTTGTGAAAAAGGGAGAAACATGCAGTGAGCATGCGGGTGAGATGGAGAAAAGAGAGTGATAGCTACATGAAGGAGCACGCGATACAGACCTACAGAGAGATGAGCGTGAAAGGAGATTCAAATATTTAGTTGCGTGTATAAAAGATGTCAACATAAAAGGGATTCAAATATTTGAATTAGAGATGACGATACATGTAATTCATGCTCAAACCAAAATTGATCTATCAAACATGCATACTCATTTGAATTTGTGCACATGTATTAATTTCTTGATATTAGTGATCCATACATTTGAGTTGAACATAATTTGGTTTCAAAATTTGAATTCAACCTAATGAATTTGAGATCATTGCATTTGTAAATCATATTATATATATAAAGGAGCAGAATTATTCTTATATATATAGGGTGGGTCTATTCTAGTAACACCCTTAAGATCTTATTCTAATAACACCTGAAGCTTATTCTGCTAACAAAAAAGAACCGCACGAGTGCCTCGTAGCGAACTGCACGGTGACAAAACCTACCACTACTATCTGCGCCGCTCGTGCCCACCCGACCCACCCGCACGCCCACACACAACCCACCTCCTCTCCCACCTTCTTCCTCCTGCAGTTGTCAGAGCCCCGCATCGCCCTGCCTTCCTCTGCGTCACCTCCCCGATCCGCCGAGCCACCGCAGCCACCTCCGCCTTGCCCTGAAGCCGCCACTGCCGTCCCCAGGGCCCCGTGCCACCAGCTAGCCATAGCTGAGCCTCCTCTCCACACGGCCTCCGCGCTTCTCCTTCCCCACCCCACATCGCCACAATGCCCCAAGGCACGCCCGATGGCTGCCGTGCATCCCCTCCCCCACCACATCATGTCATCACCCCCACAACCCACCTCGGCCGCCACCTCATGGCCCACGCCGCCAGCCTCCCTCGCAGCCACCGCCGCACTGCCACCATCCCCCGCGGCACCAAAGCACCCCTCGCGGTGTCGGATCCGCACCATCCCGCGCTCATCTCGGTGGAGTTCAACGGCGGAGGGCAAAGGCCCATGTGGTCTCCAGCCTCCACCAGTCCCCACGGTGGAGGCCCGTCCCGGCAGCTCTTCTCCTGGGCCCCCTTCTCCTACCCCCACGACAACGTCGACCTCTCCAGCTCCGACTCCTCCATCTCCTTCAGCACCTCCTACTCCGCCACTCCAACCTACCCCTTCGGCAAGTCGCCTGGCCCACCAAAACTACCTCCTGTGGCGGCGCCCCGGGAAATCATCGGATCCCAGCGAGATCCGGCCGTGGACTTCTTCCCGGGTGTGCAGTTCGGCCCCTAACAGTGATGCAGTGCAGCTCCAGATCCACCGAAGATCCATGGCGTCGCTCCGAGCATAGCCAAAGAACGTAATGGAGGTTGGGGTAGCCACGGCCGTCACCCCACTGGATCCGGCCGGCGTGCACTCCCGCTGATGTCGCAACTCTCTCTCATCACCCATGCAGTTCGACGCCCCTCCACAACTCACGGTGTCCAAGCTGGGGCCACTAGCCGACGCCTCGCTCCCCTCTGCATCTTCATTCATGTGAGGGATCCTCCTCTATCCATGTTCGCGCCTCCATGGTTGTGCGTGTGCTTGCAGTACACTAACATGAGGAGGGAGACGACACGCATAGGTGATATGCAGTATGCCGGCACACCGATTACTGCGGTTTTCTCTCTGAATTAATCCCTAAACTAACATGCTCTAACATGCTTGAAGTTCAGTTCCTATTTTTCTGTGATTCAGCTTTGTTGTGGTTTTGGCAGGAGATTATAAACACAGGAGAAAAGGGGAGAATTAAGAACTTCGTCGGTTTAGTACTCTGCCCAGTGCAGTTTATTTGGTTAGTTCTCTGTCGAGTGTAGTTTATTTTTGTTGTTCGTTGATTTAGTAGGAGAGTATAAGCAGTTCTCTGCCCAGTGTCGTTCTATTGGGAATTGCGTCGTATATTTTCTTGTGCACTTGATGGCGCGTGGTTCTTTTTTATTTTTGCTATTTTTTTGCAGTAAGAAAGGGACTACAATACATCACCCCCTGCGCGTGGTTAGATTTTTCATTGCGGAGTGAACTACTCGCTGCGCTGGAGGTTCCCAACACCTGATTGCTTTTTGTTTTTGTTTTTTGTGGGAGTTTTTCTGTACAAGGCAATTCCAACTCCTGGATGTTTAACTGCCGGGAGCTACAGTGCGGCTACCGTAGTATTGAAGTTCATGATTTTCTTTTTGCCTTTTCAGATTTTGTTTGGGCACAAAAACTCCAGTTCACCTATGACATCACTATAGTGTGGCTGGGTGTTCACCGGCGAGCATGCTCGCAGTCCGGTGGCGCGACGCTCGTGCTTGGATGTGCATTTTATTTTTGTGGGTTATTTCCTACAAAATGTTGAGTACATGATGCAGCTCGCTGTAAAAAAGTTGTGTGGTTCATTCTGTAAAGAACCCGACGGGCAGTTCACTTTGTTGATGTGATAACCGAAGAAAACTAAAAAATGATTCTGAAAAATCAGCACAGTCTGCTTCACCTCGCCTCATCAAAAATAAAAGATAAAAGTTGTGTACTTCACTTCAGTAAGTCATGTGTTTCACTTCCCTCGATTGCGAATTACACTCGTCTCTAGTAGTTTCATGTGTTCTAAAAAAAGAAGTGCTACCAAAGAGGTTCACTACTCGTCTTCAAGCAGCTCGTAAGTCATATTTTGAAGCTCACTTTGTTCTCTCATGCAGTTTGTTATAAAACTCCTTCGTGGTTCCCTTGGTAAACAAAAAACAAAACATCTCAAAGAAGCTCGCTTCTTATTAGATGTAGTTCACTCGCTCAGTCCCCGCGGTCCCCTCGTCTGGTCTATGCGCGTAAAAAATAATAAGTATGAAAAAAGACAACAAAACCTCATGTGGTTCACTTTCGGATAGTGTCGCGGTTCACTTTCTTCAAACGTGAAGTGTAGAAAAATGTTACGGAAACAACAAAAAAAGGTAATGCGGTTCACTTACTTCCAACGTGAACTGGAGAAAAATGTTAGGGAAACGACAAAAAAAGGTAATGCGGGTTACTTTCTTCCAACGTGAAGTGCAGAAAAATGTTAGGGAAACGACAAAAAAGGTAATGCGGTTTACTTCTTGATAGCGTTGCGGTTCACTTATGCCAGATGTGAAGTGCACTCCACTTCCTTGTGTGCAAAAGTTACGTCCGACAAAATAAACCATGAAGTTCAGTTATCCGTCTGCTGTAGTGTGGTGTTAAGTCTGAAGCAGTGCGGTTATCTGTCGGATGAAGTTCACTCGTCGACTTGGGTGTTACGAAAAACAGAGTGTCCGCATTTCAGTAAAATTGAAACCGCTCTTAAACTATAAGGAATTAAAAAGAGTGTTCTGCATGAAAAAGTTGCGCCTCGTCGATATCTTTCCAACGGTGTATCATTTGCATCATTCAAATGAGTGGTTTGATTTTTTTTTTACGAAAAACAGCCGCTGCCACTCGTCGTCCATCACATGATTTTCAAAATTAACTGAAAATCGTAGGTAATCTCGTAAACATTTCTACATATGAAAGTTGCGCCTCGTTTGTAGCTTTCCAACAACGTATCACACGCCTCGCTTCGACAAACAGTTCATAAACTAGAGCGAAAACAGTACAAAAAATTATTATTTTTTTCAGAAAAACGAAATTCCGTGATTTAGTAAATTTAAAACTACTCTTGAACCGCAATGAATTAGAAAGAGTAATATATATGAAAAAGTTACGCCTCAACAATATCTTTCCAATGGCGTATCATTTGCTTCATTCTGACGAGCGGTTTAGAAAAAAACGCAAAAAAACACTCGCTGCCACTCGTCAGGAGCCGCACAATTTCCGAAACTGCTCTTAAATCGTGAGGAATCTGGAATTTTTTTTGCGAAGTTGCGCCTAATCCATAGCTTTTCAACGGATATTACACGCCTCATTTCAATAAACGTTTTAAAAACTAGGATGAAAACAATACCAAAAAAACTGCATGCAGTTTTTTGTGACAGGAAGTGCACTCGCCTCAGTACTGCAGTGCTCTTGCGTTGAGCGTGCAGTTTGGAAGTGTTAGTGGAATAACTATTCTGCTAATATTAGCAGAATAGACCAGCTATATATATACTAGATCATTGATGGTGCGCGTTGCTACGCCTGTCCACTTTACACTTTAATGTTAGGGATTGATGCAATTATATGGACCCAAATCAAATACTCGTCAAGTTAAATTAAGTTAATAGGGCTGCTTGCATGGCGTAGCCTTACGATGCCAAATGCAAAGTTGTAATGCCATATACAGAGAACTTCCCCTTGAGTTGAAGATAGAATAGTCCAATCGATTCAGGAAAGAAAATCACTTATCAATATGAGTATTTACTCGATTAACAAACTTGACAGCATTACTTGAGATACAATTTGCAATGGTCAGAAATCAAATGCCTAACTCAAACAGAAATTTCTCATGCCCTAGATCATACATTGATAGCTTTATGTCACACATGAGCATATTTTTCACAACTGCATGATAAGCAGGGAAGCAGATTTATTAGTGGAAATTCCCTGTGTTGGGACCCAATGTATATGCATGCATGTATATGTGCCTGTAATGATAATGATATATTTTCATATGTTAATGGTGGAGTGATATTGGCTACTTGGGCAAAGAATTGCAGTTCAACAGTTATGTTGAGCGTTCGGTAAACACAAGGTACATGTGCATATATATACTTCCGGCAAGAGATGTATGTTGTAGGTATATAAATTATATTTGAAAACCAAGACTATTACCTCAGGCGACTCCATGTTTGAACATATATATGATAATAGCCCTCTCAGTGGGTTGTCTCTTAGCATCTCAACCAACATGGGAGTAAGTATGTCTCTTCTTGTATTGACAGCTAGATCTTTTGAATTAGTGGAAATTTTAACATGCAAATGTGGCCATTATATATACTAATGTGTTGGAAGAAGATATGGATTTATAATGAAATTTAAATCATCATAAGTATTCCTGTTTACAATATTAAAATATCTAAACTCGCATGCTTAAAATCTAAAGAGAACAAATGGGAGACATGACCTACCAATATAACATTTTTTCTTTTGCAAAATACTATTGGAGAAATGAAAAAGTAACACACGTATTCTAAATGTCCTTGCATAAACCGACAAATGAGATGAATTAGTGACATGTAGACACAAAATTTACAATTTTCTGAAAGCAATAGTAGAAACATTCAAGAGGCAGTCAAAAAAAATTAAAGGTATATTCTGTGTGTAACTAATTCATGATGTGCAATGTGTGTCATCATGATGATTAGATGATATGTACAAAAAATAACATGAATGCGAGGACCTGCACAAGACTGGGTCATTCAGAATCTTGCGCAGAGGAGCAAAGTTGCTGATAAGTTAGCATGAAGAAAATGAGAGTCTAACATGGAGATAAAGGAAACCAGTTGAAAAAAGTAAGAGACCTACTTTGTCGAGAAATAGAGAACTAAATTCAAAGCCTTCACCTTACTTTTTTGAAACTATAGGAAAAGCTGACCCAATTGATGTATTGATAGTAATAGTGCAATTCTGTAATGACCGAGAAGAATACCAAAAACATATCCTCTCTTTTTCTGTGAACATAATATCCTCTTATATATTATAATCTCTTCAATGAAAAAGATCATCCTCACTACTCATGATATATTGACAGATCCACTTTAGTACTTAAACCCTAATAATTTTCCTATAAATAACACGTGTCTGTGACTTTGTGCTCAAAATTCCTATCAAATGGTTGACATTCTGATTGTTGTGGAATGCTAATCCTAGGCACTCGGAAAGGACAAATCCAACGTTCCAAACCAGTAGAGAACACTGATTATATCCAAGATAAAGGGAAGGGAATGATTTGTACCAGCGGACTCCACCGAATGTTGGCATGCACCCCCGTTTCCTTGCCGATTTATGCTTGTAGAGGCAAACCTAGGTCGCTCAAAACGATCATTCCTTAAGGCTCGAGCCCCACGCTGCCAGAAAGTGGAGACCATCCCTGCTACACTAGTCTAAAAGCCGAGTAGTGGACCCCCACGCCGCTAGATCTAGGAGAATTCAGATGCTAAACTAAACATTATCAACTTTACTACAGGATCACGCCTCAAGGAGACAAGGAAGAACATATTATTTATTATCTGAACAATGCTGATTGCTGAAGGATCTGTACGTACCCTTGAGCAATAGAATCAGGAGAGGATGGATTCGCTGAACTGGTCGGCGTTGGCGTGGGAGCCGCATCCGCCCCAACGCTCCTACACTGCCACCTGCAGCGCGGTCCATCGCCCGAACACCAACCTGATGGCCTCTCCAAGCATCGGCCCCGCATCGGTGGAGATCGGAGCCATGGCAGATGGCACCGTCGGATGTGGCAATGGTGTCGTGCCTCACTGGTCTGAGAGTGGAGCCCCTCTCTGCTGCAGCTGGTGAAGGAAGACAACAACGGCTGGTCAGCATCATGGGAGGCATGAAGATTCATCGGCGGCTGCGAGGAGAATGGAGGGATTTGCTGCCCCTTCAATGTCCTTAACCTAAACTGAAGCGACGTCGCACGCTAGCTAATTGGTGGGCTATTCTTTCACCAACCACTAAATGGGCTGCCTGGCCCAATCAACCAGAGGCCACCGATTTTTCCACCGGAATATCCTCCCTAGGACACCTGGCCCATTAATTACGGAATTAGATAATCATCTGATGGCCAGCGGCGACCCAAAACACACATCCGACGGCCAGAAACTTGATGGTCTGGGAGGGCAGGGATTGTGCTCAGTTTTAATATCTCTATCTCTCCTCTCTCTCTCTCTCTATTTATATATATATGGTGGGTCTATTCTAATTACACCTCTTAAGACCTTATTCTACTAACACCTCTCCTTCGCTAAAAAGCACGACCCAACCCGGGCAGCCTACTACCCCTCACCCCCACCTTCTCCTTCTCTCAACACCTCCCACCCTCGGCAGCGCCTCACCATTACCCACCACCCACCCCGGCGCCCCACCTCCACCCCACCCTCGGTGCCCTACCTCCACCCCACTCGTGGCGCCCCACCTCCACCCCACCCACTGGCGCCCCACAACCACCCCACCCCTCTTCCTCCTGGCCGGTGCCGCCACCCATCCTCTTCCTCCCGGTCGGGGCCGCTGCGCCTCCTCTTCCTCACGATCGAGGCCGCCGCGCTTCCTCTTCCTCCTGGAATCGCCACCGCCCTGGATCCCCTTCCTTCTTCCACCTTTCTTCAACGCCCACGGCCAGCCTACCGCGACCTCTCCTAGTCGCCGCATACCTCACGGATCCACCTCGGTGTCGCCCAGATCCGACGGAGCACGGGTACGATTAGCCACTAGGCTTTGGTGACCGTGGGTGACCGCTGTCGGAGGAGGAGGTTGGGGGGAGGAGCGGACCACGGGATCCGGTGGATCCGCGTACGAGGGGAGGTGGTGAGCCTGTCGCGGCGCCAGGGATCGCAGGTTCTGAAGGTGGCCAGAGATCGCCGTCCTCCTATCTCTTTCCCCCCGTCCTCCACTACCTTCTGTCGGCGACCTCTGCAAGCAGCCCGGACGATGACGCCACGACTAGCTCAAGATGCCTCCAGCCCCCGTGCAGCTCGCGTTGTTCGTCCATGTGGTGTAGAGCGCGTGGACGTGCAGTCCTCGAAGCTGAACCATGGTAGCCGGGAGGCTCACAAGAAGGGAAGCGACAAAGGGAGCTCCACCCCATGTGGAGAACAGGGACGTTGCTGAAGCCATAAAAAACTGGGCGGTGCAGTCCATCGAGGCATCTTTTGAAGCTCACTTCATTTTGTTTTGACGTAATAGCACTCCAGATACCTTAACTTGCACACAATGTGATAATCTAGTCCCAAACTTACAAAACTAGACCATTTCATACCCGACTTGCATCCAATGTCATGATTTAGTCCCAGGCCAATCACAGCTCGACAATTGGCAGCCAGTGGCTGGACCGGTCAGCGCACGCACTTTTGCAGAAAACCCCCTGCCGTCGCGTGCCAGGGGCCTCGAAGACGAGATCCAGGAGATGCTCGGCCAGCTCGGCCTCCGCGAGCCGGAGCCAGAGCGGCGCACCACCAACCACCATCCCTCCCCGTCGTCGCGCATGGAGCTCCACACCATGGCCCTCTCGGAGACGATCCACGAGATGAGCGCGTTCCCCGACGCGCGGCACGAGCTCTACTCCTGGGAGTTCTACAAGGCCTACCTCCGGTCGCCCCGGCCCATCGACCCGCCATCGGCGACGAGCGCGGTGCCTCTCCACGTGGCAGCTGGGGCGGTGATGAGGGGTTGCTACCCTTACTCTCGCGGACGAGGTGGCGAGGCTGGCGAGGTCCAAGACGGCGGGAGCAGCGTGCGGCGCTGGGCAGGAGGTTGCTGCAGATGGACGCTGCCGCGCTGGGCTCGCTGGAAGATCGGTTGAGGGAAGCCACGCGGGCCGGGAAGGAGGCCATGCTGGCCAAGCTGCAGTCGGAGGTGCGCTACGCCAGGTCCAGGATTCAGGCGGAGGCCATGGTCGAGACCATCAAGTCTGCCGCTCCCAACCAGAAATGATTTAGGTACTACTAGTAGTATGGGTCAGGCTATGGTGGAATGCTGATTAATTAGGAGGCAAGGTGAAGTTAATTTCGTTTCATAGATGGGTCTTATGTGTGTAATCTCCTAAGCTAAATGTATGACTGAACCCAATTTGATCGGGAACTTAAATCTACAGTCCTGCTCATGCGCGATCTGTTCTACATTCATCTTCTTTTCACTGTGTGGAATGTAAATGTAAATGTAAATGTAGAGTACTAGTTTTGCTGATTCTTGATACATTTTTTGCCAAAATTTCTACGTTTGCAGACAAAGAGAACAGAGGATACAATACTTATGAACAGAGTAGATTGAGAAATTGGTCATTCAGGCCAGAGTAGATTCAAGTCTACATTGATGCAAATAGCCCTAAATATTGCTAGCTAGATACATTAGACATGTCCACGATACAAAGTGCAAGGTCACCTCCTGATCAACATTTCTTCCATAGTTCGATCCAAGCCTGATACTAGTAGGGCCACTATAGCAAATGGCTTCCATTTGCATTGCATCTGCACATGACAGAAAGATCAACCAACTTTACAATACTGACCATCTCAACCATGGCCTCCGTGTCGACCCTGGCCTTGGCGTACTGCACCTCCACCTCCAGTCATCTGCATCGCCTCCTTGTCGGCCAGCGTCGCCCTCGCTGAACTCTGCTTCCAGGCGGCCAGCGTGGCAGCTTCCGCCTCGCAGCAGGCCTCTGCTCAGCACCTCACGCTGCTCTGCCGCCTTCTCCATCCTGGCCACCTCGTCGGCGAGGTAAGGATAGCGTTCCTGGATCGGCCCCTTCAGCCCCGCCGTCCCTGCAGCGTCCGGCAGCGGCGGTGGTCGATGGGCCTGGGCGCCTGGAGGTACGCCTTGAAAAAGTCCCCGATGTAGAGGGCGTAGCGCTCGTCGGCGAACGCTCCCATGGCCAGCATGCGCCTTCAGGACGCCCCTGATGTTGCGCTCCACCTGCGAAGGCTCCTCCGCCGGCGACGCCTCCTCCGGCTGCGGCGGCGAGGAGTGCTGCTTGGAGGTGCCCGGCTCCGCCTCCGCCTCAGCTTCTTGCGGCTGCGATTCCAGTTCCGGCCTCGTTTGGGGCTGCGGCAGCAGCGGTGGTGGAGACGAGACGGAGGAGGAGGCGGCGTGGTGGCATCACCAGCAGCCCCTTTCCCATCGAGGGCGAGCTCGTCCGCCGGCGCCGGCGCATCTCTAGTGAGCGCGAGCAGACGCAGCGCATCCAGGCACGTCTGGACCTGGGCGGCGGCCTCCTCGAACGGACGCCAACTCCATTCCGACGTCTTTAATTCAGGTAGAGGTGAGTGCGGGTTGATTAGAGGAAACGGTAGGGGGTTTTCTGCAAAAGTGAGTGCGCTGACCAGTCCAGCCGCCTGGCTGCCAATTGTCGAGCTGTGATTGGCCTGGGACTAAATCATCACATCGGACGCCGTGTATTTAAACGGTCTGGTTTGCAAGTTTAGGGACTAGATCATCACATCAGCTGCAAAGTTAGGGTACTGGGTGCTATTACCTCTTTTATTTTGTAGCTCGCCGTGGACTAAAAAATGAGCCAAGTTTCCTCGCGCGACGCCGTTCAGTTCGGCAAGCCGTGGCATGCAGTACGCTGGCATGGATTGCAGCGCTGGCATCTTCATCTTCCCAGTTCGTCTCAAAAAAGGGGTGTAGTGCAGGAGATGCCAAAACGACATCTTGTTCAGTTTTTTGATTTTGGGCAGATGTTCAAATGAAGTTTAGTTTTTGCAGCCCACATTCAGCGGTGTGAGCAGCTCCCAAGTGCAGTTTGAAGTCCGCAGTGCACTCCGGTGGGGGCAATGGTGCACTCTTGTCCTGGTGCGGTGCACTCCTTACCATTTTGTGGCTGCTCATGGTTCCTTCCCAACTTTCTTAGCTCACTGTCTTTTCTCAGCATTGTGCAGGCCGAGAAGTGGCCGAGACGAGACGAGCCTGGTGGTTCTTGTAGTTTCTATTGGGTGCAATGTGATTCACACCGTGTGGGCCGCGGCATGCGGTTCCGAGTGGATGTTGGTGAAGTCGTGTTTGTGTGTGTGTGTTTCAGTCATGTGTATATAATTTCTTTTTCTCTGTTATTATGTGGATGTTTGCTTGTGCAAACTTATATTAAATGTGTATTTTCATTATTATTTGCATCATTTGTGCAGTCGTGTAGTGCGCTAAACCGCGGCCATGCAGTTCGGCAGCCCCACGGCCGAGTGGCATTTTAAACTGTTATTAAATTTGTTGAGAAAAACAAATGCAGTGCGACAACCCCACGGGTGCAGTACATTGTGCTTTCTAAAAAAATTGAGGGAGTACTTGTCAAACATGTTGCAAAACGTCTGGAAAAATTTCCGTTTGACAAAAGAAACCGTGATGCAGTGCGGTTTTCAGTCTGAAAGCAGCGCGGTCGGGCGTCAGATGCTGTTCATCTCGTAAGTGCAAAGAAAAAATGTTACTGAAATGACAAAAAAGTAATGAGGTTCACTGCTTGATAGTGTTGCGGTTCACTTACGCCCGACGTGAAGTGCGGTCCACTTCCTCGCCTGAGAAAATTTACGTCTAAATAAAAGAAATCATGCAGTTCACTTGCCCATCTGATGCGGTGCGGTTTCGAGTCCAAAGCAGTGTGGTTTTCGGTTCGATGCGGTTCACTTGTCGATTTTGGTGTCGCGAAAAAAGTACTTGCATTTCGGTAATTTCAAAACTGCTCTTAAACCGTAAGGAATTAGAGAGAGCGTTCTACATGAAAAATTTGCGTTTTGGTGATATCTTTCCAACGACGTATCATTTGGATCATTCCGATGAGCGGTTTGAAAAAAGCATTATGAAAAAACGGCCGTTGCCACTCGTCGCCTGCCGCACGATTTTCAAAATTAGCTTAAAAACGTAAGGAATCTAAAAAATATTTGTACATATGAAAGTTGCGCCTCGTTCCTAGCTTTCCAACGGGGTATTACATACCTCATTTTGACAAACGGTTAAAAATCTGGAGCAAAAACAGTACTGAAAAATTGAAAAAATTTGAAAAACAGAATTCCGCAATTTAGTAAATTTGACACTGCTCTTAAACCGCAACAAATTAGAGAAAATAATAAACATGAAAAAGATGCGCCTGGATGATATATTTCCAACGGTGTATCATTTGCTTCATTCCGATGAGCGATTTAGAAAAAACCGCGAAAAAACGCTCGCTGTCACTCGTCATGCGCTACGCCATTTTCGAAACTGCTCTTAAACCGTGATGAGTCTCAGAAAAATTTCAACACGAAGAAGTTGCGCCGAATACATAGCTTTTCAACGGTATATTACATGCCTCGTTCCAACAAACGGTTTAAATATTGGAGCGAAAATAATACCGAAAAAACACCGAGTGCATTTTTTTCCGACACGAAGTTCACTAGTCTCTGTATTGCAGAGCCTTTGCTACAGAAAGTGCAGTGCCCTCGCGTTGAGCGTGCAGTGTGGAAGTGTTATCAGAATAACTATTCTACTGATATTAGCAGAATAGACTGGATGTATACACACACACAAATGATGTATATAGATTCGTATTCGAATACAAAATGGATCTTGCGTGGAAAAAAGAATACTAAATGGATTCGAATTGAGTTGGCACGGTAAATGTGCAAGATTATTCTGACCTATTGGGGCAACTCAGCCACCCAGAGGTACCCCAATTGGGGCTTTCCAGGCCATTCAATCTACCTTATGCCATAGCTACACTGTTGGATCTTCACTCCAAGTAAAATCTTTTTTCACCTCACAATCAATTTCTTGTCCAATGACGGGCGGGCTCATCTCACGATTGCATTAGTTGGGGCAGCTGTGCCCATGTGCGAAAGGTTTACTCAGTCCACTCAGCTCGCGCTACACATGAGACGAGCGCCCTTGGCTGGCCAATTCTCCAAAACATTGAACGAAGCGGTGAAACACCTAGCCCCTCCTCGGCCGTTGTCGGGGTTCAAGAACGACACCTATGGGATCACTAGGAGTCCCTACTATGGTTGGCGGGGCATGGGGCTGCGGAAAGAGTGGGTTTAGAAGATCAACATGGGGGAATTTTATCCAGGTTCGGGCCGCAAGCGATGCATAATACCCTAGTCCTGCTTTGGTGTATATTTGGTGTTCTTGAGATCTTTAACTAGCCGTGGTGCATGCCTAGCCCCAAAAGTCCGAATCCTTTCTTAGTATGCCTCAGGCATCTTTTTATATGTCAGAGGGGTCGCCACAGTGGCACACAGGAGGTGGAAAGTATGTACAGTGTAGAAGTCTATCCCTGACATCGTGGGACAAAACGCATTTAATGCGCCACCGACGTGTCCTCTTGCTTTATCGGGGACGGCAAGGAAGCTCGTCTCGTCTGTCGCTGCCTCACCTCGCTTCGACACGCGTCCAAGCTGACGAGGCATGTAACGCCATGCTGGCTGGCTGGCTGCTGCGCTGGTGCGGTGGCAGGGTCTTCACGAAGATCTGCATGCCACCACGCAGGTGCTTGCCTGGTTGGCCTAGAAGCTGCATGCTGCCATGTAGGAACGTGCCTAGTTGGCAGGCTGGTTGCTGCGTCGGAACGGCCATGGGGCAGCGAAACCTTGGTAAGTGCGGGCCTGGTTGTGGCCCCACAGATGTCCCCGGCAAAGGTCTTGCCGGGGCCCCGACAAAGGTCTTGCCGGGGTCTTGTGGGCGTCCTCGGCAAGGATCTTGCCGGGGGCGTTCGTCTTCTGGTTCTGATCTAGTCTTGCAGGTCTCTGGTCTTCACAAAGCTCTGCATGCCACCATGCAGGCGCCTCCCGAGCCTTTGGTTCCAATGTTGTCGATGGTGTCGGAACTCTCAGGCTCAAGGGTGGCGGTCTCGCTGGTGTTGGGTAAGTTGCCCCGGCAAGGCTCTTGCCGGGGCAGCATAGGTCATCCCCGGCAAGGCTCTTGCCGGGGGAAACCCACCTTGCCCCTTCACTGTTCGCGCCTCTGGTTTCAGCGCTGCTCTGGTAGTCTTGTATTTCTGCTTCCTCTACCCCGGCAAGCCGCAGGTGTGGCTACAACTGCCCGTGCACAAGTAAAGGGGGTACAAAAGGCCCCTACTTTTGTACACCGACAGGAGCCCCCGGGCCTGGGCCACACATAAGCGCAGAGCGTTGTTGGGCCTCGGGCACGCGTGGCAGAGTCTTGACTGCGGTAACTCCTTCACCAGTTGTGCTTCCCCATGACCCGCGTTGAATGCGTGACTTGGGGGTCATGCGTGGAATGAACGCAACATGCTTGCGTCATCCTGCGGTGAAGAGTAAAGAGGCAGCTTGCGTCTTCCCTATAAAAGAGGGAAAACTGCAGGGCTGCTGCTCATTTACTCTCCCCGCCTTGGAACCGTCGTTCCATGTTTCCCACTACGCCTGCCCCTTTCGCCACGTACGCCGCATGCACGACATGGGGTAGGTGATAGACGCACGAGATATGGGAAGGCGCGCTATGGCCGATACTCATGCGCCTTCGATTGGGCGGGGAGGGCGGTCGATGACCTTGCTTGTCGCCAACTTAATGAGCCGGACTTGAACGGGCTCTTCAAGAGGTGTAGGGCTAGTCTTTAGCCTTCCCTGCTCGGCTATAAAAAGGGGATTCAGGAGGAGGAGGAGAGGCATATTCTCGCGTCTTCCCTTCGCCCCCATTCTCCATCCAGTGCCATGGCGAGAGGGCGTGGCCGTGGCCGTTCTTCCGCGGAGGCGACTAGGTCTTCCTCCCGCCAGAGAGCCACGGCGGTCAAGGAAGAGCCAGCTGCCAAAGGCGAAGGCCACACTCGAGGTGGAGGTGCCGGACGGGGCCACGCTCAGCGAGGCGGTCGAGGCAGAGGCGGGCGCGGCAGGGGGACACCCACGTCATCGCCATCTTCGTCACCATCTCCGCCACCGTCTCCTCCTGCTTCGTCGAGAGGCCATGTCGGGGACACAACGCGGGAGTTCATCCTGCAACTGTGCGAGTCGCCGCGTAGCCGCCTTTGCCTTCCCGAGGCGTTTGCGAGGGTGCTAGAGATCGACCAGCCACCGAGGTTGAGGCTCCACATGAAGGGGTGTTGCAATGGCGACATGTGGGTGAACACAAGGTTCCCCGTCCCTCATGTGATGCTCCTTCGTCGGGGTTGGAAAACCTTCGCACGTGCCCATTGCTTGATGAAGGGGCACGTTCTCTGCTTCAAGTTAGTGGAGAGCGATCTGCTCTCCGTCAAGGTCTTTGGGCGCTCGGGACACAGGTTAGGGTGCTGCACAGAGATCTCGATCAATGACGAGAGCTCCTCCTCGAGCGGCGGTGACGAGGAGGGGACCGGTGACGGGGACGGGTCCGACTAGACGTTAGACGCGCCGTCCCTAGGCGACGCCGACAGCAGCACCATCTGCACCTAGCCTTCTCCCCGGCAGAGTGGTTTCCGGGGAGGGGTAGCTCTTGGTAGTGGCTCCTTGAGCCAGCAACTTGAACTTCTCGGGGTCGTTGCTTCTGGTGGCTGGCGCTGGAGGGCCGGAGAAGACGAAGAAGGTGGGTGGCGGGTCGTCAAGTCGGAGTATGATGGCACCGACGCCTTCGTCATGTATTGGCGGCCCACTGCCTCATCTTCCAGCTTCTTCCCCGGCACCATCATCACCAACCTTCTTCTGGGCGGCCGCTGGGGCGTTCTCTTGGTGTCTTCTGCTGCTCGTACCTCACCTAGGCACTCCTTTTGCCCTCCTGCTTATCCTGATCCGCTTCTTGAGGAGAGGGACAAGAAAGGGATTACGTGCATCTTATCTTTTTTTAGATCTTAAGCCTGCGGGGACTTGTTGAATTTAGACCTTGTAACCCCTTGCTCATGTTTATGTTCCGTATGAATTGTACTTGTTTAACCAACGTATTAATGAAAAAGGGTGTTTGCCGGGTTCCTTTGTGCGTGAGCGAGGCCCACACTAAGGAGCGAGTCCTTGTTATTTCAAATAAACAACGTCGCCCGGCAACAAACCTTGCCATCCTCCTGCTTTATACCATGACCATGCCCACACCCTTGGTGGGAGTAGGGGTAAAGTAGGATCATGCCTCTCGCTTGTTTCCCTTCCACCGCAACTACAACCAGATTCCGGCCTAAAGGGGTTTCAGGCATAGGAAAGAGGAAGCACGGTGGTATAGGAGTGAATGAAGTTTCGTACGTTCAAGTTTCATACAGAAACACACAGCGGGGGAGAGAAAACTTATCTGAATTTGCAGCCCCTGGCAACCTTGGCTTGCCGGGGTCGGGGGTGTCGATCCGTCTCCTTTCCTCCAAACGGCTCTGCAGGAATGCCTGTGCAGCCTACGAACCAAGAACGGACTGGAAGAGACAGAAAGACACGCACTCGACCTCTACGCTAGGGGTTAGCTGCCGCCAAGCACTATCAACCCTAACATATAGAGAGAGAGAGACTCAACCTAGCATGCATGCTAATTATAGGGCGCCAGCGCTTCATTTATTTATCTATTGCTCAGGGTCTGCACCTGGCTGTGTACAAAGGGTTACATGCCTTGCTGGCAAGGCTTGTACAAAAAGTGGTCTGCCGAGAGGCCCGACAACCGCGCCTTATGGGTAAAACTTGCGAAGATGTTCGATGTTCCAGGAGTTGCTCACTGGAATTCCATCTTCGGTCTCTAGGCGGACTGCGCCGGGCCTGATGACTCGTATTACCCGGTAAGGGCCTTCCCACTTCGGCATCAACTTGTTGGAATTCTTGGCGGATTGAACTCGCCGAAGAACAAGGTCGCCTTCCTCAAGGCTTCGGGCATGAATCTTGCGGCAATGGTAGCGGCGCAAGGCTTGCTGGCAGCGAGCAGGCCGCACAGCAGCCCGAAGACGATCTTCCTTGAGGAGCGTCGCATCATCTTGGTGCAACTGCTCTTGCTCAAGCTCATCATAAGCGAGCACTCGAGGTGACGTGTATATGAGTTCCGTGGGGAGACCTGCTTCTGCCCCATATACCAGGGGAAAGGGTGTCTGGCCGGTGGCTCGATTTGGCGTCGTTCTGATCGACCAAAGAACCGTCGGCAACTCGTCAATCCAGCGCCTTCCGCACTTGTGTAGCTTGTCAAAAGTCCTGGCCTTGAGGCCTCACAACACTTCTGCATTTGCCCTCTTGGCCTGGCTGTTACATCTTGGATGAGTAACAGAAGCAAAACAAACCTTGCCGCCGAGGTCTTGGATGTATTGCATGAAGGTGCGGGTCATGAACTGCGTGCCGTTATCGGCGATGACCCTATTGGGCACACCAAAACGGCAGACTAGCCCCTTGAAGAACTTGATGGCTGACTGTGCTGTCACCTTTCTCACCGGCTCCACTTCCGGCCACTTTGTGAACTTGTCGATCGCGACTTACAAGTACTCAAAGCCCCCGACAACACAGGGAAAGGGGCCTAGTATGTCGAGCCCCCACACCGAAAATGGCCAGGAAAGAGGGATTGTCTGAAGAGCTTGAGCTGGTTGATGAAGCTTCTTCAAATGGAACTGGCACGCTTCACACTTGGTTACTAGTGCGGTTGCATCCTGGAGAGCGTTGGGCCAGAAGAAACCTTGCCGGAACACTTTGCCGGCAAGGGCTCTTGACCCTATGTGGGAGTGAAAGTGCAACTATCCCTAGGTGGTTTTGGTAATTCCTAACAACATATAGCTCATTGAGCTAACATTATCCCAAGATAAATATTTCAGGAAAAGATCAATGAATGGCATGGCATGGATGAGGAAAGTGGACCCCTCAAAATACTAAGAATAAAAGGATTGGCTCAAGCTCAAACCTCAAGACTCTACATTTTATATTTCAGTGATCCAAGATCACATTGAGTCTATAGGAAAAGCCAATACTATCAAGGAGGGATGAGGTGTTGCTTAATGGCTTGCTTGCTCAAAGTGCTTAGTGATATGCTCCAAAACCCTCAACTACTTTCTCACATCCACATATGACCTAAACCACAAGTCAAACTCGGCCCCACCGATTCTTTCTATCTGGCGCCACCGAGTTCAGATGTCATAGCCACTGCCACAAACCCTAGGCAAATCGGTCTCACCGATAGGGATCTCGGTCTCACCTAGATGGGATTGTAATCTCTCTGTTTCCCTTCGTACCGTTTCGGTCCCACCGAGATGAGCGATCGGTCCCACTGAGAATGCAATGTAAACTCTCTGTTTCCTTTTTATAACATTTCGGTCTCACCGAAATGAGCGAATCGGTCCCACCGAGTTTACCTGACCACCTCTCTGGTTAGCTTATTACCAAAATTGGTCCCACCGAGTTTGTGTAATCGGTCTCACCGAGAATACGTTATGCCCTAACCCTAACCATATCGGTCCTACCGAGTTGCATGTTGGTCCCACCGAAAATCCTAACGGTCACTAGATTTGCTGAATCGGTCCGACCGCGTTTCTCAATTCGGTCTCACCGAGATTGGTAAGTTGTGTGTAACGCTTAGATTTTGTGTGGAGGCTATATATACCCCTCCACCCACTCTTCATGTGTGGAGAGAGCCATCAGAATGAACCTACACTTCCAATACACATTTTCTGAGAGAGAACCACCTACCCTTGTGTTGAGGCCAAGAAATTCCATTCGTACCATATGAATCTTGATCTCTAGCCTTCCCCAAGTTGCTTTCCACTCAAATCTTCTTTCCACCAAATCCAAATCCTGTGAGAGAGAGTTGAGTGTTGGGGAGACTATCATTTGGAGCACAAGAGCAAGGAGTTCATCATCAACACACCATTTGTTACTTCTTGGAGAGTGGTGTCTCCTAGATTGGCTAGGTGTCACTTGGGAGCCTCCGACAAGATTGTGGAGTTGAACCAAGGAGTTTGTAAGGGCAAGGAGATCGCCTACTTCGTGAAGATATACCGCTAGTGAGGCAAGTCCTTCGTGGGCGGCGACCATGGTGGGATAGACAAGGTTGCTTCTTCGTGGACCCTTCGTGGGTGGAGCCCTCCGTGGACTCACAAGAATCTGTTATCCTTCGTGGGTTGAAGTCTCCATCAATGTGGATGTACGATAGCACCACCTATCGGAACCACGACAAAAACATCCGTGTCTCCAATTGCGTTTGAATTCTCCAAACCCTTCCTTTTACATTCTTGCAAGTTGCATGCTTTACTTTCCGCTGCTCATATACTCTTTGCATGCCTGCTTGAATTGTGTTAAGATTGCTTGACTTGTGCTAAGATAGCTAAAATCTGCCAAAGACTAAAATTGGGAAAAGGATAAGTTTTTATTTGGTCAAGTAGTCTAATCATCCCCCCTCTAGACATACTTTCGATCCTACAAGTGGTATCAGAGCTTTGGTCTCCATTTGCTTTGATTTCCGTAGCTTTTGGTGCTCATAGCCTTGGTTCACAACCTAGGAGAGTATGGCATCTAGCGAGGGAAATTATCACCGTAGAGGTCCTTACTTTGATGGTACTAATTTTGCTAGTTGGAAGCATAAGATGAAAATGCACATTCTTGGACATAACCCCGCCGTTTGGGCTATTGTGTGTATTGGCTTGCAAGGTGAATTCTTTGATGGGAGAGAACGGAACCGTGAAGCTAGCGTGGAAGAGTTGAAGATGCTGCAATACAATGCTCAAGCTTGTGATATCCTCTTCAACGGATTGTGCCCCGAAGAATTCAATAAAATCAGCCGCCTTGAGAATGCAAAGGAAATTTGGGATACTTTGATTGATATGCATGAAGGTACCGACTCCGTCAATGAATCCAAGTTGGATGTGCTTCAAAGTCAATTTGACAAGTTCAAAATGAAGGATGGTGAAGGTGTCGCTGAAATGTACTCTAGGCTTGCTCTTATCACAAATGAGATTGCCGGCTTAGGAAGTGAAGAGATGACCGACAGATTCATCATCAAGAAGATCCTAAGAGCCTTGGTGGAAAATATGATACCATGTGCACATTGATCCAAATGATTCCCAATTACAAAGATCTCAAGCCAACGGAAGTCATTGGAAGAATTGTTGCTCATGAGATGTCACTCAAGGATAAGGAGGAACTTCACAACAAATCAAGTGGTGATTACAAAGCCTCATGTGAAGCCCCCACATCATCAAGTGAGAAACAAACCTTCAATGAAGAATTGAGCTTAATGGTGAAGAACTTCAACAAATTCTACAAGAGTAGAAGCAAAGAGAGAAGCTCCAAGTCAAGGTCCTAGAATGACGAAAGATCTTCTAGTCGAGAGCGTAATTGCTACAATTGTGGAAGACCTGGACACTATTCCAATGAGTGTACGACACCCTACAAAAGAAGAGAAGATTCTCCAAAAAGAAGAAGTAGAAGAGAAGAATCACCACCAAGAGAGAGAAGGAGTAGAGATGATCGTTATGAACGTAGACCCTCACGGAGAAGCAAGGATTCGGAAAGGAAGGACAAGTCATCAAGGAGCTACACAAAACGAAGACATCAAGCTCATGTTGGTGAATGGGTATCCGGCTCCGACTCCGACAGTCACTCCGAGAGAAGCTATCACTCCGACTCCGAATATACTCAAGATGAAGGTGTTGCCGGTCTAGCACTTGTGCCAACCAACTCCTACGACATATTTGATTCACCAAATGAAGGAATTGGAAGATGCTTCATGGCCAAAGGTCCAAAGGTAACACATCCCGAGTATGTTGATTTCAATAGTGATGAAGATGACTTGTTAGGTGATGATGATTTACTTGTTGACAACTCTAGTGATGAATACTATGATGAAACGTCAATTAATCATGCTAATCAAGATAAAACGAATGAAAATGATAAGGAGAAGATTGAGCTTCTAACTAAAGAACTAAACACTCTTAAGTTAGCTCATGAAACTATCTTAGGAGATCATCGAGAACTTTTAAGGACTCATGAGAAGTTACGCTTTGAAAAGCTCAACCTTGAGCAAGAGCATGAGTTCTTAAAGGAAATTAATGACGATCTTCACAAGAAAAGTTATTCTTACATTGCCAAGCATTTACTCTTATCTACTTACATGCCTCAAGTCAAGTCTAGTAACAAGAACAAGAAGGATTCTTCCTCTAGTAGTAACAATAATCATGCTAAATCCAATGTTGTTGCTTCTAGTAGTTCTCTTGATTCCACTAATGATTTTCTTAGCCAAGTTACACTTGAGCAAGAAAATAGCTTATTGAAGGGAATTATAGAGAAAGGTGTTTACAAGAGCCTTGCCGGGAGTAAGCAATTTGAGGAAATTGTACGCAAGAAAGGAAGGCACCGGAAGAATCAAGGTGTTGGTTTTGAACGAAAGTTCAATACCAATGGAGTGGAGTGGGAAGAAGATCAATACCCCAAGACGAAGTTTGTTCCCCAACAAGAGAAGTATGATCCTACTTCTTTCAAAGGGACACAAGCTCAAGATGATCTTCCACCACAAGACAAGCAAAAAGGCAAAGACAAGCTTCAAGAAGAAATTGATGCATTTGAAGAAGCTGCTAAGGCCTTGGTCAAGTGGGTTCCCAAGACTACATCAAGTTCCACTTCATCAAGTACGACTACAACTCCGAGGATTCCCATCAAGATGATGTGGATCCCGAAGAATAAGAACTAGAGAGTTCTTGAGGGTGACTCCGCCAACATATTTCACTCATATCATTTTGGCAAGGACAAGTGCAATCAACTTCCACATCTTGCACTAGTTTAAGGAGTCACAAACCCTCTTGTTGGTAAGACAAGGGACAAGGTAACCTAAAGCTCTCATAGACATTATCTTGTGTGTGCATCACTCTATGTCTATGGATATCCTTGTTTGTTCCTTGTGGGACTAACCCGTGTAGGTATTGAAAGTGTAACTCACTCCAAAGGATTGCTCCAAATGATCTACATCAAGATTGAGCATCCACATCTTCAACACCTACATGAAGTCATCATCGACAAAACCCAAGGTTAGTTTATTCCTCTAAGGGGGGATCTCACATCTAGGGGGAGCTTTACTCTAAGAATTGAGCTAAAGCAACTCTAATGGTGTTAAAACAACAATGCATTATGTAAAAGTGGTAACCCCACTTGAGCTTAAACGATAAGTATGACCTATGATCAAATGTTCTCATTTGACTCCTAAGTCAATATGCTCATATATAGATGACCTAGTCATCACCATTTGCTTGATAGATGCTAGAATTGGTTGTGCATGCTTTGCCACATATTTCATTTGCCATTTCATCGTGTGAGCATGTTGGTTGCATATTTTACTCATTCGAGGACATCCACTTGTTGTTTTGATTGATTGTTTTCTTTTTCTCTTGCCAAGTGGATGGACAAGAATGCCTAAGAACCTTCTCTAGCTATCTATGCTCTTCTCGTCTCAAACTCTATTCATGCTACATCACAAAATTTGATCAAGTCAGATTCGAAACACTCTATGTGAGGAGCACTCGGAGTCCCCGATTCCTCATAGGCTTAAACTTCCAAAACTTCTTTGTGCGTTTCGGTCTGACCGATTCATCCATTTCGGTCATACCGAGATCACTAAGTCTATCTAGGTTTTCAATCTCGGTGCAACCGATTTGAACTTTTCGGTCACACCGAGTTGCTGTAACTGCTTGCAGTTATGCATCTCGGTGCCACCGAGTTGTTCCACTCGGTCACACCGACAGGGTCGGGCTATATATACCCACGGGCAAAATTTTGGAAATTTTCTCCGAACTCTTTCGCCCGCGCTCAGCCCGCTCTGCCTCCAGGGTCTCCGGATCGTCCTCCTCGTCGCCAGCTGCCTCCTGCCGCTGGTCTCCGCCGCCGTCAACGGGAATCATCTCCGCCGTTCCCGCTGTAGCGAGTTCATCACCGAACTAGGGTATGAACTTGATCACTGTGCTATCCTTATCTGATTCCTAGCACATTGTGTTCGCCATGAATCTTGCCATGATTGAAACTATCCTATCCAGTGAAAACACTTCGTAGATTAGAGATGAATTGAAAATTTAGGGTTAGGTTTCATGAAACCATCTCGGACCAACCGAGTTGTGGAACTCGGTACCACCGATTCGGCTAAGGCCATTGCACATGTAACTCTCGGTCTGACCGAGAATTGCAAATCGGTGTGACCGAGTTCAGGACTTTGTGAAACCCTAGCATTCTCGGTGCCACCAAACTGTGACTCGGTCTGACCGAGTTCACTAGTTTAGGTTCCAAAAGCTGCTTCGGTATCACCGAGTTTTACAAATCGGTAGATCCGAAATGCTTTCTATGGAAAACTAAAACTAAGTGTTTGACTCATTCTTTTGCAAAAACCTCTATATTTTCTGATGCTCATCCACTCTATCTCATCTATATCTACTCACAGGGTCTGTTGTCTGTGATTGCAATATGTCTGATCAAAGTGACAGCCAGAACAGGGAAGAGGAGCAGGTTCACATGAGTGAGGGCACTAGTCCCTCTAGCAGCTATGATGAGGGCAGCAGAAGCACCCCAAGCAACCTACCCTAAGCTGCCACGGGGCCGGAAGAAGAAAACCTCGAGAATCGAGGATGAAAACTATGTGGCAGCTTGAGGATGAGGCCACTTCCAAGAAGAAGGTGCTCAAGAAAGAATATGGCTCACCAAAGAACTAAGCCAGTGTCCAAGACCAAAAGGCCAGCAGGAAGACAACCCATGTCTAAAGCAGAACCTCCACTCAAGCATCTCCTAAGCTGAACCCAAAGAGAATGCTGCAGAAGGGAAGAAGAGGAAGGAAAGGGTCAAGAAGATCATGGCGGAGTAATTGGAAAGCCTTCCATGATGGAAGAGGAGGAAGAAGAAGAGGATCTTGCACCAGCACCCAATGCTCAGAAGCTTATGGGTGATGCCATTAGGTCAGGGGCTGCTTCATCAAAGCCCAAAGTAGCACCCAAGGCTGCCTCCAAACCCAAGACTGCACCCAAGAGGAGTACCAGGGACATTCCAGCTGCTGAGAAGAGCAAGGCCCCAGTGCCTGAAACTGTTGCTGAAGAAGAAGATGATGAGACACATGTTTTAAGAAAATTGAAGCCTAAAATTCCAGATCATAGTGATGCCCATCCTGTAGCTGAGAACATGAAGATCAGGAAGGACTCATGATTGAGGCTATGGAGAGAGTCAGATCCATATGCCACCAGAAGGAGAATTGTCAGAGACTATGTGTTCCACACAAAGGAACAGCGGGACTTCTATGAGACAATTCTGCTGGACAAGAAGCCAATAGTGTGTGACATGAGATGGGTCAACTGGGAATACATTAAGGAGAATGAAGAACACTATCCTGGTGTGTATGACAGCTTCAGTGCTTGTGGAGTGGCAGACTTCGTTGGCAGAAGCTCACGAAGTGGAATGATGAGCTAATAATGCAATTCTACTCCACATCACACTTCTATCCAGATGGCAGGATAGTATGGATGTCTGAAGGTACTAGGTACCAATCATCAATTGAAGAATGGGCTAATATGATCAATGCACCTAAGGAGGAAGAGGATGACTTGGATGTCTATGCCAAGAAGAAGATGGATCACAACACTATGGCACATATGTACAAGGAGATCCCAGATGCTGCTATAGAATCACACAAGTTTGGATCAGTACATTACCTTCTGTCAGGACTGCCAACCATTAACTGGATCCTCAGGCACACTCTCTTGCCCAAGTCAGGTGATCACAACATGATCAGAGGCCATGCAATAAATCTGCTACACTTATTTGATGTGCCACAAAAGTTCAAGGTCATGAGTCTTATAGTTGAAACTATCAAGAGGACAACTGCTGACCAAAAGAGAAGTTGTGGGTATGCCCCACAGATCCAGGAGCTGATTAACTCCAAGATGGGCACTGGCACATACTTGTTGGACAAGGAGCACATGCCTATCTATCCAGACTTTGAGGACAACCAAGTGGTTATGAATGAAGATGAACCATCTTCTGTGCAAGCTCAAGCGAAGAAGGAGAAGGCAAGGACCGAGAAGGCTGCCAAGATGCCAACAATGGAAGAGGCATCTCAGTACTTCTTGAAGAGCAAACACGATCAACTTGGCTACTTGATTGCATCCACTCTGAGGATTGAGAAGGGGCTGGCCACCTTGACTCAAAACCAGGAGAGCCTGGAGAGGATCATGGAGCAAAAGTTCTATGACATGGATGTGAAGGTAACAGAGATCCAAATTGTTGAGCAACTTCAAGATGATATGCAGGAGAGGAAGGAAAGGCAACCACTAAGGCATTTGCGGAGTGCCTAGAGCTCGAGGTCACCAGAGTGCCAAAGGATGCACACCGTGAGCCACTTCATCTGCACCAGCTACAGCTTTAGTGCCACCAGCTCCATCACCTACTCCACCAGCTCCATCTACATCAACTGATGCCTTCGTCCTTGGCATTCTGTCTACACCACCACCTGAAGATCAAGCCTGAGAGACGATATGGTGCTATGCATTTTCTATGAACTTTTTGGTAACTTGTTGCCAAAGGGGGAGAAAAATGTATAGATCATAGGCTTCGAGAGAGAGCGTTGCTTTTTATTCTCTCTTGCTTTGGTGATTGAACTTTATTTGCTTGATTGAGATACTTTCTATCTGTGTGATACTTCGATGATCATGTGTTTGATCATATGCTACATTAATGCTTGTTGGATGACATTATCCTTTTATCTCTATATGATTATTCACTTTGCTTGGTGATGAGTGCATGTATTCTATTGTTATCATTTTGAGCGCTCCACCAAGATGTATGTGACATGGAAGAGTAACCCATGAGCCTAACCCTTTGTGCATTTGTAGTCCAAAGCAAATCTTAAACTATGCACAAATTTAGGGGGAGCTCTTGCTTTTCACATACTTCTCAAAGCGACAATGTTTTTCAATCTTATTATCATTTGTCGAAGCTTTGATCTATATGTTGTCATCAATTACCAAAAAGGGAGAGTTTGAAAGTGCAACTATCCCTAGGTGGTTTTGGTAATTCCTAACAACATATAGCTCATTGAGCTAACATTATCCCAAGATAAATATTTCAGGAAAAGCTCAATGAATGGCATGGCATGGATGAGGAAAGTGAACCCCTCAAAATACTAAGGATAAAAGGATTGGCTCAAGCTCAAAGCTCAAGACTCTACATTTTATATTTCAGTGATCCAAGATCACATTGAGTCTATAGGAAAAGCCAATACTATCAAGGAGGGATGAGGTGTTGCTTAATGGCTTGCTTGCTCAAAGTGCTTAGTAATATGCTCCAAAACCCTCAACTACTTTCTCACATCCACATATTACCTAAACCACAAATCAAACTCGGCCCCACCAATTCTTTCTATCCGGCGCCACCGAGTTCAGATGTCATAGCCACTGCCACAAACCCTAGGCAAATCGGTCTCACCGATAGGGATCTCGGTCTCACCGAGATGGGATTGTAATCTCTCTGTTTCCCTTCGTAACATTTCGGTCACACCGAGATGAGCGATCGGTCCCACCGAGATTGCAATGTAAACTCTCTGTTTCCTTTTTGTAACATTTCGGTCTCACTGAAATGAGCGAATCGGTCCCATCGAGTTTACCTGACCAATTCTCTGGTTAGCTTATTACCAAAATCGATCCCACCGAGTTTGTGTAATCGGTCTCACCGAGATTACGTTATGCCCTAACCCTAACCATATCGGTCCTACCGAGTTGCATGTCGGTCCCACCGAAAATCCTAACGGTCACTAGATTTGCTGAATCAGTCCGACCGAGTTTCTCAATTCGGTCTCACCGAGATTGGTAAGTTGTGTGTAATGGTTAGATTTTGTGTGGAGGCTATATATACCCCTCCACCACTCTTCATTCGTGGAGAGAGCCATCAGAACAAACCTACACTTCCAATACACATTTTCTGAGAGAGAACCACCTACTCTTGTGTTGAGGCCAAGATATTCCATTCGTACCATATGAATCTTGATCTCTAGCCTTCCCCAAGTTGCTTTCCACTCAAATCTTCTTTCCACCAAATCCAAATCCTGTGAGAGAGAGTTGAGTGTTGGGGAGACTATCATTTGAAGCACAAGAGCAAGGAGTTCATCATCAACACACCATTTGTTACTTCTTGGAGAGTGGTGTCTCCTAGATTGGCTAGGTGTCACTTGGGAGCCTCCAACAAGATTGTGGAGTTTAACCAAGGAGTTTGTAAGGGCAAGGAGATCGCCTACTTCGTGAAGATCTACCGCTAGTGAGGCAAGTCCTTCGTGGGTGACGGCTATGGTGGGATAGATAAGGTTGCTTCTTCATGGACCCTTCGTGGGTGGAGCCCTCCGTGGACTCACACAACCGTTACCCGTCGTGGGTTGAAGTCTCCATCAACGTGGATGTATGATAGCACCACCTATCGGAACCACGACAAAAACGTCCGTGTCTCCAATTGCGTTTGAATTCTCCAAACCCTTCCTTTTACATTCTTGCAAGTTGTGTGCTTTACTTTCCGCTGCTCATATACTCTTTGCATGCCTGCTTGAATTGTGTTAAGATTGCTTGACTTGTGCTAAGATAGCTAAAATCTGCCAAAGACTAAAATTGGGAAAAGGATAAGTTTTTATTTGGTCAAGTAGTCTAATCACCCCCCTCTAGACATACTTTCGATCCTACAGGGAGCCACAGATGCCTCCATGTATCTCTGCCAACAGCTCCAGTCCGTCCTCTCGAGGAATGCACTTCAATTTCACGTTGTTCGATCTCCTCCTGTATAGGGCACCATCCACAAATGGGTACATGCTGGATCGACGGGCTACTTTCTCTGCTTCTTCTTGTTCCTCGGGGAGTTCCCCTATTTGGAGAAAACGGACGGTGTGCTGCGCCCATGCCGGAGCCTGGGGCTCGACGGCAAGGGCTAATGGCTCATCTTCGACCGTGGGGGTAGCCGTCTCCATGGCCATGACTTAGGGTCCTGCCGGAGTTTGCTGCCCCTCGGCAAGCTTGGGGTACCCGGCAACGTCCTTGCCGGCGGCTCCTAGGAGCTCAGTGGGAAAGTACTTGTCGGGGTCCGCCTTCCTTTGCTTGTTCTGTCTTACTGATGGCTCAAAGGATGGCTGGGTTAATTGAAGCACAAAGGTACCTGGTTCCACAGGCAACTTGAGGGCAGCGCATTTTGACAAGTCATCAGCAATGCTGTTCTCTGCTCGGGGAACATGCTCTGCTTGTAGACCGTCAAAACGCTCCTCCAACTTCCTCACCTCATCCACATAGGCCTCCATCAATGGGCTCTGGTAATCCTTGTTAACTTGCTTGACGACGAGCTGCGAATCACCTCTGATGACGAGCTTCCCGATTCCGAGGTCTGTCGCGATCCTGAGACCGGCAAGCAATCCCTCGTACTCTGCCGTGTTGTTCGTCGATTTTTCCCGGGGAAAGTGCATCTGGACCACGTACTTGAGGCGCTCTCCGGTGGGTGCGACGAATAGCACGCCGGCACCAGCACCTTGTAGTGAGAAAGCTCCATCAAAGTACATGATCCAATCGCGGCATGTCTCCTTGCCGGGAAGGGTGGTCTCTTGAATCTCTTCGTCGGGCGTTGCGGTCCATTCTGCTATGAATTCTGCCTAGGCTCGGCTCTTGATCGTTGAAGTACTTTCAAACTTGAGGCCAAAGCTCGACAGCTCCAACGCCCACTCCACAATCCTCACAGTCGCATCTGGGTTGTGCAAGATTCGTTGCAAAGGGAGGCGGGTGATGACGGTGATCTCATGTGATTGGAAATAGTGGCGCAGCTTTCTCGAGGCCATGAGGAGGCCGAAAAGTAGCTTCTGCATGCTAGAATATCTTGATCTAGCCCCCTGCAAGAGGGAACTGACAAAATAAACCGGGTGCTGCACCACCTTCTTCTTCTGTTCAACTTCACCCATCTACGCAGACTCTGTCTTGCCGGGGGTTCCGCCTTGCCGGTGTCAGGCCCTGCCGGGGAGAGCCCCGGCCCACCATTCGACGGCTCCACTGCTGCTGCTGCTTCTTCCTTGAGTTCCCTCTATGCTACTAGCGCAACACTAACCACTTGATTCGTCGCCACTAGATATAGTAGCAACGACTCTTGTGGTTTAGGTGCGACTAGTATTGGCGTGGAGGAGAGGTACTTCTTCAAATCCTGTAGCGCTGCCTCTGCCTTCGGAGTCCATTTAATTGGACCCGCCTTTTTCAAAACTTTGAAAAAGGGGAGGGCGCGCTCAGCAGATTTGGAGATGAACCTACTTAGAGCAGCAACACAGCCGGCGAGCCTACGAACGTCTTTGACCTGTCTCGATGCCTCAATCTGCTCAATCGCTTTGATCTTGTCGGGATTTGCTTCGATCCCGCGCTGAGACACAAAGATCCCAAGAAGTTTGCCGGATGGGACACCGAACACACACTTCTCCGGGTTGAGCTTGAGGTTGATCTTGTGCAGATTTGCAAATGTTCCTTCCAGATCCTGCACGAGCGTAGCCTTGTCCTTGGTTTTGACCACTATATCATCCATGTAAGCTTCCATAGTTCCATGTAGCTGGGGCTCAAAACCAATTTGGACCGCTCGGGAAAATTTCGAACCAGCGCTTTTCAACCCGGAAGGCATTCGTACAAAACAGTATGTACCACACGGGGTGATGAACGCGGTCTTTTCTTCGTCTTCCTTCATCATGAAGATCTGATGGTATCCTGAATAGGCGTCGAGGAATGACAGCAGGTCACACCCGACAGTGGAGTTCAGAATCTGGTCTATGCGTGGCAAAGGGAAAGGATCCTTTGGACAGGCCTTATTGATATCCGTGTAATCAATAGTTCAATACACAACCTACACTTCCCATTTGCCTTACGCACTACCACTGGATTGGCCAACCACGTGGGGTGGAGCACTCCTCTAACCAAGCCTGCCGCCTCTAACTTCCTGATCTCTTCGATGATAAATTCTTGCCGCTCCAAAGCTTGCTTCCTAACCTTCTGCTTGATGGGCCGTGCGTGAGGACATACATCAAGATGGTGCTCAATCACCTTCCTGGGAACACCGGGAATGTCAAATGCTTGCCATGCAAACACATCTGTCGGTGTGGAACGACACCTATGGGATCACAAGGATCCCTACTACGGTTGCCGGGGCGCATGGTTGCAAGAAGAGCATGATCAGTAGTCAGCACAAGGATCATTTACCCAGGTTCGGGACACGAGGATGCGTAAAACCCTAGTCCTGCTTTGGTGGCTGTATTTTAGAGAGTTCTTGAGCTCTCGAACTAGCTATGGTGGGTGCGTGGTTCCAAAGAGCCGAATCCATCTCCAGTATGCCATGGGCCTCCTTTTATAGTTGAAAGGGGCTGCCACAGTGGCACACAGGAGGTGGAAAGGCGCACAGTGCTACAAGCTTATCGCTCGTATTACGGGACATGACGCATTTAAAGCGTCGCTGAGGTGTCCCCTTAGCTTTATTGGGGACGGGGGCGAGGCCCGTCCCGTCTGTCGCCGCTCCTCCTCGCTTCGACACGCGCCCTGGCCAGCGATGCATGCGGCGCCATGTAGGCAGGCAGGCAGCCGAGGTGGCGCGGTGGTAGGGTCTTCACGAAGATCTGCACGCCGCCACGCAGGCGCTTGATGATTTGGCCCGGGAGCTGCATGTTGCCACGCATGTGCTTGCCCAGCTGGTTAGGCTGGCAGCTGCATGCGAACGACGGTGGAGACTTGGCTGGTGCAGGCCTGGCAGTGGCCCCGCTGGCGCCCTTGGTGACGGCCTTGCCGGGTGGCCCGGCAAGGGTCTTGCCGTGGCGCGCTGTCGTCCCCGGCAAGGATCTTGCCGGGGGTCTTGTTGTTCCCCTCGGCAAGGATCTTGCCGAGGATCGTTGTCTTCTAATCCTCATCTGATCTTGGATATGTCTTCACAAAGATCTGCATGCCACCACAGAGGTGCCTCCCGAGCCCTGGCCCAACGTGGTCGATAGTGTTGGAGACCGCGGGCTCGAGGGTGGCTCGCTCTATTGGTGTTTGGGTGCGCTGCCTCGGCAAGGGTCTTACAGGGGCTGCTGAGGCCGTCTCCGGCAAGGGTCTTGCCAGGGAAAACTGCTCCACCCCTCTGCTTCTTTGCGTTCTTGGTCTTGGCGTTGCTCTGGCTGTCTTGGGCTTCGGTTTTGCCTTGGTTCACCTCCCCTATTCTGCTTGGTGCGGCCGTGGGCGCGGCTCCAACTTTCCGTGCACAGGTAAAGGGGTACAAAGGTGAGCCCCTTCTTTTGTACACCGACAGGAGCCCCCGGGCCTGGGACACACATAAGCGCGACATGTTGTTGGGTCAGGCCCAAAACGGTGCACGGGCAGGCGGGGCGGTTTTTACGGCGGTAAAACTTTTCGCGCGCTGCGCTTCCCACAATCCGCGTCGAATGCACGACGTGGAGGGATGCGTGCGTCAGACGAGGGTCGCGGCGGCGAAGAAAGTGGTGAAGGCCGCGGCGGCGAAGAAGAGAGCATCTGCCTCCTCTTCGCCCAAGCGTGCCTAGACTCCGCCATCCTCCCCTCCTCCGGCAGACACCGACGCGGGGGTCACCTTCGACTTCGGATCCCTCAGCCCGAGGAGGAAGAGGAAAACAACAGAGGAGGAGGTGGACGACGAGTAAGTATCTTGTTCTTCCCCGTCATCTCTGTCTCCTCAATCTGTGTTGCTTGTCTTGACTCGTTTTCATCTTTGCAGGGACGCGGAGACGCTGGCCCAGAGGGTGAAAAGGGCCAAGACCTCGGCGGGCAGCCAGCGCCCGGCTGGTACTTCAAGGGCGCCACTGGTGGTGTTGAGCAGCCCGGACAGCAGCCCCCGGTGCAGCCCCCAGCGTAAATTCACCGCTCACTCCTTGTTGACATGTGTCATGGATATGATACTTTGGTGCTGACCTTGTCGCGTATGCAGGAGGAGAGCAGCAGCGGGAGGAGCCACATAGGGCTACTCCCACCACGCCGCCCCCATCGACCACACCGCCCCGAGGGGCGTCCCCGGCAAGGGCGCCAAGCACCGAGCCCATGCACATGGAGGAGGAGGAGGAGAAATTGGGCATAGGTGGCTTCGCCTCGGTGCCATATATTGGCGGGGAGGGGACTTCTGCTTCCCAGCCCGGGACCGGTAAGTCCCTGGCCTTTTGTCCCTGCTTTTTCTCTTCTCTTTGAATCTTTGATCTTGGCTCTACCCCACCCTCTTCTTGATATCCAGATCCTCTCTCGGCGGACCGGGAGGACCTGGACACCGTCATTGAGGACGTGGCCAAGGACGCTGCGACGGAGGCCGAGAAGATCGTCGCCAAGGAAAGCACTAGTGGTGCCGCGGAGGACACCGCCGAAGGGCCTGCCAGGGAGTCCGGCAAGGCTACTGTCGAGGAGGACGGCAATGGGCCTGCCGAGGAGCCCGGTAAGGCCAGTGCCGAGGAGGAGGTGGTCGATGACCAGCCTTCCTCCTCCGATGCCTCTGGCTCCGGCAGGTACATGAAGGTGAGCGACGATCTCTTCGTCCACCTCACTGGCGCGTCGAGCACCAGGGCCCCCGTCGAGGGGGAGGTGTTTGACGACGAAGTGCTCGCCTCTGCCGGACTCGAGGTTGTCGACGAGCCGAGCGTTGGTGGTGACGGATCCCAGGAAGAGGCGGCTCCTCCATGCCATGGGCGCCAGCTTCCGGAAGCTCCAGGCGCTCCACCGCGCCCGCCTGGACAAGGCTAAGTCCAGGATGGCGGTGGTGGAGAAGGCGGAGGCGGACCTCCAGAAGCGCGTCGCGGAGACGCATGACTTGTTCCGCCAGGCTCACGAGGAGCCGAAGGCCGCCCAGGGCGAGCTGGCCAAGCGTAATGTGGAGCTCATCATGAAGCTGGCCGACATCGAGAAGGCCCAAGAGACGACGAAGAACTTGGCCGCTACCGCCGAGGCCGCCCGGACCCAGCACGAGGCCGCAATGAACTCCCAGGAGGATGACCTTGCCGCGCACGAGGAGAAGCTTGCTGCCACGCTTCGCGGAAAGGATTAAGCGGTGGGGAAGCTTGTCTTGCAGCGGACCCGTGAGCTGGAGCAGAGGCACCAAGAGGCGCTCGATGCCGAGGCCTTGGTTCATGCCGACAAGGTGAAGGAGCTGGAGGTGGAGCGGGACGAGCTGAAGGAGCAGGCCCTGAAGCTGTCCCAGGAGAAGGACACGCTCAACGGCGCCCTGACGGAGGCGCAGGGGGAGGCCTTCAGCAGGGCCGGGGAGCTCTCCGAGGCCAACAACTCCATCAAAGACCTCAAGCTGAAGCTGGAGGGCCTCGAGGGGATGCTCACCGAGGCCAAAGCCCGGGAAGGGACCCTGGCCAAGGGGCTGGAAACCGAGAAGCAATTGTAGAAGAACGAGGCCGCCAAGCATAAGGATTTCAAGGAGGGCATGAACCGCTGGATCGACCGCCTCGAGGACATCGCCGACAGGATCACCACACAGCTGGCTACCATGGGGATGCCAAACGTGAGGTATGCCCCAGAGCGCAGCGGGACTACCAACGCCAAGCTGACCCTGTTCTTCGAGTGTGTTCTCGCGGCCCTGGAGCAGCTTCACGCCAACCGAGCGGCCTCGCTGGCCGATGAGGCCCGGAGGCTTTGCCAGGGCGCCATGACCAAGGTTCTCACCAAGGTGGCGTACTGGTACCCTGACCTCGACTTCGACGCCGCGCTAGAGAGCTTGTAGGAGGATCTCGACCAGACCGCCTTTCGTGGAGCGCATCAAGCCCATCATCAGCGGTGTCGGCGGAATTCTGAGGGTGGAGGGCCAGCGCCGGGATTAGGCGCCCCATTTCTTTTCGTTGTTGCAGGTTCACAACCAAGACAATATTTATCTTTAGTTAGAACTGCGGCAACAAGCGATGTAATATAACTTTTGCAGTACTTTGATATTATGCATGTTATTTTCCTGTTTGATTTTCCCTTGTATGTCCACCCTACATAACTGGGCAGGCCCGCCGGCGCGTAAACCCTGGGCGGCGTCTTGGGGACGGATCCCCATTGGCCTGCCGGGTATGCTTGCTGCCGGGCAAACCACCTTGCCGCCCTTAGCGCGGCAGCCCGAACTGTCGAGCTTGACTCGAGTCAGAATTGGAGCATTGCCAAGTGCGGAAGGCTACCCTGCCACTCTCGACGCGGCCGCTTGAGCTGTTGAGCGGACTCGAAATAGAACGAGGGCGTTGCCAATTGCGGGGTGGGGGCCCTTCTTGTATGAGTTTTTTCATACATAGGCAAGATCTCCGAGGATGATAACCTTATGTATAAAAGGAAATAACTCAAGGCTCTGAATGACTTAGATTTTCTGTTGCCGCGCTGGCGTCCTTTGAGTTCGCAGGCGGTGCCCTTTTCTCCTGGTCGTCTCCTTCTTGGGAGCCATGGCGATGAAGAACTGCTAGGCCAACTACTAGACCATATTCTCACAATTACGCCCCCTACCTGGCGCGCGAAAGATGTCAGTGTGGAACGACACCTATGGGATCACAAGAATCCCTACTACGGTTGCCGGGGCGCAGGGTTGCAAGAAGAGCAGGATCGGTAGTCAGCACGAGGATCGTTTACCCAGGTTCGGGCCGTGAGGATGCGTAAAACCCTAGTCCTTGGTCTTGGTGTTGCTCTGGCTGTCTTGGGCTTCGGTTTTGCCTTGGTTCACCTCCCCTGTTCTTCTTGGTGCGGCCGTGGGCGCGGCTCCGACTGTCCGTGCACTGGTAAAGGGGTACAAAGGTGCGCCCCTTCTTTTGTACACCGACAGGAGCCCCGGGCCTGGGCCACACATAAGGGCGACACGTTGTTGGGCCAGGCCCAAAAGCGATTACCGGGCAAGTGAGGCGGTTTTACAGCGGTAAAACTTTTCGTCGCGCTTCCCACGACCTCCGCCAAATGCTGACGAGGAGGAGGTGCAGCGTCGAACGAGGTCATGGCGAAGAAAGTGGTGAAGGCCGCGGCGGCGAAGAAGAGAGCATCTGCCTCCTCTTCGCCCAAGCGTGCCCAGACTCTGCCCTCCTCCCCTCATCCGGCAGACACCGACGCGGGGGTCACCTTCGACTTCGGATCCCTCAGCCCGAGGAGGAAGAGGAAAACAACAGAGGAGGAGGTGGATGACGAGTAAGTATCTTGTTCTTCCCCGTCATCTGTGTCTCCTCAATCTGTGTTGCTCGTCTTGACTCATTTTCATCTTTGCAGGGACGCGGAGACGCTGGCCCAGAGGTTGAAAAGGGCCAAGACCTTGGCGGGCAGCCAGCCCCCGGCTGGTACTTCAAGGGCGCCACTGGTGGTGTTGAGCAGCCCGGACAGCAGCCGCCGGTGCAGCCCCCAGCGTAAATTCACCACTCACTCCTCGTCGACATGTGTCATGGGTATGATAGTTTGGCGCTAACCTTGTCGCGTATGCAGGAGAAGAGCAACAGCGAGAGGAGCCACATAGGGCTACTCCCAACACGCCGCCCCCATCGACCACAGCGCCCCGAGGGGCGTCCCCGGCAAGGGCGCCAAGCACCGAGCCCACGCACATGGAGGAGGAGGAGGAGAACTTGGGCGCAGGTGGCTTCACCTCGGCGCCATATATTGGCGGGGAGGGGACTTCTGCTTCCTAGCCCGGGACCGGTAAGTCCTTGGCCTTTTGTCCCTGCTTTTTCTCTTCTCTTTGAATCTTTGATCTTGGCTCTACCCCACCCTCTTCTTGATATCCAGATCCTCTCTCGGTGGACCGGGAGGACCTGGACACCGTCATTGAGGACGTGGCCAAGGACGCCGCAGCAGAGGCCGAGAAGATTGCCGCCAAGGAAAACACCAGTGGTCCTGCGGAGGACGCCGCCGAAGGGCCTGACGGGGAGTCCGGCAAGGCTACCGCCGAGGAGGACGACAAGGGGCCTGCCGAGGAACCCGGTAAGGCCAGTGCCGAGGCGGAGGTGGTCGATGACCAGCCTTCCTCCTCCGCTGCCTCTGGCTCTGGCAGGTACCTAAAGGTGAGCGACGATCTCTTCGTCCACCTCCCTGGCGCGTCGAGCACCAGGGCCCCCGTCGAGGGTGAGGTGTTCGACGACGAAGTGCTCGCCACTGCCGGACTCGAGGTCATCGACGAGCCGAGCGTTGGTGGTGACGGATCCCAGGAAGAGAGGCTCCTCCATGCCATGGGCGCCAGCTTCTGGAAGCTCCAGGCGCTCCACCGCGCCCGCCTGGACAAGGCTATGTCCAGGATGATGGTGGCGGAGAAGGCGGAGGCGGACCTCCAGAAGCACGTCGCGGAGACGCAAGACTGTTTCCGCCAGGCTCACGAGGAGCTGAAGGCCGCCCAGGGCGAGCTGGCCAAGCATGATGTGGAGCTCACCATGAAGCTGGCCAACGTGGAGAAGGCCCAAGAGACGGCGAAGAACTTGGCCGCCGCCGCCGAGGCCGCCCGGACCCAACACGAGGCCGCACTGAACTCCCAGGAGGAGGACCTTGCTGCGCACGAGGAGAAGCTTGCCGCCACGCTTCGCGGCAAGGATGAAGAGGTGGGGAAGCTTGTATTGCAGTGGACCCATGAGCTCGAGCAGAGGCACCAAGAGGCGCTCGATACCGAGGCCTTGGTTCACGCCGGCAAGGTGAAGGAGCTAGAGGTGGAGCGGGACGAGCTGAAGGAGCAGGCCCTGAAGCTGTCCCAGGAGAAGGACATGCTCAATGGCACCCTGATGGAGGCACAGGGGGTGGCCTTCAGCAGGGCCGGGGAGCTCTCCGAGGCCAACAACTCCATCAAAGACCTCAAGCTGAAGCTGGAGGGCCTTGAGGGGATGCTCACGGAGGCCAAAGCCCGGGAAGGGACCCTGGCCAAGGGGCTGGAAACCGATAAGCAGCTGCAGAAGAACGAGGCCGCCGAGCATAAGGATTTCAAGGAGGGCGTTAACCGCTGGATCGGCCGCCTCGAGGACGTCGCCGACAGGATCACCGCGCAGCTGGGTACCATGGGGATGCCAAACGTGAGGTATTCCCCAGAGCGCAGCGGGACCACCAACGCCAAGCTGACCCTGTTCTTCGAGTGTGTTCTCGCAGCCCTGGAGCAGCTTCACGCCAACCGATCGACCTCGCTGGCCGACGAGGCTCGGAGGCCTTGCCAGGGCGCCATGACCAAGGTTCTGACCAAGGTGGCGTACTGGTACCCCGACCTCGACTTCGATGCCGCGCTAGAGAGCTTGTCGGAGGATACTGACCTCACACCGCTCAGGGAGCTCATCAAGCCCATCATCAGCGGTGTCGGCGGAATTTTGAAGGTGGAGGGCCAGCACCGGGATTAGGCGCCCCATTTCTTTTCGTTGCTACAGGTTCACAACCAAGACAATTATTATCTTTAGTTAGAACTGCGGCAACAGGCGATGTAATATAACTTCTGCAGTACTTTGATATTATGCATGTTATTTTCCTGTTCGATTTTCCCTTGTATGTCCACCCTATGTAACTGGGCAGGCCCGCCGGCGCGTAAACCCAGGTCGGCGTCTTGGGGACAGATCCCCATTGGCCTGTCGGGTGTGCTTGCTGCCGGGCAAACCACCTTGCCGCCCTTAGCGCGGCCGCCCGAACTGTCGAGCTTGACTCGAGTCAGAATCGGGAGCGTTGCCAAGTGCGGAAGGCTACCCTGCCACTCTCGACGCGGCTGCTTGAGCTGTTGAGCAGACTCGAAATAGAATGAGGGCGTTGCCAATTGCGGGGCCCCCCTTTGCATGCAGGTTTTTCATACATAGGCAAGATCTCCGAGGATGATAACCTTATGTATAAAAGGAAATAACTCAAGGCTCTGAATGACATAGCTTTTCTGTTGCCTCGCTGGCGTCCTTCGCGTTTGCAGGCGGCGCCCTTTTCTCCTGGCCGTATCCTTCTTGGGAGCCATGGCGATGAATAACTGCTAGGCCAACTACTAGACCAGATTCTCACAATTGCGCGCCCTACCTGGCGCGCCAAAGATGTCGGTGTGGAACGACACCTATGGGATCACAAGAATCCCTACTACGGTTGCCGGGGCGCAGGGTTGCAAGAAGAGTAGGATTAGTAGTCAGCACGACGATCGTTTACCCAGGTTCGGGCCGCGAGTATGCGTAAAACCCTAGTCCTGCTTTGGTGGATGTATTTCAGAGAGTTCTTGAGCTCTCGAACTAGCTATGGTGGGTGCGTGGTTCCAAAGAGCCGAATCCCTCTTCAGTACGCCATGGGCCTCCTTTTATAGTTGGAAGGGGCTGCCACAGTGGCCCACAGGAGGTGGAAAGGTGCACAGTGCTACGAGCTTATCACTCGTATTACAGGACAAGACGCATTTAATGCGCCGTTGAGGTGTCCCCTTAGCTTTATTGGGGACGGGGGTGAGGACCGTCCCATCCGTCGCCGCTCCTCCTCGCTTCGACACACGCCCTGGCCAGCGATGCGTGCGATGCCATGTATGCAGGCAGGCAGCTAAGGTGGCGTGGTGGCAGGGTCTTCACGAAGATCTGCATGCCGCCACGCAGGCGCTTGATGAGTTGGCCCAGGAGCTGCATGTTGCCACTTAGGTGCCTGCCCAGCTGGTTGGGCTGGCAGCTGCATGTGAACGACGGTGGAGACTTGGCTGGTGTGGGACTGGCAGTGGCCCCGCTGGCGCCCTTGGTGACAGCCTTGCCGGGTGGCCCGGCAAGGGTCTTTCTGTGGCGTGCTGTCGTCCCCGGCAAGGATCTTGCCGAGGGTCTTGTGGTTCCCCTCGACAAGGATCTTGCTGAGGATCGCTGTCTTCTAATCCTCTTCTGATCTTGGATATGTCTTCACAAAGATCTGCATGCCACTAGAGAGGTGCCTCCCGAGCCCTGGCCCAATGTGGTCGATAGTGTTGGAGACCGTGGGCTCGAGGGTGGCTCGCTCTGTTGGTGTTTGGGCGCGCTGCCCTGGCAAGGGTCTTGCCGGGGCTGCTGAGGCCGTCTCCCACAAGGGTCTTGCCAGGGAAAACTGCTCCGCCCCTCTGGTTCTTTGTGTTCTTGGTCTTGGCGTTGCTCTGGCTGTCTTGAGCCTCGGTTTTGCCTTGGTTCACCTCCCCTGTTCTGCTTGGTGCGGCCGTGGGCGCGACTCCGACTGTCCATGCACAGGCAAAGGGGTACAAAGGTGCGCCCCTTCTTTTGTACACCGACAACATCGACATTTGCCCGCAGGAAGGTGACGAGCGCGCTTTCCTATTTGCTGTCAAGGGTGGAGCTTATAGTAAAAGCCCCGCCCATGCCGTCCTCCTTGACGGGCACCTTCTTGGTCTCTGGTGGTGCTGCCTTGGATTTCTTGCTCTTGCCGGCGGAGCTCTCTGGCACGTCCTCAATGGGAGCGCTGCACTCCAAAGAGGCGCGCTTGCCGGAGTTGGTGTAGGAGGTCTTGCTGGTCTTCTTCCCTCCGGGGCTACAACGGCAGGAGCAAGGGCCTTGGCGGCAGTTGCTGCAACCGCCTCCCGATAGAGTTGATCGGCGCAGATGAGTGGGTCTTTCTTGTCAGAGGGGACGGTGATGATGCTCAGTGGCCCGGGCATCTTCAACGTGTTGTAGGCGTAATGTGATGCCGCCATGAACTTGGCCAGTGCTGGGCGGCCGTGGATCCCATTGTAGGGCAGGGGGATCTTGGCGACATCAAAAACGATCTTCTCCGTCCTGTAGTTCAGCTCGCCCCCGAATGTAACGAGCAACGTGATTTTACCCTTCGGCTGACTCCTCCCTAGGTTGACTCCTTGAAACGTGCCTGTCTCCTCAAGATCTCCATCGGGGATTTGCAGCCTCTCGATCACAGTAGGCGAGATCAAGTTCAGACCGGCCCCACCATCAACTAGCACGTTTGTCACCTTGAGGTTGCGTATTGTTGGTGAAACCAACAACGGCAAACACACGATCACAGTTGTGCGGTCAGCGTAATCCTTGGTGTCGAAGATGATATGTGTGCTGGACCACTTCAGTGGCTTCTGGGCATCGAATGATGGCTCTGCCGCAGTGACCTCACATGCCCACTACTTTAGGTGGCGGTGAGAGGTATGCAACGAGGCGCCACCGTCGAGGCACATGGCCTCCGTAGCTTTCTGGAACTCGTGCTTGCCGGACTCATCATCCTCACCATGATCATCATCCTCCTCCTTCTTGTCACGGCCCGAGCGGGCCTCTCCTGTTGACTATCCTTGCCGCGGCGACCTCCTTGGCCGCCACGCTTCTTGCCGGACCCCTCAGCACCATCGTGGCCCTTTTCCTTGTCCCGCCTCTCATATTCGTTGTTTTTCTGCAAGCAGCTCAACCTGTCGGCAGTCCTGGAGGTCGTGGCCCTTGGTGCGATGGATCTTGCAATAATGCTTGTCGGAGCCTCCTGGCTTGTCGGTAGCAGCCAAGGCCCGGCAAGCGGCGCACCCGGCAACTTCCTTGCCGGGGTCGTCAGCCTTGGCCTTTTTGGTGGCGCCGGGGTCGCCGGATCCCTCAACGGCAAGCACGGTCTTTCCCTTACGCTTCCTGTTGCAGCATCGACCCTTCTTCGCTGGGGCGGCGGCATCTTTGTTTGTGGAGTCGGTTTCCGTGCCGACATCTTCGACGAGGTACTTCCTTCCTTCTTCAGCCCGAGCACATCTGTCAGTCAGAACATAAAGCTCGGCTACATGCTTGACCTTGTTCATCGCCAGCTCTTCACACATCTTGCGGTTGCGCACATTCTGATGGAATGCACTGATGACAGCGGCGGGGTGAACATCTGGGATGATGTACTGCACACGGCTGAACCTTTGTATGTACTTGCGCAGGGACTCGCCGTCCTTTTCGGGTGAGGGAGTCCTGGATTAGGGGGTATCCGGACAGTCGGACTATATCCTTTGGCCGGGCTGTTGGACTATGAAGATACAAGAATGAAGACTTCGTCTCGTGTCCGGATGGGACTCTCTTGGCGTGGATGGCAAGCTTGGCGATACGGATATGTAGATCTCCTTCTGTTGTAACCGACTCTGTGTAACCCTAGCCCCCTCTGGTGTGTATATAAACCGGAGGGTTTAGTCCGTAGGACAACAACAATCATACCATAGGCTAGCTTCTAGGGTTTAGCCTCTACGATCTCGTGGTAGATCAACTCTTGTAATACTCATATTCATCAAGATCAATCAAGCAGGAAGTAGGGTATTACCTCCATAGAGAGGGCCCGAACCTGGGTAAACATCGTGTCCCTTGCCTCCTGTTACCATCCACCTTAGACGCACAGTTCGGGACCCCCTACCCGAGATCCACCGGTTTTGACACCGACATTGGTGCTTTCATTGGGAGTTCCACTATGTCGTCGCTGCAAGGTTCGATGGCCCCTTCGATCATCGACAACGATGGGTCCAGGGTGAGGTTTTCCTCCCCGGACAGATCTTCGTGTTCGGCGGCTTTGCACTGCTGGCCAACTCGTTTGGCCATCTGGAGCAGATCGAGAGCTATGCCCCTGGCCATCAGGTCAGGTTTGGAAACTTGAATTACACTGCCGATATCCGCGGAGACATGATCTTTGACGGATTCAGGCCCATGCCAGGTGTGCCGCACGATCACGACGAGCACGATATAGCTCTGCCGTCGGACGGTGTTCGGGAGATCACGCCAGCAACTACTCCGACCTCTAGTCCGGAGCAGATCGCGCCATCCGCGGACGGGAGGATAGACTCCGTCACGGAGGCCGCGCCCACAATGGCGATAGAGCCGAATACTGACCTTACCCTTCACGAGAGCCGTGTTGCCGAACTGCTGGACTCATCCTCGGCTATGGACTCCGTACCACCCGCGCCCATACCTATCGAATCCGATTGGGCGCCGATCATGGAGTTCACCTCCGCAGATATCTTTCAGCACTCACCCTTCGGCGACATACTGAACTCATTGAAATCTCTCTCCCTGTCCAGAGAACCTTGGCCGAACTATGTCCAACTAGAGTGGGATGCGGACGACAAAGAAATTCAATCCCCACCCACCACCCACTTAATAGCCACTATCGACGATTTAACCGATATGCTCGACTTCGACTCCAAAGACATCGATGGTATGGACACCGATGCCGAAGGCGAACAAGAACCACTGCCCACAGGGCACTGGACCGCCACCTCATCATATGATATATACATGGTGGACACACCCAAAGAAGGCAATGGCGACAAGACAATGAAGGACGACCCTCCAAGAAGCAACCCCAGCGCCGACGTCAGCGGCGCTGCTCTAAGTCTCGCCACAGCAAAAGCGGTGATACCGGCACATGAGATAACAGTACTCGGACGGTCAAGATGATGACAATCCCCTCCAGAACGATCAAGAGCCGGAGGAAGAACAAGCCAACCCTCCTAAGAGAGCGGCAGAGGGAGAAATGGAGGACGACAACTATATGCCTCCCTCCGAAGACAAAGCGAGCCTCGACGACGAAGAATTTGTCGTGCCTTAGGATCCGTCGGCGGGGAGCGCTTTAAGCGCGGATTATTGCCACAAAGAACAGCTCGAGGAAAAAGCAGCAACAGCTTCGAAGTGATCGGGATCTGCTAGCAGATAGATGGACTGAAGTCCTTGCGGCTGAGGAGTATGAACTCGAACGCCCTTCCACAGGTCACCCCGCGTTCGATGCGGCTGATCGGCCACCCCGTGGCCGAGATAGAAAGGCAGTACGGCCTGAAAATCAGCCTGCACCCCGCCACCATTCAAACAAACATACCAAGGCAACGGGAAACACGCGAGACCTGCGAGACGTATTGGAAGACATGGCAAAACACGCTAGATTGATCTATGGATCACGGGGCCGTGCCCCTACAAGGGACGGTGACCGCCTTGCCGGATACAGTAAAAGCAATTCCGGACGGGCCGAATACAGCAGGCAGGACTCATACGAGCTGTGTCGCGACATAGCCTACCACGGAGGCGCGGCACACCCCCTATGCTTCACCAACGAAGTAATGGAGCATGAATTCCCAGAAGGTTTTAAACCTGTAAATATCGAATCATATGATGGTACAACAGATCCCGCGGTATGGATCGAGGACTTCCTCCTCCACATCCACATGGCCCGCGGTGATGATCTACATGCCATCAAGTACCTCCCGTTAAAACTCAAAGGTCCAGCTCGGGATTGGCTGTATAGCCTGCCAGCAGACTCCGTCGGCTGTTGGGAGGATCTGGAAGACGCATTTCTCGACAACTTCCAGGGCACTTATGTGCGACCACCAGACGCCGATGACTTGAGCCACATAATTCAGCAGCCAGGGGAATTGGCCAGGCAATTCTGGACACGGTTTCTAACAAAGAAAAACCAAATTGTCGACTGTCCGGATGCAGAAGCCTTAGCGGCATTCAAGCACAACATCCGTGGCGAGTGGCTTGCACGACACCTCGGCCAGGAAAAGCCGAAATCAATGGCAGCCCTCACGACACTCATGACCCGCTTTTGCGCGGGAGAGGATAGCTGGCTGGCTTGTAGCAATAACATACCAAGGAACCTTGGCACTTCGGATACCAAGGACAGCAACGGCAGGCCACATCACAGCAAACACAAGCGCCGCAGCAACGGTGATAACACCGAGGGCACGACAGTCAATGCCGGATTCAAAGGCTCTAAATCTGGTCAGCGGAAAAAGCTATTCAAAAGAAGTACTCCGGGCTCGTCCAGTTTGGACCGCATACTCGATCGCTCGTGTCAAATACACGACACCCCCGATAAGCCAGCCAATCACACCAACAGAGGATGCTGGGTGTTCAAGAAGGCCGGCAAGTTAAACTCTGAAGACAAGGACAAGGTGCTGCACAGCGATGACGAGGAGGAGCCACGGCCGCCAAACACGGGAGGACAGAAGAGGTTCCCCCCACAAGTAAGGACAGTAAACATGATACACGCAACACACATCCCCAAAAGGGAACGGAAGCATGCACTAAGGGACGTATACGCGATGGAGCCCGTCGCCCCAAAGTTCAACCCATGGTCCTCTTGTCCGATCACATTTGATCGTAGGGACCACCCCACGAGTATCCGTCATGGCGGATCCGCCGCATTGGTCCTAGACCCAATCATCGACGGATACCACCTCACTCGAGTCCTTATGGGCCGGCGGCCTTTGAACCTGCTTTACCAGGATACAGTGCACAAAATGGGTATAGACCCCTCGAGGATCAAACCCACCAAAACGATCTTTAAAGGCGTTATTCCAGGTGTAGAGGCCCATTGTACGGCTCAATCACACTGGAAGTGGTCTTCGGATCTCCGGACAACTTCCGAAGCGAGGAGTTAATCTTTGATATCGTCCCGTTCCGCATCGGCTATCACGCACTGCTCGGACGCACCACATTTGCAAGATTCAATGTGGTACCGCATTACGCATACCTCAAGCTCAAGATGCCAGTACCTTGGGGGGTCATCACAGTCAATGGAAACACATAACGCTCGCTCCGTATGGAGGAGCACACTGCGGCCCTCGCAGCAGAAGCACAAAGTAGCCTTTTGAGGCAATCCACAAGTTCGGCGATCAAGCCCCTGGACACCGTCAAGCGCGTTCGGAATAACCTGCAACAGGATCGCCTGGCACGCTTAGAGCTCGCCTAGCAATTCGGCCCCCGCCCTAGTCTTAGTACAACGGCAAAATCCGTCCCACGCGTAGATAATTACGCATTGAAAGTACCATGGGTATAGGCGGGGGCATGATCACGGCGCGTCCCACAATGCGGTTTAACCGCACTAGGGGCTTACTACCTTCATGACTCTCTCTCTTTCAGGATTCTACTCTCTGGAAGCCTTATCCGACAACATGGTAGCCGGACACATGATACAACACCCAAGGAGGCAGGAAGCTACATCGTACAACGGAATCCCCAGGTGGTCTCTGATAACAAGCTAAATACCTGTTTTAAGATACCAGTCCGCATCTTGCCCTTGGATGGGACATGTCAAATAGTCCTATTGTTTGCTTACCGCACCACTTGTATCAGTATTCTTTAACGCATTTCTTAAATAAACAATGCATAGTACTAGTCTATTATTGCACCCTATATTCTTTTATATATATGCTTATCTATGACAATCAACACCCGTACACTGTGGTATGGCCAATACGCCAGGGGCTTCCGTATACCCCATAATTCGGTGTGAGAAGTCCGAACACTTTCGACAATGCGGCACCCCGAACTTATAGCACTATATGCATCAGCTCCGAATCATGTCTTGGGTCAATAGTTGGGTTTGCCCGGCTCCCATGTTTTGGTTCCTTACGTTCCGCTATATCGGCTAAGGTATCCTTTGGGAGAACTACTGCGATTGTGCCCAGTTCTTCGGCCGAGCACCTCAAAGAGAGAAAGCTAAACCGATTTGTCATGGTGAGGCGAGAGCTGGTCGCTGTTCGAGAGGTCTCAAGTCCCTGAAGACTTTTTCCGCTTCGGGCGAGGAGCCGGCCTTGTCCGGCTTAGGCGTGTATAGTGCCCCGAATTCGGCTTTTCAAAGACTAGGGGCTTCACCAAATTTAAAATTGTAGACTTCTATGGCTAAGTGAGAGCGATAAAGCATTATAGTCCGATTACTGGTTCGTTCTTGTTGAGCACCTCCCTCGAAGGACCCAAGAATGGGAAAAAGAGTGCTCAGATTTATCCCGAACACCCCAGCACTAGTTGCATGGGGGTAGAAGCCGACGACTAGCAACTCTCAGAATTTATAAACGGCCGCACAGAAGGTAATATTTTTAATACAAAAGCGTTGCATAACGAACATGAACTAGTTTTCATAAACACAAGGATCACATGAGCAAGTTCATTCAAAGATTACATCTTTGGTACATTAAATCCACCACGAGGCGGGCACCCTTGAGGACACTTTCATAATACATTTCGGGTGGCGATGCTCCTTGCCCTCGGGCGGCCCCTCCTTCACCAGCTTTTTCGGCATCCATCTTCGCCCGGTGCACCTTTGCACGGGCAAGAGCCCTGCGTGCACCTTCGATGCGAGACGGACCGCTTGATGACTTCCGGTAGTGGCGGGCATCAACAAGCCGCCTCACCAGCCGAAGTAGTTGTTGGGAAGGGAATCGCCAGCCACATCCGGACTATAAGGCCCCTCATGGCCTGTTCGGCCGCCTTTGTGGAGCTCGACCAGTTGCTTCAGCTGGTCGCCACGAACATCAGTGTTCGGGTCGATATCTGAGACCAGAACAACTTCTCCGTCGAGCTTCCCTCCTCGGCCCGGTAGAACTCCGTGGCGTCAGGCACACTACGGGGCAGATCTGCGAACGCTCCTGGAGAGCTCCGAACTCGGGTAAGTAAAAGGAAATTTTCTTTCGCATGCCTACTTTGCATAATAAATGCCTTACCCGCCGCTATCTTTTTCACCGCCTCAACTTCCTGGAGGGCCTTATGGGCTTCGGCCCTGGCATTTTTTGCACTTTCGAGGGCCTGGGCAAGCTCGGACTGTCGCATCCTCGAGTCAATCTCGAGGGACTCATGCTTGTTGACGAGCACCTAGAGCTCTTGCTGCACCTCACCTACCCGGGCTTCATGTCTTTCTCGCTCAGTGCGCTCCTTGGCCGCTTTGTTTTCGGCCTCGGACAACGCCTTCTTGAGGGTCGGCACTTCGGTCGTGGCCCCTGGCAAAATTCATGCTGATCCTATTATTCTGCAACCAACTCTTTCTTTTTTCATATTGACAAGGTATTGCTTACCTTTGTTCTCCTCGAGCTGCCTCTTGGCAAGGCCGAGCTCTTCCTTGGATCGCTCAAGGTCCTGCTGTAGTGCGGCGACCTCCGCAGTACGTGCGGCAGCGGCCAGCAGGGAAGCCTGCAGATTCACATAGACATACTATAATTAGACTCCTGCGATTATTATTCGATCCTCTATTCGGCTTTTCTTCACGAACGCCAAACAGAGCATCAGGGGCTACTGTCTATACGATAGTTCCCTGTAATTTAATTACTTACCTCAAAGCCTGTTAGGAGGCTGGCGCAAGCTTCAGTTAGTCCGCTTTTGGCGGACTGAACCTTCTCCATCACCGCACTCCTGATAGTGCGGTGTTCTTCGTCGATGGATGCGCCTTGGAGCGCTTCCAGCAAGTTGTCCGATGCCTCTGGATGGACAGAGGTCACCGGTACGGGCGGCTTGCCCCTCTTCACAGGTGTTCGCCTGACAGAGTCCGGAACTACTAAAGGTTCCTGCGCGGTGTTCGGCTAGAGGACGAACTCGAAGCCCATGAGAGTCTTGCTCCCTTTGCGCCCAGGGTCCGGAGTGTTGCCTTGAGGCGCCTCCAGGACTACCTCCCCTGGCTCGGTGCCCTTTGAAACAACACCTCGGTGTTGTCCGTAGGGCGAGGGGTGGAGGCGGTCGGAAGTGAATCACCATTCATATCCGACGGGCCCAAAGAACCATCCGACGAAGATACGTCGATATGGGCTCGGGACGGACTGCATAATCATGTTCGACGTAATGAGAAGCAGTGCAATAAAATATATCAAGAATTATTATGGTATTCGGATACTTACGACTGCGCCAGGGGCTTGTCCCTGGGCAACCACTCGTCGTCGCTGTGGGCGGCGGTCGTGGAACAGTCCGGAAGGAGGGTCCTTCCTTTCTTGGACCCTTCGGCCTCCCCGGTTGGGGCGGCCTTCCTTTTCTTGTCTCCCCCGGCTGGGGGAGGACTTTCCTCTTCCTCCTCGTCATTGTGGGAGGAGTGCGCCTCGGAGTGGTCGGACGATGAGTCCAACACAACCTTGCGCCGGAGACCCTGTCGGGTCCCTGTGGCCTTCTTCTTGGCCGTCTTCGTTGGCACCTCGTAAGGTGCCGGAGTCAGTATCTCCGTCAGGAGAGCATCTGCTGGATCTTTGGGCAGGGGGGCTGGGCAGTCAATCCGCTCGGCCGTCTCCACCCAGTCCTGTCAAAGGCATGAGGGCTTAGATCCTGCATATGATTAAACTGAGGAAACTAAACATCTTGTGATGTGTAAAAACCTACCGGATTGGCGCGGCGCTTTGCGCTGAGACCACGGTCCTCGGTAAGGGGAGGAGGTACCTCGGTTCCTTTAAACAGCACCTTCCGGACGTCCTTGTGCGTCATGTTGAAAAGCTCCTATAGCGTCTGGTGCTCGGCCGGGTCGAACTCCCACAAATTGAATACCCGTTGTTGACATGGGAGGATCCGGCGGAAGAGCATGACCTGGACCATGTTGACAAGCTTGATTTTCCTGTTCATCATGTTCCTGATGCAGTGCAGAGTCCGTCAGCTCTCTGGGTTACCCAGGACATGCCCTTCTCTTTCCGTGGAGGTGAGCCACGTGGGGATTCGGATCGGAACTCGGGGCCGCCACCCGGTTGGTGTCGCATGGCTCGGTGATGTAGAACCACCCGATTGCCACCCCTATATGGTCTCCACATAGGAGCCCTCGAGCCATGTGACATTGGGCATTTTACCCACCATGGCGCCCGCCGCATTACGCTTGCTGGCCGCCTACAACCTTGACTTGACATTGAAGGTCTTGACCATAGGCGAAGTGGGACTGGATGCGGAGGAAGGCCTCGCACACGATGATAAACGCCGAGATGTTGAGGATGAAGTTTGGGGCCAGGTCATGGAAGTCCAGCCCGTAGTAGAACATGAGGCCGCAGACGAATGGGTGGTGAGGAAATCTCAGTCCACGGACGAAGTGGGTGAGGAAGACTACCCTCTCGTAAGGTTCCGGGGTAGGGACGATCTGCCTTGCGTCAGGCGGCCGGTCTTGCGATGGCCGCGGCCAAGTATCTGGCTCCCCGCAGCTTCTTGATGTCCTCCTCTGTGACGGAGGATTTCATCCACTTGCCTCCCGCTCCAGACATGATTGAAGCGGTTTGAGGAGAAAAGGTGCAAGCTTGGGCATTGGAGCTCGAGTGTGCGAGAATGGATATGCGAGAGGGAAGAAGGCGTGGGTGAAAAAGGTGAAGTCCTTATCCCTTTATAAAGGAGAACGAGACTATGCGCCCCCACTTGCCTAGCAATACTCGCTTGATCCCCAAGCACCGTAATTGATGGCGCGGTTGGGTTACCCACGCCCGTATTGATGAGAATCCCGTGATAAGGGGACACGATCTCTGCTTCGACAAGACGTGCCCAGTAAACTGCCTCGCGATATGTGCGGTGGCTGGTTGTGAAAAATGGTTCGAATAATGACCGAGCCATGGTGTGATGTCATGCTATAATATGTCGGCAGATTAGATTTGTGGAAATATTATTCTCTCTACGATGGTATGTGGAACTTGTTTTGCAAAGCCAGACACTATCCTAGTGTTCAAAATCTTCTATGGAGTATTCGGAGGAGGAACCTGCCTTGCAATGCCGTAGACAATCTGCGCGCCGGACTCATTGTCATTGAAGCCTGATTCAGGGGCTACTGAGGGAGTCCTGGATTAGGTTGTATCCGGACAGCCGGACTATATCCTTTGGCTGGACTGTTGGACTATGAAGATACAAGAATGAAGACTTCGTCTCGTGTCCGGATGGGACTCTCTTGGCGTGGATGGCAAGCTTGGCGGTACGGCTATGTAGATCTCCTTCTATTGTAACCGACTCTTTGTAACCCTAGCCCCCTCTGGTGTCTATATAAACCGGAGGGTTTAGTCTGTAGGACAACAACAATCATACCATAGGCTAGCTTCTAGGGTTTAGCCTCTACGATCTCGTGGTAGATCAACTCTTGTAATACTCATATTCATCAAGATCAATCAAGCAGGAAGTAGGGTATTACCTCCATAGAGAGGGCCCGAACCTGGGTAAACATCGTGTCCCTTGCCTCCTGTTACCATCCACCTTAGACGCACAGTTCGGGACCCCCTACCCGAGATCCGCCGATTTTGACACAGACATCGGGGATGACATGCAAATCACTTGCCTGGCCGGGAGCTTGGTGGCCTCCGGTAAAGATGCCAACAAACTCGTGGCACAGATCCGACTAGGCAGAGATGGAATCCACTGGTAGGTGCATTAACCATGACATGATGTTGGGCTTAAGTGCCAACGGAAAGTAGCTGGCAAGCACCTTGTCGCCGCGAGCCCCGACTGCTTGCATCACGATGGTGTAGATGCTGAGGAACTCCGACGGGTGAGTCTTGCCGTTGTACTTCTCCCCAACATCAGGTTTGAACGTGCGGTGGGAGGGCCACTGGAAGTGCCGCAGCTCACGGGTAAAGGCCGGACAACCCACCTCGTAAGGTAGGTTGCCGGACCCCCCCACATTGGGTGGTCCATAGTGGGCCTCGCATGCCTATCTGACTGATGGCGCGCTTCCCGCCGTCGCTCAATGGTGGTCCGAGCGTGAGAAGACAACGTAGGTGAGACACGATTGCCGTGACATAACCGTATGTGATGTACTACCTTGTACATATAATTGAGTTACAGTGATACCATGTAAACAGCCGCTCTGCGGATATCCGTCAAAAAATAAGACAGTCGCTCTGCAGATAGAGATGGCGGCGACGGCCTAGGCAGCGGCTACTGGATAAGAGGTCAATCCTCGGTCAGTGGGTGGTGGCAGCGTCATAGGAGGTCAGTACTCGGTCCGCGGCAGGATATATGAGGAGTTCAACCATCGAGGTTGGCGGCGGCGTGATTGGAGCACATCCATCACGGTCGATGGCGTGATAGTGGAGGTCGAACGTCAGGCGGCGGCCGTACTAAGATTTGCTCCTTAATCCTACTATCTCGGCGTGCCGCCGCATGGCGCTGCTCTGTCTGCTAGGTGGAGGTTGATACGTCTCCAACGTATCTATAATTTTTGATTGCTCCATGCTATATTATCTACTGTTTTAGGCAATACTGGGCTTTATTATCCACTTTTATATTATTTTTGGGACTAACCTATTAATCGTAGGCCCAACCCAGTTCTTTGTTTATGCCTATTTCGGTGTTTGAAGAAAAGGAATATCAAGCAGTCGAAGCGGGCGAAATCAAGCTGGAGAAGTTAGTTTTGGAAGGAAAGCCCTTTGGATAGACTTGGACTCTCGTCGGAAGATACGGGAGCTGGCCACGAGGGTGGGGGTGCGCCCACCCCTAGGCGCGCCCACCTCGTGGGGGCCCCGAAGCTCCACCGACGTACCCCTTGCACCCATATATACCTACGTATCGTAAAATTTCCAGAATAGAAGATAGATGGGGAGTTCCGCCGCCGCAAGCCTCTGTAGCCACCAAAAACCTCTCGGGAGCCCATTCCGGCACCTCACGGGAGGAATCCCTCACCGCTGGCCATCTTCATCATCCCGGCGCTATCCATGACGAGGAGGGAGTAGTTCACCCTCGGGGCTGAGGGTATGTACCAGTAGCTATGTGTTTGATCTCTCTCTCTCTCTCTCTCTCTCTCTCTCTCTCTCTCTCTCTCTCTCTCGTGTTCTCTCTCGTGTTCCCTCTATGGCACGATCTTGATGTATCCTGAGCTTTGCTATTGTAGTTGGATCTTATGTTTTTTATCCCCCTCTACTCTCTTGTGATGAATTGAGTTTCCCTTTGAAGTTATCTTATCGGATTGAGTCTTTTATGAGAACACTTGATGTATGTCTTGCCGTGCTTATCTATGGTGACAATGGGATATCACGTGATTCACTTGATGTATGTTTTGGTGATCAACTTGCGGCTTCCGCCCATGAACCTATGCATAGGGGTTGGCACACGTTTTCGTCGTGATTCTCCGGTAGAAACTTTGGGGCACTCTTTGAGGTTCTATGTGTTGGTTTGGATAGATGAATTGAGATTGTGTGATGCATATCGTATAATCATATCCACGGATACTTGAGGTGACATTGGAGTATCTAGGTGACATTAGGGTTTTGGTTGATTTGTATCTTAAGGTGTTATTCTAGTACGAACTCTAGGGCTGTTTGTGACACTTATAGGAATAGCCCAACAGATTGATTGGAAAGAATAACTTTGAGGTGGTTTCGTACCCTACCATAATCTCTACGTTTGTTCTCCGCTATTAGTGGCTTTGGAGTGACTCTTTGTTGCACGTTGAGGGATAGTTATGTGATCCAACTATGTTATTATTGTTGAGAGAACTTGCACTAGTGAAAGTATGAACCATAGGCCTTGTTTCCTAGCATTGCAATACCGTTTACGCTCACGTTTATCACTTGTTACCTTGTTGTTTTTATTATTTCAGATTACAAATACCTTTATCTACTATCCATATTGCACTTGTATCACCATCTCTTCGCGAACTAGTGCACCTATACAATTTGCCATTGTATTGGGTGTGTTGGGGACACAAGAGACTCTTTGTTATTTGGTTGCAGGGTTGCTTGAGAGAGACCATCTTCATCCTAAGCCTCCTACGGATTGATAAACCTTAGGTCATCCACTTGAGGGAAATTTGCTACTGTCCTACAAACCTGTGCACTTGCAAGCCCAACAACGTCAACAAGAAGAAGGTTGTGTAGTAGACATCAGAGGTCACCGCGCGGCTAATTAATTAAGGTATTATTTCCGTGAGTGGCTTAATTAAGGTATTCAATTCCTAAGGGTAGTGTTGTAGTACTCTCCATGTAAATTGGCTGGCCATTAATTTTTCTCATTGCACGTCTGGATACCAATATGGAGCGCCCTCAGTAATTATGATTTATGCACGCATCTTTGGGCATCAGTTAATCCGTGTATTAATGTTGTTGTTTTGTTTTTAATTACCATTCATGTGGTGCAGATGGAACGATCTCAATGGATGAAGAATCGGAGAACCACAAATTTTATCAGTGGCGTGACAAAGTTCATGAATTTGGCTGAAAGTACAAAGATGATAATTGGTGATGCGGATTACATCCCGTGTCCATGTACTCATTGTGCCAATACAGAGTCACGTGAAGTTGCAGATGTCCAGTGGCACTTACTCTCTCGGGGATTCATGGATGGATATACACGTTGGACCAGACACGGTGAAGAGCAGGTCATGGATGAATATACCCAGGGCTTCGAGATGCCAAACCCCGATCAGCGTCAGATGGATGTTGAATCTAACATCGGGGCAGAGGCGTCAAGCTACCAATGGAACACCGGAAAGCCGAAACACCCACTGGAAAACCAAGACGTTGACGCAGATGACGACGATCTTGATATGCCAGATTTTGCTGCTATGATTGCATATTTCAAGGGCCCCAAAAAGGATATGATTGGGTAAAAGTATCTGCCAACCATTGGTGTGGACTCCAAGAAATAATTGTATCCAGGTTGCAAAAAGAAATATTCCAAGTCGAGTGTCACCCTGGTGCTTCTTAGATTTAAAGCAGCAAACAGTCTCTCAAACAAGGGCTGCACAGAGATGTTAGGTCTTTTCAAAGAAATTCCTTCGAAATATAATGTGCTCCCCAGAAGCATGAACGAAGCGAAGAAAATTGTTTTCCCATTGGAACTTGAAGTATAGAAGATACACACTTGTGTGAATGATTGTATATTGTACCGTGGTGAGTACAGAGATTTGCGTGCATGTCCCACATGCAAGCATGCACGATAGAAGCGCAGGAGAGCAAAGAACAAGTACAAATTGGACGACGAGATCAAGACAGGAATCCCCTTGAAGGTTGTTGGTACTTGACTTTAATTCCAAGGTTGAGGCGTTTGTTTTCAAACCCTAGAGAGGCAAATAGGTTGCGGTGGCATCATGATGAGCGAACTGAGGATAAATATATGAGGCACCTGAAAGATGGTGCTCAGTGGGAATTAATGACAACAAGTTTGAAGACTTTGCCAAGGATCCTAGAAGTATAAGGCTCGGGGAGTATCGGACGGGATGAATCCTTTTGGCGATATGAGCACCAATCACAACACATGGCCGATGCTTATGTGCATATATAACCTAGCTCCTTGGTTGTGCATGAAGAAAAAATAAATTATGATGTCAATGATTATCCAAGGCCTGAAGCAACCTGGAAATGACATCGACATTTACTTTCAGCTACTGGTAGAAGAACTGCTGAGAGTGTGGATAGATGCGCCTGTTGTAAAATGTTATGATGCTTACAAAAAGGAGATTTTCGATCTACATGCGATGCTGGTGCACACCATTCAAGATATGCTTGCATTAGGCAAAACATCGGGGCAGAAAACAAAGGGAGATGTAGGGTGTGTCACATGCATGGATTGGACAGCTAGCAGATTTCTTCCCAACTCCCGCAAAACCGTGTATTTGCGTCATCGTAGGTTCTTACACAGAAATTACCCATACCGAAAGATGAAAGCTGAATTTGATGGTACAGAAGAGGTAGATGTGGGCCCAAGACCCTATGCTAGGGGGGGGTGTTCCACAACATGGCTAAACAAATTAATGCTGTGCTTGGCAAGAAGCACGCTTTGATGGTGAAACAAGCACCCAAGGGTGAAGTGTTTAAGAAGAGATTCTACGTGTACTTCACTGCATCGATGTCATGCACGTAGAGAAGAACGTATGTGAAATCATCCTTGGTACTCTGCTCAAGATTAAAGGTAAAATAAAGGATGGTGACAATGCACGGCTCGATATGCTTGCTGATGAATCAAAACGCAAGAGTGAAGCAAAAGATGATAACAAATTTATCCACGCTCACCAGAGTTACAATTTCAGTACAAATTAAGCAACACAGTTCTTCACCTATTTGTGTTCAGTTAAGACACCCTCTTCCTACTCCGCAAACATCAGAAGTCTCGTGGATGTGAGCTCAGGCAAAATGAAGTTGGGACACATGAAGTCACATGATTGCCATGTGATGTTGACACAAATCCTCCCAGTGGCCATCATGAATCTGATGGACAAAGATATAAGGAACACACTCATGGAGCACTGTGATTTCTTCAACCAACTATGGCAGAAAGTTGTAGATACCGAGGAGTTGGATCATATGCAAGAGGATATTGCAAGAATATTGTCCAACCTAGAGATGTTTTCCCACCATAATTCTTCGATGTCATGGTCCATCTCACTGTGCACCTTGTTGTCGAGATAAAGTATTCTGGTCCTGCTTTTGTTTGCAACATGTATCCCTTCGAGCGGTTCATGGGAATACTGAAGCGCTATTGTCGGAACCGAAACCATCCAGAGGCAAGCATCCTACAAGGTTATACCGCCGAGGAGGTGGTTGAGTTTTGCACCGAATACATGAAACAAAGACCTATACGTTTGCCCCTCTCTCGCTACAAGGGAAGGCTGAAAGGTAAGCCAGTCCTTGCTGGCACGCAAATGGCTGCACCAGGAGAATTGGCAGAGAAAGCCCATTTAACAGTACTGCTTAACAGCCCAATTCTCAGTGCTTATGCCGAAGAATACTTGGCAGAGATATGTGATACATCTCCATCGTATCTACTTTTCCAAACTCTTTTGCCCTTGTTTTGGACTCTAATTTGCATGATTTGAATGGAACTAGCCCGGACAGATGCTGTTTTCAGCAGAATTGCCATGGTGTTATTTTTGTGCAGAAATAGAAGTTTTCAGAATGACCTGAAATTTCACGGAGATCAGTTTTGGAATAAATAAAAAATATTGGCGAAAGAATCAACCGAAGGGGGCCCACACCCTGGCCACAAGGGTGCGGGCGTGTCCTCTATCCTTGTGGGCCCCCTGAACCTCCACCAACCTCAACTCCAACTCCATATATTCACGTCTGGGGAGAAAAAGATCGGAGAGAAGAATTCATCGCGTTTTATGATACGGAGCTGATGTCTACTACACAACCTTCTTCTTGTAGACGTTGTTGGGCCTCCAAGTGCAGAGGTTTGTAGGACAGTAGCAAATTTCCCTCAAGTGGATGACCTAAGGTTTATCAATCCGTGGGAGGTGTAGGATGAAGATGGTCTCTCTCAAACAACCCTGCAACTAAATAACAAAGAGTCTCTTGTGTCCCCAACACCCAATACAATGGTAAATTGTATAGGTGCACTAGTTCGGCGAAGAGATGGTGATACAAGTGCAATATGGATGGTAGATAGAGGTTTTTGTAATCTGAAAATATAAAAAACAGCAAGGTAACAAGTGATAAAAGTGAGCGTAAACGATATTGCAATGCTAGGAAACAAGGCCTAAGGTTCATACTTTCAATAGTGCAAGTTCTCTCAACAATAATAACATAATTGGATCATATAACTATCCCTCAACATGTAACAAAGAGTCACTCCAAAGTTACTAATAGAGGAGAACAAATGAAGAGATTATGGTAGGGTACGAAACCACCTCAAAGTTATCCTTTCTGATCGATCTATTCAAGAGTCCGTAGTAAAATAACACGAAGCTATTCTTTCCGTTCGATCTATCCTAGAGTTCATACTAGAATAACACCTTAAGACACAAATCAACCAAAACCCTAATGTCACCTAGATACTCCAATGTCACCTCAAGTATCCGTGGTATGATTACACGATATGCATCACACAATCTCAGATTAATCTATTCAACCAACACAAAGAACTTCAAAGAGTGCCCCGAAGTTTCTACCGGAGAGTCAAGATGAAAACGTGTGCCAACCCCTATGCATAGATTCCCAAGGTCACGGAACCCGCAAGTTGATCACCAAAACATACATCAAGCGAATCAATAGAATACCCCATTGTCACCACGGGTATCCCACGCAAGACATACATCAAGTGTTCTCAAATCCTTAAAGACTCAATTCGATAAGATAACTTCAAAGGGAAAACTCAATCCATTACAAGAGAGTAGAGGGGGAGAAATATCATAAGATCCAACTATAATAGCAAAGCTCAGGATACATCAAGATTGTGCCAAATCAAGAACACGAGAGAGAGAGAGAGAGAGAGAGATCAAACACATAGCTACTGGTACATACCCTAAGCCCCAAGGGTGAACTACTCCCTGCTCATCATGGAGAGCGCTGGGATGATGAAGATGGCCACCGGTGAGGGATCCCCCCTCCGGCAAGGTGCCGGAACAGGGTCCCGATTGGTTTTTGGTGGCTACAGAGGCTTGCGGCGGCGGAACTCCTGTTCTAGGTTATGTTCTGGAGGTTTCTGTATTTATAAGAATTTTTGGTGTAGGTCTCACGTCAGGGGGGTCTACGAGCCGTCCACGAGATAGGGGGCACGCCCAGGGGGATAGGGCGCGCCCCCACCCTCATGGGCTGTCTGGGACTCTTCTAGCCCAACTCTTTTACTCTGGGGCTTCTTTTGGTCCATAAAAAATCATCAAAAATTGGCACGTCAATTGGACTCCGTTTGGTATTCCTTTTATGTAAAACTCAAAATCAAGGAAAAAACAGAAGAAACGGATGACCAAGACACAGTCTTTCAGAAACATTAACTCTTTACTCCGGGCAGACCATACCAAACCTACAAACCCACTACCTGCTGATCTACCTCTTCAAGAGCTTCACGTAATTTACTCAACTATGCTAGAGCCCATAATAGCTTGTCGCTGCACACGAAAGTTTCTAGCATGAATAATCTCAGTTCCCTCTGAGCCTGGGTGTCGGTCCATATGAAGATCACACGGGTACCCCGGGATTTCCAAAAAAAAAACAGACATCATTGGTTCCCCAGGTGCCTCAATCCACCCAGATGTGTATTAAAGTTGCCACCTTAAGTTAAACCAGTAATTAACAATCTCACATCTGTCATGGAATACACTCAAACCCAAACCACGTCTATGAGCATAGCATAGCAATATAAGCAACACGTAGAAGTAACTCCCAAGGGTTTGATAGTAACAGGGCAATAGGTTCTACCTCAACTACTGCTTCCCAACCCACAAATTAATGACATCCTAATCATGCAATGTTTGAGGATTGAGCTAATGCATAAAAGCTGGGTATGAAAAGAGTATGATCAAAGTGTTACTTGCCTTCCGACGATCCGTGAATCCTAGAGACTCGTAGTAACACGCTTCGCACTCCGGGAATTCTATCGCAAGCAAACAATAGCATACATAAGCAACCAGAAAAGATGCACAAGTAAAACTCAACTAATAGAGGCTAACCAGAAAGTTCAACTTAAGAACTCCGGTTCGCAAAAAGAATCAAACCAAACCGAGCAAGGAAACTCAAACGGCGAAAGAAAAAAGATCCGTTTACTAATCTAAACTAGGGTCAAATTTTACAGAGGCAAAAACTTGTTTGAGTTGGTTATTCGGAAAGAGGGTTTCGAGATGAAACTCTAGTGCTTGAATCGCCTGATTCCGATAAACGAGCGAAAAATTATACTAGAACGAACATCGGATCAGAAATCGCGATTAGAAAAATTGCGGAATAAATCCGATAAAAAGAAAAACGACGAACATCTTAACGAATGAACGTTCGTTAATTGAAACTAAACGAAGAACGCGTTTGTTAAAATGAACGAACGAGTGAACGCTCGCTAGATTAATAAACCGGAGAATAAAACCGATCTATTTAAAAAAAATGAATCTAGGGTTTTTCTAAAAAAACCGAAGTGGTTTTTCAAAAAAAAAAACGGCGACTCGGGCGGCTCGGGCGGTACCTCCGTGAGGTCCTCCCGTGGGCAAGGCAGACTCGTGAGGCTAGCGAGGTGAGCGGGTGGCGGCGGGAGGGCGGCTAGAGGCGTGGCGACTCGAGGCGGCGGCGCGACTTCGGGGCTCGGGCTCCGGGCTCCGGGAGGCGGTGGTGGTGGTGGCTAGAGGAGGTATTTATAGGAGAGGGGTCGGTGCCTTGGGGAAGGGGCGGTGGCGGCGGAGTCCGAGGCAGGACTCTGGCGGCGGGCGGCTTGCAGTGGCTTGGGCCCGGCTGGCTGGCTGAGGCTACCCGGTCGGGTGTGGTAATGAAGCGGATTTTTTTAAATAGTTCCGCTGACAGAAAAATTCCTATAAAATAAAATAAAAATCTAAAATTGCCAAAACAAATTTTCACCGTCTAAATGAAATATTTAGAACAAGATGAACATTTTCTTGGCCCCTAAAATGCAATTTTTGAAAACGTGCAAATTTTTCTAGGGCAAATAAAATTCCAAATAAAATCAAATAACATCTAAATAATGATTTTAACATTTTCTCTCCAATATTTCAATTATTTTGGAGAAGTCATATTATCTCCCCTCCTTTATTTTTTTTAATATGAAATATTTTCCGGAGAGAAGAATAATTAAAATAAAAAATCCTTGTTCTCAGTATTTGATAAAAATCAAATATGAAAACCGGAAAAATCCCCAACTCTCTCCGAGGGTCCTTGAGTTGCTTAGGATTTCGAGGATTATGGAAAGAAGATGCAATATAATATGATATGCATAGATGACCTATATATAACATTCCAAATTGAAAATTTGGGATGTTACAAACCTACCCCCCTTAAGATGAATCTCGTCCTCGAGATTCGGGTTGGCTAGAAAATAGGTGCAGATGGTCCTTTCGAATATCATCTTCTCGTTCCCAGGTGGCTTCTTTCTAGTTATGGTGGCTCCACTGAACTTTGAAATACTTGATAACCTTGATGCTTGTGACTCGGCTGTCAAAGTCAAGAATCTTCTTGGCTTCTCCTCATAGGTCGATTACTATCCAAGCTGAATCGCCTCCGAGCCTTTGTATCTCTTAACGGTATATCGGCCATCTCGGCATGACACTTCTTCAACTGCGATACGTGGAACACATCGTGAACTCCTGACAGTCCTTCAGGTAACTCCAGCTTGTAGGCAACTTCTCCCATCCGTTCCAAAACACAGTACGGTCCTACAAATCTTGGAGCTAGTTTTCCCTTAACTCCAAAACGTTTCACTCCTCGCAAAGGTGATACTCGCAGATAGGCTCGGTCTCCAATTTCATAGGTTACTTCCTTGCATTTTGAATCTGCATAACTCTTCTGCCTAGACTGAGCAATCTATAATCTGTCTCGGATCAGTTTAACCTTCTCCTCTGATTCTTTGATCAGATCTGGTCCAAACAACTGAGGTCTCCTATCTCATCCCACATCAGGGGCGTTCTACATCTGCGTCCATACAGAGCTTCAAACGGTGCCATCTTCAAACTGGCCTGGTAACTGTTGTTGTGCGAGAACTCTACGTAAGGCAAATTGTCATCCCAACTAGAGCCATAATCTAGCGTTCAAGCTCTCAACATGTCCTCCAGAATCTGATTGACTCTCTCTGTCTGTCCATCCGTCTGCGGGTGGAATGCGGTACTGAACTCCAATCTGGTACCCAAGGTCTGGTGTAGCTTATGCCAAAATTTTGAAGTAAATTGTGTTCCTCTATCTGATACAATGGTCCTCAGAACTCCATGCAAACATACGATCCTGGACATATATATCTTGGCCAACTTTGCACTTGTATAAGTTGTTTTCACTAGGATGAAGTGAGCTACTTTGGTCAAACGATCCACTACTACCCATATTGAGTCATATCCTGCTTTTGGTTCTGGGTAATCCGGTGATAAAGTCCATGCCTAGTTTATCCCACTTCCATTCGGGTATCGGCATAGGTATATGATCCTGGCGGCTTCGATGCTCTGCCTTCACTCACTGACATACATTGCATATGACTACATACTCGGCTATATCCTTCTTCATACCAGTCCACCATAAACGTTCCTTCAAATCCAAATACATCTTGGTGTTTCCGGGGTGTATCGAGTATGGTGAGTCATGTGCCTCTTGAAGTATTAACTTCCCGATCTCTGGGTTGTTGGGCACATAAACTCGGTCCTCAAACCATAAGGTATCGTGCTCATCCTCGCGAAAACCTTTGGCTTTACCTCCGCTCATCTTTTCTTTTATTTCTGCAATCTCTTTGTCTTCCTCCAGCTCTATGATCCTGGTCTTTGCCTTCTTCAACTCCATCATGTCTGCGCACATCTGGTTCTCCTAACGTCGAATGTGCTGGTTTAGCTCCTGGATGAAAGCTGCAATGGATCTATCCTTCTTGGTGCTGATTACTTCCCAATGCTCGTCTCGGCGCCCACATATTTGATAGATGGTGTCTTTAAGCTCCCTGTTGTAGACTTCTCCAATGTGTCCCATGGTAATGTGAGCTGCCATACTCTTGCCTAGACTCCAGGTGGGTGCTTCGAAAGAAAACTCTATGGGCTTAGAAGTTGGTGAGAACGTCCTTCCTGGAACTTGTACTTGAATCATCGAGCGCTCCTCTTCTGGTAAAGTTGTGTTGTACGTCCCGGTGAAGCTTAGTATTCCAATGTTCAAGTACCTAGTGACTTCCTTCAAGTGGCGTCCAAAAGGCTTGTCTTCATCCGGTTGTGCAAACTTGTTCTTCATCTCCGTCATCCTAGAGAGTGGAGAATGGAGAAGAGTCAGAAATGAGTGGAGAAGAGTGACCTATGGTTTATCTTAGTGGTCGTGTCCTACACTCAGCGTGTGCTGTGATACCATCTTGTAGCGATCCGACCTCAGATGGCCAAGTCCCTGTGTTTGATGTCATCCTGGATCGGTAATCTTTGACACACACGATACTCGAAGGATTTATAACAGAGTAGCAATCACACACTTATTACATCAAATGTCTCAAAAGAGAACTTATTACAATAATATGGCTTAAGGCCATCTAATACGATAACAATGAAGGCTTGGAAGATAAAGTGAGTCCATCAACTCCACCGGCATAGCTGAAATTTGCCTGACAGCGACCTATCGAACTTTACTCCTCGTCTGAAAAGTCTACAACATAATACGTTGCAGCGAGAGCGAATTGACACATGGAATATCTTTGGCAATATAACACAATACAGCAAGAATAACCTATCACTACATGCAATATTTGGCTGGTGGAAAGCTCTACGGTTATGTTTTTGCGAAAAGCCAATTTTTCCCTACAACAAAGGAATAAGTTTTAATTTAACTATCATGATGGTTGAAACATCATTGAGAAGGTATAACCCCAACTCAATCCCAATTAGAGTAATTAACATCCCAGCAATATTAATTAAGAGTGATGAGATACATGTGAATACTCAAATACCAGATACTCAGAATTGTCCATAACCGGGGACACGGCTAACCATGATTAGATTGTACACTCTACAGAGGTTCCCGCACTTCTCCCCACAAGACTCGATCACCTCCGATGGATTTCTCGCACTACATGATGTTTGAGAAACGGATGACCGAGACACAGTCTTTCAGAAACATTAACTCTTTACTTCAGGCAGACCATACCAAACCTACAAACCCACTACCTGCTGATCTACCTCTTGAAGAGCTTCACGTAACTTACTCAATTATGCTAGAGCCCATAATAGCTTGTGGCTGCACACGGAAGTTTCTAGCATGAATAATCTCAGTTCCCTTTGAGCCTGGGTGGCGGTCCATAGGAAGATCACACGGGTACCCCGGGATTTCCAAAAAAAACAGACAACACTGGTTCCCCAGGTGCTTCAATCCACCCAGATGTGTATTAAAGTTGCCACCTTAAGTTAAACCAGTAATTAACAATCTCACATCTGTCATGGAATACACTCAAACCCAAACCATGTCTATGAGCATAGCATAGCAATATAAGCAACACGTAGAAGTAACTCCCAAGGGTTTGATAGTAACAGGGCAATAGGTTCTACCTCAACTACTACTTCCCAACCCACAAATTAATGACATCCTAATCATGCAATGTTTGAGGATTGAGCTAATGCATAAAAACTGGGTATGAAAAGAGTATGATCAAAGTGTTACTTGCCTTGCTGACGATCCGTGAATCCTAGAGACTCGTAGTAACACGTTTCGCACTCCGGGAATTCTATCGCAAGCAAACAATAGCATACATAAGCAACCAGAAAAGAAGCACAAGTAAAACTCAACTAAAAGAGGCTGACCAGAAAGTTCAACTTAAGAACTCCGGTTCGCAAAAATAATCAAACCAAACCGAGCAAGGAAACTCAAACGGCGAAAGAAATAAGATACATTTACTAATCTGAACTAGGGTCAAATTTTACAGAGCCAAAAACTTGTTTGAGTTGGTTATTCGGAAAGAGGGTTTCGAGATGAAACTCCAGGCGCTTGAATCGCCTGATTCTGATAAACGAGCGAAAAGTTATACTAGAACGAACATCGGATCAGAAATCGCGATTAGAAAAATCACGGAATAAATCCGATAAAAAGGAAAACAACGAACAGCTTAACGAATGAACGTTCGTTAACTGAAACTAAATGAAGAACGCGTTCGTTAAAACGAACGAACGAGTGAACGCTCGCTAAATAAATAAACCGGAGAATAAAACCGATCTATTTAAAAAAAATGAATCTAGGGTTTTTCTAAAAAAAACCGAAGTGGTTTAAAAAAACGGCGACTCGGGCGGTACCTCCTGCGAGGTCCTCCGGCGGGCGGCTCAAGGGATAGCGAGGCGGCGGGTGGCGGGAGGAGGGGGCGGCTAGAGGCGGCTAGAGGCGGCTAGGGCGGCGTGGCGACTTGGGGCTCGGGCTCCCGAGGCGGTGGTGGTGGTGGCTAGAGGGGGTATTTATAGGAGGGATCGGTGCCTTGGGGAAGGGCAGGGCGGCGGAGTCCGAGCCGGACACGGCGTGGCGGCGCATGGAGGAAGGCGGCGTGGGCGGCTTGGGACGGCCCTAGCTTTGGCTGGGTCATGCCCGCCTAAAAGTGCCATGATTTTTTTTAAATAGTTCCGCTGACAGAAAAATTCCTATAAAATAAAATAAAAATCTAAAATTGCCAAAACAAAATTTCACCGTCTAAATGAAATATTTAGAACAAGATGAACATTTTCTTGTCCCCTAAAATGCAGTTTTTTAAAACGTGCAAATTTTTCTAGGGCAAACAAAATTCCAAATAAAATCAAATATTTTCTAAATAATGATTTTAACATTTTCCCTCCAATATTTCAATTATTTTGGAGAAGTCATATTATCTCCCCTCCTTTATTTTTTTTAATATGAAATATTTTCCGGAGAGAAGAATAATTAAAATAAAAAATCCTCGTTCTCAGTATTTGATAAAAAACAAATCTGAAAACCGGAAAAATCCCCAACTCTCTCCGAGGGTCCTTGAGTTGCTTAGGATTTCGAGGATTACGGAACGAAGATGCAATAAAATATGATATGCATAGATGACCTATATATAACATTCCAAATTGAAAATTTGGGATGTTACAATTTGTGCATAGTTTAAGATTTGCTTTGGACTGCAAATGCACAATGAGTTAGGATCATGGGTTACTCTTCCATGTCACATACATCTTGGTGGAGCGCTCAAAATGATAATAAATAAATACATGCACTCATCACCAAGCAAAGTGAATGATCATATGGGAGATAAAAGGATAAAATTATCCAACAAGCATTAATGTAGCATATGATCAAACACATGATCATCCAAGTATCTCACAAACGCATAAAGTATCTCAAACAAGCAAATAAAGTTCAACCACCAGAACAAGAGAGAACAAAAGCAACACTCTCTCTCGAAGCCTATGATCTATACATTTTTCTCCCTCTTTGGCAACAAGTTACCAAAAAGTTCATAGAAAATGCATAGCACTAAATTGACTCTCAGGCTTGGTCTTCAGGTGGTGGTGTAGACAGAACTCCAAGAATGAAGGCATCTGTCGATGTAGATGGTGCTAGAGGAGTAGGTGCTGTAGCTGGTTGCACAGAAGCTGTAGCTGGTGCAGATGTAGTGGCTCTGGTGTTTGTAACAGGCACTACAACTGATCTCTGGCTCCTGGGCACTCTGGCAAAAGCATCAGTAGTAGTCTGGCCCTTCCTCTCCTGCATATCATCCTGAAGTTGCTCAACGACTGACTGTATCTCAGTGACCTTCACATCCAAGTCATAGAACTTCTGCTCCATGATCCTCTCCAAGCTCTCCTGGTTTCGAGTCAGGGTGGCCAGTCCCTTCTCAATCCTCAGAGTGGAGGCAATCAAGTAGCCAAGCTGATCCTGCTTGCTCTTCAAGAAGTACTGAGATGCCTCATCAATAGTTGGCATCTTTCCGGCCTTTTCGGTCCTTGCCTGCTCCCTTTTTGCTTGTGCTTGCACGAAGATGGTTCATCTTCATCCATCACCACCGTGTTGTCCTCAAAATCTGGATAGATGGGCATGTGTTCCTTATCCAAGAGGTATGTGCCTGTGCCCATCTTGGAGTTGATGAGCTCCACGGATGCGTGGGGCATACCCACAACTTCTCTTCTGATCTGCAGCAATCCTCTTGATAGTTTCCACTATGAGGCCCATGACCTTGAACTTTTGAGGCACATCAAATATGTGAAGTAGGTTGATGGCATGGCCTCTGATCATCTTGTGATCTCCAGATTTAGGCAAAAGAGTGTGCCTGAGGATCCAGTTGATTGTTAGTAGTCCTGACAGAAGATAATGTACTGAGCCAAACTTGTGTGTCTCAATAGCAGCATCTGGGATCTCTCTGTACATGTGTGCCGTGGAGTTGTGATCTTTCTTCTTCTTGGCATAGACATCCAAGTCATCCTCATTCTCCTTAGGAGCATTGATCAACTTTGCCCATTCTTCAACTGATGATTGGTACCTAGTACCTTCAGACATCCAGACAATCCTTCCATTCGGGTAGAAATGAGCTGTGGCGTAGAACTGCATAATAAGCTCATCATTCCACTTTGTGAGCTTCTGCCCAACAAAGTCATCCACTTCACAAGCATTGAAACTGTCATACACCCCTGGATAATGCTCTTCATTCTTCCTGATGTACTCCCAGTCTACCCATCTCATATCACAGACAATTGTCTTCTTGTCAAGCCGCACTGTCTCATAGAAGTCCTGTTGTTCCTTTGTATGGAACCTGTAGTCCACAACAGTTCTTCTCCTGACTGCATAGGGATCAGTCAATCTCCACTGTTTGAGTCCTGCATCCCTCCTGAGCTTCATGTCCTCAGCTAATGGATGAGCATCATTGTGATCTGGAACTTTGGGCTTCAACTTTCTCAAGACATGTTCCTCATCATCTTTTTCTTCAACAATGACTTGAGACCTTTGGGGCCTTGTTCTTCTCTGCAGCTGGAATACTCCTGGTGTTCCTCTTGGGTGCAGATTTGGGCTTTGGAGTAGCTGCCTTAGGAGCTTCTTTGGGCTTTGATGAAGCATCCCCTGACCTGATGGCATCACCCATAAGCTTTTGAGCTTTGGGTCTTTGGTCTTGACAACATCTTCCTCTTCTTCTTCTTCCATCATGGAAGGCCTTCCAACAACCCTGGCCATGGTCTTCTTAACCCTTTCCTTCCTCTTCTTCCCTTCTGCAGCAGCCTCTTTGGGTTCAGATTCCAAAGATGCTTGAGTGGAGGCTCTGGCTTTAGACATGAGAATTCTTTTGGCAGTTGCTTTGGTCTTCATACCAGGCTTAGTGGCAGCAGCTGCGCCATACTCCTTATTGAGCACCTTCTTCTTGGAAATGGCCTCATCCTCAACAGCCACATAGTCTTCATCCTCAGAATCTAAAGTTCTCTTCTTTCTGGTCCTAGTGGCTGCCTTGGGTAAGTTGCTGGGTGTGCTCCTGCTTCCATCATCTGAGCTGCTAGAGGGACTAGTGCCCTCACTCATGTGAACCTGCTCCTCTGACATTACATTTGTCACTCTGATCGGACATATTGCAAACTCGGCGAGATCACGTGAATAGTTTATAGATGAGGTAGAGTGGATGAGCATCACAAGATACAGAGGTTTTTGCAAAAGAATGACTCAAAAACTTAGTTTTAGTTTTCCACAGAAAGCATTTCGGATCTAACGATTTGTAAACTCGGTGATACTAAAGCAACTATTGGAACCTAAACTGGTGAACTCGGTCAGACCGAGTAACAGTTCGGTTGTCACGCCCAATATGCGACCCTATCCAAAAGGAACTCGAAGGTCCCACCAAGGATAGACCCGCATACTGAAACGCTTTTGCAAGGTGGATATCATTACATCAACATTACATAATAGATGGGGATACATACATAAGGCACAAATGCCACAAGAATACATCAACATCATATACAAGATCAACATCCGACTACGAATGAAACATAAACATAAGCTCAAACAACATCCACCCTGCTAGCCCAGGCTGCCTACCTGGAACCTATCCCTTGAACGAAGAAGCAGAAGAAGAACTCCAAAATAGGCAAACATCACTCTCGCGTCATGATCATCGCATAACCTGTACCTGCAACTGGTGGTGTAGTAATCTGTGAGCCACGAGGACTCAGCAATCCCATTACCATGGGTATCAAGACTAGCAAAGCTTACTGGGTAAGGAAGGGATAAAGTGGTGAGGTTGCAGCAGCGGCTAAGCATAAATGGTGGCTAACATACGCAAATGAGAGCGAGAAGAGAAACAAAGGAACGGTTGTCAACTAGTAATGATCAAGAAGTGATCCTGAACTCCTACTTACGTCAGACATAACCCAGAAACCGTGTTCTCCTCTCGATCAACCCGAAAAGAAATACTCACGATTACGCACACGGTTGGTGTATTTTAGAAGAGTTTACTTCAAGTTTACTACAACCGGATATTAACAAATTCCCATCGCCACATAACCGCGCACGGCTCTCGAAAGTTTATACCTGCAGGGGTGTCCCAACTTAGCCCATGATAAGCTCTCGCGATCAACGAAGGATATTCCTTCTCCCCGGGAAGACCCGATCAGTCTCGGAATCCTGGCTACAAGACATTTCGACAGCAATAAAACAAGACCAGCAAGACCTCCCGGCGTGCCGACACCCTGATAGTAGTCACGCGTATCTCGTCTCAGGCCACGACCGGATGAGCAGTCCGTACAACTAAAACCAGGCCTCGAGTTTCCCCGAGGAGGCGCTGCAAAGGGCTCTAGTTCGGACCAACACTTAGACAAGCATTGGCCCGGGGGGGCTGAAATAAAGATGACCCTTGGGTTAATTACTCCCAAGGGAAATGTAGGTGGTGGTGAGGCAAATGGTAAAACCAATGTTGGGCCTTCTTTGGAGGAGTCTTATTCAAAGCGAACTGTCAAGGGGTCCCATAAATCACCCGACCAGCGTTAGGGACGCAAAATCCAGGAACATAATACCGATATGACGGAAACTAGGCGGCAAGAGTGGAACAAAACACCGGGCATAAGGCCGAGCCTTGCACCCTTTACCAAGTATATAGATGCATTAATAATATAAGATATATTGTGATATCCCAACAAGTAAACATGTTCCAACAAGGAACAACATCTCCATGTTCCAACAAGGAACAAACTTCATCTTCACCTGCAACTAACAACGCTATAAGAGGGGCTGAGCAAAGCGGTAACATAGCCAAACAACGGTGTGCTAGGAAGGGTGACAAAGGTTAGAGGTTCATGGCAATTTGGGATGGCTTGAGCAGCAGGTGATAGGTAGCGCAGCATAGCGAAAGAACGAAGCAACTAGCATAGCAATGATAGTAATGAGATCCAAGGTGACGATCATCTTGCCTGAAATCCCGCAAGGAAGAAGAACGAGTCCATGAAGAAGATGAACGGATGAAGCCGAACCAAGCGTAGACGAACGAATCCTCACGATCGCAACGAAACAGGAACTAACAAGAAGAAGCACACAACATAGGTAAACACACCACACATAGACAAGACATGATGCACAACCAAGCATGATGCATGACAAGACTACATGAAGCTACTCATGGCAAGAGATGATGCAAACAAGAACAACACATCAAAGCAAGTTTAAATGAGGCCGGAAACAACATATAACAATTCCGGTAAGTCCTCATATGCAAATTTCGAAATTGGTCCAGATCTGAATAAACCTTATGTTCAAGTTGTTAAACAGCAAGTTAAAATGCACCAAGATGATCTACACGCGATTCTAGTCAAGTTACATATAAAGTTCATTAGATTCGGAGCTACGGCCTAGAAGATATGAGCAAAACAAGATAAACATGGCATTGCTGCAAAATGCATACAAACATCAAGCAAACACCTCAAAACAAGGATGCAACATGATAATATGAAGCTACATGCAAAACCAAGCAAGTTCCATATAGAGCACACTCAAAACGGAGCAACGGTTCAACACATACACATGAAACAAGTTATAGCAACAATCTGTCCAAAACAGCAACTAGGCATATTGCAAGCATCAAAACAACAAGCTAAAGCATCTCAATGTAAGAACAAAAGGCATGGGCATGATGTACAGGTAAAGAATTACAAAACATGAACACTGAGCTATCTCCATAAATCACTAGAACATGCTCAAAATGACATGGCAAGATTGCAAATACTAACAGTTCAGACTTTGCAGAAAAATAACATCAGGTTGCAATGTTTAGAGCTATCAAACAACATGCTACAGGAACTTATCATGGCAACCAAAGGCATGGCATGATACTACTAAATGCATAGAACAAGAGTCCCTTACTGACCATGAGCCAAAAAGGATCAGAAAATATGATGGAACCCATGTAAACATGGCAAGTTATATTACAGATTCATACAAGGCAGGAACAACAATAAGTAGGCATGTTGGTTAGCTTGAACCACTCACCACAGAGCAATAAATGGCATGGAAATGAAACCAACAATAAGAAGACATGTTTAAGCTAAGAATGGCAAGATAAAGTTCATAGAGTGCATGGATCACTAGCAACACACATGGCAAAACGGAACTTAAAGTTAACAGGCTGACAGCAACATTATCAAGCAACTTTGGAGCAAGATATGAACAAGCTACAGCAAGCTATAAATTCAACCAGGGGAATGGATGGATAGAGCATGATATCTAGAACAAAACATCCTTAGTCAACATCTCCAGATTATGCATAGAATGACTTGTAGCAGCAGGTTAACATAGCATCATGATATAGCAGATTCAGACATGCTAAACAGCAACAACAAGTACCCTACTTAACAAGCTTGATGCACTCAATACACAGCTCAAAAAAATAAATGTCAAGCACCCCTGTAAAGATGGCATGACATATTACAAAACACATGTAGGACTCAAGATCATAGGGTGCACACATCAATCATGACAAAAATGACAAAAGTGCATATTCTGATAAGAATCAGAAACTAACGTCACATCGCCCTCTTCTAACAGCATTTAGGGCATCAAGATGAGCTCGAATGTAAATGATGCAATGAGATGAAATTATGTACTCTTCGATTCGAACAATTTGACATATTACACGCACAAAACGGAGCTACGGATGCAGAGATATGATGGCATGAACATGGCATGAAAATAACGAAAATCTGGGACTTAAGTGGAATTTTACCTCCGGGAAAAAAATCAACCCGGGACGGAGGCATGCGGGACGAGGAGATCCAGGGCAGGGACGGGGCCGTTTGGTTCGAGGTTCGTCGCGGTCCAGGGCTGGGGCCGTGCGGATCTGGGCCAAGGTCAACGGCGGCGACGGCGGCTTCTCCGGTGACACGGGCGGCGAGCGGGGGCCACGGCGAGCGGCGGAAGGGGCCGGGAGCAGCCGATCAGACGCAGCTCCCGAATCTGGCGGACTCGGCAGAGGGCGGCGCCGGAGGCACAAAGACGGTCGGGCGTCGGGGTCCCGAGGGAGGTCGAGGTGGCGCGGCGACGGAGGAGGAAGCACCGGCGGGCGGCCGTCCCATGGCGGCGAGCGCCAGCAGGCGGCAGGGACGGGCACGCTGGCGGTGGCGCCGGTGGCGCCGCGCTCGGGCGAAACGGCGGCATTGAGGGAGGCCCTCGGGCGGGCCCGGGAGGGCGGGCGAAGTGGGCGCGTGGGCGCCACGTGGCAGCCTCCGGTTGGCGGCGTGGCCTTGAGACGTCGGTCCGATCCGGACGTGTCCGGCGGCGGAGAGGGAGCGGGGCTAGGGTTTCGGGGTGAAATGATCCGGAATTTCGGGGGAGGGGGCTAATTTATAGGTAGAGGGAGCTAGGAGAGTCCAAATGAGGAGCGGTTTTCGGCCACGTGATCGTGACCGAACGACCGAGAGCATGGAGGGGGTTAGGATGGGTTTTGGGCCACTTTGGAAGGGGTGTTGGGCTGCACAAAAGAGGCTTTTACGGTTACCCGGTTAACCGTTGGAGTATCAAACGACCTCCAAATGGCACGAAACTTGACAGGCGGTCTACCGGTGGTATACCAAGGCCGCTTGACAAACCTCGGTCCATTCCGAGAACGTTTAACACCCGCTCACGAAGAGAGGCAAGAAGGGGACGCCGGGGGACATAGGAGTGCCGGATTGCAAAACGGACAACAGGGAAAAAGCTCGGATGCATGAGACGAACACATATGCAAAATGAAATGCACATGATGACATGATATGAAATGCAGATGATGACATGGCAAAGTGCAACACGCAAGCACATGACAAGGCAACAACGGCGAATAACTGACGGACACCTGGCGCATCGAATCCGGGGCGTTACATCGGTGGCACCGAGACTACTAGGGTTTCACAAAGTCATGAACTCGGTCACACCAATTTGCAATTCTCGGATAGGTCGAGAATTGCATGTGCAATGGCCTTAGCCGAATGGGTTGTACCGAGTTCTACAACTCGGTTGGTCCGAGATGGTTTCAGCGGAAACCTAACCCTAAATTTTCAATTCACATCTAATCTACGAAGTGTTTTCGGTGGATAAGATGATCTCAATCGTGGCAAGATTAATGGCAAAACAATGTGCTAGGGATTCGGAGTTAGGAATAGCACAAAGATCAAGTCCATACCCTAGTTTGGCGATGGACTTGCTCCGGGCGGCAACGGCGGAACGATTCCCGTTGACGGCGGCGGAGACCAGCGACAGGAGGCAGCTGGCGACGAGGAGGACGATCCGGAGACCCAGGGAGGCAGAGCAGGCTAAGCGCGGGCGAAAGAGTTCGGAGAAATTTCCAAATTTTAACCCGTGGATATATATAGCCTGACCCTGTCAGTGTGACCGAGTGGAACAACTCGGTGGCACCGAGATGCATAACTGCAAGCAGTTACAGCAACTCGGTGTGACCGAAAACTTCAAATCGGTTGCACCGAGGTTGAAAACCTAGGTCGACTTAGTGATCTCGGTATTGAAATCAACATAGATAGCTAGAGACTCCGAGTGCTCCTCACACAGAGTGGTTCGAATCTGACTTGATCAAATTTTGTGATGTAGCATGAATAGAGTTTGAGACAATAAAAGCATAGATAGCTAGAGAAGGTTCTTAGGCATTCTTGTCCATCCACTTGGCTAAAGAAAATCAAACAATCAAAACAACAAGTGGATGTCCTCGAATGAGTAAATTATGCAACCAACATGCTCACACAATGAAATGGCAAATGAAATATGTGGCAAAACATGCACAACCAATTTTAGCATCTATCAAGCAATTGGCGATGACTAGATCATCTATATATGAGTATATTGACTTAGGAGTCAAATGAGAACATTTGATCATAGGTCATACTCATCGTTTAAGCACAAGTGGGGTTACCACTTTTACATAAAGCATTGTTGTGTTCACACCATTAGAGTTGCTTTAGCTCAATTCTTAGAGTAAAGCTCCCCCTAGATGTGAGATCCCCCCTTAGAGGGATGAACTAACCTTGGGTTTTGTCGACGATGACTTCATGTAGGTGTTGAAGATGTGGGTGCTCAATGTTGATGTACATCATTTGGAGCAATCCTTTGGAGTGAGTTGCACTTTCAATACCTACACGGGTTAGTCCCACAAGGAACATACAAGGATATCCATAGACATAGAATGATGCACACACAAGATGATGTCTATGAAGGCATTAGGTTACCTTGTCCCTTGTCTTACCAACAAGAGGGTTTGTGACTCCTTGAACTAGTGCAAGATGTGGAAGTTGATTGCACTTGTTCTTGCCAAAATGATATGAGTGAAATATGTTGGCAGAGTCACCCTCAAGAACTCTCTAGTTCTTCTTCTTCGGGATCCACATCATCTTGATGGGAATCCTTGGAGTTGTAGTCGTACTTGATGAAGTAGAACTTGATGTAGTCTTGGGAACCCACTTGACCAAAGCCTTAGGAGCTTCTTCAAATGCATCAATCTCCTCTTGAAGCTTGTCCTTGCCTTTTTGCTTGTGGTCTTGTGGTGGAAGATCATCTTGAGCTTGTGTCCCTTTGAAAGAAGTAGGATCATACTTCTCCTGTTGAGGAACAAACTTCGTCTTGGGGTATTGATCTTGTTCCCACTCAACTCCATTGGCATTGAACTTTCGTTCTAAACCAACACCTTGGTTCTTCCGGTGCCTTCCTTGCTTGCGTACAATTTCCTCGAATTGCTTACTCCCGGCAAGGCTCTTGTAAACACCTTTCTCTATAATTCCCTTCAATAAGCTATTTTCTTGCTCAAGTGTAACTTGGCTAAGAGAATCATTAGTGGAATCAAGAGAACTACTAGAAGCAACAACATTGGATTTAGCATGATTATTGTTACTACTAGAGGAAGAATCTTTCTTGTTACTAGACTTGACTTGAGGCATGTAAGTGGATAAGAGTAAACGCTTGGCAATGTAAGAAGAACTTTTCTTGCGAAGATCATCATTGATTGCCTTTAAGAACTCATGCTCTTGCTCAAGGTTGAGCTTTTCAAAGCGTAACTTCTCATGAGTCCTTAAAAGTTCTCGATGATCTCCTAAGATAGTTTCATGAGCTAACTTAAGAGTGTTTAGTTCTTTAGTTAGAGACTCAATCTTCTCCTTATCATTGTCATTCGTTTTATCTTGATTATCATGATTAATTGACGTTTCATCATAGTATTCATCACTAGAGTTGTCAACAAGTAAATCATCATCACCTAGCAAGTCATCTTCATCACTATTGAAATCAACATACATCACCTAGCAAGTCATCTTCATCACTATTGAAATCAACATACTCGGGGTGTGATACCTTTGGGCCTTTAGCCATGAAGCATCTTCCAATTCCTTCATTTGGTGAATCAAATATGTCGTAGGAGTTGGTTGACACAAGTGCTAGACCGGCAACACCTTCATCTTGAGTATATCCGGAGTCGGAGTGATAGCTTCTCTCGGAGTGATTGTCGGAGTCGGAGCCGGATACCCATTCACCAACATGAGCTTGATGTCTTCATTTTGTGTAGCTCCTTGATGATTTGTCCTTCCTTTCCGAATCCTTGCTTCTCCGTGAGGGTCTTCGTTCATAACGATCATCCCTACTCCTCTCTCTTGATGGTGATTCTTCTCTTCTACTTCTTCTTTTGGGAGAATCTTCTCTTCTTTTGTAGGGGGCCGTACACTCATTTGAATAGTGTCTGGGTGTCGGTGTCAAAACCGGCGGATCTCGGGTAGGGGGTCCCGAACTGTGCGTCTAGGCGGATGGTAACAAGAGACAAGGGACACGATGTTTTTACCTGAGTTGGGCCCTCTCGATGGAGGTAATACCCTACTCCTGCTTGATTAATATTGATGATATGGGTAGTACAAGAGTATATCTACCACGAGATCAAGGAGGCTAAACCCTAGAAGCTAGCCTATGGTATGATTGTCGTTAGTCTCACGGACTAAAACCCTCCGGTTTATATAGACACCGGATAGGTTAGGGTTACAGTAGTCGGTTACAATGGTATGAGATCTAAATATCCGTATTGCCAAGATTGCCTTCCACGCCAAGGAAAGTCCCATCCGGACACGGGACGAAGTCTTCAATCTTGTATCTTCATAGTCTTGGAGTCCGGCCGTGACGATAGTCCAGCTATCCGGTCACCCCCTAGTCCGGGACCCCCTCACCGTGTCAATATAGCGGAACATAAGGTACCAAAACACGGGAGCCGGGCAAACCCAACTATTGACCCAAGACATGATTCGGAGCCAATTCATATAATGCTATAAGTTCGGGGTGCCGCACTTGTGAAAGTGTTCGGACTTATCACACCATAATTTTGGGATACTTAAGCCTCTGGTGTATTGGCCGTACCAAAGTGTACAGTTGCAACATGTCGTGAAATGAACATATGTATATATGAAGGAAGTATAGCAATAATAAGCAAGAGCTATGTATTGTTTATTCAAAAAGGTACTGCAATGGAAGCAAAACGATACAAATAGTGCGATAATCAAGGGATGGGACTATCTAACATGTCCCCCTCCAGGGGTAAGCTGCGATGGTATTTAAAACGGGTATAATGCTCGTAATAGAGACCACCTGAACACTTGACGTGGCTTTCTGCTTTCCTGGCTGTTGCATCGTGAGTTCGGCGATTCTAGTGCCGGACAGGACTTCTCAAAGACGGAGTCACGAAAGTAAGAAAAGGAAGAAAAGGAAAAAAAAGAAAAGAGTGACACAATCGGGGCCCACAGTGCGGTCGAGCCGCATTCTTGGCTTGCCGTGGTCTTGCCCTCCCCATATGCCCATGGTATCTCCAGATCGTAATTATGTACGCATAATACTAACCGCCAATTTCACGAGGGCGGGGTTGGGGCGGGTTGCTCTGGCGATGCTTGAATCGTGCCAGGCGGTCTTGTTGTAGGTTACTCCGGGCGCGCTTGACCGTGTCCGGACGCTTAATGGCCGGACTCGAGAGTTGCCGTGAGAGGCTGCTTTGTACCTCCGCCGCGAGGGCCGCCGTGTGCTCCTCCGTTCGTTCGGTGTTTCCATTGACCGTGATTACTCCTCGAGGGCCTGGCATCTTGAGCTTGAGGTATGCGTAGTGCGTCACCGCGTTGAACTTTGCAAATGCGGTTCGTCCGAGCAGTGCATGATAGCTGCTACGGAATGGGACGATGTCGAAGATTAACTCTTCGCTTAGGAAGTTATCCGGGGATCCGAAGACCACTTCGAGTGTAACTGAGCCCGTACAACTGGCCTCTACACCCGGTATGACGCCTTTAAAGGTCGTCTTTGTAGGTTTAATCCTTGAGGGTCTATGCCCATTTGCGCTTGTATCACGATAAAGCAGGTTCAGGCTGCTACCGCCGATCCATCGGGACTACGGTGAGGTGAAATCCGTCGATAATTGGGTCAAGAACCAATGCGGCGAAACCGCCGTGACGGATGCTAGTGGGGTGGTCCTTCGATCGAAGGTGATCGGGCGGAAGAGCATGGGTTGAACTTGGGCGTGGCTCCATCGCGTATACGTCCCTTAGTGCACGCGTCCGCTCCCTTTTGGATAGATGGGTTGCGTATATCATGTTCACCGTCCGCACTTGCGTGGGAAAACCCATTTGTCCTCTATTGTTCGTGACGGGGCTCTTCCTCGTCATCGCTATGCAGCCCTTGTCATTGAGTTCGCACTTAACTTGCCTGCTTGCTTGAACACCCAACAGTCCTGTTGGTGCGATTGGCTAGTTTTGAGGTGCCATGTATCCGGAGCAGCGATCGAGTATTCGGTCCAAGTTGGACGGCCTGGGTATTTCTTTTGAATTGCTTCTTCCGCTGACCGGTTTTAGAGCCTCTGAATCCGGCATTGGCCAACCGTATCTTGATATTATCACCGTTAATGCGGCGCTTGTTCTTATTGCGACGCAACCTGCCATTGCTGTCCTTGGTATCCGGACTATCATGATGTTTGGCCAAGTTGTTGCTTCGAGCTAGCCAGCTGTCCTCTCCTGCACAAAAGCGAGTCATGAGGTTTGTGAGGGCTGCCATAGATTTCGGCTTTTCCTGTCCTAGTTGTCGGGCAAGCCACTCGTCGCAGATGTTATGTTTGAAGGCTGCAAGGGCCTCTGCATCCGGACAGTCAACGATTTGATTTTTCTTTGTTAGGAACCGTGTCCAGAATTGCCCGGCCGATTCTTCTGGCTGCTGAATTATGTGGCTAAGGTCATCGGCGTCTGGTGGTCGCACATATGTGCCTGGAAGTTATCAAGGAATGCGGCTTCGGGTCCTCCCAACAACCAATTGATTCTGGCGGCAAGCTGTTGAGCCAATGCCGAGCTGGTCCTTTAAGCTTGAGTGGGAGGTATTTGATGGCATGTAGATCATCACCGCGGTCCATGTGGATATGGAGGAGATAATCCTCGATCCAGACCGCAGGATCTGTGGTACCATCATATGATTCGATGTTTACGGGCTTGAAGCCCTGGGGGATTTGATGACCCATTACTTCATCTGTGAAGCATAGTGGGTGTGCGGCGCCTCTGTATTGGGCTATATCACGACGTAGCTCATATGAGCTTTGTCTCTTGTGTTCGCCCGGCCGGTTTGCTATATCCGCGCGACGGTAATCATCCCGCGTCGTTAGGCGCCACGCGATCCGTAGATCGATCTTGTATGTTTTGCCTTATCCTCCAATATATCTCGCAAGTCCGGCGCGTTTTCCGTGCCTTGGTACTTTTGAGCGGCGTCGGGGTGTGGCTTGAGCGAAGGGCCGAGAGGCTTCTCTGTCGCGGCCACGGGGTGGCCGGTCTGCCATGTCGTGCGCTGGTGACTTGGGTGCTTCCTCCTCTGATCGAGGCAACGGCCTGCGTTTGGGGTAGCTTTTGGAGGGGCGTTCTAGTTCATACTCTTCGGCTGCAAGGACTTGGTCCATCTGTCGACTAGCGAGTCTTGATCAGCTCTAAGATGTTGCTGCTTTTCTTGAGGCTGCTTGCCGTGGTTATAAGCCCTGCGTTTGAAATGCTCCTGTTCGGGCGGGATCCTCGAGCACGACAAATTCCTCGTCGTCGAGGCTTGCCTCATCTTCGGAGGAGGCGGCGTAATTATCCTCCTCGACCTCACTTTACGCAGACCTTGTCGTGCGGACTTGCTTCTCCCTTCTCTGCTACCGGAGTCCTGCTGGAGGGGTTCTCTTGACCTTTGTCCGGGGTGTTATTATCTCCGTGCGTAATCACCATTTTTATTGTGACGGGATTTAGAGCGGCGCCCGGCCGACATCGGCGCTTCTCTTTCTTGGAGGTGTAATCCTCCGTTGTTCCATCGCCGTTCCCATATTTTGGGATGTCCACCATATATATGTCATATGACGAGGTGGCCTTCCAGTGCCCTGTAGGCGCTGGGTCTTGGTCGTCTCTGGCATCGTCGTCCATACCGTCGATGTCTTCGGAGTCGAAGTCTAGCATGTCGGTTAAATCATCGACAGTGGCTACAAAGTGGGAGGTGGGTGGGCGTTGAATTTCTTCGTCGTCCGCATCCCGACCTTCATGTCTGTAGTCCGGCCAGGGCTCTCCGGATAAAGAGAGAGACTTTAGTGAATTCAGGATGTCACCAAAGGGCGAGTGTTGAAAGATGTCCGCGGCAGTGAACTCCATGACCGGCGCCCAATCGGATTCGATTGGCAGGGGCTCAGAGGGTTGAGTGCGGAGAGGAGTCCGGCACCTGGAGTCAAGATCTTCGCAGGGCGAGGTGGATGGAGTTCGGCTCGATCGCCATAGAGATTGTTGCCCCTGAGGCGGTGTCCAACCACTCGTCCTCGATGGGGAATCCGGCTCCGGATTATGGGTCGGAGCGGATACTGGTGCGGCCTCCAGGGCACTGTTCGGCTGCAGAGCTAGATCATGCCCATCGAGACAGTGTGGCACGCTTGGCTGCAGCTCGAATCCGTCGAAGATCAAGTCTCCACGGATATCGTCCGTATAGTTCAAACTTCCAAATCTGACCTGATGGCCAGGGGCGTAGCTTTAGATCTACTCGGAGATGGCTGTTTAATTGCCCTTGATGCAAAACCGCCGAATACGAAGATATGTACGGGAGAAAAGTCTCACCTGGACCGCATCGTTGTTGATGATCGAAGGAGCCATCGGGCCTATCGGTGACGACAGCAGGAACTCTCAATGAAAGCACCAATGTCGGTGTCAACACCGGCGGATCTCGGGTAGGGGGTCCCGAACTGTGCGTCTAGGCGGATGGTAACAGGAGACAAGGGACACGATGTTTCTACCCAGGTCCGGGCCCTCTCGATGGAGGTAATACCCTACTCCTGCTTGATTAATATTGACGATATGGGTAGTACAAGAGTAGATCTACCACGAGATCAAGGAGGCTAAACCCTAGAAGCTAGCCTATGGTATGATTGTCGTTAGATCCTCACGGACTAAAACCCTCCGGTTTATATAGACCTTTGGATAGGTTAGGGTTACATAGAGTCGGTTACAATGGTAGGAGATATACATATCTGTATAAACAAGCTTGCCTTCCACGCCAAGGAAAGTCCCATCCGGACACGGGACGAAGTCTTCAATCTTGTATCTTCATAGTCTTGGAGTCTGGCCGTGACGATAGTCCGGCTATCCGGACACCCCCTAGTCCGGGACTCCCTCACCGGGTCTTCCACAACTGTAGCAATTACGCTCTCGACTAGAAGATCTTTTGTCATTGTAGGACCTTGACTTGGATCTTCTCTCTTTGCTTCTACTTTTGTAGAATTTGTTGAAGTTCTTCACCATTAGGCTCAATTCTTCATTGAAGGTTTGTTTCTCATTTGATGATGTGGGGGCTTCACATGAGGCTTTGTAAGCACCACTTGACTTGTTGTGAAGTTCCTCCTTATCCTTGAGTGACATCTCATGAGCAACAATTCTTCCAATGACTTCCGTTGGCTTGAGATCTTTGTAATTTGGCATCATTTGGATCAATGTGCACATGCTATCATATTTTCCGTCCAAAGCTCTTAGGATCTTCTTGATGATGAATTTGTCGGTCATCTCTTCACTTCCTAAGCCGGCAATCTCATTTGTGATAAGAGCAAGCCTAGAGTACATTTCAGCAACACCTTCACCATCCTTCATTTTGAACTTGTCAAGTTGACTTTGAAGCACATCCAACTTGGATTCCTTGACGGAGTCGGTACCTTCGTGCATATCAATCAACGTATCACAAATTTCCTTTGCATTCTCAAGACGGCTGATTTTGTTGAATTCTTCGGGGCACAATCCGTTGAAGAGGATATCACAACCTTGAGCATTGTATTGCAGCATCTTCAACTCTTCCGTGGTAGCTTCACGGTTCGGTTCTCTCCCATCAAAGAATTCACCTTGCAAGTCAATACACACAATAGCCCAAACGGCGGGGTTATGTCCAAGAATATGCATTTTCATCTTATGCTTCCAACTGGCAAAATTAGTACCATCAAAGTAAGGACCTCTACGGTGATAATTTCCCTCGCTAGACGCCATACTCTCCTAGGTTGTGAAACCAAGGCTATGACCACCAAAACCTATGGAAATCAAAGCAAATGGAGACCAAAGCTCTGATGCCACTTGTAGGATCGAAAGTATGTCTAGAGGGGGGGGGGGTGATTAGACTACTTGACCAAATAAAAATCGAGCCTTTTCCCAATTTTAGTTCTTGGCAGATTTTAGCAACTTTAGAACAAATCAAGCAATCTTAACACAATTCAAGCAAGCATGCAAAGAGTATATGAGCAGCGGAAAGTAAAGCATGCAACTTGCAAGAATGTAAAGGGAAGGGTTTGGAGGATTCAAACACAATTGGAGACACGGATGTTTTTGTCGTGGTTCCGATAGGTGGTGCTATCATACATCCATGTTGATGGAGACTTCAACCCACGAAGGGTAACGATTCTTGTGAGTGCACGGAGGGCTCCACCCACGAAGGGTCCACGAAGAAGCAACCTTGTCTATCCCACCATGGCCGTCGCCCACGAAGGACTTGCCTCACTAGCGGTAGATCTTCACGAAGTAGGCGATCTCCTTGCCCTTACAAACTCCTTGGTTCAACTCCACAATCTTGTCGGAGGCTCCCATGTGAAACCTAGCCAATCAAGGAGACACCACTCTCCAAGAAGTAACAAATGGTGTGTTGATGATGAACTCCTTGCTCCTGTGCTTCAAATGATAGTCTCCCCAACACTCAACTCTCTCTCACAGGATTTGGATTTGGTGGAAAGTAGATTTGAGTGGAAAGCAACTTGGGGAAGGCTAGAGATCAAGATTCATATGGTAGGAATGGAATATCTTGGCCTCAACACAAGTGTAGGTGGTTCTCTCTCAAAAATGTGTATTGGAAGTGTAGGTTAGATTCGATGGCTCTCTCCATGAATGAAGAAGAGGTGGAGGGGTATATATAGCCTCCACGCAAAATCTAACCGTTACACACAACTTACCAATCTCGGTGGGACCGAATTGACAAACTCGGTCGGACCGATTCAGCAAATCTAGTGACCGTTAGGATTTTCGGTGGGACCGACATGCAGCTCGCTAGGACCGATATGGTTAGGATTAGGGCATAACGTAATCTCGGTGAGACCGATTACACAAACTCGGTGAAACCGATTTTGGTAATAAGCTAACCAGAGAGTTGGTCAGGTAAACTCGGTGGGACCGATTCGCTCATTTCGGTGAGACCGAAATGTTACAAAATGGAAACAGAGAGTTTACATTGCAATCTCGCTGGGACCCATAGCTCATCTCCGTAGGACCGAAACGTTAAGAAGGGAAACAGAGAGATTACAATCCCATCTCGGTGAGACCGAGATCCCTATCGGTGAGAACGATTTGCCTAGGGTTTGTGGCAGTGGCTATGACATCTGAACTCGGTGGCGCCGGATGGAAAGAATCGGTAGTGCCGACTTTGGCTTTTGGTTTAGGTCATATGTGGATGTGAGAAGTAGTTGAGGGCTTTGGAGCATATCACTAAGCATTTTGAGCAAGCAAGCCATTAAGCAACACCTCATCCCTCCTTGCTAGTATTGGCTTTTCCTATAGACTCAATGTGATCTTTGATCACTAAAATATAAAATGTAGAGTCTTGAGCTTGAGCCAATCCCTTTGTCCTTATCATTTTGAGGGGTTGATGACCCACAAGTATAGGGGATCTATCGTAGTCCTTTTGATAAGTAAGAGTGTCGAACCCAACGAGGAGCGGAAGGAAATGATAAGCGGTTTTCACCAAGGTATTCTCTGCAATTACTGAAATAAGTGGTAACAGATAGTTTTGTGATAAGATAAATTGTAACGAGCAACAAGTAACAAGAGTAAATAAAGTGCAGCAAGGTGGCCCAATCCTTTTTGTAGCAAAGGACAAGCCTGGACAAACTCTTATAATAGGAAAAGCGCTCCCGAGGACACATGGGAATATCGTCAAGCTAGTTTTCATCACGCTCATATGATTCACGTTCGGTACTTTGATAATTTGATATGTGGGTGGACCGGTGCTTGGGTGCTGTTCTTACTTGAACAAACATCCCACTTATGATTAACCTCTATTGCAAGCATCCGCAACTACAACAAAAGTATTAAGGTAAACCTAACCATAGCATGAAACAAATGGATCCAAATCAGCCCTTACGAAGCAACGCATAAACTAGGGTTTAAGTTTACATCACTCTAGCAACCCATCATCTACTTATTACTTCCCAATGCCTTCCTCTAGGCCCAAATAATGGTGAAGTGTTATGTAGTCGGCGTTCACATAACACCACTAGAGGCTAGACAACATACATCTCATCAAAATATCGAGCGAATACCAAATTCACATGACTACTAATAGCAAGACTTCTCCCGTGTCCTCGGGAACAAACGTAACTACTCACAAAGCATATTCATGTTCATAATCAGAGGGTAATAATGTGCATAAAGGATCTGAACATATGATCTTCCACCAAGTAAACCAACTAGCATCAACTAAAAGGAGTAATCAACACTACTAGCAACCTACTAGCACCAATCCGGACTTGGAGACAAGAATTGGATACAAGAGATTAACTAGGGTTTGGAGATGAGATGGTTCTGGTGAAGATGTTGATGGAGATTGGCCTCTCTCGATGAGAGGAGCGTTGGTGATGATGATGGTGATGATTTCCCTCCCGGAGGGAAGTGTCCCCGGCAGAACAGCTCCGCCGGAGCCCTAGATTGGTTCCGCCAAGGTTCCGCCCCGTGGCGGCGGAGTCTCGTCCCGAAAGGTTGCTTCTGATTTTTTTTCTCATTGAAAGACTTCATATAGGAGAATATGGGCATCGGAGAGCCACCAGGGGGCCCACGAGGTAGGGGGCGCGCCCCCCACCCTCGTGAGCAGGGTGTGGGCCCCCTGGCCTTCATCTTTGGCGACGATTTTTCTTTAGTTATTTTAAGATATTTCGTGGAGTTTCAGGACTTTTGGAGTTGTACAGAATAGGTCTCCAATATTTGCTCCTTTTCCAGCCAGAATTCCAGCTGCCGGCATTCCCCCTCTTCATGGTAAACCTTGTAAAATAAGAGAGAATATCCATAAGTATTGCGACATAACGTGAAATAACAGCCCATAATGCGATAAATATCGATATAAAAGTATGATGCAAAATGGACGTATCAACTCCCCCAAGCTTAGACCTCGCTTGTCCTCAAGCGAAAAGCCGATAACAATAAATATGTCCTCATGTTTAGAGGTAGAGGCGTCGATAAAAATAAAATACGGACATGAAGGCATCATGATTAATCTCATAACAACAAAATATATAGGTTTGTCATACGATTAGTTATGTTCAAGTGATGATCGTTTCATAATGCAAAAGTATGAATCAGAACCCTTATTGGGCACCAACAAATTATAACCTCAGTCATTGAAGCAATTGCAATTATCATAACATTGGAAAGAGTCTATGTCAGAGCTTAAAAGCATGTCCACATACTCAACTATCATTTGGTCCTTCATAATTGCTAGCACTCACAAAATACTTGTGGTTACGGAGTTTTAATCAGACACAGAGAAAGATAGGGGCTTATAATTTTGCCCCACAACCTTTTACCTCAAGGGTAATGTCAACAATAACAATTCATGCTCCCCTACATCCAATTAGATATATATATCATGTTCTTTCCAACATGCTGGGCTTGCCAAAGGATAAAATGAAAAAGGAAAGGTGAAGATCACCGTGACTCTTGCATAAGGTAGAAGATAATAAGAAAAGATAGGCCCTTCGCAGAGGGAAGCAGAGGTTGCCATGCGCTTTTATGGTTGGATGCACAAAATCTTAATGCAAAAGAACGTCACTTTATATTGCCCCTTGTATGTGGAACTTTATTATGCAGTCTGTCGCTTTTATTACTTCCACAACAAGTTCAGTACAAAGCTTATTTCCTGCACTAATAAGTCATGCATATTTAGAGAGCAATTTTTATTGCTTGCATCGATGACAACTTACTTGAAGGATCTTACTCAATCCATAGGTAGATATGGTGGACTCTCATGGCCAAACTGGTTTAAGGGTATTTGGAAGCACAAGTTGTATCTCTACTTGGTGCTGAGAATTTAGCTAGCATGAGGGGGAAAGGAAAGCTCAACATGTTAGAGGATCCATGACAACATACTTTATCTCAGATACAAGAAAACATAACTCATTATGTTGTCTTCCTTGTTCAACATCAACTCTTTAGCATGTCATATTTTAATGAGTGCTCCCAATCATAAAAGATGTCAATGATAATATATCTATATGTGAAAACTCTCTCTCCTTATTACTTCCTATTAATTGCAACGATGACCAAAGCCATATTTGCCAACTCCCAACAACTTTTTAATCATCATACTCTTTCTATGTGAAGTCATTACTTTCAATAAGATCAATATGAACTTCTTTGTTTCTTTTTATTCTTTTTCTTTTATTCACCCAAGATCATGGCAAAATAATCAAGCCCTTGACTCAACACTAACCTTTATTATATATATAGCTCACAGACTCGATTACATAGAGGGATCATAAAGCAAAACTCAAAACTAGATCATGCCATGACTTTATTCTACTAAATCAAGATACTACTAATAGGATCGAACTAAGAAAAACGGTAAAGATAGGAGTTGTGATGGTGATACGATACCGGGGCACCTCCCCCAAGCTTGGCAGTTGCCAAGGGGAGTGCCCATACCCATGTGATTATATCTCCTTCTTGGTCGGTGAAGGTGGAGGTGTTGGATAGTCGCACATCGAGCGTAAGAGGTCCTCCAACTTGCGGATAATGCCCTTGAGTGCAACAATATGCTCCTTCAACAAAATATTTTCACTTGTGAGATACTTGTTTTGAATCTGAGCTAACTCAATCATCTTGAAAGCTTTGATTTCAGGTTGGCGTGAAAGTTACGATCAAGTTGGAGGGTGTCTTCTGCTGCCGGAGCTTGGTCCTCCGTGGCCTCCTTGATCCTTTCATCCTTGTTGATCTCCATGGGTTCTTCCCTCTTCAGCTCTATCTTCATTAGCCAAGCATCTTCGTCACCATTGCCGGAGGAGGGGGACGACATGATGATACAGGAGTCAAAACCTTCGGGAAAATATATAACGAACTTTTACCGACCAAAATACGTATCGTGCAAGAAAACGGAGTCCGGAGGGCACATGAGGTGCTCACGAGGTAGGGGGTGCGCCCACCACCCTCGTGGGGCCCTCGTGTCCTTCCCGGACTGCCACTTATTTTTCTATTTTTCTAAATATTCCAAAACAGAGAAATATCACCTTAAAATTTGTTTTGGAGTCGGTTTACTTACCGTACCACATACCTATTCCTTTTCGGAGTCTAGAACGATCTGGAAAGTGTCCCTTATGTATTCCTCCGGGGTTACGGTTTCAATAATATTGGTTTCAACATTCATGGGATTACCTGAGATATAATGTTTGATTCTTTGACCGTTTACCACCTTTGGATTTGTGTCTTCGAAGTTGTTGATTTTTATGGCACCGGAACGATAGACCTCCTCGATAACGTAGGGACCCTCCCATTTAGAGAGAAGTTTTCCTGCAAAAATCTTAAACGAGAGTTGTATAACAATACATAATCACCTACATTAAACTCACGCTTTTGTATCCTTTTGTCATGCCATCTTTTAACTTTTTCTTTAAACAACTTGGCATTTTCATAAGCTTGGGTTCTCCATTCATCAAGTGAGCTAATATCAAATAACCTCTTCTCACCGGAAAGTTTGAAATCATAGTTGAGCTCTTTAATAGCGCAATATGCCTTATGTTCTAGTTCGAGAGGTAAGTTACATGCTTTTCCATAAACCATTTTATACGGAGACATACACATAGGATTCTTATATGCAGTTCTATAGGCCCATAATGCATCATCAAGTTTCTTGGACCAATTCTTTCTAGATCTATTAACAGTCTTTTGCAAAATTAATTTGAGCTCTCTATTACTCAATTCTACTTGACCACTAGACTGTGGGTGACAAGGAGATGCAATTCTATGATTAACGTCATATTTAGCAAGCATTTTACGGAAAGCACCATGTATAAAGTGTGAACCACCATCGGTCATTAAATATCTAGGGACACCAAACCTCAGAAAAATAACTTCCTTAAGCATTTTAATAGAAGTGTTACCATCAGCACTACTAGTTGGAATAACTTCTACCCACTTAGTAACGTAATCAACAACAACTAAAATATGTGTATATCCATTAGAGGCAGGAAAAGGTCCCATATAATCAAAGCCCCAAACATCAAATGGTTCAATAACAAGTGAATAATTCATAGGCATTTCTTGACGTCTACTAATATTACCAATTCTTTGACATTCATCGCAAGAGAAAACAAACTTACGGACATCCTTGAAGAGAGTAGGCCAATAAAACCCGGATTGCAATACCTTATGTGCAGTTCTATCTCCAAATGGTGTCCTCCATAAGCTTCGGAGTGACACTTGCGTAGGATACATTCCTGTTCATGCTCAGGTACACAACGTCTAATAACACCATCTACTCCTTCTTTATAAAGATGTGGGTCATCCCAAAATTAATGTCTCAAATCATAGAAGAACTTTTTCTTTTGTTGGTATGTGAAGCTAGGTGGTATAAATGTAGCAACAATATAATTAGCATAATCGACATACCATGGAGTGCTACGAGAAGTGCTTATGACATTTAATTGTTCATCGTGAAAGCTATCATCAATAGGTAGTGGGTCATCAAGAACATTCTCTAACCTAGATAAGTTATACGCAGCGGGTTCTCGGCCCTTTCCTATCAACAATATGCAAATCAAATTCTTGCAGCAAGAGAACCCATCTAATAAGTCTAGGTTTAGCATCTTTCTTTTCCATAAGATATTTAATAGCAGCATGATCGGTGTGAATAGTTACTTTAGAATCAACAATATAGGGTTTGAATTTATCACAAGCAAACACAAGCGCTAAAAGTTCCTTTTCGGTAGTAGCATAATTTTTTGAGCATTGTCTAGAGTCTTACTAGCGTAAGGGATAACATTTAATTTCTTATCAACTCTTTGCCCTAGAACAACACCTACAGCATAATCACTAGCATCACACATAATTTCAAAGGGTAAATTTCAATCAGGTGGCTGAACAACAGGTTCAGAGACTAATGCTTTCTTAAGTATTTCAAATGCTTCTACACAATCATCATCAAAGACAAATGGTACATATTTTTGTAATAAATTAGTTAGAGGCCGAGAAATTTTTGAGAAGTCCTTAATGAACCTCCTATAAAATCCGGCGTGACCAAGGAAACTTCTTATACCTTTGATGTCCTTGGGACATGGCATCTTTTCAATAGCATCAACTTTGGCTTTATCAACTTCAATACCTCTTTCGAAACTTTGTGCCCCAAGACAATACCTTCATTAACCATAAGGTGGCACTTTTCCCAATTCAAGACAAGATTAGTTTCTTCACATCTCTACAAAACTCGATCAAGATTGCTCAAGCAATCGTCAAAAGAGGAACCATAGACGGAAAATTCGTCCATGAAAACCTCACAAATCTTTTCACAAAAATCAGAGAATATAGCCATCATGCATCTTTGAAAGGTAGCAGGTGCATTACATAAACCAAAAGGCATATGTCTATAGGCAAAAGTACCAAAAGGGCATGTAAAAGTAGTCTTCGATCGATCTTTAGCCGACACATGTATTTGAGAGAAACCAGAATAACCATCTAGAAAGCAATAATGTGTATGTTTGCATAATCTTTCTAGCATTTGATCAATAAAAGGTAAGGGGTAATGATCTTTCTTAGTAGCTTTATTTAATTTGCGAAAATCAATTACCATCCTATAACATGTGATAATTCTTTGCGGGATCAATTCATCTTTATCATTAGGGACAACAGTAATACCTCCTTCTTAGGGACACAATGGACAGGACTTACCCACTTAGTATCAAAGAACGGGATAAATTATACCTGCCTCCAGAAGCTTGAGTATTTCTTTTCTTACCACTTCTTTCATTTTAGGATTCAAACGTTGTTGAGGATCACGAATTGGTTTGGCATCCGCTTCCAAATTTATTTTATGCTGACATAGAGTGGGGCTAATGCCCTTAAGATCATCAAGAGTATATCCAATAGCTGACACAGTGCTTCTTTAGAGTTTTCAATAATCTTTCTTCTTCATGCTCTGAAAGGTTAGCACTAATAATAATAGGATATATTTTATTTTCATCAAGATAAGCATATTTAAGATTACCAGGCAACGGTTTGAGCTCAAACACGGGATCACCCTTGGGTGGAGGGGGATCCCCTAGGATTTCAACAGGCAAATTGTGTTGCATAATAGGTTCCTGTTTAAAGAATACTTCATCTATTTCCCTTCTTTCATTCATGGACATATCATTTTCATGGTCTAGCAAATAGTGTTCTAAAGGATCACTAGGAGGTACGGCAATAGAAGCAAGACCAATAATTTCATCCTTACTAGGCAATTCTTCCTCACGATGTTGTTTACTAAATTTAGACAAATTAAATTCATGAACCATATCATCCAAGACAATAGTAACAACATTCTTTTCGCAGTCTATCTTAGCATTATCGAGTATTCAAGAAGGGTCTACCAAATATAATGGGACAAAAGCTATCTTGTGGAGAACCAAGAACAAGAAAATCAGCAGGATATTTAGTTTTCCCACACAAGACTTCAACATCTCTAACAATTCCCACTGGTGAAATAGTCTCTATTGGCAAGCTTAATTGCGACTTCAATTTCTTCTAACTCAATAGGTGCAATATCATGCATAATTTCTTTGTATAATTCAATGGGTATTGCACTAGAACTAGCGCCCATATCACATAAACCATGATAACAATAATCTCCTATTTTAACAGAAATAACAGCACGCCTCCCACATGTTTATGTTTATATTTAGCACAAGGTTTAGCAATTCTAGCAGTTTCACCACAGAATTGAATAACATGCCCATCAATATTATCAGACAAGAGATATTTAACAATAGCAATATTAGGTTCTACCTTGACTTGCTCAGGAGGTGTATAAGTTCTAATATTGCTTTTACGAACAACAATTGAAGCTTTAGCATGATCCTTTACTCTAACAGGGAAAGGTGGTTTCTCAACATAAGAGGTAGGAACAATAGGATCATTATAAGTGACAGTCTTTTCTTCAACTTTAATAGGTGCAACTACTTTTACTTCTATGGGAGGATGATATTTAAACCACTTCTCCTTAGGGAGATCAACATAAGTAGCAAAAGATTCACGAGAAAGAAGCTACTATCTCAGAGTCAAGTCCATATTTGGTGCTAAACTTACGGAAAATATCGGTATCCATAAAAGATTTAACACAATCAAACTTAGGTGTCATACCTGACTCCTTACCTTCATCGAGGTCCCAATCTTCAGAATTGCGTTTAATTCTATCCAATAAATTCCATTTAAATTCAATAGTCTTCATCATAATAGGGCCAGCACAAGAAGTATCAAGCATGGTGCGAGTGTTATTAGAAAGCCGAGCATAAAAATTCTAAAGAATTGTCACCTTTGAGAGCTCATGATTGGGGCATGAATATAACATTGATTTAAGCCTCCCCCAAGCTTGAGCGATGCTTTCTCCTTCATGAGGCCAAAAATTATATATATAATTGCGATCACGATGAACAAGATGCATAGGGTAATACTTTTGATGAAATTCCAATTTCAATCTTTTATAGTTCCATGATCTCGTATCATCACATAGCCTATACCATGTCAATGCGTCTTCCTTCAAAGATAAAGGGAAGACCTTCTTCTTAACAACATCATCGGGTATACTTGCAAGCTTAAATAATCCACAAACTTCATCCACACAGAGTAGATGTTCATCAGGATGCTTTGTTCCATCTCTTGTAAAAGTATTAGCTAGCAGTTTTTCCATCATACCTGAAGGAACTTCAAAAGGAGTTTCATTTTCAATAGGTTCAGTAGGTTGAGGAGCAACTCTTTGCTCTCTTTGGACGGGTGAAGATACCCCGAACAAGCCCCTCAGAGAATTACTTTCCATAGTAACAAGTGACAGAAAATTTCAGCACACTATATAAATTTTTCCTTACCAAATTCCACTTACCAAAGGCGCTACACTCCCCGGCAACGGCGCCAGAAAAGAGTCTTGATGACCCACAAGTATAGGGGATCTATCTTAGTCCTTTCGATAAGTAAGAGTGTCGAACCCAACGAGGAGCAGAAGGAAATGATAAGCGGTTTTCAACAAGGTATTCTCTGCAAATCTTGAAATAAGTGGTAACAAATAGTTTTGTGATAAGATAAATTGTAACGAGCAACAAGTAACAAGAGTAAATAAAGTGCAGCAAGGTGGCCCAATCCTTTTTGTAGCAAAGGACAAGCCTGGACAAACTCTTATAATAGGAAAAGCGCTCCCGAGGACACATGGGAATACCGTCAAGCTAGTTTTCATCACACTCATATGATTCGCGTTCGGTACTTTGATAATTTGATATGTGGGTGGACGGTGCTTGGGTTTTGTTCTTACTTGAACAAACATCCCACTTATGATTAACCTCTATTGCAAGCATCCGTAACTACAACAAAAGTATTAAGGTAAACCTAACCATAGCATGAAACAAATGGATCCAAATCAGACCCTTACGAAGCAACGCATAAACTAGGGTTTAAGCTTCTGTCACTCTAGCAACCCATCATCTACTTGTTACTTCCCAATGCCTTCCTCTAGGCCCGAATAATGGTGAAGTGTTATGTAGTCGATGTTCACATAACACCACTAGAGGCTAGACAACATACATCTCATCAAAATATCGAACGAATACCAAATTCACATGACTACTAATAGCAAGACTTCTCCCGTGCCCTCGGGAACAAACGTAACTCAATCACAAAGCATATTCATGTTCATAATCAGAGGGGTAATAATGTGCATAAAGGATCTGAACATATGATCTTCCACCAAGTAAACCAACTAGCATCAACTAAAAGGAGTAATCAACACTACTAGCAACCTACTAGCACCAATCCCGGACTTGGAGACAAGAATTGGATACAAGAGATTAACTAGGGTTTGGAGATGAGATGGTTCTGGTGAAGATGTTGATGGAGATTGGCCTCTCTCGATGAGAGGAGCGTTGGTGATGATGATGGTGATGATTTCCTCCCGAGGGAAGTGTCCCCGGCAGAACAGGCTCACGGAGCCCTAGATTGGTTCCGCCAAGGTTCCGCCCGTGGCGTGAGTCTCGTCCCAAAGGTTGCTTCGATTTTTTCTCATTGAAAGACTTCATATAGGAGAATATGGGCATCGGAGAGCCACGGGGGGCCCACGAGGTAGGCGCGCCCCCACCCTCGTGAGTGGTGTGGGCCCCTGGCCTTCATCTTTGGCGACGATTTTTCTTTAGTTATTTTAAGATATTTCGTGGAGTTTCAGGACTTTTGGAGTTGTATGAATAGGTCTCCAATATTTGCTCCTTTTCGGCCGAATTCCAGCCCGGCATTCCCCTCTTCATGGTAAACCTTGTAAAATAAGAGAGAATATCCATAAGTATTGCGACATAACGTGAAATAACAGCCCATAATGCGATAAATATCGATATAAAAGCATGATGCAAAATGGACGTATCAACTCCCCCAAGCTTAGACCTCGCTTGTCCTCAAGCGAAAAGCCGATAACAATAAATATGTCCTCATGTTTAGAGGTAGAGGCGTCGATAAAAAATAAATACGGACATGAAGGCATCATGATTAATCTCATAACAACAAAATATATAGGTTTGTCATACGATTAGTTATGTTCAAGTGATGATCGTTTCATAATGCAAAAGTATGAATCAGAACCCTTATTGGGCACCAACAAATTATAACCTCAGTCATTGAAGCAATTGCAATTATCATAACATTGGAAAGAGTCTATGTCGAGCTTAAAAGCATGTCCACATACTCAACTATCATTTGGTCCTTCATAATTGCTAGCACTCACAAAATACTTGTGGTTACGGAGTTTTAATCGGAACCTGAGAGAGAGAAAGATAGGGGCTTATAATTTTGCCCCACAACCTTTTACCTCAAGGGTAATGTCAACAATAACAATTCATGCTCCCTACATCCAATTAGATATATATATCATGTTCTTTCCAACATGTTTGGGCTTGCCAAAGGATAAAATGAAAAAGGAAAGGTGAAGATCACCGTGACTCTTGCATAAGGTAGAAGATAATAAGAAAAGATAGGCCCTTCGCAGAGGGAAGCAGAGGTTGCCATGCGCTTTTATGGTTGGATGCACAAAATCTTAATGCAAAAGAACGTCACTTTATATTGCCCCTTGTATGTGGAACTTTATTATGCAGTCTGTCGCTTTTATTACTTCCACAACAAGTTCGTACAAAGCTTATTTCCCTGCACTAATAAGTCATGCATATTTAGAGAGCAATTTTTATTGCTTGCATCGATGACAACTTACTTGAAGGATCTTACTCAATCCATAGGTAGATATGGTGGACTCTCATGGCCAAACTGGTTTAAGGGTATTTGGAAGCACAAGTTGTATCTCTACTTGGTGCTGAGAATTTGGCTAGCATGAGGGGGAAAGGAAAGCTCAACATGTTAGAGGATCCATGACAACATACTTTATCTCAGATACAAGAAAACATAACTCATTATGTTGTCTTCCTTGTTCAACATCAACTCTTTAGCATGTCATATTTTAATGAGTGCTCCCAATCATAAAAGATGTCAATGATAATATATCTATATGTGAAAACTCTCTCTCCTTATTACTTCCTATTAATTGCAACGATGACCAAAGCCATATTTGCCAACTCCCAACAACTTTTTAATCATCATACTCTTTCTATGTGAAGTCATTACTTTCAATAAGATCAATATGAACTTCTTTGTTTCTTTTTATTCTTTTTCTTTTATTCACCCAAGATCATGGCAAAATAATCAAGCCCTTGACTCAACACTAACCTTTATTATATATATAGCTCACAGACTCGATTACATAGAGGGATCATAAAGCAAAACTCAAAACTAGATCATGCCATGACTTTATTCTACTAAATCAAGATACTACTAATAGGATCGAACTAAGAAAAAGGTAAAGATAGGAGTTGTGATGGTGATACGATCAGGGGCACCTCCCCAAGCTTGGCGGGTTGCCAAGGGGAGTGCCCATACCCATGTGATTATATCTCCTTCTTGGTCAGTGAAGGTGGAGGTGTTGGATAGTCGCACATCGAGCGTAAGAGGTCCTCCAACTTGCGGATAATGCCCTTGAGTGCAACAATATGCTCCTTCAACAAAATATTTTCACTTGTGAGATACTTGTTTTGAATACGAAGCTAACTCAATCATCTTGAAAGCTTTGATTTCAGTTAGGCGTGAGAAAGTTACGATCAAGTTGGAGGGTGTCTTCCGCTGCCGGAGCTTGGTCCTCCGTGGCCTCCTTGATCCTTTCATCCTTGTTGATCTCCATGGGTTCTTCCCTCTTCAGCTCTATCTTCATTAGCCAAGCATCTTCGTCACCATTGCCGGAGGAGGGGGACGACATGATGATACAGGAGTCAAAACCTTCGGGAAAATATATAACGAACTTTTACCGACCAAAATACGATCGTAAGAAAAGCGGAGTCCGGAGGGCACATGAGGTGCTCACGAGGTAGGGGGTGCGCCCACCACCCTCGTGGGGCCCTCGTGTCCTTCCCGGACTGCCACTTATTTTTCTATTTTTCTAAATATTCCAAAACAGAGAAATATCACCTTAAAATTTGTTTTGGAGTCGGTTTACTTACCGCATTACCACATACCTATTCCTTTTCGGAGTCTAGAACGATCTGGAAAGTGTCCCTTATGTATTCCTCCGGGGTTACGGTTTCAATAATATTGGTTTCAACATTCATGGGATTACCTGAGATATAATGTTTGATTCTTTGACCGTTTACCACCTTTGGATTTGTGTCTTGAAGTTGTTGATTTTATGGCACCGGAACGATAGACCTCCTCGATAACGTAGGGACCCTCCCATTTAGAGAGAAGTTTTCCTGCAAAAATCTTAAACGAGAGTTGTATAACAATACATAATCACCTACATTAAACTCACGCTTTTGTATCCTTTTGTCATGCCATCTTTTAACTTTTTCTTTAAACAACTTGGCATTTTCATAAGCTTGGGTTCTCCATTCATCAAGTGAGCTAATATCAAATAACCTCTTCTCACCGGAAAGTTTGAAATCATAGTTGAGCTCTTTAATAGCGCAATATGCCTTATGTTCTAGTTCGAGAGGTAAGTTACATGCTTTTCCATAAACCATTTTATACGGAGACATACACATAGGATTCTTATATGCAGTTCTATAGGCCCATAATGCATCATCAAGTTTCTTGGACCAATTCTTTCTAGATCTATTAACAGTCTTTTGCAAAATTAATTTGAGCTCTCTATTACTCAATTCTACTTGACCACTAGACTGTGGGTGACAAGGAGATGCAATTCTATGATTAACGTCATATTTAGCAAGCATTTTACGGAAAGCACCATGTATAAAGTGTGAACCACCATCAGTCATTAAATATCTAGGGACACCAAACCTCAGAAAAATAACTTCCTTAAGCATTTTAATAGAAGTGTTACCATCAGCACTACTAGTTGGAATAACTTCTACCCACTTAGTAACGTAATCAACAACAACTAAAATATGTGTATATCCATTAGAGGCGTGAAAAGGTCCCATATAATCAAAGCCCCAAACATCAAATGGTTCAATAACAAGTGAATAATTCATAGGCATTTCTTGACGTCTACTAATATTACCAATTCTTTGACATTCATCGCAAGAGAAAACAAACTTACGGACATCCTTGAAGAGAGTAGGCCAATAAAACCGGATTGCAATACCTTATGTGCAGTTCTATCTCCAGTGGTGTCCTCCATAAGCTTCGGAGTGACACTTGCGTAGGATCTGTTCCTGTTCATGCTCAGGTACACAACGTCTAATAACACCATCTACTCCTTCTTTATAAAGATGTGGGTCATCCCAAAATTAATGTCTCAAATCATAGAAGAACTTTTTCTTTTGTTGGTATGTGAAGCTAGGTGGTATAAATGTAGCAACAATATAATTAGCATAATCAGCATACCATGGAGTGCTACGAGAAGTGCTTATGACATTTAATTGTTCATCGGGAAAGCTATCATCAATAGGTAGTGGGTCATCAAGAACATTCTCTAACCTAGATAAGTTATCTGCAACTGGGTTCTCAGCCCTTTCCTATCAACAATATGCAAATCAAATTCTTGCAGCAAGAGAACCCATCTAATAAGTCTAGGTTTAGCATCTTTCTTTTCCATAAGATATTTAATAGCAGCATGATCGGTGTGAATAGTTACTTTAGAATCAACAATATAGGGTTTGAATTTATCACAAGCAAACACAACTGCTAAAAGTTCCTTTTCGGTAGTAGCATAATTTTTTTGAGCATTGTCTAGAGTCTTACTAGCGTAAGGGATAACATTTAATTTCTTATCAACTCTTTGCCCTAGAACAACACCTACAGCATAATCACTAGCATCACACATAATTTCAAAGGGTAAATTTCAATCAGGTGGCTGAACAACAGGTTCAGAGACTAATGCTTTCTTAAGTATTTCAAATGCTTCTACACAATCATCATCAAAGACAAATGGTACATATTTTTGTAATAAATTAGTTAGAGGCCGAGAAATTTTTGAGAAGTCCTTAATGAACCTCCTATAAAATCCCAAGGTGACCAAGGAAACTTCTTATACCTTTGATGTCCTTGGGACATGGCATCTTTTCAATAGCATCAACTTTGGCTTTATCAACTTCAATACCTCTTTCAGAAACTTTGTGCCCCAAGACAATACCTTCATTAACCATAAGGTGGCACTTTTCCCAATTCAAGACAAGATTAGTTTCTTCACATCTCTACAAAACTCGATCAAGATTGCTCAAGCAATCGTCAAAAGAGGAACCATAGACGGAAAATTCGTCCATGAAAACCTCACAAATCTTTTCACAAAAATCAGAGAATATAGCCATCATGCATCTTTGAAAGGTAGCAGGTGCATTACATAAACCAAAAGGCATACGTCTATAGGCAAAAGTACCAAAAGGGCATGTAAAAGTAGTCTTCGATCGATCTTTAGCCGACACATGTATTTGAGAGAAACCAGAATAACCATCTAGAAAGCAATAATGTGTATGTTTGCATAATCTTTCTAGCATTTGATCAATAAAAGGTAAGGGGTAATGATCTTTCTTAGTAGCTTTATTTAATTTGCGAAAATCAATTACCATCCTATAACATGTGATAATTCTTTGCGGGATCAATTCATCTTTATCATTAGGGACAACAGTAATACCTCCCTTCTTAGGGACACAATGGACAGGACTTACCCACTTAGTATCAGCAACGGGATAAATTATACCTGCCTCCAGAAGCTTGAGTATTTCTTTTCTTACCACTTCTTTCATTTTAGGATTCAAACGTTGTTGAGGATCACGAATTGGTTTGGCATCCGCTTCCAAATTTATTTTATGCTGACATAGAGTGGGGCTAATGCCCTTAAGATCATCAAGAGTATATCCAATAGCGGCACAGTGCTTCTTTAGAGTTTTCAATAATCTTTCTTCTTCATGCTCTGAAAGGTTAGCACTAATAATAATAGGATATATTTTATTTTCATCAAGATAAGCATATTTAAGATTACCAGGCAACGGTTTGAGCTCAAACACGGGATCACCCTTGGGTGGAGGGGGATCCTAGGATTTCAACAGCAAATTGTGTTGCATAATAGGTTCCTGTTTAAAGAATACTTCATCTATTTCCCTTCTTTCATTCATGGACATATCATTTTCATGGTCTAGCAAATAGTGTTCTAAAGGATCACTAGGAGGTACGGCAATAGAAGCAAGACCAATAATTTCATCCTTACTAGGCAATTCTTCCTCACGATGTTGTTTACTAAATTTAGACAAATTAAATTCATGAACCATATCATCCAAGACAATAGTAACAACATTCTTTTCGCAGTCTATCTTAGCATTATCAGTATTCAAGAAGGGTCTACCAAATATAATGGGACAAAAGCTATCTTGTGGAGAACCAAGAACAAGAAAATCAGCAGGATATTTAGTTTTCCCACACAAGACTTCAACATCTCTAACAATTCCCACTTTGGTGAAATAGTCTCTATTGGCAAGCTTAATTGCGACTTCAATTTCTTCTAACTCAATAGGTGCAATATCATGCATAATTTCTTTGTATAATTCAATGGGTATTGCACTAGAACTAGCGCCCATATCACATAAACCATGATAACAATAATCTCCTATTTTAACAGAAATAACAGGCACGCCTCCCACATGTTTATGTTTATATTTAGCACAAGGTTTAGCAATTCTAGCAGTTTCACCACAGAATTGAATAACATGCCCATCAATATTATCAGACAAGAGATATTTAACAATAGCAATATTAGGTTCTACCTTGACTTGCTCAGGAGGTGTATAAGTTCTAATATTGCTTTTACGAACAACAATTGAAGCTTTAGCATGATCCTTTACTCTAACAGGGAAAGGTGGTTTCTCAACATAAGAGGTAGGAACAATAGGATCATTATAAGTGACAGTCTTTTCTTCAACTTTAATAGGTGCAACTACTTTTACTTCTATGGGAGGATGATATTTAAACCACTTCTCCTTAGGGAGATCAACATAAGTAGCAAAAGATTCACGTAAAAGAAGCTACTATCTCAGAGTCAAGTCCATATTTGGTGCTAAACTTACGGAAAATATCGGTATCCATAAAAGATTTAACACAATCAAACTTAGGTGTCATACCTGACTCCTTACCTTCATCGAGGTCCCAATCTTCAGAATTGCGTTTAATTCTATCCAATAAATTCCATTTAAATTCAATAGTCTTCATCATAATAGGGCCAGCACAAGAAGTATCAAGCATGGTGCGAGTGTTATTAGAAAGCCGAGCATAAAAATTCTAAAGAATTGTCACCTTTGAGAGCTCATGATTGGGGCATGAATATAACATTGATTTAAGCCTCCCCCAAGCTTGAGCGATGCTTTCTCCTTCGCGAGGCCAAAAATTATATATATAATTGCGATCACGATGAACAAGATGCATAGGGTAATACTTTTGATGAAATTCCAATTTCAATCTTTTATAGTTCCATGATCTCGTATCATCACATAGCCTATACCATGTCAATGCGTCTTCCTTCAAAGATAAAGGGAAGACCTTCTTCTTAACAACATCATCGGGTATACTTGCAAGCTTAAATAATCCACAAACTTCATCCACACAGAGTAGATGTTCATCAGGATGCTTTGTTCCATCTCTTGTAAAAGTATTAGCTAGCAGTTTTTCCATCATACATGAAGGAACTTCAAAAGTAGTTTCATTTTCAATAGGTTCAGTAGTTTGAGGAGCAACTCTTTGCTCTCTTGGGACGGGGTGAAGATACCGAACAAGCCCTCGAGAATTACTTTCCATAGTAACAAGTGACAGAAAATTTCAGCACACTATATAAATTTTTCCTTACCAAATTCCACTTACCAAAGGCGCTACACTCCCGTCAATAACGGCGCTAAAAGAGTCTTGATGACCCACAAGTATAGGGGATCTATCTTAGTCCTTTCGATAAGTAAGAGTGTCGAACCCAACGAGGAAGCGAAGGAAATGATAAGCGGTTTTCACCAAGGTATTCTCTGCAAGTCGAAATAAGTGGTAACAAATAGTTTTGTGATAAGATAAATTGTAACGAGCAACAAGTAACAAGAGTAAATAAAGTGCAGCAAGGTGGCCCAATCCTTTTTGTAGCAAAGGACAAGCCTGGACAAACTCTTATAATAGGAAAAGCGCTCCCGAGGACACATGGGAATACCGTCAAGCTAGTTTTCATCACACTCATATGATTCGCGTTCGGTACTTTGATAATTTGATATGTGGGTGGACCGGTGCTTGGGTGTTGTTCTTACTTGAACAAACATCCCACTTATGATTAACCTCTATTGCAAGCATCCGTAACTACAACAAAAGTATTAAGGTAAACCTAACCATAGCATGAAACAAATGGATCCAAATCAGACCCTTACGAAGCAACGCATAAACAAGGGTTTAAGCTACTGTCACTCTAGCAACCCATCATCTACTTGTTACTTCCCAATGCCTTCCTCTAGGCCCGAATAATGGTGAAGTGTTATGTAGTCGATGTTCACATAACACCACTAGAGGCTAGACAACATACATCTCATCAAAATATCGAACGAATACCAAATTCACATGACTACTAATAGCAAGACTTCTCCCGTGTCCTCAGGAACAAACGTAACTAATCACAAAGCATATTCATGTTCATAATCAGAGGGGTAATAATGTGCATAAAGGATCTGAACATATGATCTTCCACCAAGTAAACCAACTAGCATCAACTAAAAGGAGTAATCAACACTACTAGCAACCTACTAGCACCAATCCCGGACTTGGAGACAAGAATTGGATACAAGAGATTAACTAGGGTTTGGAGATGAGATGGTTCTGGTGAAGATGTTGATGGAGATTGGCCTCTCTCGATGAGAGGAGCGTTGGTGATGATGATGGTGATGATTTCCCCCTCCCGGAGGGAAGTGTCCCCGGCAGAACAGCTCCGCCGGAGCCCTAGATTGGTTCCGCCAAGGTTCCGCCCCGTGGCGGCGGAGTCTCGTCCCGAAAGGTTGCTTCTGATTTTTTTTCTCATTGAAAGACTTCATATAGGAGAATATGGGCATCGGAGAGCCACCGGGGGCCACGAGGTAGGCGCGCCCCCACCCTCGTGAGCAGGTGTGGGCCCCTGGCCTTCATCTTTGCGACGATTTTTCTTTAGTTATTTTAAGATATTTCGTGGAGTTTCAGGACTTTTGGAGTTGCACGAATAGGTCTCCAATATTTGCTCCTTTTCCAGAATTCCAAATTACCAAGCATTCCCCCTCTTCATGGTAAACCTTGTAAAATAAGAGAGAATATCCATAAGTATTGCGACATAACGTGAAATAACAGCCCATAATGCGATAAATATCGATATAAAAGCATGATGCAAAATGGACGATCAACTCCCCAAGCTTAGACCTCACTTGTCCTCAAGCGAAAAGCCGATAACAATAAATATGTCCTCATGTTTAGAGGTAGGCGTCGATAAAAATAAATACTGGACATGAAGGCATCATGATTAATCTCATAACAACAAAATATATAGGTTTGTCATACGATTAGTTATGTTCAAGTGATGATCGTTTCATAATGCAAAAGTATGAATCGTAACCCTTATTGGGCACCAACAAATTATAACCTCAGTCATTGAAGCAATTGCAATTATCATAACATTGGAAAGAGTCTATGTCAGAGCTTAAAATCATGTCCACATACTCAACTATCATTTGGTCCTTCATAATTGCTAGCACTCACAAAATACTTGTGGTTACGGAGTTTTAATCGGACACAGAGAAAGATAGGGGCTTATAATTTTGCCCCACAACCTTTTACCTCAAGGGTAATGTCAACAATAACAATTCATGCTCCCCTACATCCAATTAGATATATATATCATGTTCTTTCCAACATGCTGGGCTTGCCAAAGGATAAAATGAAAAAGGAAAGGTGAAGATCACCAAGACTCTTGCATAAGGTAGAAGATAATAAGAAAAGATAGGCCCTTCGCAGAGGGAAGCAGAGGTTGCCATGCGCTTTTATGGTTGGATGCACAAAATCTTAATGCAAAAGAACGTCACTTTATATTGCCCCTTGTATGTGGAACTTTATTATTCAGTCTGTCGCTTTTATTACTTCCACAACAAGTTCGTACCGTCTAGCATATTCATGTTCATAATCAGAGGGGTAATAATATGCATAAATGATCTGAACATATGATCTTCCACCAAGTAAACCAACTAGCATCAACTACAAGGAGTAATCAACACTACTAGCAACCTACTAGCACCAATCCCGGACTTAGAGACAAGAATTGGATACAAGAGATGAACTAGGGTTTGGAGATGAGATGGTGCCGGTGAAGATGTTGATGGAGATTGCCCTCTCCCGATGAGAGGAGCGTTGGTGATGATGATGGCGATGATTTCCCCTGGAAGGAAGTGTCCCCGGCAGAACAGCTCACGAGCCCTAGATTAGTTCCGCCAAGGTTCCGCCTTGTGGCGTGAGTCTCGTCGAAAGGTTGCTTCGATTTTTTCTCATTGAAAGACTTCATATAGGAGAAGATGGGCATTGGAGAGCCACCGGGGCCACGAGGTAGGGGGCGCGCCTGTGGGGCGCCCCACCCTCGTGAGCAGGTGGTGGGCCCCGGCCTTCATCTTTGGCTACGATTTTTCTTTATTTACTTTAAGATATTCCGTGGAGTTTCAGGACTTTTGGAGTTGCATGAATAGGTCTCCAATATTTGCTCCTTTTCCAGCCAGAATTCCAAATTTGTAAGCATTCCCCCTCTTCATGGTAAACCTTGTAAAATAAGAGAGAATAGCCAGTATTGTGCATAACGTGAAATAACAGCCCATAATGCGATAAATATCGATATAAAAGCATGATGCAAAATGGATGTATCAGAGGTCCACTTTTCTCATCCATGCCATGCCAATCATTGAGCTTTCCTGAAATATTAGTCTTGAAATAGTGTTAGCTCAATGATCTATATGTTGTTAGGAATTACCAAAACCACCTAGGGATAGTTGCACTTTCAGCTGATAACCGCTTAAGTGGGTGCGAGAGGACAACCACCATCGCTTTGCATGTGGGCCAAACATATGTATGTTGAATACCCAAAATGCACAACTTTGAGGTGCCACATGCCTCAAAAACTGTAAACCATGCACCCACACAAAGTGAGGTTCATATCAAGCGTACTAGATATGATGGTACCCTTCCCCCCTCTTCACCGCATACTATATGCTCCTGCCGTAATATATGTACAACCCAAAAGAATCGTCATCGATGGTGAAATTAATTAACCTCTCCCGATGTAGGTCAAAGTGATGCATGCATGCATCGACGTTGGCCTCGTGGGCCCACAGATGGAAGCGTCACATGTGAGTGTCCTAGCTAGGATATGCATGTGGCCCAAAAAGGTGTTGTGTGATGTTTGAATAACCAACTTCACAATTTTGATGTGGCACGTGCCCCGGTAACCAAAAAGTCCCGACACTGAGTGAGGTGTACTTGTTCACGGACGCGTATGTATAGTATATATGCTAGTCCCCTCCCACCTCTTCGACGCGTACTATATACCACCATAACACAAACAAAAAAGATTCTACCTTGCTGGTCAAATTAACCACACTGTCGGCTGTTCGTCAAAGTGATGGACGACGACCTCGCGGGCCCACAGAAAGGGTCACACGCGAGTATCGAGTGTCGTGTAGGACAAGAATCGACTGGATGTGGCCAAAACATTTATTTATGAAAGGGTTGTGTAATGTTTTGAATAAGGATTTCACGACTCTGATGTGGCACCGGCCTGCCTAACAAAACAGCTAACCCACATGGTGGCTCACAACTCGTAGTGTACTGCGAGCCACCCGCCACCCCAGACGCACACACCCACACACACACTGTGAATCCACCGCAACTAAGATGCATGTTAATTTAATTATCCCATGGTGAACAGACATGTTACCAAAGGAGGGACGTTTTAATTTCAAAAAAATCACAGAGATCATTAAGACGTTTTAGTACATTAACTGATTGATTTCTACGGGTATAATGTGTGCCAAAATCAAAGTTGAGCTACATGCACACGTGAGAGTGCACCTAAATGGATTGTAAAAACACATGTGTGTCACTGGGTGCATGTTTACTCCCCGTGCAACAAATTTCAAACATTGAGAATCTTGATTTTTAAATTCTAGTACATCCAAAACTTATTTGAAGTTCATGAAACTTATCGTGTTGTCATATGGACACCAATACAAAGTGGCATTGTATTTTTTTTTGTCAAATTTGAGACCATTTTTGATGTAATCTTTATCTAATTACAGTCTGGAGATTATTAATAATTGGGAACGAATATCCCAAACAGATTATTTATTCGAACCGTGAGTGTTAGACCAACAATGGATACGTGCCATGTTTCGGTTAAGCAATAAAGAGGCAACATTAATCATACAAATAGAAAAACAATATACGTGCCACCGCGCGACCCGTGTGGCGTGCGAGCAGGCGTGAGTTGACGGGTCGCATGCGAGCAGTCCGCCGTGCAGGCAGACGGGGAGGCATGCGTGCATGTGTGTGAATTGACGGAGGCGTGCTCGCTGTTCAGTGTCATCGGAGGCGTGCGAGTAGCTGTGTGAAACTTTGGTAGGCATGCCAGCAGTCCGGTGTGCAGGCTCACCGGGAGGCAAGCCATCGGTTTGACCGCCGCCTGCCTCTCTCCCACAACTCCCACTACTCCATATTAATGGTGCGCCCGAGCGGCTGCACCCCCCATCCTCGCTACACACACAATCCTCTCTCTCCGCTTGTATCCTCGACACCGCTCTCAATCCTCAAAGCCGTCAGTGTATGAGGATGCCGCCGAAGTTCCCCATCGGAGGGAGTGGCGACGCCGGGGCTGCTAAAGCACTGGAGCACGATGTGGAGATGGAGACAGAGGTTGCCGTCACCACCGGCGAGTTATCGCTGCACCCTGACATCGTCAACGGCGTCGAGCTTCCACAACCGGAGGCGGAGTTCCACACCGACTACGACGACCACTCCGGCGATGACTCCGACGACGACGGACAGCTGGTTAGTCATCTATACCCAATTATGTGTCAAATAGACCATAGTGTTTCTCTGGTTACTCCTGCCTCCCCCTTTTTGGAATAGACCTTTGGTTATGTTCTCCCAATCCATGAAATCTGAGTAAGTTTCTTAGATCAGTGTAGTGTATTGATTGTTTGAATGGTACAGGAGATAACTGATTAGTTGTTTCATCTGTGCAAATGATTTCTGCTAGTAATCCGACTAGGATTAGTGTTCGTGCTAATAATTCCTAGCCAGGAGTTGACATTTGATTTTGAATGACCTATATATGTTTGTGCCATTATTTTCTTCAAGATTGGTCTGTACATAGACGACTGTGCTTAAAAATTGAACCATAATCTCTGGATATGTATAAATAAATAGCCATAAATTCCTAATCCTACTTCACGGCATGTAATCAGTGATTTGATGCCAAATTTGTTTTACTATTTGTATAGGTGCTGTCTGACGATGTGGACAGCGAGGATGAAGATGCCCAGAGGAGGTACAAGAGGCGAATCCTGAGGGAGCTTTATGCGGGAATGCATAACATGCCTATTAGGACCTGGAATGACGGCTATGGATGCCCATTTTGCAACCACAAGATTCATGACGCGTATCTAAGTGTTCTGGCGCATGCAAGAGGACGGGCCGTTGGCTCCTTCAAGCAGAATATTCTCGCAGGGTGGCGCACGCCGTGTACGCCGAGTACCTAGAGAAGCTTGAGGATTGTGCCGGCCGCATGTGAGATGAGATGTGGGATGGATCAAACTATGTACGCTTGAGTATGCTTAATGATAGTTGAACTATGTACTTATGGTTGAACTATGCTTATGTACGTGTACGCTTATTCTCTATGTCTGAGTATGTTAAATATTTCGCCAAATTTTGGTAGAAATTACAATGGGGGACCAATAAACTAGGACGGAGGTAGTACGTCAATCACACATGGTTCCCAAAATTGGAACCCTGTGCATTGACTTTCATTTTGCCTGCTACGTCAATCACAGACGGTTCGCTCTAGCAAACCGTCGCCCCCAAAAATTCTTTGTGGGACAGAAAACCCTCACCACCTAATTCAAAAAAGAAAAAAAGAAAACCCTCACCATCCCCACGTCACAAAAACCCTCACTCCGCTTGAGGGAGTCCTAGATTAGGGGGTATTCGGACAGCCGGACTATATACATCGTCCGGACTATTGAAGCGTGAAGATACAAGACTCAAGACTCTGTACCGTGTCCGGATGGGACTCTCCTTTGCGTGGAAGGCAAGCTTGGCGATCCGGATAATATATTTCCTTCCTTGTAACCGACTCCATGTAAACCCTAGCCCTCTCCGGTGTCTATATAAACCGGAGAGGATGGTCCTTAGAAGGCCGATCACAATTACAATCATACCATCATAGGCTAGCTTCTAGGTTTAGCCTCTACGATCTCGTGGTAGATCTACTCTTGTACTACTCATATCTTTAATATTAATCAAGCAGGAAGTAGGGTTTTACCTCCATCGAGAGGGCCCGAACCTGGTAAACATTGTGTCCCTTGCTTCCTGTTACCATCAGCCTAGACGCAGATCGGGACCCCCTACCGAGATCCGCCGGTTTTGATACCGACATTGGTGCTTTCATTGAGAGTTCCTCGTAGCAAATGTCGCTGCTTGAGGCTTGATAAGCGCCTCCAATAAATCAACAACACGGTCCAGGCGAGACTTTTCTCCCGGACACATCTTATTGTTCGGCGAAGCCAAGATCAAGGGCCAATTCGCAGCCATCTAGAGCAGATCGATAGCTACGCCCGCCACCGTGTCGAGTTCAAACTTGAACTACACGGCCGACATTCGCGGAGACTTGATCTTCGACGGATTCAGGCCTGTGCCTGGAGCAGCGGACAATCACGATGAGCACGGCTTAGACCTGCTATCGGACAATGCTCGGGATATCACCCCTGCAGTAGCCCCGGACCTAAATCTGGAGCAGGCTGCGTTGCCTAAGGACAGAGGGATGGACCCCGCCCCGCAGGCTGCACACTCATCGGCGTTGGAGCCAACCACAGGTCTGACCTGCAGAGAAGCTCAGTGACTCGGACCCGGACTCAGATCCGGTTGTGGGTTCCGAATCACAGCTCCCAAGCCAGCCGAGCCAGGCTGGGCACCGGTAATGGAGTTTACCGATGTGGATATCTTTCACCACTCGCCCTTCAGCGACATGCTGAACTCATTAAAGTCTCTCTCTTTGTCAGGAGACTCTGGGCTGAACTATGTCCGGCTTGAGTGGGAAGCAGGCGACGAAGGAATTCGCTGCCCACCCACCACCCACTTCATTGCCACGGTCGATGATTTAACCAACGTGCTCGACTTCGACTCCAAAGACATCGACGGTATGGATGACGATGCAGGAGAAGTACAGGAACCACCGCTCACAGGGCGGTGGACAGCCACCTCCTCCTATGATATATACATGGTGGACACTCCTAAGGAAATCAATGGCGATGAGGCAACGGAGGATAACCCCTCAGGGAAAAAAACAAAGCATGGGCGCTGCCGATGCCGCCCCAAGCCCCCCGCCACAAGAACATCGGCCCAGAGACGAAAACAATCCGGATGGTGCCGAAGAGGAATACAACCTCGATCAGCCCGCCGAAAAGCCGAGTAGGAAGATGAGCGGTCAGCCTGCATTTAACAAAGCGACGGACGGATATCCGGAGGAGGACAACTACATGCCCACCTCACGAAGATTTAGATTAGCGTCGGCGGCAGCGAAGTTCGGCGTGCACGAGGATCTGTAGAGCAGAGCGCTTCAGCGTCGGCTTATGGCCACCGCAAGGAGCCCGAAAAGAAGCGATTAACTTCAAGCTGATCAAGACACGCTCACGTATAGATGGACTCAAGTCCCGGCAGCCGAGGAATATGGACTCGGCGCCACAGGCTGACCGCCACCTCGTGGCGGGATAAAACGACGATCAGCCGAATACCAGCCAAGATCGATCTACGGATCACGGGGGCACGCCCAAACGCGCGACGACGACCGTCACGCCGGACACACTATCAATAAGTCCGGCAGGGCCGAACACAGCCACCCAGAGCAATTCGAACTGCGTAGCCACATAGCCCGGCATAGAGGCGCCGCGCACCCCCTCTGCTTCACTAACAAAGTGATGGATCATGAATTCCCAGAAGGATTCAAACCCGTAAACATCGAATCATACGATGGCACAACAGACCCATGATATGGATTGAAGATTTCCTTCTCCACATTCACATGGCCCATGGAGACGATCTACACGCCATCAAGTATCTTCCCCTTAAGCTCAAAGGACCCGCACGACATCGGCTAAACAGCTGCCAAAGAAATTCCATTGGCAGTTGGGAAAACTCGAAGACACATTCCTCAACAACTTCCAGGGCGCCGATGACTTGAGCCACATTACTCAACAGCCCGGAGAGTCGGCCAGGAAATTCTGGACTCGGTTCCTAACTAAAAAGAACCAAATAGTCGACTGTCCAGATGCCGAAGCCCTGGCGGCTTTTAAGCATAATATCCGTGACGAGTGGCTCGCCCGACATCTCAGCCAGGAAAATCCCAAGTCCATGGCAGCTCTCACAACACTAATGACCCGCTTTTGCATGGGCGAGGACAGCTGGTTGGTGTTGGGGAACGTTGGAGAAAATTAAAACTTTTCCTACGGTTTCACCAAGATCCATCTATGAGTTCATCTAAGCAACGAGTCAAGGGAGTGATTTTGCATCTACATACCACTTGTAGATCGAGTGCGGAAGCGTTCAAGGGGATGGTGATGATGGAGTCGTACTCGCCGTGATTCAGATCACCGATGACCAAGTGCTTGAACGGACAGCACCTCCGTGTTCAACACAAGTACGGTACGGACGACGTCTCCTCCGTCTTGATCCAGCAAGGAGGAAGGAGAGGTTGAGGAAGACAGCTCCAACGGCAAAGACGACGGCGTGGTGTTGTTGGTGCAGCAGAAGATCCGGCAGGGCTTCGCCAAGCACGTGACGGAGGAGGAGAGGTGTTGGGGAGGAGGGATGCGCCTTGGCTTAGGTCTTCAGCCTCCCTCGCCCCTCTATTTATAGGGGGGGAGGAAGGGGGCCGACCCCCACAAGATGAGATCTATAGGGGGGGGCGGCGGCTAAGGGGGGGGCTTGCCCCCCCAGCCAGGGGGGGCGCCCCCGTTAGGGTTCCCCCCCAACCCTAGGCGCATGGGCCCAAGGGGGGGGGCGCCCAGCCCTCCAGGGGCTGGCTCCTGCCCCACGCAGCCCATGTGGCCCCCCGGAAGGGTGGCCCCTCCCGGTGGACCCCCGGAACCCTTCTGGTGGCCCCGGTACAATATCGATAAGCCCCCGAAACCTTCCGGTGTCCGTTTGACAACTTTCCATATATAAATCTTTACCTCCGGACCATTCCGGAACTCCTCGTGACGTCCGGGATCTCATCCGGGACTCCAAACAACATTCGGTAATCACATACAAGTCTTCCTAATAACCCTAGCGCCACCGAACCTTAAGTGTGTAGACCCTACGGGTTCGGGAGACATGAACATGGTGAGACGACTCTACGGTCAATAACCAACAGCGGGATCTGGATACACATGTTGGCTCCTACATGCTCCTCGATGATGTCATCGGATGAACCACGATGTCGAGGATTCAATCAATCCCGTGATACTATTCCCTTTGTCGACGGTATGTTACTTGCCCGAGATTCGATCGTCGGTATCCCAATACCTCGTTCAATCTCGTTACGGCAAGTCACTTTACTGCACCGTAATGCATGATCCCGTGACCGGACACTTGGTCACTTTGAGCTCATTATGATGATGCACTACCGAGTGGGCCAGTGATACCTCTCCGTAACACGGAGTGACAAATCGATCTCGATCCGTGTCAACCCAATGCAGACACTTTTCGGAGATACCGTAGTGCACCTTTATAGTCACCCAGATTACGTTGTGGACGTTTGGTACACCAAAAGCACTCCTACGGTACCCGGGAGTTACACGATCTCTTGGTCTAAGGAAGAGATACTTGACATTGAAAAAGCTCTAGCAAAACGGACTACACGATCTTGTGCTATGCTTAGGATTGGGTCTTGTCCATCACGTCATTCTCCGAATGACGTGATCCCGCTGTCAATGACATCGATGTCCATAGTCGAGGAAACCATGACTATCTGTTGACCAACGAGCTAGTCAACTAGAGGCTTACTAGGGACGTATTGTGGTCTATGTATTCACACGTGTATTACGATTTCCGGATAATACAATTATAGCATGAATAGAAGACAATTATCATGAACAAGGAAATATAATAATAATGCTTTTATTATTGCCTCTAGGGCATATTTCCAACAGTTGGCTCGCAGCAGCACTATGCCACATTTTGGCACCTCGGATGGCCACGACAATAACGGCAAGCCACGACGTAATAGACATAAGCGACAGAACAACGGCGACAACACTGAAGATACGGCAGTCAATGCCGGATTCAGCGGATCCAAGTCCGGTCAGCGGAAGAAGCTGTTCAAAAGAAACAATCAGGGACCATCCAGTCTGGACCGTATAATGGAGCGCTCGTGCCAAATTCATGGCACCCCGAACAAGTCATCCAACCACACCAACAGAGACTGCTGGGTGTTCAAACATGCCGACAAAGTAAACGCTGAAAACAAGGACAAGGGGCTGCACAGCGACGACGACGAACAGCCCCGGCATCCGAACACGGGGGGACAGAAGAAATTTCCCCCCCAGGTGAAAACGGTCAACGTGATCTACGCCACTCACATTTCCAAGCGGGAATGGAAGTGAGCACTACGGGACGTCTATGCGATGGAGCCAGTCGCCCTCAAATTCAACCCATGGTCAGCTTGTCCGATCACCTTTGATCATAGGGATCACCCTACTAGCATACATCACATGGCTCAGCCGCATTGGTCCTAGACCCAATCATCGACGGATTCCACCTCACGCGAGTCCTTATGGACGGCGGCAGCAGCCTGAACCTGCTTTATCAGGACACCGTGTGCAAAATGGGCATTGATCCTTAGAGGATCAAGCCCACCAAAACCACCTTTAAAGGTGTGATTCCTGGAGTAGAGGCCCGTTGCACGGGCTCTATAACATTGGAAGTGGTCTTCGGATCTCCGGATAACTTCCGAAGCGAAGAGTTAATCTTCGATATCGTCCCTTTCTGCAGTGGGTTACCACGCACTGCTCGGACGAACCGCGTTCGCTAGATTCAATGCGGTATGACACTATGCATACCTCAAGCTCAAGATGCCAGGACCACACGGGTCATAATCACAACGGAAACATGGACCGCTCTCTCCGAACAGAAGAGCATACTGCAGCCCTAGCGGTGGAAGTACAATGCGGCCTCCTCCGACAAACCAATCCGGCGACAACAACTTCGAGCACCTTCAAGCGAGGCCGGAGCACCCCACAACAGGATCATCAGGCACGCCAAGTGCGCGACTAGCAGTCCGGCCTCCGCTCAAGCCCCATCAAAGCAGCATTCGTGCCACGCTTAAACAATTATGCACTCAAAATACCATGGGCGTAGGCGAAGGTGCAACAATGACTCAGTCAACATTGTGGTATAACCGCTACATACCCTCATAACCCATCCTTCTTATTTTTCAGGACATTGCTTTAGAGCAACCTCTTCAGAAGAGCCGGATTGTCGGACTTACATAGGAGAGAAAACCAAGGAAGCAACAGGCTTTGCGCACAAAAGGAAACACCGAGGTGGAATCTGTTCACGATCGTTATACCTGTTTTACATACCTACATGTAGCCTGCCCTTAGATAGGACATGTTAAATAGTCCTATTTACTTCTGCTTAATGCTACCGTTGTAAAGATACGCTTAAACGTATTATTCATCAATGGGAAACAATATATAGCGTCAGCTTATTATTACTATTTGCGCATATTTCTTGCAAATGTTTATTTAATATTGCATCCGTACACTTTGGTATGGTTAGTTTGCCAGGGGCTTCTTATGACACCTCATAATACGGCATAACAAGTCCGAACACTTTCAACAATACGGCACCCCGAACGTATAGCACTATATGCATCAGCTCCGAATCACGTCTTGGGTCAATAGTTGGGTTTGCCCGGCTCCCTTGTTTTGGTACCTTACATTCCGTTATATCGGCTAAGGTAGCGTAGGGAGAACTACTGCGATTGTGTCCCGGTTCTTCTGGACAAGCACCTCAGTAGAGAAAGCCGAAAACTGACCGGCATGATGCGGCGAGAGTTGGTCGCTGTTCGAGAGGTCTAAAAATCCTTAAAGATTTTTTTTGCTTTAGCCGATGAATCGGCCTCGTCCGATTTAGGCGTATATAGCACCCCAATTCGGCCCTCTGAATTCTAGGGGCTTCGCCAAAATTTAAAATTGTAGACTTCTATGGCTAAGTGAAAGTTATAAAGCCGCATAGTCCGATTGCCTTGTTCGGTCACGGATACCTCCTTAAGGGACCAAAAATTTGGATAAAGAGTATCCGGGTTTTTCCAGGAACACCCCGGTACTAGTTACATGGGGGCGGAAGCCGACGACTGGCCTACTTTCAGAATTCTGTAAACAGCCGCACAAAAGGTAATATTTTAAATCAAACAGTGCTACATAGCACAAGCAACTTCGTCTTTATATTACAACAGTGACAGAGGTACATTCATTCAAAGATCTTGTCCTTGGTACATTCATCGGCCACGAGACGAGCGCCCTTCATAATGCCATCGTAATACTTCTCAGGACAGCTTTGCACCTTGCCCTTTTGCGGCCCGTCCTTCACCAGCTTCTCCGCATCCAGTTTTCCCCAATGCACCTTCGCACGGGCAAAGGCCCGGCGGGCACCCTCAATGCAAACGGATCACTTGATAACCTCAAGCCACGGACATGCATTCACCATCCGCTTGATCAGGCCGAAGTAGCTAGTGGGCAGGGGCTCACCAGGCCACATGCGGACTATGAAATCTTTCATAGCCACTTCGGCCGCCCTGTGGAGTTCAACCAACTGCTTCAGTTGGTCACTCAGAGGCATTGGGTGTTCGGCCCCAGCATACTAGGACCAGAACAGCTTCTCCGTGGAGCTCCCCTCCTCGACACGGTAGAACTCCGCAGCATCTGAGACGCTGCGTGGCAGATCTGCGAATGCCCCTGGAGAGCTCCGAATTTGGGTAAGTAAAAGAAACGCCTCCTCCACATGTTTGCTTTGCATAAAGAATGTCTTACCCGCCGCTATCTTCTTGGCTGCTTGGATTTCCTGTTGTGCCTTGTCGGCTTCGGCCTTGGCATCTTACATACTTGCAAGGGCCTTCGCAAGCTCAGCCTCTTTCATCTTAAGCTCATGCTCCATGGACTCGAACTTCTTCCCGAGCTCATGGAGCTCTTGTTGTACCTCACCCACTCTAGCATCTTTCTTTTCACGCTCCTTGCATTCCCAGGCCGCCTTGTTTTCGGCCTCGGACAGCGCTTTCTTCAGAGACGCCACTTCGGTGGTGGCCCTGTTAAACAGTCACGATGCTTCGTCGTCAGAATAACCAATTTTATCTATACTTCATTACATGAGAGTGGGGAATCACTCACCTTTGTTCTCCTCGAGCTGCCTCTTCGTGAGGTCGAGCTCCCCTGCGTCTGCTCCAGGTCCCGCTTTAGTCCAGTGACCTCGGCTGTGCGGACAGCAGCGGCAAGCAACACAACCTGCTTATTCAAAATACATACTTACTATTAGACTCTTGCGGATTATAATGGACCCTCTGTTTGGCTTTGCCTTTTGAACACCGAACAGAGTATCAGGGGCTACTACCTATCGGGTGGCAATTTTACATATTCCCTACTTACCTCAAAGCTTGTTAGGAGGCTGGTGCAGGCTTCGGTTAGCCCGCTTCTGGCGGACAGAACCTTCTGAATCACCGCACTCATAAGAGTACGGTGCCGACAATCCGACGCCTTGGGCGTAATGGAAGTCTTCGGCACGGACGGCTCGCCCTCCCTAACGAGGGGTTGCCCGCCTAAGTCTGGAACCATTTGAGGTTCCAGAACAGTATTCGGCTGGGAGCCTGGCTTACCGCGGCTCTCATCAACACGATCCACGGGGATCTTGAACCCCGTGTGTCTGACATCTGGAATTCCGCCTCGGGGCGCCTCTAGAGTCACCTCCCCCTGCTCTGGGAACCTTTGGGACAACTCCTCCATGTCATCCACAGGCTGAGGAGTAGTGGCCGTCGGGAGCGAGTTCATCGCTGAAGCTCTCAAGGACCCATCCGAAGACGATACCTCGGGATGGACCCTGGCCGGACTGCATATTGTTCGGCGTTATAACGAGACTATGAAACAAAGTCGCGCTAAAAGTACAATAGAGTGCGGAGACTCACGATCTCGCTAGGGGCTTCCCCCTGGGCAGCCACTCTTCATCACTATGAGCGGCCGTGGTGGAGTAGTCCGGAAGGGACGCCTTTCCCTTCTTGGACGCCCTGGCCTCCCCCTCTGGGGCGGTTTTCCTCTTCTTCTCCCCCCATTGCGGGGAGGTAGAACTTCTTCGTGATTTCCCCTGCCTCCGCGGGAGGAATCTGTGTCGTCGTCCTCGGACGACGTGGGTATGACGGCCTTGCGCCGGGGGCCTTTCCCGGCCCCCTGGTCTGCCTTCTCAGGCCCCTCATCCTCTCCGGATGGGGTGGTCCCTTCTTCTTCTTCTTCCTCCCCTTCGGGGGAGGAGTTTGCCTCATCGTCTTCGGACGAGGCTTCCGGTACAACTTTACGCCGGAGACCCTTCCTGGTCTCTGGGGCCTTCTTTTCGGCCTTCTTCTCCGGTGCCTTGTAAGGCACTAGGACCAGCATCTCCGTCAGGAGAGCATCAACTGGGCCTTCTGGTAGCGGAGCCGGACAGTCAACCCGCTCCGCTGTCTTCACATAATCCTGATTAAATATGCACAATTACTTAAGACTCCCCCACAAATATATTAGGAAGAACTGAATCCGGTGGTAGTCATAAAACTCACCGACGAGGGGGGGGGGGGCATGCGGCATGGAGTCCACGGACCTCGGATGTGGAGGGAGGTACTTCGGAGGCCTTGAACAGCACCTTCCAGGCGCCTTTGTGCGTCATGTCGTAGAGCTTTCGAAGCGTCAGGTGTTCGGCCGGGACGTACTCCCACAGATTGAATACCCATCTTTGGCACGGAAGAATCCGGCGGACGAGCATGACCTGGACCACTTTGACAAGCTTGATGTTCTTGTCCTTCATATTTTTGATGCAGGTTTGGAGTCCGGTCAGCTCTGCAGGTTCGCCCCAGGTCAGGCCCTCCCTTTCCCAGGAGGTGAGTCGCGTAGGGGTTCCGTATCGGAATTCAGGGGCCACCGCCCAGTTGGCGCCGCGCGGCTCGGTGACGTAGAACCACCCCTATTGCCACCCTTTCACGGTCTCCGCGAAGGAGCCGTCAAGCCAGGTGACGTTAGGCATCTTGCCCACCATGGCCCCTCCGTACTCCGCTTGCTGGCCGCTCACGATCTTCGGCTTCATGCAGAAGATTTGGAGCCACAAGCCAAAGTGAGGCTTGATGCGGAGGAAGGCCTCGCATACGACGATGAACGCCGAGATGTTGAGGACAAAAATTGGGGCTAGATCATGGAAATCTAGACCATAGTAGACCATGAGCCCGCGGACGAAGGGATGAAGTGGAAATCCCAGTCCACGGACGAAGTGGGCGACAAACACGACCCTCTCGTGGGGTAGCGGAGTTGGAATGACCTTCCCGTCGTCCGGTAGCCGGTGTCCTATGTCTGCGGCCAAGTATCCGGCCACTGGAAGATTCACGATATGCTTCTCCTTCAAAGTGGAAGCCACCCACTTGCCTCCTGCTCCGGACATGTTTAGCTGTGCAGAGAAAACTTGGGCCAGGGCGCTGGAGCTCGAGGGGGTAGGGTGAGCAAGGGAGGAAGAAGGCGTGGGTAAAAAGGGGGAACTCTTATCCCTTCATAGAGGCAACAAAAGTGGTGCGCCTCCCCACTTACCCGTTGAGGATCGCTTGCTTCCCAAGCGCCACGATTGATGGCGTGGTGGGATTACCCATACCCGTATTGATGAGAATCCCGTGATAAGGGGACACGATCTCTGCTTTGACAAGACGTGTCAAGGAAACCGCCTCACAATATGCGATGTGGCCGGTTGTGGGAAAATGGTTCGAATGATGACCCGACCGTAATGACATGTCATGTTGTCTAAAAAGTTGTCAGCAGATTGCATTTGTGAAAAATCATTCTCTCTGCGATGGTATGTGAGAATCACCTCGTTGATCCGGACACGGTCTAAGTGTTCGATAATTACTTTGGAGTATTCAGAGATGGAACCCGCCCTGCAATGCCGAAGACAAGACTGCGGGCCTGACTCGTCGTCATTGAAGCTTGGTTCAGGGGCCACTAAGGGAGTCCTGAATTAGGGGGTATCCGGACAGCCGGACTATATACATCGTCCGGACTATTGAAGCGTGAAGATACAAGACTCAAGACTCCGTCCCGTGTCCGGATGGGACTCTCTGCGTGGAAGGCAAGCTTGGCGATCCGGATAATATATTTCCTTCCTTGTAACCGAATCCATGTAAACCCTAGCCCTCTCTGATGTCTATATAAACCGGAGAGGATGGTCCTTAGAAGCCCGATCACAATTACAATCATACCATCATAGGCTAGCTTCTAGGGTTTAGCCTCTACGATCTCGTGGTAGATCTACTCTTGTACTACTCATATATTCAATATTAATCAAGAAGGAAGTAGGGTTTTACCTCCATCGAGAGGGCCCGAACCTGGGTAAACATTGTGTCCCTTGCTTCCTGTTACCATCAGCCTAGACGCACAGATCGGGACCCCCTACCCGAGATCCGCCGGTTTTGACACCGACACCGCCCGCCACCCCCTCGGCTCGTCCGGTACGTTCCCCATTCACACCTGCACAAGCTCCTCCGTGTCTATGCCTTGGCACTGCCTATCGCGGCGGACCGCCGGTAAACACTTAGCTCGACACCTGCCACTGCCGGTAAACACTTAGAAACGAGAAATAAAACTATGTTGTGGGTATGAAGAGGATGACTTTGCATGATATCGGAGAGATAAAACACAAAAGTAGGTGTTGTTATCATTAAGTTAGAATATATTACTTAATATTATAAATAGCGAGTGTGGAATGATGATGGGTCGGTGTGCGAAATTATCCTAGGCAATTGTTAACAAGACCGGTAGTCGTCATTGCAATTTCATATGAGGGAGAGGCATAAGCTAACATACTTTCTCTTCTTGGATCATATGCACTTATGATTGGAACTCTAGCAAGCATCCGCAACTACTAAAGATCATTAAGGTAAAACCCAACCATAGCATTAAAGCATCAAGTTCCTAGTATCCCATACGCAACAACCCCCTTACTCAGGTTTATGCTTCTGTCACTCAAGCAACCCACTATAAGCGAATCATGAACGTATTGCAACACCCTACAGCGGGAATCCCTCACGCTTGCGCGACACGGAGTGCACAATAGGACAACACCAAAATAAAATATACAATTCATACCAATCTAGATCATCAATCAACCCAAAGACAAAGGATATGTACTCAAAACATCATAGGATGGCAACACATCATTGGATCATAATATGTGGCATAAAGCACCATGTTCAAGTAGGGATTACAGTGGGGTGCGGGAGAGTGGACCGCGTAAAATAGCTGAGGATGGTGATGATGATGGTGATGTTGGTGAAGACGATCACCGCGGCGATGATTCCCCTCCCGATGGCACAAGGGTGGCACCAAGAGAGAGGAGGAGAGGTGTAACATCCCTAGCCTTGCTATGCACTTGGACTAGCTTGGTTGTTGCATCATGTCTAAATTTCTTTTAAACTTGAAATGGGGATTGTTCAAACCCTAGCACTAAATCAATCCATCCAGGCTTGATTAAAATCTTTTTCAATAAACCCAAAATGTCCCTAAGAAAAGTTCATGATTTCTTGTTAAGGTGAAAACCTCTCCCAAAAATGATGAATATATTTCTAGGTCATCTTTGGATTTTTGAATTAACACAAAAGTATTTGAATTGGAGCCGTCTAAATGCTATATATATTTTAAATGGTCCAAATATTCTGAAGTTATTTGTGGAGCCCTGAAATAATTCAGTTAACCTCCAAAATAATTTTCAGAATTATCTAAAATGATTTAGTTCCTAAACTAAATCAGAACAAAGAAAAAAAATAGAAAAAGAAAAACAGGAAAAGGAAAAGGCTTACCTGGCCTTACCTGTAGACCAACTAGGCAAAGCTGGCCGGCCCACTGGCCGTACTAGTCGCCACCAACCTCTCGCCAGAAGGACGAGAGGCGCGTGGACGCCGCGCGCCGGCACGTGATCGAGCCACCTCCTGTTCCGCCGACGCTGGGGGCTGGCTGGAGACGCCACGCAACCCCCTCGACCCCTTCACCTCTCCCCTCTCTCCAGGGACCCCCTGCTCCTCCTCTGCTCTCTTCTCTCAACGCCACCATCGCCGCCTCTCGCTGTTTCCACAACCAGAGCCACCTCCTCGCCCTCTGCCCGAGTCCAGAAGCTCTGCCTCGTCTGCCTCGTCCTCTCTGTCGACTCACGCGACGCCGGACGCCTCGAAGCGCCGCCCTCGACGCCTTCTTATTCCTCGGGTCGCCGATATCACCTCTGCCGCCTCGCTCGCTCCGGCACCTCCCCGGCCTCGCCGTCTGCACCAACCTACCCCCCCGTGAGCTCCTACCGATGACCCCTATCCTCCCTGCATTATTGCGCCTCATAGCCGCCTTTTCCACCGGAGCCGCGAGCTCATCTCCGCCGGCTGTGCCGCCACCGTGGCAACAGCCGCTGAAGCTCGCAGGCGAGCACGCCAGCGTGTTAAATGCAGCTCCAGGAGCCCGTAGCCACCACCAGCTCCACCCCACATGCCCCTAGCTCCAACCCGAGCACGCCCCTAGCTCCGGCCGCCGGCAGGAGCTCGCTTCCGGCGAACTCCGGCCACCCTGCAGCCTTTCAGTTGGTCTCCCCAGATGCGCATGGGCACGGGCTTCCTTCTGGTGCCCCTGGCGCGTCGAACCGTGGCCTCTGGCGAGTTCCGAGCGGATCCCACCGTGGTTCGAGGTCACCGCCGGCTGAACTCCGGCGACGCAAACGTGGCCGCGTGATTAGCGGTAATGACGCCCTAACTAACCCCCTAGCTCACTGACACCTGGGGCCCACACCCTAATTAACCTGGGTTTTATTTCTTTTTAGATTAAACTAACCCCACTGGCCCCACAGGTTAGTTTGACCTGGACACTAACCATCACTGCGTCAACGACTGGACCCCACCTTAATCGGGTTTGACCGAACGCATACGATTGACCCATCGAGCAAAGGTCTTTGAGGCAATGATGCAGTAATGCCTTTTTTGGATTTATTCTTATTTAGGAAATTCCAGAAAATAATGCTAACTTCTAAAAATCATAGAAATTAATCTGTAACTCAAAATTCATAAGTTGAGTTTGGGATTGAACCTTTGGTTCAAAATGACTCAAACCACGCTGGTTTTAGTTGCATTAGCCCAACACACTCATTTTGCCATGTCCTGATCATGCATCATATTGAGCATTGCATTGATTGTGTTCTTCCTTGTTTGCCGGTAATTTTCACCTCTTGATGGACGTGGTTTCGACGATGTGATCAATGACACCGATGAAGAGCTATATCATCTTCAGAAGTGCCAGGCAAGCAAAAACCCCTTGTTCATTCTGATACAATCCCACTCTCTCGCCTCCCCGCTTCTCTTCTCGCATTAGGACAACAACGATTCAACTGCTACATGCTGCGGTAGTTGAACCCTTTTCCTCTCGCATGACCTGTCATTGCCAAGTAAATAGATGAAACCCACTAGCATGAGTAGGAGTTGTTTGAGCCTGATGTGCCTACTCATTCATGCTTGTTTCTCATGCCTGCCATCGCTTAGAGTTGAGTCAGGTCTGATTCATCATGGATGAATTGGAATGGTGATGAACATGTCCTACTGTGTGTGAGCTAAGTGTGTGAACACGATTTGGTAAAGGTAGCAGTGAGAGGCCATGTAGGAGTACATGGTGGATTGTCTCATTGAAGTCGTCCTCAGAAACTGAGTTCTGTGTTTGTGATCCATGAAGAGCTACTACCACTCATTGGGAACCTTAATTGACCCTCTCGACTTCTTAACCACCCTTGTCCTCTATCCAGGAGTTGCAAGTAGTTTCTGGTGTTTGTAGTATGCTGGAGACCATGTGCAGCGCTGACCCGAGGGGTGGGTTGTGATGCGGTAGGCACGTGGCCGAGTATGCCGGGCGCCCGTTTGTTGTCGCGGAACCCTGTACACATCGTTCGGGGCCGTATGTGGAAACCTCGGCCGGACTCCCTGCAGATGGAACCTGAATAGGCAATAAACCTGGACTAGACACTTGAGTGTTTAGGTAGGCCGTGGCCGACACCCTCGCCAGGATTCCACTTGAAGGTTGCAGAGATACATGACGTGTACATGGCGGTAAGTGGCGAGAGCGTGTGTGAAGAAGTACACCCCTGCAGGGTTAACACCATCTATTCAAATAGCCGCGTCCGCCGTAAAGGATCTCTGGGTTGCCTATATAGTCCATAGACAAGTGGAAGTGGATACTCTAAAATGCGCAAGATAAGCGTGAGTGCTATGGATGGCGTTCTCGTAGGGAGACGGGAGCGGATCCATAGTGGTGTATTGATTGGTGAATATGTGAACTCGTATGCGCCACCTCAAAAGAGTTACTTGCAGTCGTAGTATAGGATAGCCACCGAGTCAAAGCTGGCTTGCTGCAGTTAAACTCCACCGTCCCTTTGTTGATACAGATGCATATGTAGTTAGTTCTGATGTACGTCTTGCTGGGTACATTTGTACTCACGTTTGCTTAATTTATGTTTTTGCAGAGAGACTTCAGTCTCGCTAGTAGTTCCGTGTGGACTTCGACGTTTAGCTTGTTACCTCATCTACGATCTTGTGCTCTCGGCAGGGTCTTGTAGTTAGCCAGGCTTCTTAGCCTTTTTCATTTGTAGTTGTCTGTACTCAGACAAGATAAGCTTCCGCATGTGCTATTGCTTGTATGACTTGAATGCTGGGTTGTGAGACCCATGTTTGTAATATCTCACTCTTCAGAGTCTTATGAATAAATACTTTGAGTCATAGAGTTTTGTTGTGATGCCATGTTGTATTTACACATATCGAGCATATTGTGTGTATGATTGAAATGCTTGGTATGTGTGGGATCCGACAACCTAGTTGTCTATCCTTGGTAGCCTCTCTTACGGGGAAATGTAGTCTAGTGCTTCCACTGAGCCATGGTAGTCTGCTACAGCCCGGTTTACTAGAGTCCGGCTAGCCTAGTTACTACTGCTCCGGAACACTTAGACTGGCCGGCATATGATCCACTTCGTTCCTATGTCTATCCCTTTGGTGAAATGTCATGCGGTGAACTCCGGAGTCCTGCTAGCCTGCTACAGCCCGGGTTCCCGGAGTCCTGTTAGCCCAGTTGCTACAGCCCAGATTCACACGCTGATGACCGACACGTTCGATGCTGGTTCATGTATGCCTATCCCCGTAAGCTCGCGCCAATTTGGGTTCACGACTAGTCATGTCGGCACGGGTTCTCTGTCATATGGATGCTAGCGACACTATCATATACATGAGCCAAAAGGCGCAAACGGTCCCGGGCCAGGTAAGGTGGCACCCGTGGGAATACCGTGCGTGAGGCCGCAAAGTGATATGATGTGCTTACATGCTAGATCGATGTGACTTAGAATCAGGGTCCTGACATCTTTGGTATCAGAGCCTGACTGCCTGTAGGATTATCAAGCCAAACTGGTCGAAGTCGAGTCTACAAATGCTTTAGTTATATAAGGGAATTGATTGTAGAAGGGAACGTAAGGCTCTTTTTACTCCTTTACCTTATGCCTTCTGATCTGAGTCATCCTCTTCTTTCCTACGTGGGTTAAGGACTAGGATCTCATCTCTCTATCAAGTTCACGTGTTACTAATCCGTAGAATCTTAGGATTGTTGGTTCCAGGCCTCAGTTCAGTTTCTACTACTTTTAGTATGTTGTTAGTTGAACCAGAACCTTGATATGATGTTGTTAAGTGACTATGCAAATCCTTGTGAATGTCTCAAATCTTTTTGAGCATTTACAGCCGTTATGTTGTCCGAGTCATCCCATGTTTCTAAATAATCTAATGCATTTGCAAATCCCTTGTTTCCGTTCCCAATGTCCCTTTGGGCCAGTTCAACCACACTAATCGGTGAGTTGAGGTACTCTATTGCATCGACATATATGTTGGAGCTATTATTATGACCCTAGGTGTCTTAGGGAGTCACCTAGTAATCTAGCAATGCTTTGTATCCCCGTTGCGATGATTCTGGCCACCATTCTCGAAAGCATCTCGTGATGTTAGTAGTTAGTAGGTATTCTTTTCCTGGGTTCTAGAACCTGAGATTCTCCCTACTTACCTCATGTTGATAGTGTTTGCTCGTTCCTTTAGGAGATTAGTAACTTTGTGATAGTCCTCGAGGTCCGTGGTATCTGCTTCTTCCTTTATCATGAACTACTTATGGCAGAAGCTCCTCATTGAACCGAAAGATCACAACCAGAGTGCTCTTGATGATTTCTCGATTCTATGTTGTGACTCTGCTAGTTCTACTTTTCTGCATGGGTTATCCGGAAGAAACCTGTTGAACTTGTTTTGACATACTAACCTATGCATCCACAACTCAGAAAGTTATATGTTCCTTGAGTTGTCCCTCTTTAGTTGTATTCTGACCCCCGCCTATCAATTGATAGTCAGGAGTAGTCATGCACTCGTGTTCATCGATGCCCATTATTCTTGTGGTTCGTCAAGGCATTCTGTTCTGGAATGACTAGGAGAAACAAACTCCAGTACCTTATCCATTTCTAGGATTGGGTCAAAGCAGTTGCATTCCGCAGATCAAAATGCAATCCAACTTTGGTCTGTTCTACCCTGAAGTATTACCCACTTTATATCAGGAATGTCATGAGAATTGCACCTTCCCTTAGGAATCCTTGATGTAGTGATAGTTCTCGCCATCATTATTCATTCCTCGGTCCTCGTGTTATTGTAACCGGAATGCCGACCAGTGAATGGTGATGTGTGAAATCAATACTCCGAGCAACTCGTTGCTTGGTAGTAAATGGACAATATTCTCATTCTTAGCGTGTTGGCTACCTAGTTCTTAATTCTGGTGCACTCCTCGATCAATGAGTCAGGATTATTCAATCCCTTGCTTATTTGATCATGTCGTCTTGCCTTGAAAAGCAAGATTGTTCTCGAGCTTAATAACATATCGGTGGTTCGTGATTTTCCGAATATCTTCTCAGAAGTGTTACCAGGTTGTCACGTGACCGGTATGTTGAGTTCGTGATCAAGTTGGTTTCTTGTGAACCACTCCTTCTCCAAGAATCCGTGTTGGATACCCCTGAGCTAGTTGGTTAAGCTAAACAACAAGTTGGAGAGTTGGAAGATAAAAGCTTACCTAATTTAGTTTGTTTCAAAGGGATATCCTTGTGTTGTGTGTTAGTTGAAGAAAGATGATATCTTCATCGATTGGTCCCTATGATCAGTTGTTGAACCAACTGTCTTATCAAAACTTGATTTGAGTATGGGCTATCACCAAATCAAATCAGTATCAACGATGTTCATAATGTTCTCTCACTCATGGTTGATTCCTCGAGCATACACCATTATATCTTTTGGGCCTGACCAATGCTAACACTGTGTTCACATAATTGTGGAATTCCATTTTGATGGAAACCTGGATGAATTGTTGTTGAGCCCATCGACAACATCCTTATCTTCTCCATGATTGTGTTGAACATCCAGCTAGTGTTGGAAACTTGTGAGCAATGCTTTCATGATCCGTTCATGAAGCATATGTTCGGATGAAAGAAGCGATTTCCTCTAATACATGTGCATTTGATGCGAGTTACCGCCGTGAATTAGAGGAAGTTAGTTTTGCTTCCTATGGAATCATCCCAAGTCGGTCATGCATGTGCGAAGTACTCTATGGTTTGATAGGTTGGCCGCCTCCACTCCATATGTGTTTCCTAGCACACCAAGCCACTGATTGACCTGTTCAAGGAAAAGAAGTCTATGCATGGGATCTAATCCATGGACTTGCGTAAGACTTCAACATCCTTGATGATGGATCCTAACCAGAATTCGATAGTGTTTTATTGTAAGACTACCATGTGGTCATGCTTGTCTGGGACAGCGTGTACACATGTGTGTAGCAAAACCGGCTCATGTTTTGGAGCTTGCTATCGTAGTTCATATCCCGAGAATATCGCAACATCATCTCATCGGTTGTGTTGCAAACTTTCCTTTTCAGGCATGTGGATGTCTGAAATATTCCTTTACCAACCAGATCTGTATCTCAGGCAGATATGATGGTTGGAACATTCCCAGCATTTGCATTTTGTCCCTAGCTTGCACCGCCATTGCACCAAATTCCCATGGGTTGCCCTTCTTAGTAATTGTTGTTCAGGATCATCTTCAAAAGTGGTCCTACCATGGGTCCCATCCACTTCCGATGATAAGCAAAAATCATCCATTGCGTTGTCTTCAACAAGGTAGTCCACATCATCCACTTTAGTCTGAGTATGCCACACTTTCGAACTCCATCAAATGATCGATTGTGATTTGCCTTAGTATGGTATAGAGAGTTTCAATGATCACGATATCAAAAGTAATCCTTTTTGCCACTTAAGGTATTAATTCTACGAGTCACCTCCCCTAAGGTGCCCAATTATGGAGTAACTGTAATTAATTCATCGCTATCTTGAAACCATGCACCATCTTAATTGGACGTGGAATTTTTGCTTACCAATGAACCTCCGTCATCTACTTCTTCCATTGCTCCTATTGTGTGTTTTGTGTATCAACTCAAGAGGTGTTCTAACGTCTCACTCTGTGAGTTGATCTTGAGTGTTCGATCTTCAAGGAGATCGTTTTCTATAGAGTTTTATTTTGTCGTCGTTGTGTTGGATAAAGATCTCGAAAGCAAAGACGTCAAGATCAATTTGAAGCAATGAATCAACATATTCGAGAAGGGCAAATGGATCATGAAGATTGTGATAGTTTTGTGACCCCCTTTCCTCTTACCTCGTGTCTTGAATCTCGGGACGAGATTCTTGTTTAGTGGGGGTGAGTTGTAACATCCCTAGCCTTGCTATGCACTGGGACTAGCTTGGTTGTTGCATCATGTCTAAATTTCTTTTAAACTTGAAATGGGGATTGTTCAAACCCTAGCACTAAATCAATCCATCCAGGCTTGATTAAAATATTTTTCAATAAACCCAAAATGTCCCTAAGAAAAGTTCATGATTTCTGGTTAAGGTGAAAACCTCTCCCAAATATGATGAATATATTTCTAGGTCATCTTTGGATTTTTGAATTAACACAAAAGTATTTGAATTGGAGCCGTTTAAATGCTATATATATATATATATTTTAAATGGTCCAAATATTTTGAAGTTATTTGTGGAGCCCTGAAATAATTCAGTTAACCTCCAAAATAATTTTCAGAATTATCTAAAATGTTCCTAAACTAAATCAGAACAAAGAAAACAAAATAGAAAAAGAAAAAACAGGAAAAGGAAAAAGGCTAACCTGGCCTTACCTGCAGCCCAACTAGGCAAAGCTGGCCGGCCCACTGCCCGGGCCAGTCGCCACCAACCTCTTGCCAGAACGACGAGAGGCGCGTGGCCGCCGAGCGCCGACACGCGCCCGAGCCACCTCCTGCTTCCGCTGACGCTGGGGGCTGGCTGGAGACGCCACGCAACCCCCTCGATCCTTGCACCTCTCCCCTCTCTCGCGAGACCCACTGCCCCTCCTCGGCTCTCTTCCCGCAACGCCACCATCACCGCCGCTCGCTGTTGCCGCGGCCAGAGCCACCTCCTCGCCCTCTGCCCGAGTCCAGAAGCTCTGCCTCGTCCTCTCTGTCCACTCAAGCGACGCCGGACGCCTCAAAGTGCCGCCCCCAACGCCTTCTTCTTCCTCGGGTCGCCGAGATCGCCTCCGCCGCCGCGCTCGCTCCGACACCTCCCCGGCCCCGCCATCTGCACCGACCGACACCCCCCCTCCCCGTGATCTCCTGCCACTAACCCCTCTCCCCCCGCATTATTGCGCCTTGTAGACGCCGTTTCCACTGGAGCCGCGAGCTCAGCTCCGCTGACCGTGCCGCCACCGTGGCAACAACTGCTGAAGCTCCCAAGCGAGCACGCCAGCATGCTCAACGCAGCTCCCGGAGCCCGTAGCCACCACCAGCTCCTCCCCACATGCCCCCTAGCACCAACCCGAGCACGCTCGTAGTTCCGGTGTGGCTCCCCGATCCGCATGGAGCAGGGGGCCTTCGCACGTCAGCCTAGGATAACACCTGACGCACGACAGGTCCACAATACAACATTCCAGGTACAAGAATATTCATCAAATACATGTATATAAGATTACATCATTGATGAATACAATTATCTGGCATAGCCCTAAGGAAATTTAAATGACAGCGAAAGTCTATTTAAATGACAGCGGAAGTCTTGGTTTGACAGCATAACAACTCTGGCTGGGCTCCACAACTCACAGGACTCGCAAGGTTACGGCCTAGCACGACGGATCAAGCGAACAATCCAGGCACGACCTACAAGCTGGCATGACACGCCAGGTCAGTACATTGAATGTACTTGCAAGACAACCAAATACATAGCATCCAAACAAGCAGAAGACAAAGCGAGAACCAAGCGCATGCAACAGCCTATCTGATATCAATTACTAAACATGGCACGATAAAAATCAACTAAGCCTGAACAAAATCATAGCATCTACTAACATGGCAATAACATGGACTATCAAACCATGCTTATAACATGGTAATAGCAAAACATAGCATATCATCTCAATCATGGCATAATTTAACATATAAATCAAAGCATGTCATGGCATCATGAAACTATGCTGAAAATAAACTACCGATTATATCCAATGCAGACATAGCATGTTAACTTTATGCAATCATCTTCTGTTCTGCCTTGGTTTTTGAATGCAACATATTACTCATGCAATGCAACCAAACTTGTGCACCGTGTTGCTAGCTAGGCTTCTTTGCAGGGACATGGCTGACTGAGGGTGAGCGATACGGCAAGCGGAAAGGGGGCTTTTATAGGCAGCTATGCGGGACATGCTCGCATGGTGTGGCCCCTTTCCCTTAATGTTGATGGGCAAGCGGTGCGCCGACCAGAAAGTATATGGTTGCTATTCGTTCCATGGATAACTAGGCAAGGACAGTGGGGTGAGGACGTGTCAGTCCCGACTGCGCCACCTATTGATTAACAGTGGCCCTGCCGGATGCCAGGGATGGGTCAAATCCCTTAGGGCCATTACGGGTTAAGGGTAGCTGTGATATAATACTAGGATAACCTATGCTAGCCTGGCTGCTCTGATACCATGTCCTGTGGCACCATGATCCGCATGGAGCAGGGGACCTTCGCACGTCAGCCCAGGATAACACCCGACGCACGACAGGTCCACAATACAACATTCCAGGTACAAGAATATTCATCAAATACATGTATATAAGATTACATCATTGATGAATACAATTATCTGGCATAGTCCTAAGGAAATTTAAATGACAGCGAAAAGTCTATTTAAATGACGGCGGAAGTCTTGGTTTGACAGCATAACAACCCTGGCTGGGCTCCACAACTCAAGGGACTAGCAAGGTTACGACCTAGCACGACGGATCAAGCCAACAATCCAGGCACGACCTACAAGCTAGCATGACATGCCAGGTCAGTACATTGAATGTACTTGCAAGACAACCAAATACATAACATCCAAACAAGCAGAAGACAAAGCGAGAACCGAGCACATGCAAAAGCCTATCTCATATCAATTACTAAACATGGCACGATAAAAATCAACTAAGCCTGAACAAAATCATAACGTCTACTAACATGGCAATAACATGGACTATCAAAACATGCTTATAACATGGTAATAGCAAAGCATAGCATATCATCTCAATCATGGCATAATTTAACATATAAATCAAAGCATGGCATGGCATCATGAAATATGCTGAAAATAAACTACCGATTATATCCAATGCATACATAGCATGTTAACTTTATGCAATCATCTTCTGTTCTGCCTTGGTTTTTAAATGCAACATATTACTCATGCAATGCAACTAAACTTGTGCACCGAGTCCCGCAGACTCTCTTACCCACGGGTGGCCTCGCAACCGAACGGTGATCTTTCCGGCGATCACAACCATGATCAACACTTGGTCTCCAACACTTACCGAGACCTCGTCTCGTGATCATATCAAAACATCGTCATGATTTCTCACCACTATCTCATAGTCCAAGTCACCATATTCTTATTATCACATATTTATTTACCAACTTAATTATTTCAGGTTTATCCTCCATTTCGACCAAGACCCGATAGTGTGACCTACTACGAACTTGTGCCCATGACCAAGGACGCGGCTATCGATAGATTGAATACACTCTGCAGAGGTAGCGCACTGTACCCACACCACGGAACCCATGGCATCGTCATACCATTCGGGTGGACCAACGGCATTCCGACGAAACCGACCTACTGCCATGACACTCTCCTGGCCACTCCGACCCACTCACAACTGGGCTAGTCCTGGGTGGCCCCGTGTCTACCAAAGACACAACGACCACCGTCGTGGCCAAAACCGGTACCAAAATTTTTAACAACGGGCACACAAGGGTATGTCCGCCTACCTGATCAGGGTAAGCATGCCCATAAGCTTCCCTAGTTGGAGGCACCGGCGAGGGGCACGACAATAGATCACATTAAGGCCTTCCCATAAAGGCAAATGTGGCTGCACTGAAAAAGTTCGATTTGGTGGCAGTATGACACGATCCCATCGATGATGGAGGAGGTTTGTTATTATTAAGTCATCTTAATTCCTTCTCCATCATCATGAACATGAATGCAACCAAGAGCATGCAGCATACACATGCATGAACAAAATATCGAACTTCTCAAGTGCAAAACTATAGCATAAAGAACATGACAATACCAAGTACTAGTATATCAACGGTGCATTACAATCCTCATATCATTTTATAGTGATGACATGCAAATAAAGTAGAGTAGTGACATGGCATTATCAATAACAACATTCTAATTAGCATGGCAAACGATATCATGAAAACACAAGCATGCATGACAGGCATAATGGAATAGCTGTAGACGAAAACGATATGAAACAACTGCAACTACACACACAAGGTACAAGCAAAGTCAACATGCAAGTTTGGGGCTCATGATAATAGGTTGGCTTGCCTGGGGGCCGACAAATACTCCGGGAAGAAGTGTGAAACAATCGCGGAAAGATTTGTCGTAAACAGTACTCTCTCGGAGGAGGTTGTTTACGGGCAAGGGCAAAATGGTCGTTTTTACTGTGTGAAAACATAATGAAAATGATACCAACTAAAAGATCTCGAGGAACAGAGAAAGCGAGCGATGGAATCACCTTATTCGGAGTTACGGGTAAAAAGATACGGACGTTTAAAGCTCAGAGACTAGTCTATAAAAATACTTCTACAAACAGGTCCCTGGTAGTTTAAACGGAATGTGTCTTTTCTGAAAATACATTTTCCAGAGAGGGAAACGTATTCCCGGTCGAAGGAGAGGAAAAATACGCTTTCTGAGATTGAAAGCGCACTTTCCGTAAATGCGCCAAGACGGGAAAACGACCAAGCGGCGGTGGCGCCGCCACTTATCCACGCTGGCAGGACCGGTCAACATGGCAGAGGCGGGGCCGGCGCAAGGGTCGCTGCCAGGTGGGGTCAGGGAAAGGCACGGGCCCCGCCTGACCTGGCCTTCTTCTTCCTCCCGCGGGAGAGCGAGCGTGGCCGAGGGAGGCGTTCGCCTCGACGACGCTCGACGGCGACTCCCGCCACGGTGGTGGTCGTGCGATCTACCGAAATGCAGGACGGAGAGGCACATCCCGGGGTGGTGGTTGCTGCCGCCGGCGAGCTTCGCAGTGGCCGCAGCATGGCTTGCGGCGGAGCAGGGCTTCGGTCTCTGGTGTCGTGGGGGCTACGGTGGAGGAGAGGAGAGGCCGAGGGCACGGGTAAGCTCACCGGAGCATGGGGGATGCATTGGTGGAGGTGGAACAGCGAGGGGAGCTTGGGGTCACTGAAATCGGGCGAGACCCGAGGCGGCGGCTATGGCGATGGGGAGGGGGTCAGAGAGGGGCTCCAGGAAGAATGAGTGCTCGAGGAGGCGTAGAAGAGGGCGGGGGAGCTGCTGACGAGCTCGGACGAGGCGCAGACGGGCTATTTATAGCCGGGGCACCCGAGCCGGGAACCGCCGAGCACGTTCGGTTGCGGCTCTACCTTGCTCAGCAATCACGGGGAGGAGGGGGGAGACGAAGAGGAGGGAGTGGACGAGCGCCAGAGGCTCACGGAATCGAGCAACGCTCGCGGACGAGGGGAGGAAGAGGACACCGGGGAGGGAGAAGACGATGGTCACAGTAACACACTGTTCGGTCGTTGGCACGGCTCACCGGAGAAGAAAATGAAGGCGGCCAAAGGTCCTGGGGGAAGAAGACGTCGAGGGGGAGCTGTAGGACATTAATGGCGAGGCCAGAGCCGGTCGGAGCGGCTTTGCCGACGCAAACAATAGCTAGACCGCCGTTTTGTCCTGGTTACATCCATGGTCACCATGGACAAGGCACGCTCCGGGTTTTTTTTTACTGATGCCAGCTCATGTCTACCGCGTAGTACTTCGAAGAGAGAGTGTTACTATGATAAAGGATCGGGCAGAGCCAAAGGGAGCTGAGTAAACCAAGCTCCACAAGTTTGGTGTTGCAAACTTGGCCACACTCTAGAGAGTAAACTAGAGAGGGAAAAGGGTAAATTTGTTGTCTGGGGGGCTTAGGGTAGAATGGACTACGGTCCTGGAAATTATGAGGTAATTTGGACAACTATTTGCCATAGTTGCTGTACAACTACCAAATCTGACCCAGAAACTGAATCAAGAAGAAGCACTCACTAGGAGTGATGGATTAAGCTAAAACTTGGCAAAGCCTGATGATTTGGACATACCATGATGCTGTAAAACTTTCATACCGAATGGACTTGCCAAATTGGTACTTGTTTCACAAACTTCCCCTCTGTCCAGAAACTTGAGAAGATTCCTCAAGGCAAATGGCTAGATGAAATGAGCCACAATTTTGTGTAGGTAGGTTATATGGATATGAGAAGACCTGGGAATATTTTCAGCCATAATGGAAAAAGAAAAATGCACTTGCTTCACAAACTGAAAAATTGGACAGAAACCAAGAATTGCTCCTGTGCTCACATAGTTCAATGAAATGAACTGAATTTGGGTGGAGGCCAATGATTTGAGATACTTGAGAGGATGGAAAAGTTTCATCACATTTGGAAACTCTATGAAGGTACTTCCTTCACAAAGTTGTATTCTCGTCAGAAACTTTGAAAAATTGCACAAGGAGCTAGGATGAATGGATTGAGCTCATATTTGGCATCCATGGGTTATTTATCAAGCTTAATCACCCTGCCAAATTGCAGCTCCATTGGAATTAGGAATAAAGCACTTCCTTTGCAAAATTTCAGAGAAGGTAGAAACTTGCATTGGATCATGTGCCAAATTTTTGAACTGAGGAACATGAGATTAGGATGGAACTAGTGATTATATAGCAAGGACAAGCTTCAAAATTTATGTGGGAATTTTCTCTGCTATAAAAATAGTAGATCCTTTGGAAACTGGCAGAAATACAATATTGGCTCAAAATAAGAAAAGGCAGTTTTCCTTATTTAATTATGGCCAATATCTTTGCCAGAGCCTGGCTTTGGCATAAGTATCAACTCCACCAATTCTCATGAATTTAGGAGATGGCTAGCTATGCCTGTGGATTTTATTCCTCAGAGAGGCAAGAAAAGGAGTAAATCACAATTCAGAAATATTGCATGAGACTTAGCAATATTTTTGCATATCCAAGGTTAGGAAAGATAGGATGATCTCTGGGAACAATTGGGAGGACCAACACATCAAAGAAAATGACGGCTCCTTTGTAAGCACAAAGGACATATCCAAATTCCAAAAATTTGGAATTAGGGTTTGAAAGGATTTGAGCTGATGAAAATGAGGTCTTGCCCACTGAAAAAGTCATGAGCAAGGTTTTGAAAGGTTGAAAATGACAAGAATCATCAGAGTCATCCAACAAACTCAGGAGAAATATTTTGAAAATGAGTGCCAGGAAGGAATAACAACACAAAAATTGGTAACCCAATTTTGGGGCTGTTACATCCGGCCGCCGCCAGGAGCTCACTTCCGGTGAACTCCGGCCACCCCGCGCCTTTCCATTGGTCTCCCCAGATGCACACGGGCCCGAGCTTCCTTCTGGTGCCCCTGGCGAGTTGAACCGTGGCCTCTGGCGAGTTTTGAGCGGACCCCACCGTGGTTCGAGGTCGCCGCCGGCTGAACTCCGGCGACGCAGACGTGGCCGCGTGATTCGCGCTAATGTCGCCCTAACTAACCCTCCTAGCTCACCTACACCTGGGGCCCATTCCCAAATTAACCTAGGTTTTATTTCTTTTTAGATTAAACTAACCCCACTAGCCCCACAGGTCAGTTTGACCTGGGCACGTCACACGTTGACCCGACCCCACCTGCCAGCGACACTAACCAAAGATCGTGTCATCGACCGGTGGACCCCATCGGTTTGACGTGGGATCAAGATGGACCTGCCGACGCGATCTTGAGGCAATGCTGACGCAGTAATGCCTTTTCTGGATTTATTCTTTTTCAGGGAATTCCAGAAAATAATGCTAACTTCTAAAAATCATAGAAATTAATCTGTAACTCCAAATGCAAAGATATATATATATAAATAAATGATCAGAAAAATCCAATCTATCCATCTGTACTGGTTTCATGCATGTTCAAGCAACTTAACCCTGCTGTTTATATCAAAACATGATAAAGCACTATTTAAATTCATAAGTTGAGTTTGGGATTGAACCTTTGGTTCAAAATGACTCAAACCCAGCTGGTTGTAGTTGCATTAGCCCAACACATTCATTTTGCCATGTCCTGATCATGCATCATATTGAGCATTGCATTGATTGTGTTCTTCCTTGTTTGCCGGTAATTGTCCCCTCTTGATAGACGTGGTTTCGACGATGTGATCAATGACACCGATGAAGAGCTATATCATCTTCAAAAGTGCCAGGCAAACAAAACCCCCTTGTTCATTCTGATACAATCCCACTCTCACGCTCCTGCTCCCTTCTACTGCATTAGGACAACAACGATTCAACTGTTACATGCTGTGGTAGTTGAACCCTTTTTCCTCTGCATGACCTGTCATTGCCACAGTAAATAGATGAAACCCACTAGCATGAGTAGGAGTTGTTTGAGCCCTGATGTGCCTACTCATTCGTGCTTGTTTTTCATGCCTGCTACTGCTTAGAGTTGAGTCAGGTCTGATTCATCAGGGATGAATTGGAATGGTGGCGAACATGTCCTACTGTGTGTGAGCTAAGTGTGTGAACACGATTTGGTAAAGGTAGCGGTGAGAGGCCATGTAGGAGTACATGGTGGGTTGTCTCATTGAACCCGTCCTCAGGAACTGAGTTCTGTGTTTGTGATCCATGAAGAGCTACTACCACTCATTGGGATCCTTAATTGACCCTCTCAGCTTCTTAACCACCCTTGTCCTCTGTCCAGGAGTTGCAAGTAGTTTCTGGTGTTTGTAGTATGCTGGAGGCCGTGCGCAGAGCTGACCCGAGGGGTGGGTTCTGATGCGGTAGGCACGTGGCCGAGTATGCCGGGCGCCCGTTTGGTGTCGCGGAACCCTGTACACATTGTTCGGGGCCGTATGTGTAAACCTCGGCCGGACTCCCTGCGGATGGAACCTGAATAGGCGATAAACCTGGACTAGAGACTTGAGTGTTTAGGTAGGCCTTGGCCGGCACCCTCGCCAGGCTTCCGCTTGAAGGTTGCCGAGATACATGACGTGTACATGGCGGTAAGTGGTGAGAGCGTGTGTGAAGAAGTATGCCCCTGCAGGGTTAACATCACCTATTGGAATAGCCGCGTCCGCGGTAAAGGACCTCTGGGTTGCCTATACAGTTCATAGACAAGTGGAAGTGGATACTCTAAAATGCGCAAGATAAGCATGAGTGCTATGGATGGCGTTCTCGTAGGGAGACGGGAGCGGATCCATAGTGGTGTATTGATTGGTGAATATGTGAAATCGTGTGCGCCACCTCAAAAGAGTTACTTGTAGTGGTAGTATTGGATAGCCACCGAGTCAAAGCTGGCTTGCTGCAGTTAAACTCCACCATCCCTTTGTTGATACAGATGCATATGTAGTTAGTTCTGATGTAAGTCTTGCTGGGTACATTTGTACTCACATTTGCTTAATTTATGTTTTTGCAGAGAGACTTCAGTCTCGCTAGTAGTTCCGCGTGGACTTCAACGTTTAGCTTGTTACCTCAACTATGATCTTATGCTCCCGGCAGGGTCTTGTAGTTAGTCAGGCTTCTCAGCCTTTTTCATTTGTAGTTGTCTGTACTCAGACAAGATAAGCTTCCGCATGTGCTATTGCTTGTATGACTTGAATGCTGGGTCGTGAGGACCATGTTTGTAATATGTCACACTTCAGAGTCTTATGAATAAATACTTTGAGTCGTAGAGTTCTGTTGTGATGCCATGTTGTATTTACACATATCGAGCATATTGTGTGTATGATTGAAATGCTTGGTATATGTGGGATCCGACAACCTAGTTGTCTATCCTTGGTAGCCTCTCTTATGGGGAAATGCAGTCTAGTGCTTCCACTGAGCCATCGTAGTCTGCTACAACCCGATTTACCAGAGTCACTCGCTAGCCCGATTACCGCTCTCGAACACTTAGGCGCCAAGATGTGATCCACTTCGTTCTCGTGGTTCAGATTTTCGGGAAATGTCACGCGGTGAACTTCAGAGTCCTGCTAGCTCGCTATAGCCCGGGTTCCCGGAGTCCTGTTAGCCCAGTTGCTACAGCCCGGATTCACACGTTGATGACCGACACGTTCGTCTGCTCGTCCCCGTAAGATAGCGCCACTTTGGGTTCACGACTAGTCATGTCGGCCCGGGTTCTCTGTCATATGGATGCTAGTGACACTATCATATACGTGAGCGAAAAGGCGCAAACGGTCCTGGGCCAGGTAAGGTGGCACCCGTGGGAATACCGTGCGTGAGGCCGCAAAGTGATATGATGTGTTACATGCTAGATCGGTGTGACTTAGAATCGGGGTCCTGACAAGAGGTTCTCCCCCTCGTGCTTCCTCCTCGATGGCCTCCCCCCTAGATGGGGAGAGGTTCCCCCTCTGGTCCTTGGCCTTCATCGTGGTCATGGCCCCTCCGAGATCCTTCCTCATCGCCTCCGGTGATGATGGCCCCCTCCGGCAGGGTGCCACAGAGGGCCTAGATTGATTTCTCGTGGCTACACAGGTTTGCGGCGGCGGAATTTCTGATCTAGGTTAATTCCCAAAGGTTTCTACATTTATAGGAGAATTTGGCGTTGATTTCACGTCAGGGGGGCCCTCAGGGAGTCCATGAGGCAGGGGGGCACGCCCCCCACCCTCGTGGGGCCCACGGGACTCCCCTCCAGTAGATTTTTGCTCTAGTATTTTTCATATTTTCCAGAAAAATTCTCCGTTAATTTTCATCGCATTCCGAGAACTATTATTTCTGCACAAAAACAACACCACGGTAGTTCTGCTAAAAACAACATCAGTCTGGGTCAGTTCTAATCAAATCATACCAAAATCATATAAAACTATTGTAAACATGGCATGAATACTTCATAAATTATAGATACGTTGGAGACGTATCAGCATCCCCAAGCTTAATTCCTGCTCGTCCTCGTGTAGGTAAATGATAAAAGAAATAATTTATGAAGTGTGAATGCTAGTGTCGGTGTCAAAACCGGCAGATCTCGGGTAGGGGGTCCCGAACTATGCGTCTAGGCGGATGGTAACAGGAGACAAGGGACACGATGTTTTTACCCAGGTTCGGGCCCTCTCGATGGAGGTAATACCCTACCCCGCTTGATTAATATTGATGATATGGGTAGTACAAGAGTATATCTACCACGAGATCAAGGAGGCTAAACCCTAGAAGCTAGCCTATGGTATGATTGTTGTTCGTCCCACGGACTAAAACCCTCCGGTTTATATAGACACCGGATAGGTTAGGGTTACACAGTCGGTTACAATGGTAGGAGATCTACATATCCGTATCGCCAAGCTTGCCTTCCACACCAAGGAAAGTCCCATCCGAACACGGACGAAGTCTTCAATCTTGTATCTTCATAGTCTTGGAGTCCAGCCGTGACGATAGTCCGGCTATCCGGACACCCCCTAGTCCGGGACTCCCTCAAGAGTCTCGAACCAGCCTTCAATGACGATGAGTCCGGTAGCGTTGATGTCTTGACATTGCGAGGCGGGTTCCTCCTCCGTATACTTCATAGAAGGCCATGAACACAAGGATAGTGTCCGCTCGCAAAACAAGTTCCACATAACACCGTAGAGAGAATAATTTTTGCACAGATCTGCTGACGTATTCCGCGGCGTGACATCACACCACGGCCAGGCCTTTATATGAATCGTTTTTACTGTTCCACCTCAGCGCGTTTAGCGAGGCGGTTTCCTTGGCACGTCTTATCAAAGCATAGATCATGCCCCCCTTATTCCGGGATTCTCATCAATACAGACGTGGGTAACCCAACCATGCTTGTTGGCACGCCTCCTCTATCGAAGGCAAGTCCTAATCGACCACGGGGTGGGCTCTTGGTATTCAACCTCTTTATAATGAGACCAATGCCCTCCTCTTTTTACACCCTCCATCGAGTTCGCCCCGCGCTTCGAGTTCCAACACCCAAAGCTTCAGATTTAGGCGCTCGGACCTTCGACGATGTCCGGCTCCGACCAAAGACGGCCGATGGATGTCTTCCTCCGTCACGAGAAGAAGATGTGCTAAAGCTGCGAGACGCCAGTATCTAATCGGCGAGATCTCGCATAGGCTGCCCGCTCGAGGCAAGTCATTCCCACTCCTGAGCTGGCGAGAACGCGTGGTGTTCGTGTCCCACTTCCTTCGGGTTTAGGCTTCCCGACGGATCCCTTTGTGCGGGGGCTCATGTTTTATTATGGGCTTGATTTCCATGACTTGAATCCGGAGTCCATCCTCCATATCTCGTCATTCATTGTCGTATGTGAGGCCTTCCACCATATTACCCCCCACTTTGGAATGTGGCTCAGGACCTTCAAGGTGGAGCCAAAGATGATCGAGGGGCAACAAGCAGAGTGCGGAGGGGCGATCATAAGCAAATGTGTTGATGCTCCGTGGCCCGAGGGCTCTTTTCAAGAGGAGCTTGGTTTGTGGCAACGAGAGTGGTTTTATATCACCGCCCCCAGGGGCACCAAATGGGCGGCGCTCCCTGCCTTCCGCTCAGGTCCACGACAACGGCTGGCATCATGGGTCAACAAGGGGCTCGACTGGGGGCCATCCAAGGACGTTCCCCTGCTGCAGGGCCGTATTCGGGATCTCCAGGAAAGAGGGATCAATCATGGGTCAACAAGGTTATGGTGATCCGGCGCCTTCAGCCCTGTAAACGTCGCCCCCTCCGCCTGTGGGAATTCAATCCGGAGGGACCACGAGCTCTCCAAAATTTTATGGGCACGACGCCCGTGGAGGTGTATAAACTGTTCTTCGGATCACAAGAGAAGTGTCCGGACTTGACCGAGGACGCAGGACTAAGCTGCAATCGCCCGGATACTCAAGTAAGTAGTCCTGTAACTGGACAAGCTGTTCATTTATTTATTTTATATATATGCCCTTTAAAGGAGCCGTTTCTTGAACAGGAGTGGATAGCCAAGGCAAAGTTAATAAGGTGTCCGGCTCCTCCCAGAGACCACGCGGATCCCATCTTGACCAAGATGTTGAAGGTCGCGCCTTTTGAAGAAGGCGAAGGGGGAGCGGGAAGCAACTTCCTCTACGAAGGAGGCTATGAAGGAAGGAGGGATTAAGAGTCCCACCTTCCGAGGAGAGAAGAGGACCGCTTCGGAAGATCCGGAGGTCAAGGCCTCAAAGAGGGGAAAGGAATCTTCGGCAGAGAGTCCAGCGCTGGGAAGTAACCCAGCCGCATTATTTCCACGAGGATCAGCCCTCCAAATGAGCCGTAAGTAAAAAGAAGGGGTCTTGTAAATAAGGAACATCCCTGTATTTATTCATGAAGATAACCGAAATTGTACCTTGTAGTTCGGACCTCAGTCCTTCTCAACAGAGCTTGTCTTCGGGGGATCTTCTTCCGGAGATGATGGAGAGCGAAACGCCTCCACCTGTTGCACCCTCATGTGAAGCGGACGACCCGGAGGTGTCGTCGCGGAGGGTTCCCCAAGTCCGGCGGGGCCGGAAGGTCCGGCGCCAAGTGGTGTGCGGTCGGAGGAGCTGAAGGATCTGCTCGGGCGAGCGGCTATTTCAGAGGATCACCGTGCTCTAATGGGTACGGTGATTGAAAGAATTGCATCCGCGAGAGCGGATTGCATGAAGCCGTCGAAGCTTCTCGACGGGGTTTGAGGTACGCAAATATGATGTACCTTCTGACAGTTTATGCATATAAAATGTGCCCTGTATAGATAGTAGCCCCTGAGACTCGGTATGTTGTCAAAATTGACAACGTGTCGAGGATCAAATTCTCAGTTATAACATATCGCCGGTCCTAAACAGGTGGCGGGGCGTCCGGAGGCCAGCCGAACTAAAGCGGCAACTTGACGAGGCGGATGCGGACATCGCGCTGGTCAATAAATGGTTTGACGAGTCACAAGGTATGCGACTTCTATGCGGACACCTGGTAAGGGGGCCTGACGCCCATGTCTTACTATTCGTATGCTTAATGCAGATGGTGCCGTTGCCGTGGAGGAGCTGCAGGCGGAACTCGCCCGAGCAAAACAGCAAGCCAGGTCGATGCGGCGCTTTAAAGGCGACGAAGAGCTAGAAGCCGAACGGGCTGCTCACTGCCGAAGCAAAGAGGAAATGGCCGATATGGCAAAAAGGTTAAGGAATACTACCGATCGCTGCGAGGTTCTTGAAAAAGAACACCAAGTGGAACAAGAGGGCCTAAAAAGGGCCGCCGCCGAATCCAAGAATGCCCAATCGGCTTTGAGAGCTGCCAAGGAGGAGCTGAGTCAGGCCGAGGCGATTGCGGCTGGAAAACCGTTTCTGCTACGAAGGAAATATACAGATCCAAAGTATGCTCAGTTGGATAAGTTGTGGAGTTCGGAGGATGCTTATCTGGACTTGGCGGCGAGCGCTGCGGACGCGGTTGAGCACTTCCGGGGCCAGAAGGGGCACAGAAGGGAAGAGCTATATTGGTCGCAATTCCATAGTCCGGAGCGTCCTCTGCCGCTGACCGACCGGCTGGCCGAATGGGCCGAGCTGAATCGGTTGTCCGGATTTGCCATGAAGCATGTCTTGACTCACTTGTGGCCGGGCGGACCCCAGCCGAAGAGCTATTTTGGTTTAGTGCAGCAGTTCCTTGGTGCGGTACAGACGACGCAATGAAGCGATCGGCGTGTATTGAGGGAGCGCGGATGGCTCTGGCCCGTGTCAAGACATACTGGGCAGAGATGAAGGCCACCGACATTGCATCCCAAGATTCGGACAGAAGCCGAGTACCTGCCGAGCACTACTTTGAAGAAGTCCTGCCGGGCGCTCGTTTAATAGAGACGCAGTGCTCAAAGGATATTATGTTTAAATGACATGTATGATTTGTGAAAACAATGTTTCAATATAATATAAGAGCTTTTTATACTTGTGCGTTCAAGTAGTAAACTACTCTCAGGCGGCCGTTTATGTATATGTATATATAACCTGAAAGATGGCAGTCCTTGGCTTCAGCCCCCACACACATAGTGCGGGGGTGTTTGCAAAGAAAGCGCTTTTTCACACTTAATCCAACGTCTTGGTCCTGTTAAGGAGGTGATAGCGTAGCAAACTAGGCAACCAGACTATAATGCTTTATCACTTTCACTTAGCCATAGGAGTTCGAGGGTGGGGCTACTATATAGCCCTTGGGGGCACCGCACTCTCCCGAATTCGGGGTGCGTATGTGCCTGACCGAAAACCGGTCCTTCGTTAATGCGGAGGAATCCTAAACATTCCAGTGAGTCATCGAGTGGTTGACCAGTCTCTCGCTGTATCATGACAGTTTTCGGCTTTCTCTCGAGGTGCTCGCCCGGCGAACCGGGCACAATCGCAGATAGTTCTCTGGTGCTGCGTTAGCCGTGAAAAGCGGAACATAAGGCAGCAAAACACAGTGAGCCGGGCAACCCAACATTTGACCAAAGACATGATTCGGAGCTGATGCATATAAGGCCTAACTTGAGACGCCGAATACTCCCTAAGGTATTCGGTCTTTATGAAAATGGGCAAAATAATGCCCTAAGCCCCTGGTGTCCAGGTATGCGCAAAAATTCTAGTGCGGCTAATGCCAAAGCACCAGCCTCCTCCTCGGTTATATTAAGGAACCGGGGGGATGTATATCAACAAGAGACAGTGAAAAAAGGTTTACGCAGGGTCTTAATCTGAAAAGAATCCTTGCAATGGGTCCCTCGCACGTCTGCGCTGTGTCTCCGCGCAGCCGTATCACGGACGGGTGTAGCACGTTGTTCATCTGTAAAAGGGAGGAACTTAGTTTGAAAGAAAACGATCATGCGAAAAATGTACTTTACATTAAATAAACAGAGTACAATTCGAGGAAGTGAATAAAATTGAGCTTTAGTGTCTCTTATGATATATGCGTGCAGCCCCTTGTATGGGGTATGCCGCAGGTAGGCGCCGGACTCATCTAACCGTGTCCGGGTTGAATGACCAATTCAGGTTCTTTGCCTAGCGGAGCCGGATAGGTGTGGGGCTGACAAGGCAGTCTCCCGTTCTTCCGTGCTCGAGGAACACTTAGTACTTCCTTTTAGCGAGATGATGCCGCGTGGACCGGGCATTTTAAGTGTTAGAGATGCGTAATGCGGTATTGCATTAAAGCGGGCGAAAGCTTCAAGGCCCCAACAAAGTGCTTGATGGCTACTTTTAAACGGGGCGACATGGAAGATTAACCTTTTCGCTGACGGAAGTTGTCGGATGAACCGAACACAACTTCTAGCGTATGGAGCCCGTACAATGGGCATATGGGCTCGCATTACTCCTTTAAAGGAGGTGTTGCTACGGCGAATTTTGGTTGGGTTTTTCCCATCCTGCGGATTGTGTCCTCGATATATCAGGTTTATGTCATCGCCGCCATCCATGAGGACTTGTGTAAATTGGAGTCCGTCGATTATAGGATCCAATATCAAGGCAGTCCATCATGCGTTCCGGATACTTTCGGAATAGTCACGATGGTCGAAGGTGATTGGTTTTGACAACCCGATTGTGCGGTAGCGCCTTTTAGTGGGCGCCGCTCTGCTTTTTTCCTTTGATCACGTGAAGTGAGTTTACTGCTTTAACCTCTTGTGGGAAAGTCTTTTGTTTTCCGGGCTCTGCTTGTGGTGCTTTCGTCGTCATCTTCGCTTGGTGTGTCGAGCCCCTTGTGTTCGGGCGTTCGATCTGCCGGACTGTTTGAAGACCCAACAATTTACGTGGGTATGGTTAGCGTGCCTCCTGTGAGTACTGTGGATTTGACATATCTTGTCCAAGATTTTGTTGAAGTTGGATAGCTCATCGCTATTGTCCTTAAGGGGTAGCTTTTTGTTGTTCTGCCGTGAGCTTTTGAATCCGGTGTTGACTGCCGTGCTCTTTGGACTGTTCCTTTTAATCCTGCGCTGGTCCTTGTTGCGCCGTGGTTTCCCATTTCCATCCCTGATTTTGGATGTACTTGGGTCGCTGGTGCTGCATCTTGCTAGCCAGCTATCCTCTCCCGCACAAAAGCGGGTCATGAGGCTTGTTAATGCGGCCATTGTTCTTGACTTTTCTTGGCCGAGGTGTCTGGCGAGCCATTCGTCTCGGACGTTGTGTTTGAAAGCTGTTAAGGCTTCGGCGTCCGGACAGTCGACTATTTGGTTCTTTTTAGTAAGGAACCTATTCCAGAATTTCCGGGCTGACTCTCCGGGCTGTTGAGTTATGTGACTTAGATCGTGCAGATCCTGGAGGGCGGACATAAGTCCCTTGAAAATTTTCCCGAAATGCATCCTCGAGCTCTTCCCAGCTTCCGATGGTATTTTCGGGGAGGCTCTTAAGCCAATGCCGAGCTGGCCCTTTGAGTTTAAGGCGTAAGTATTTTATGGCGTGGAGATCATCTCCTCTAGCCATATGTATGTGGAGGATGTAATCCTCAATCCAGACTCCAGGGTCTGTTGTTCCGTCGTATGCCTCTATGTTGACGGGTTTGAATCCCGCTGGAAATTCGTGATCCAGCACCACATTGGTGAAACATAGGGGGTGTGCGGCGCCCCTATATTTGGGTGTGCCGTGATCTTCAGAATTTTGGCGTATTGCATTGCTTTGACGAGCATGCTTTCTTGGCCCATAGATGGACCTAACTGGGCCATCCTTTTGATGTGAATCCTTATGCGGATCGCATATTGGCTAGTGTGCGGCACCATTCGCCGCTCTCTTTTTGCCGTGAGATCGTCCATCCGACCGGGTGGCCTTCTTGCTTTTTAATTGTGGGGACTCTAAGGCCTCCTCGTCGAATTCGGGCAGTAGCTTTCTTTTCGGGTAGCTCTTTGTTCGGCGACTATCGCCAGATTTGTTCAAGGGTGCTGAATACTTTGCTCCATCGATCCCGAGTGCATCTTCGCTGTTTTGAGCTTTCGCTTCGCTTTTCAGGCTACTGGCGTAGTGGCGGCGAGCCTTTTACGGAGGTCATTTGCTCCAATAGTTTGTCCGGCAGAGATCGTCCGGACTGTTGTCTTCGCCGGGACAGATTGTTTATCCAAGTTGCCTTGTTCGGACGATTGCTCGATAGCTTGTTCGTTGTCCACCGGTTCACCCTGCTCTATGGCTGGGTCTTTGTTGAGGCGGGACTTTGTTCGGCGTTTACGTTGCCGCTTTTGACTGCTTTTGAGGGATTTATCCTTCCGTGGCCCCGGTGTTCCTCATCTTCATTTCCTTTAGGTGTATCCACCATGTATACATCATGGGATGAGGTTGTCCATCATCCTATAGGTGCTGGTTAATTGTTGTCTCCTACATCGTCGTCCATACCGTCGATGTCTTCGGAGTCGAAATCGAGCACGTCGTGTAAGCTTCGACGATGGCTCTGAAGTGGGTGGTGGGTGGGCGTTGAATTTCTTCATCGTCCGCATCCCAACCTTCCTGATCGTAGTCCGGCCAGGGCTATCCGGATAAAGAGAGAGGCTTTAGTGAATTCAGGATGTCGCCAAAGGGCGAGTGCTGAAAGATGTCTGCGGCCGTGAACTCCATGACCAGCGCCCAATCGGATCCGATTAAGGGCGCGAGGGTTCGTAGTCCGGAGAGGAGTCCGCACCTGGATTCGAGGTCTTCGCAGCGACAGGGATGGAGTTCGGCTCGATCGCCAGAGAGATTATAGCCCCGAGGCGGTTTCCAACCACTCGTCCTCGATCGGGGAATCCGCCCGGATTAAGGGTCGGAGCGGATGTCGGTGCGGCCTCCGAGGAGCCTTTGTTAAGCAGAGCTAGATCATGCCCATCGAAACAGCGCGGCACGCTTGGCTGCGGCTCGAATCCGTCGAAGATCAAGTCTCCGCGGATATTGGCCGTATAGTTCAAACTTCCAAATTTGACCTGATGGCCAGGGGCGTTTCTTTCGATCTGCCCAGATGGCGGCTTAATTGGCCCGCAGCAGCAAAGCCGCCCGAACATGAAGATCTGTCCGGGAGAAAAGTCTCACCTGGACCGTGTCGTTGTTGATGATCGAAGGAGCCATCGGGTCTATCGGTGACGACAGAGGAACTCTCAATGAAAGCACCAATGTCGGTGTCAAAACCCGGATCTCGGGTAGGGGGTCCCGAATCAGGCGTCTAGGGCGGATGGTAACAGGAGACAAGGGACACGATGTTTTTACCCAGGTGTTCGGGCCCTCTCGATGGAGGTAATACCCTACCCCGCTTGATTAATATTGATGATATGGGTAGTACAAGAGTATATCTACCACGAGATCAAGGAGGCTAAACCCTAGAAGCTAGCCAATGGTATGATTGTTGTTCGTCCTACGGACTAAAACCCTCCGGTTTATATAGACACCGGATAGGTTAGGGTTACACAGAGTCGGTTACAATGGTAGGAGATCTACATATCCATATCGCCAAGCTTGCCTTGCACGCCAAGGAAAGTCCCATCCGGACACGGGACGAAGTCTTCAATCTTGTATCTTCATAGTCTTGGAGTCCGGCTGTGACGATAGTCCGGCTATCCGGACACCCCCTAGTCCGGGACTCCCTCAGCTAGCAAGTGCACAAGTTTGATCAATGATAATTTCAATCACCTTTTCTAGCATCATTATTTGTCATAACAGTAGCTCATCTCATAAAACTTTTCATGATCAAGTAACAAGCTATTCACATGTTAAAGTATAGATCATAAACTTTCTTGAAACTAACAAACTATATTCTCAGTTATCAAACAATTGCAATTCATCTTATTTTCAGGAAGGGTCTATGTCAGAGCTTTGATTTAGCAAACTCCACATACTCAACTATCATTTAATCCTTCACAATTGCTAACACTCACGTAATATTTATGGGTGCAAAGTTTTAACCGGACACAGAGAACGATAGGGGCTTATAGATTCGCCTCCCAACCTTTTACCTCAAGGGTAATGTCAACAATAATAGTTCATGATAACTTACATCCAATTGGATATATATATCAGGATCTTTCCAACACAATGTGCTTGCCAAAGGATAAAATGTAAAAAAGGAAAGGTGAAGATCACCATGACTCTTGCATAAGGTAGAAGATAAAATTAAAGATAGGCCCTTCGCAGAGGGAAGCAGAGGTTGTCATGCGATTTTAAGGTTGGATGCACAAAATCTTAATGCAAAAGAACGTCACTTTATGTTGCTACTTGTGATAGGGACCTTTATTATTCAGTCTGTCGCTTTTATTGCTTCCATATCACAAGATCGTATAAAGCTTATTTTCTCCACACTAATAGATCATACATATTTAGACAGCAATTTTTATTGCATGTACCAATGACAACTTACTTGAAGGATCTTACTCAATCCATAGGTAGGTATGGTGGACTCTCATGGCAAAACTCGTTTTAAGGGATGTTTGGAAGCACAAGTAGTATTTCTACTTGGTGCAAAGAATTTGGCTAGCATGACAGGGAAAGGCAAGCTCAACATATTGGATGATCCAAGACAATATAACATTTCAAATATAGGAAAACATAACCCATTAAGTTGTCTTCCTTGTCCAACATCAAATTTTTTAGCATGTCATATTTTAATGAGTGCTCACAATTACAAAAGACGTCCAAGATAGTATATTTATATGTGAAATCTCTCTTCCTTCAATATTCTTTCATGAATTGTTCAAGTGACCAATTCTACGTTTGCTAACTTTCAATAAATTTACTACCTATACTTATTATGTATGAAGACATTACTCCCCATGTTATAAGCTTATGAAACATATATAAATTCAGATTTATGATATTCAATTCATTCAACCATTTACTCATAGGATGTACATGAAGCACGTGAGTAAATGACAAACTACTCCAAAAAGATATAAGTGAAGAACACTGAGTAGGCAAATAATTAACTAGCCATGGGAGGATTCTATTTCATTCAAGAATTTAGATCCAGTGATTTGTCAGGACCCCGATTCCAAGTCATATCGTTCTAGCCGGTAACACCACATATCATTTTGCAGCCTCACGCATGGTATTCCCATGGGGGTCGCCTTACCATGGCCCGGGACCGTTTGTGCCTTTTGGCTCACGTATATGGTAGTGTCGCTAGCATCCATATGACAGAGAACCCGGGCCGACATGACTAGTCATGAACCCAAAGTTGCACTAACTTATGGGGACATGCATACATGAATCAACATCGAGCATGTCGGTCAGCAGCGTGCGAAATCCGGGCTGTAGCACTGGGCTAACAGGACTCCGGTGAACCGGGCTGTAGCAGGCTAGGCAGGACTCCGGATGTCACCGCATGACATCTCCCCGAAGGGAGCAGTACAGAGGCGAAGTGAATCACATGCCGGCCCGATCAAGTGTTCGGAAGCAGTAGTCCGGGCTAACATGACTCTGGTAAACCGGGCTGTAGCGGACTACTATGGCTCATGGAAGCACAAGACTACATTTCCCCATAAGAGAGCCTACCAAGGATAATCAACTAGGTTGTCGGATCCCACACATACCAAGCATTTCAATCATACACACAATATGCTCGATATGTGTAAATACAACATGGCACCACAACAAAACTCTACGACTCAAAGTATTTATTCATTAGGCTCCGAGGAGCGAGATATTACAAACATGGGTCTCATGACCCAACATACAGAGCATACAAGCAACACGCACATGCGGAAGCTTAACTTGTCTGAGTACGCATAACTACAAATGAAGAAGGCTGAGAAGACTGACAATCTACAAGACCCTTCCAAGGGTACAAGATCGTAGCTGAGGTAACAAGCTAAACGTCGAAGTCCACGCAGAACTACTAGCGAGACTGAAGTATCTCTGTAAAACATAAATTAAGCAAACGTGAGTACAAATGTACCCAGCAAGACTTACATCAGAATTAACTACATATGCATCGGTATCAACAACGGGGGTGGTGGACTTTAACTGCAGCAAGCCAGCTTTGACTCGGTGGCTATCCTGAACTACGTCTGCAAGTAACTCTTTTGAGGTGGCGCACACGAGTCCACATATTCACCAACCAATACACCACTATGGATCCGCCTCCGCCTCTCACGAGAACGCCATCCATAGCACTCACACTTATCTTGCGCATTTTAGAGTATCCACTTTCACTTGTCTATGAACTGTACAGGCAACCCAGAAGTCCTTTACCGTGGACACGGATATTCGAATAGATGTTGTTAACACTGCAGGGGTGTACTTCTTCACACACGCTCTCGCCACTTACCACCATGTACACATCGTGTATCTCGGCAACCTTCAAGCGGAAGCCTGGCGAGGGAGTCGGCCATGACCTGACTAACCACACAAGTCTCTAGTATAGGTTTATCACCTATTCAGGTTCCATCCGCAAGGAGATCCGGCCGGGGTGTTGCTCACGGCCCCAAACGATGTGAGCAGGGTTCTCAAGCCCACCATCCGGGTGCCACTTGGTACACCGTACATCGTGCCTAGTCATCCCAAGCCCACTGCATCGGTGCCACTTGGTAGACTGCTAACACTACCTACAAACACCCGAAAAGAATTGCAACTCTTGGACAGAGATCAGGTTGATTAATAAGTCGAGAGGGGCACTTAAGCATTCCAATGCGTGGTAGTAACTTTTCATGGATCACAAACACAGAACTCAGTTCCTGTGGACGGCTGCAATGAGACAACCCATCATGTACTCCTACATGGCCTCTCACCTCTACCATTACCAAATCGTGTTCACACACTTAGCTCTCAACAGTAGGACATGTTCACCACATTCCAATTCATCCCCGATTTATCAGACCTGACACAACTCTAAGCAATAGCAGGCATGACAAAAAAGCACGAATGAGTAGGCACATCAGGGCTCAAACAACTCCTACTCGTGTGAGTGGGTTTCATCTATTTACTGTGGCAATGACAGGTCATGCAGAGGAAAGGGGTTCAACTACTGCAGCATGTAACAGTTGAAACGTTGTTGTCCTAATGCAGTAAAAGAGAGCAGGAGCGAGAGTGTGGGATTATATCGGAATGAACAAGGGGGTTTTGCTTGCCTGGCACTTCTGAAGATAGTATAGCTCTTCATCGGTGTCATCGAACTCATCATCGGAACATACATCTACTAAGGGGGAACAACCACCGGCAACATAGAAAGAACACAATCAATGCAATGCAACAATATGATTCATGATCATGACATGTCAATATGCTGTGATTTGGGCTAATGCAGCTAGCAACAATTTAAATGGAGTTGGTTTGAATACATGATTCAAACTCAAACTCCACATGTGGTTATTTAAATGTCATTCATTCAAATTGTCTTATACAGCAGCTTTAGGTTGTTCAAACATGCATGAAAATGCCATAAACAGGTTCTTTGGATTTTTCTGATCATTTTTCATATATAACTTATTTCATTTGGAGTTACGGTTGAATTTCTATGATTTTTCAAAGTTCGCAACATTTTTTGAAATTTCCAAATCATTTTTGAATTAGAAATATTCCAGAAAATGCTAATCGCATCAAGATGACATCGACCGACATCAACAGGTCAGAATCGGTCCAGAGTCAAACCTGACGCAGGGGGTCCACACGTCGCTGGCATGTTGTTAACAGTGGGTTATTTTAATTAACTAATTGTTTTGCCCGCTAATTAAACAAGCAGGGGCCACCCGTTAGTGTCACTAAGGGGGGGGGGGGTAATTAGCCTTAACTAATCTCCTGACCGGCAGGGGCCATCGATTAGTGGCTCAGGCAACGGCTCGTCGCCGGCGACCACTAGCCGCGGTGGAGTCAGCGTTTGAGGCCTCGGGAGCGGCGGCTAAGGGCGCCAGGAGGTAGCCCGAGCACGCGCGAGGGAAGTAGGCGGCTGGGGGCGGGGGCGCCGGAGCTCGTCGGAAACAAGTCTGTGGCGGCGCTGGTTCTCGGTCAGGATGGGAACGGCGGCTTCGGCGGCCAAATGAGAACGTAAGCTAGGGGGAGAGGCAGAGGAGCTCACAGAGAGGTCGGCGGAGGTCTCAGCGGGCTCGGGACGGCTCGAGCGAAGCAAACTGACGACGGCGATCTCGGGCGCCCGAGGAAGGATACGATGATGGCGACGAGGATGCAGGGCCTTCGGGCTCGTGATCTTCGGCGGCGAGACGTGTCTCAGCACGGCGTAGCTCTGGGGCCGGCCGGTGGCACTTGGTGACGACAGCGGCTACGCGAGTGAAGCACGGCGGCTGGCTCTCGGGTGGCTGCGGGAACACGAGGGGAAGGAGGGAGAACGACCAGAGAGAGAGAGGAGAGGTGTAGGGGGGGGGGGTCACGGGACGTCTCCAGGTGCGGAGAAGGGAGAGGGATGAGCCTCCAGCGCGAAGCAGGAGGTGGCGACCTCCTAGCGTGCGCGCGCGTGACTTCGCCTCTGCCTACTGGCAGAAGTTGAAGACAACCTCTCTGCCTCTGTGGGCTGGACTGGTGCAGCTGGGCCGGCTACAGGTAAGTGGCCCTGGTACGGGTCTTTCTTTTTATTTCTATTTTATATTTATTACTTTGCCACTGTTTTGCAAATTCAAAGGAATTCAAAACAATGCAAAATATTATCTGACCATTTTTATGTTGCTTCTTTGACTTCTCCAAAAGCACACAAAATATATCAGAGGTATTTGGAAATATATCCCATATATATATTTGGGTATATTTCCAAATTCAAATAGAATGGTGATTTAAATTTAGTGCCCAAAATATTCCAAGAAAATGTTCACTATTTTTGGTTTGGTCTCAAAGCCTTGCCAAAATTATCAAACATTTATGAAGGCATTTTGGAAACAATGAATGTAATTTAAAGGGTTCTTGCCCTTCTTTTAAATTGATTTCTGAGGCTTTCACTTTCCTCGATTTAAGTTTCTTGAATTTAAACATGATGCATGCTCACTGATGCAACTATTACACTCAGGTGTTCTAGGGCTGTGACAACTCACCCCCACTAAACAAGAATCTCGTCTCGAGATTCAAGACGTGAGGTAAGAAGACAGAGGGGACACTAATTAATCTCACAAACTTCATGATCCAACTGCCCTTCTCGAAGATGTTGATTCATTTCTTCATATTGATCTTTGACGTCCTTGCCTTTGCAATCTTCAGCAAAACACTACGACCAAAGGAATGGGAACTCTACTGTAATCGATCTTCTCAAAGATCGAGCAACTCGAGATCAACTCACGGAGTGAGATTTAAAGCACGTCTCTTGAGCTGAGACACAAGACACACATTGACAGGGATGGAGAGGGATAGATAACGAAGGATCAACTTGGTAGGCAACAATTCCACGCTTAAGTAGATGGTGCATGGTTTCAGAGTAGCAAGGAGATGAATTGCTATGATTCCATATCGGGGCACCTTAGAGAAGGTGACTCGTAGAATTATTCCCTTAAGTGGCAAAAAGAATTACTTTTGATATAAAGATTATTGAAACTCTTTATACCAGCCTAAGGCAATTCACACATGATTGTTTAAAGGAGTTCGGAGAAATGGCATGCTCAGACTAGAATGGATGATGTGGTCTACCTTGTTGAAGACAACGCAAGGGATGATTTTTCTTGCACGTGCTCTCAAGAACTTGAGCATTTCCATATTCATCAAGGTTCTACCAACATCCATGTCAAGGATCGTGGCAACACAACATACTACCATGATGAATAGTGATGGACGATGCAGATGCAAAGGAAGATAACACCTTCTCAGATTTCACCTTAGCGAGGCCAAGGAAACAAAATTTGGATGATCGGCCGAGAGACATTTAGCACTCTGCTTCTAATGTTCTCCTTGATGTGCTAGCGTAACCCACTTATAGCTATGGTTTGGTATCTATAACATCAAGTAAAATGTCGGACTTTGGGAGCACAAGAATCCATAAGGAATAACTACGGAAGTAAATCCTACGAAATCCTTATGGGGAGGTAGCCAACTTCCTCAATCAAAACACTACAACGATAGGTCTTCCGGCTAGGTGTGACGGCCACAACATCCACTTTACTGGTTACAGAGAGACCAATATTATAGTTTTTTGGAAAACGTTCCAACCATCATATCTGCCTGAGATTCAGATCTGGTTGGTGGCAGGATATTCCAGACTCATCAAATCTAGAGAGAAAAATGAAAGTTTGCAACACAAGTTGATGAGATGACGTTGCAGGATTCTCGTGAAATGGATTACGGTGGTAAGCTCCAAAACATGAGCTGGTTCAGCTACAAACATGTGAACACGCTGACCCAGACAAGCATGGCCACGTAGTAGTCTTACAACGAAACACTACTGAGTTCAGGTGGGGAACCATCATTGAGGATAACGAAGTCCTTGATTAAGCCCAGGTTAGCTCTTAAAAAGGAACTTCTTCTCCTTGAACAAATCAATCAGTGGGTTGGTGTGCTAGGGACACATATAGAATGAAGGTTGCAAGTCTCCAAACCACAGAATACTTCGCACGTATGCATGACTGATTTGGGATGATTCCAGAGGAAGCAAAACAAACTTTCTCAAATCCACATCGACAACTTGCATCAAATGCATGTGAATCAAAGGAAGTCACTTCTTTCATCCAAGCGTATGCTTCATGAGCTAGCATGAAGAAATGCTTACAAAAGTTTCCAACACTAGATTAATGTTCAACATGAATCATGGAGGAGATAAGATGCTACTGATGGGCTCAACAACAACTCATCGGGATTTCGATATCACTGGAATTCCACCATTATGTGAACAAGGTGATAGCACTGGTCAGACCCAAAGATATAATGGTGCATGCTCGAGGGGTCAACCACGAGTAAGACAACATTATGAATATCATTGGTTCTGATTTGATTTGATGATAGCCCATACTCAAATCAAAGTTTGGACAAGACAAGATATCCAACAACTGATACGAGAACCAATTGATGAAGATATCATCTTTCTTCAATACACAAAAACACAAAGATATCCCTTTGGAGATAAACTAAGCGGGACAAGCTTTCATCTTCCAACTCTCCAAGTTGTTGTCTAGCTCAACCAACTAGCTCAGGGATATCCAACACAGATTCTTGGAGAAGGGGTGGTTTATAAGAAAACCAACTTGATCGCGAGCTCAACATAATGGTCAGGGGACAACCCGGTGATGCTTCCGAGAGGATATTCAGAAAATCATGAACCACCAATATGTTATTAAGCTCGGGAATAATCCTGCTTTCAGGCCAAGACGATACGATCAAATAAGCGAGGGATTCGCACAATCCTAACTCATTGATCGAAGTGTGCACCAGAAATATGGACTAGGTAGCACGATCTATCTTAGAATGATGATTCAAACCAACACGCTAAGAGTGAGATTATTATCCAATAACTACCAAGCAACGAGGTTGCAAGGAGTATTGACTTCGCACATCATAGTTCATTTGTCGGCATTCCGGTTGCAACAACACGGAACCGAGGAATGAATAGTGATGGCGAGAAGTATCACTGCATCAGGAATTCATAAGAGATGGTGCAATTCTCATGACATTCCTGACATAAAGAGGGAAACACTCCAAGGTAGAACAGAACAAAAGCTGGATTGGCATTTTGATCTACGGGATACAACTACTTTGACCCAATCCTAGAAATGGATGGGGTACTGGAGTTTGTTTCTCCTAGTCATTCTGGAATAGAATGGCTTGACGGACCACAGGAATATGAAGTATCGATGAGCATGAATGCATGTCATGCTCTTGTCTATCCAATGATAGATGATGGTCGGAATACAACTGAAGAGGAACAACTCAAAGGAACATATGATTTTCTGAGTTGTGGATGCATAGATTAGCATGTCGAACAAGGTTCAACACATTTCTTCCAGATAATCCATGCAGAAAGGTAGGACTGGCAGAGTCACAACTATTGAATGGAGAACTCATCAAGAGCACTCTTGCGATGATCCTTTGGTTCGAGAGAACATCTACCATGGTGGTTCATGGTATTGGAAGGATGAGATACCACAGACCTCGAGGACTATCGCAAGGTTACTAATATCATAAAGGAACTAGCAAACACTATCAACATGAATGAGTAGAGTGAATCTCGGGTTCAAGAACCCAGGAATGGAATGCCCACTAACTAAATGGCATCACGGGATGCTTTCGAGAATGACGGGCAGAATCATCACACTGGGACTATAAAGCATTTGCTAGATTAGTGGGTGGTTCTCTAGGATGCCTAGGGTCATAATAATGGCTTCAACATATACGCCGAGGCAACAGAGTACCTTAACTCGACGACCAGTGTGGTTAATCTGGCCCAAAGGAACATCGAGAATGGAAGGAAGGGATTCGCAAATGCATCAGACTATTTAGAAACCTGGGATGACTCGGACATCATAACGGCTGTAAATGCTCAAAATATTTGAGACATCCTTCAAAATAGTGGCATAACCACTCAACATCACAATATGAAGGTTCCGAGACCAACTGTTATCACACGGAGGTAGTAGGAACTGAACTGGGGCTTGAAACCATCAATCCTATAAGTCTATGGATTAGTAACACGTGATCCTGATAGAAAGAAGAGAAAGCCTAGTTCCTTAACCCCGTAGGAAAGATAAGATGACTCAGATCAGAAGAACATAAGGTATAAGGAGTAAAAAGAGCCTTACGTTCCGTTCCACAATCAATTCCCTTATATAACTAAAGCATTTCTAGACTCGACTTCAACCAGTTTGGCCTGGTAATCCTACAGGCAGTCAGGCTCTGATACCAAAGCTGTCAGGACCCCGATTCCAAGTCACATCGATCTAGCCGGTAACACCTCATATCACTTTGTGGCCTCACGCACGGTATTCCCACGGGTGTCGCCTTACCATGGCCGGGACCGTTTGCGCCTTTTGGCTCACGTATATGATAGTGTCGCTAGCATCCATATGACAAAGAACCCGGGCCGACATGACTAGTCGTGAACCCAAAGTGGCGCTAACTTACGGGGACAGTATACATGAATCAACATCGAGCATGTCGATCGCCAGCGTGCGAATCCGGGTCAGAATTTGGGCTTAACAGGACTCCGGTGAACCGGGCTGTAGTAGGCTAGGCAGGACTCTGGATGTCACCGCGTGACATTTCCCCAAAGGGACAGATACATGAATGAAGTGAATCACATGCCGGCCAGTCAACTGTTCCGGAGCAGTAGTGCTGGGCTAACAGGAATCCGGTGAACCGGGCTGTAGCGGACTACTATGGCTCATGGAAGCACAAGACTACATTTCCCCATAAGAGAGGCTACCAAGGATAAACAACTAGATTGTCGGATCCCACACATACCAAGCATTTCAATCATACACACAATATGCTCGATATGTGTAAATACAACATGGCATCACAACAAAACTCTACGACTCAAAGTATTTATTCACTAGGTTCCGAGGAGCGAGATATTACAAACATGGGTCTCATGACCCAACATACAGAGCATACAAGCAACAAGCACATGCGGAAGCTTAACTTGTTTGAGTACAGACAACTACAAATGAAGAAGGCTGAGAATCCTGACTATCTACAAGACCCTTCCAAGGGTTTAAGATCGTAGCTAAGGTAACAAGCTAAACGTCGAAGTCCACGCGGAACTACTAGCAAGACTGAAGTCTCTCTGGAAAACATAAATTAAGCAAACGTGAGTACAAATGTGCCTAGCAAGACTTACATCAGAACTAACTACATATGCATCGGTATCAACAAAGGGGGTGGTGGAGTTTAACTGCAGCAAGCCAGCTTTGACTCGGTGGCTATCCTGAACTACGTCTGCAAGTAACTCTTTTGAGGTGGCGCACACGAGTCCACATATTCACCAACCAATACACCACTATGGATCCGCTCCCATCTCCCTACGAGAACGCCATCCATAGCACTCACACTTATCTTGCGCATTTTAGAGTATCCACTTTCACTTGTCTATGAACTGTACAGGCAACCTAGAAGTCCTTTACCGCGGACACGGCTATTCGAATAGATGTTGTTAACCCTGCAGGGGTCTACTTCTTCGCACACGCTCTGGCCACTTACCACCATGTACACGTCGTGTATCTCGGCAACCTTCTAGCGGAAGCCTGGCGCGGGAGTCGGCCACGACCTGACTAACCACACAAGTCTCTAGTCCAGGTTTATCGCCTATTCGGGTTCCATCCGCAAGGAGATCCGGCCGGGTGTCGCCACGGCCCCAAACGATGTTAGCTGGGTTCCCAAGCCCACCATCCGGGTGCCACTTGGTACACCGTGCCACTGTGCCTAGTCTGTCCCAAGCCCAGCTGTACCGGGTGCCACTTGGTAGACTACAAACACTAAATACAAACACCAGAAACTAGTTGCAACTCCTGGATAGAGATCAGGTTGATTAATAAGTCGAGAGGTGCACTAAGCATTCCAATGCGTGGTAGTAACTATTCATGGATCACAAACACGTAACTTCAGTTCACGAGGACGGCCAGTAATGAGACAACCCACCATGTACTCCTACATGGCCTCTCACCGCTACCTTTACCAAACCGTGTTCACACACTTAGCTCTCAACAGTAGGACATGTTCACCACATTCCAATTCTTCACCGATGAATCAGACTTGACACAACTCTACGCAGTATCAGGCATGACAAACAAGCATGAATGAGTAGCCACATCAGGGCTCAAACAACTCCTACTCATGCTAGTGGGTTTCATCTATTTACTGTGGCAATGACAGGTCATGCAGAGGAAAGGGGTTCAACTACCGCAACATGCAACAGTTGAAACGTTGTTGTCCTAATGTAGTAAAAGAGACCAGGAGCGAGAGTGTGGGATTGTATCGGAATGAACAAGGGGGTTTTGCTTGCCTGGCACTTCTGAAGATAGTATAGCTCTTCATCGGTGTCGTCGAACTCATCGTCGGAATATATGTCTCCTGAGGGGGAACAATCAATGCAATGCAACAATATGATGCATGATCATGACATGGCAATATGCTGTGATTTGGGTTAATGCAACTAGCAACAATTTAAATGGAGTTGGTTTGAATACAAGATCCAAATTCAAACTCCACATGTCGTTATCTAAATGGCATTCATTCAAATTGTCTTATACAGCAGCTTTAGGTTGTTCAAACATGCATGAAAATCCTATAAACAGATTCTTTGGATTTTTCTGATCATTTTTCGTATATAACTTATTTCATTTGGAGTTACGGTTGAATTTCTATGATTTTTCAAAGTTCGCAACATTTTCTGAAATTTCCAAATCATTTTTGAATTAGAAATATTCCAGAAAATGCTTATCGTCAAGAAGATATCAGTCGACGTCGAGGTCACCGACCGGTCCAGTCAAACCTGACGTGTGGGGTCGGCACATCAGTGTCACAGTGTTAACAGTGGGTTATTTTAACTAACTAATTGTTTTGCCCGCTAATTAAACAAGTAGGGGCCACCCGTCAGTGTCACTAAGGGGGGGGGGGTAATTAGCCTTAACTAATCTCCTGACCGGCGGGGGCCACCGATTAGTGGCTCAGGCGACGGCTCGTCGTCGGCGACCACTGGTCGCGGCGGAGTCCGCGTTTGAGGCCTCGGGGGCGGCGGCTAAGGGCACCAGGAGGTAGCCCGAGCACGCGCGCATCCAAGGAAGCAGGCGGCTGGGTGCGGGGGCGCCGGAGCTCGTCGGAAACGAGTCCGTGGCGGCGGTGGTTCTCGGCCAGGATGGGAACGGCGGCTTCGGCGGCCAAACGAGAACGAAGCTAGGGGAGAGGCAGAGGAGCTCACAGAGAGGTCGGCGGAGGTCTCAGCGGGCTCGGGGACGACTCGAGCGAAGCAAACCGACGACGGCGATCTCGGGCGCCCGAGGAGACGATGATGGCGACGAGGACGCAGGGCCTCCGGGCTCGTGATTTTCAGCGGCGAGACATGTCTCAGCATGGCGTAGCTCTGGGGCCGGTCGGTGGCGCTTGGTGACGACGACGGCCATGCGAGTGAAGCACGGCGGCTGGCTCTCGGGTGGCTGCGGGAATGCGAGGGGAAGGAGGAAGAACGACCAGAGAGTGGGGAGAGGTGCAGGGGGCGGGGGGGAGGGGGGGGGTCACGGGACTTCTCCAGGTGCGGAGAAGGGAGAGGGATGAGCCTCCAGCGAGAAGCAGGAGGTGGCGACCTCGCAGCGCGTGCGTGCGTGACTTCACCTCTGCCTACTGGCAGAGGTTGAAGACAGCCGCTCTGCTTGATGGGCTGCTTGGTGCAGCTGGGCCGGCTTCTGAGTAAGTGGCCTGTGCAGGTCTTTCTTTTTATTTCTGTTTTTTTATTTATTACTTTGCCACTGTTTTGCAAATTCAAAGGAATTCAAAACAATGCAAAATATTCTGTGACCATTTTTATGTTGCTTCTTGGACTTCTCCAAAAGCACACAAAATATATCAGAGGTATTTGGAAATATATCCCATATATATTTAAGTATATTTCCAAATTCAAATAGAATAGTGATTTAAATTTAGTGCCCAAAATATTCCACAAAAATGTTCACTATTTTTGGTTTGGTCTCAAAGCCTTGCCAAAATTATCAAACATTTATGAAGGCATTTTGGAAACAATGAATGCAATTTAAAGGGTTCTTGCCCTTCTTTTAAATTGATTTCTTAGGCTTTCACTTTCCTCGATTTAAGTTTCTTGAATTTAAACATGATGCATGCTCACTGATGCAACTATTACACTCAGGTGTTCTAGGGCTGTGACATGATTTTATTAAAACAACAAGTAAAATTGAAAATACGCTCCAAGCAAAACACATATCATGTGACGAATAAAAATATAGCTCCGAGTAAGGTATACCCATAGTTTTGAAGACGAAAGAGGGGATGCCTTCCGGGGCATCCCCAAGCTTAGGCGCTTGAGTCTTCCTTGAATATTTCCTTTAGGTGCCTTGGGCATCCCCAAGCTTAGGGTCTTTCCACACCTTATTCTCCTCATGTCGATATCTTACCAAAGCTTGAAAACTTCAATCACACAAAACTTAACAGAACTTCGTGAGATAGGTTAGTATGATAAAGAGCAAACCATTCACTTTGGTACTGTCAAAGACAAGGTTCATAATTGTTCTCACACAAATGCCTACTGTACCATATCATTTCTACAATTTATATTGAGAAATATAAGCTATAGAAACTAGTAAACAAGCAAACTATGTGATGAAAACAGAATCTGTCAGAAACAGAACAGTCTGTAAAGATCTGAACACCAACCATACTTCTGCTACTCCAAAAATTATGAAATAAATTGGTGGACGTGAGAAATTTGTCCATTAATCTTCTGCAAAAATAATCAACTCAAAAGCACTCTTCTGTAAAACAATGGCAGCTAATCTCGTGAGCTCAAGATCACATTAACTTTCACCCAAGTCTTCCCAAAGGTCTTAGTTGGCACTTTATTGAAACAAAAGCTATAAAACATGATTAGTACAGTAGCCTAATCATGTAAACACACAAAAACAGTAAGGGTAAATATTGGGTTGTCTCCCAACAAGCGTTTCTCTTTAAGGCCTCTTAGCTAGGCATGATGAATTCAATTATGCTCACATAAAAGATAAGAATTGAAACATAAAGAGAGCATCATGAATAATATGACTAGCACATTTAAATCTAACCCACTTCCTATGCCTAGGGATTTTGTGAGCACATAATTTATAGGAACAAGAATCAACTAGTATAGGAAGGCAAAACAAGTATAACTTCAAAACTTTAAGCACATAGAGAGGCTTGATATTATTGCAACTCCTACAAGCATATATTCCTCCCTCATAATAATTTTCAATAGCATCATGAATGAATTCAACAATATAACCATCACAAAAAGCATTCTTTTCATGATCTACAAACATAGAAATTTTTCTACTCTCCACATAAGCAAAATTCTTCTCATTCGGAATAGTGGGATCACTAATTCCTAAAGTTGACACTCTTCCAAACCCACTTTAGATGATAGTATTATTCATACTCCAAAAGATATAAGTGAAGTTCATGGAGAATTCTACAATTAATATAGACTAACCAATATCCAAGCTCAAAATATATAAGTGAGGCACACGAAGCATTCTATAAAACCATACTCAAATGATTTAAGTGAAGCACAAAGAGCAATTCTATAAGATCATACTTAAAAGATATAAGTGAAGCACATGAAGCATTCTATAAATCAATGAAGGACTATCTCATACTAGCATGGTTCTTAAAGAAAAAGAAAAACACGAAGGACACAAATCATGTGAACAAAACAAAAATCGAGGTATACCGATAATTGTTGAAGAAGAAAGATGGGATGCCAACCGGGGCATCCCCAAGCTTAGATGCTTGAGTATACTTGGAATATTTACTCGGGGTGCCTTGGGAATCGCCAAGCTTGAACTCTTGCCACTCTTTATTCTTCTCACATTGGTAACTCCTCGTTCTTCGAACACTTCATCCACAAAAACTTAACAAAAACTTTGTGAGATCCGTTAGTATACTAAAGCAAATCACTACCTTTAGGTACTGTTGCAAATTCATTCCAATTTTATATTAGCACTTTATCTACTGTATTCCAACTTCACCATGGTTCATACCCCGATACTACCCATAGATTCATCAAAATAAGCGATCAACACATAGAAAGCAGAATCATCCAAAAAACAGGACAGTCTGTAGTAATCTGGAAGTTCAGTGAACTTCTGTAACTCCAAAAAATTCTAAAAAATATGAAAATTTAAACAATTTGTACAGAAGTTTTCGAGGATATACCCCATGGTATGACCCTGCCGGAGTTATTACCCGGCTGGGACTTGGTAAACCGGCAGGTGTTAAGTCAGATGATAACTCGGCAGGTGTTAAGTCAGATGATAACCCGGCAGGTGTTAAGTAAGATGATAACCCGGAAGGTGTTAAGTCAGATGATAAGGTGTTAAGTCAGATGATAACCCGGCAGGTGTTAAGTCATAATCTGGCAGACAATCATAAACCATCAGGAAGTCATAACCCGGCAGACAATCATAACCCGGCAGACCATCATAAACCGGCACACAGTCATAACCTGGCAGATAGTCATAACCCGGTGGACAGTCATAACCCGGCAGACAGAGTCGCCTGGGGTTAGTAAGCCCGAGACGTTATGAAGCCCAAGACGTTATGAAGCCCAAGACGTTAAGAAGCCCATGAAGAGAAGTCAGAATAGTTAAGTCTTAATCCGAGTTGGACTACATGTAACCCACCCCTTCAACTTATATAAGGAGGGGCAAGGCACCCCAAAGGGGGAGAAAAATTAATCTTAAAGGTTAGGCATAACTGGGAGAGCCGGCTTACGGCGACTCCCTCGTGATGATAATGAGACTTAGCCACAAACAACATGTAGGGTTGTTACCGGATGGTGTTTCCCGGGGCCCGAAGCTGTCTAAACCCTTGTCTAGTGTTGCGTTTCTCGATTCCGCTCAACCCCTCTCAAGCTACCACATAGATGCGTTGGCCTCACGACTAAGTCCTCACACTAGGACATCTGCCGTGACAATTCCACGGCAGTTGGCGCCCACCGTGGGGCCTGCGCACGATGGTGTTGAGTTCTTGGAGGGATATTTCCTAGGGATCTAGGAGCTCGCAATTTTCCGGATGAAGAAGAACCTGTACGAGACAATCACGCAGAATTTACTTTTGATCTAGGAGTGCAAAATTTGAGTTGAAGGAAAATTAGGGTTGCATGGTGCACATCGCTGCGGTCGGATGATCCGGCGAGACCGGATTAAAAACGCTCTAAACAAAATTTAGCCCTGTCAAAGGGTCGCGCATGTGGACAACAACAGTTGCGATCAAAGTTAAAAACGAGATCGAAGTCCAATCAGCAGCAAAGCAGTCCGTGACTCGGAACCGGATTTACTTAGGCCAACAGTTCAGATTCGAGTCAAGCCGAAGGTTGCAAATCAAGTATAGCAAGCTCATATCAATCAAATGAGTAAGGTTGGTACTCTGTCCCGTGGAGGAGTCCACAAGATAAGATTTTTTAAACTCCGATTGCTACGGACACATGAGGAAGTTACATGCAGCCAATTCAAGATTCAAGGGAAGGAAAAGTTACTACTAACACATGGATCCCAAGAAAAAAAATGGATCCAGAAACCCCTATTACACAGGCGGTTTAAGTCCGGTTCAGTCTCCATCGACGGGGGCTCACAGCCCTGCCAGCGTCACCATCGCCGTTCACGGCCGTCTTGGCCGGCTGATACATCTCCGTCGTATCTACTTTTCCAAACACTTTTGCCCTTGTTTTGGACTCTATCTTGTATGATTTGAATGGAACTAACTTGACCGACGCTGTTTTCAGCAGAATTGCCATGATGTTGTTTTATGTGCAAAAAACAAAAGTTCTCGAAATGACCTGAAACTCCACGGGATGTCTTATAAAAATAATAAAAAATCCTCGCCAAAGATGAAGACCAGGGGGCCCACACCCTGTCCACGATGGTGGGGGGCGCCCCCCCTCCTGGGTGCGCCCCTACCTCGTGGGCCCCCTGGAGACCCTCCGACGCCAACTCCAACTCCATATATTGGCTTTCGCGGAGAAAAAAATCAAAGAGAAAGTTTCATCGCGTTTTACGATACGGAGCCGCCGCCAAGCCCTAAAACCTCTCGGGATGGCTGATCTGGAGTCCGTTTGGGGCTCCAGAGAGGGGGATTTGTCGCCGTCGTCATCATCAACCATCCTCCATCACCAATTTCATGATGCTCACCGCCGTGCGTGAGTAATTCCATCGTGAGGCTTGCTGGGCGGTGATGGGTTGGATGAGATTTATCATGTAATCGAGTTAGTTTTGTTAGAGTTTGATCCCTAGTATCCATTATGTTTTGAGATTGATGTTGCTATGACTTTGCTATGCTTAATGCTTGTCACTAGGGCCCGAGTGCCATGATTTCAGATCCGAACCAATTATGTTTTCATGAATATATGTGTGTTCTTGATCCTATCTTGCAAGTCTATAGTCACCTACTATGTGTTATGATCCGGCAACCTCAAGTGACAATAATCGGGACCACTCCGGTGATGACCATAGTTTGAGGAGTTCATGTATTCACTATGTGATAATGCTTTGTTCCGGTTCTCTATTAAAAGGAGGCCTTAATATCCCTTAGTTTGAATAGGACCCGCTGCCACGGGAGGGTAGGACAAAAGATGTCATGCAAGTTCTTTTCCATAAGCACGTATGACTATATTCGGAATACATGCCTACATTACATTGATGAATTGGAGCTAGTTCTGTGTCACCCTATGTTATGACTATTACATGACGAACCACATCCGGCATAATTATCCATCACTGATCCGATGCCTACGTGCTTTCCATATACTGGTTTACGCTTATTTACTTTTCCGTTGCTACTGTTACAATCACTACAAAAATACCAAAAACATTACTTTAGCTGTGTTTACTTTTGTTACCGTTATCGCCACTATCATATTACTTTGCTACTAAACACTTCGCTGCAGATTCTAAGTTTCCAGGTGTGGTTGAATTAACAACTCAGCTGCTAATACTTTAGAATATTCTTTGGCTCCCCTTGTGTCGAATCAATAAATTTGGGTTGAATACTCTACCCTCGAGAACCGTTGCGAACCCTTATACTTGTGGGTTATCAAGAGCTTTTTCTGGCGCCGTTGCCGGGGAGCATAGCTCTATTCTTTGAGTCACTTGGGATTTATATCTGCTGGACACTATGAAGAACTTGAAAGACGCTAAGACAACAATTTATCCCTCAACTACGAGGGGAGGTAAGGAACTGCCATCTAGCTCTGCGCTTGATTCACCTTCTGTTATGAGTAAGCTAGCGACACCTAAACCTGCTTCTGCTATTCGTTCGGATATATCGCATGTTATTGATGATGCCACTTCTGCTATGCATGATACTTATGATGAAACTACTTCTATGCTTGATACTACTGTGGCCCTTGGTGAATTTCTAGATGAGCAAATTTCTAGGTCTAGAGAAAGAGAAACTATTGAAACTAAATACAATGATGAAAGTGATGATGAGGATATGCCTGCTATTCCTGAGGGCTATCTTTTTGATGCGGAATCTTCTGCAGCTATTTTTGCCTGCCAGGATAGATATGAACTTAAGAGGCTGCTAGTTAAATGGAGTAAAGAATCTCTTAGAGATAGGATGAGACCTGACCCTGCTTTTGCTACTTCACCTATCTGTGTTCCTGATAAGGATTATGAATTCACTATTGATCCTGATATAATTACTTTGGTTGAATCTGATTCTTTTTATGGCTATGAATCTGAAACTGTTGCGGCACATCTTACTAAGTTAAATGATATAGCTGCCATGTTTACTAATGATGAGAGATCGCGCTACTTTTATATACTCAAAATATTTCCGTTCTCATTAAAGGGTGATGCTAAGATACGGTTTAATTCTCTTGATCCTGGTTGTGTGCGTAGTCCCCAGGATATGATTTATTACTTCTCGCTAAATATTTCCTGCTCATAAGAAACAAGCTGCTTTGAGGGATATATATAATTTTGTGCAAATTGAAGAAGAGAGTCTCCCACAAGCTTGGGGGAGGATTCTCAATTTACTTAATGATTTAACTGATCATCCTCTTAATAAACCTGAAATTCTTGATATCTTTTATAATGGACTAACCGATGCTTCCAGAGATTACCTGGATAGTTGTGCTGGTTCTCTTTTCAGGGAAAGAACACTGGATGAAGCTGAAATTCTATTGAATAATATGTTGACAAATGAAAATATTTGGGCACCTCCTAAGCCAACTCCCGAGCCACCATCGAGCCTATTCCTAAACCAACTCCGAAGAAGAGGTGTTCTATTTCTCGATCGAAGATATGCAAGAGACAAAGAAATCTCTGAAAGAAAAAGGTATTAAAGCTGAAGATGTTAAGAATTTACCTCCTATTGAAGAAATACATGGTCTTAATCTACACTTTGTTGAAGAAGTGTATGATCTCAATTCTTTATTCACTGAAGAACCTCCTGATCCCGATATCCTGACACAGGTAGTAAAGGTAAATTCTCTCTATAGATATGATAAAGCTGAAGTCCCTCCTACTAAAATTGCTAGTCAGTGCTTGGATGAGTTTGATAACTTTATTTTTAAACAAGATGACTTTAATGCTTATTTTGGTAGACAACTAAAACAGAATACCTTTATGATTAAATGCTTGGGTGATTATATGGCTAATATTAGAGGTGAACTTAAGCTTTTTAGCAAACATGCTTCTATGGTTACCACTCAAGTAGAGCAAGTACTTAAAGCTCAGAAAGAAGTGCTTGATAAAATGAATAGTAAGAAAAATGATTATGCTGTTAGAGTGGCTACTAGAACTGGTAGAATGACTCTGGAACCTTTGTATCCTGAAGGCCACCCTAAGAGAATCGAGCAAGATTCTCACAGAAATAATATTGATATGCCTAGTTCTTCTAAAAGGAAGAAAACAAAAAATGATAGGACTTTGCAAACTTCTAGTGAACCTGTTGCTGAACCACCTGATAATCCAAATGATATCTCTATGTCTCGATCTTTGAAACACAACTGCGGTAATGAACATGAACCTAGTGAAAATGTTAATGAAGATGCTCAACCTAGTAATGATAATGATGTAGAAGTTGAACCTGCTGTTGACTTGATAACCCACAATCAATGAATCAACATTATGATAAAAGAGACTTCGTTGCTAGGAAACATGGTAAAGAAAGAGAACCATGGGTTCAGAAACCCATGCCTTTTCCTCCGAAACCATCCAAGAAAAAGGATGATGAGGATTTTGAACCTTTGCTGAAATGATTAGACCCATCTTTTTGCGTATGCGATTGACTGATATGCTCAAAATGAATCCTTATGCTAAGTATATGAAAGATATTGTTACAAATAAAAGAAAGATACCGGAAGCTGAAATTTCTACCATGCTTGCTAATTATACTTTTAAGGGTGGAATACCAAAGAAACTTGGAGATCTGTGTACCTACTATACCATGCTCCATTAAGAGAAATTATGTTAAAACTGCTTTATGTGATCTTGGAGCCGGTGTTAGTGTTATGCCTCTCTCTTTATATCGTAGACTTGACTTGAATAAGTTGACACCTACTGAAATATCTTTTCAAATGGCTGATAAATCAACTGCTATACCTGTCGGTATTTGTGAGGATGTGCCTGTTGTGGTTGCAAACGTTACTATTTTAACGGACTTTGTTATTCTGGATATTCCCGAGGATGATAGTATGCCTATTATTCTTGGAAGAACTTTCCTTAATACTGCAGGGGCTGTTATTGATTGCAACAAAGGCAATGTCACTTTTCATGTTAATGGTAATGAGCACACGGTACACTTTCCGAGGAAACAACCTCAAGTTCATAGTATCAACTCTATTGGAAAAATTTCATCGATTATATTTGGAGGTTTTGAATTTCCTCTCCCTACTGTCAAGAAGAAATATGATATACTTATTATTGGGGATGTCCATATCCCCGTTGAGGTAACATAGTGTTATTCGAAATTTCTCCGGTTCCATGATTATCAAAATGAGTTTGTTAACAAGACTTGATCAACCTTGTTAGTGGATTGTTTTTTATGAGCATGAGATGGATGAAACTAGAAGCACAACCTTCTGTACCCTCTTTATATTTTCTGCTACTTATTAGAAATAAAGTAAAATAGTATTTCTCTGTCTGTTTCCTGATTTATCCGTGCAATAAAAAAATCCCAAAAATAAAAGTCCTCAGAATGCCATGCCAATTTAATATGATTTTTTCGGGAATATTTGAGGATTTTTAGTGCAAAAATTACCGCGGGGGGAGCTGCCACCCAGCCACGAGGGTGGAGGGCGCGCCCCCTGCCTCGTGGGCCCATGGTGGCCCTCCTCCACTTATCCCTGCACCCATCTTCTTCATCTGCCTCACACAAACCCGAAAACCCAACTCAAGCACGAGTTCCAGCCACTTTTGCTGTGATTTTCGATCTCCTTGCTCAAAGCACCTCTCACAAAATTGCTTGGGGAGATTGTTCCTTGGTATGTGACTCCTCCATTGGTCCAATTAGTTTTTGTTCTAGTGCTTTATTCTTTGCAAATTTGTGCTGCATAGGTGACCATGTTCTTGAGCTTGCATGTCAAATTTATATGGTTCCAAGTAGTTCTAATGCTTGATATAGGCTCTAGGCACTTGTAGGAGTAGTTGCTATCAATTTTATTGAAGTTGGTTCACTTTTGTTTGAAGTTACTAAAAATTTCATATTATTTCAGAAAATAATGAAGAGACTTTTGGGGGGCTCGTCGAGCCAAAGCTCGAAGGAAAAACAAAAGGAAGAAGAGCAGAAGCCCAAATACAATTTGCCTCGTACCGCGGAGGTCCGGCCGTGTGAATGGCCTTCCGATGACTTCTTGAGGAGAGCCGGGATTTATGAGGATTTCTATTTATTGATTGAGAATGCTGGCCTCACCGCCTTCCTCCACGACCAACGTCATCAGTATCTCTTACTCACAAATACTTTTGTGCAGAACTTCTACTTTTTCCCTAAGAAATCACCTCCATCAGTAGAGTTTCATTTATATGACGTTGTTAAGGAGATGCCATTAGCTGAATTTTGCGAAGTTTGCAAAATACCCTTTGAGGGTACCTTAGATGAACCACACCGTAATGAAGTGGAAGCTTTTATTAACACTATCACTGTAGAAGAAACCAGGAAGGTTTTTGATGCAAGGATTACTAGCATACATTTTTCCTGTTCTACGCTACTTTGCCATATTTGCTAGTCGTTGCTTGATTGGTCGTGGAAACTGTGGAAACCTTAGTGTTCCTGATATTATTATTTTGTTCAATGGTTTATACCGCAATAACTCTGTTAGTATGGGTGGAATTGTTGCTAGACGGTTAAGTCTGAATCGTACTAAGGGCCCCATCTTTGGAGGCATTTATGCTTCACGCCTAGCTGAATATTTTGGAATACCTATTAGGCATTTGGAGAAAGAAGAAACATCTTTGCCCCGTGCTTATTTAGATTATAAGAGTATGCTAGCGCATGACTTTCTTGTTAAGGGCAAGGAAGGGGAGCTTAAATATAAATTGTACTTTGATAAACATCACCTGAGACTATTACTTTGCCTGCTCCCTCTTTGTTTAACTTGTCTGCAGGTCCTCACATCGTTCCGTGGGAGGCCGTTCAAGCCTATCGGAATCCTGCACCAGCCCCGGAACCGGAACCACAAGATGAGCCTCCACGACAGTCTGTTTATTCTTGGGATCCGGAGGTGGTTGCCAGCCAGTGGCAGTCAGAGTCCTCCTCATCACAATATGATCCCAACTATTCCACATCGCAGTATGACCCCATCTACACCTACGGGTATCCGCCAGGCTATCCCTGGCAATAGACCAACTTAGGCCAAAAGCCTAAGCTTGGGGGAGTACGTATCTCTCACCGACATTACATTTATGTTCACACACACTCATTGCTAGATGTCGTTGCTCATACTCTTTCACTGTAATATCCATGCTAGTTTATTTTATTTTTCCTACTTTCTTCTTGTGTGTTTACTAAACCTTAGAAAAACCAAAAACAATTTAGTAGTAGTTTATTTTTCTTGCTGTAGTAGTAATAATTAAAAAGAAAACCCAAAAATATTTCCCGTTCTTCTTTTGCTTGTTGGGAGCTTTCCCGTGTAAATAGTTTTTATTTCTTTTCTTTTCTTTGGGGATCAGTAGAAGAAGACCGTGATTAAATTGTTGAAGTGGCTCTTATATGCATTATTGTTGATTTAACCAAGAGCCCATATTGCCTTGTCTTCTCCTGTTTATTGAATGCTCGCAGATTCCGATTTAGTCCAATGCCCGTGCACTCTTATTATTATTCACATCGCTCGGTCGTGCAAGTGAAAGGCAATTATGATGATATATGATGGACTGACTGAGATGGGAAAAGATGTTATGAACTCGACCTCTTTTGTTTTTGTAAATATGATGAGTTCATCGTTCTTGATTCAGTGATTATGAATAAACATGTTTGCAATGACAATTAGAGATCATAGTTGCTTGTGCCATGCTTGATTAGCTATGAGTTATAATGGTTTACCTTGCTTGCCAACATGCTATTGAGATGATTATGATGTGGTATGATAGGGTGGTATCCTCCTTTGAATGATTTAAGTGACTTGACTTGGCACATGTTCACGCATGTGGTTGAAACAAATCATAGCCTTCACGATATTTATGTTCATGGTGGATTATATCCTACTCATGCTTGTATTCAATGTTTATTAATTTTAATGCATGTTCATGACTGTTGTCGCTCTCTAGTTGGTCGCTTCCCAGTCTTTTGCTAGCCTTCACTTGTACTAAGCGGGAATATTGCTTGTGCATCCAATCCCTTAAACCCCAAAGTTATTCCATATGAGTCCACTATACCTTCCTATATGCGGTATCTACCTACCATTCCAAGTAAATTTGTATGTGCCAAACTCTAAATCTTCAAATAAACATTCTGTTTTGCATGCTCGAATAGCTCATATATCAACTAGGGCTGCCCTTATCTTCCGTGTTAGGCGGGTTATTCTCAAGAGGAGTGGACTCCGCTCCTCATTCACGAGAAAATGGCTGGTCACCGGGATGCCCAGTCCCATGCTTTATGCAAACTAAATCAAAATAATTGCAAGCAAAACTCCCCACAGGACCCGTTGAATGTTGGAGGCACTCGTTGTTTCGAGCAAGCCATGGATTGATGCTTGTGGAGGAGGGGGAGTATAAACTTTACCATTCTGTTTGGGAACCGCCTATAATTTGTTTAGCATGGAAGATATCGTCATCAGTTGTTATGTTGACAATGAAAGTATGCCGCTCAAAATATAAATTATCTCTATTTCAAAATCGAGCTCTGGCACCTCTACAAATCCCTGCTTCCCTCTGCGAAGGGCCTATCTATTTACTTTTATGTTGAGTCATCACCCTCTTATTAAAAAGCACTAGCTGGAGAGCACATCTGTCATTTGCATTCATTATTGTTAATTTATATCGGGTATGACTATGATTGGATCTCTTTTACCATGAATTACAATGTCTAGTCAGTCCTTGATCTTTGAAGGTTCTCTGCATTTATGTTTCGCGGTCTCAGAAAGGGCTAGCGAGATACCATCTTGTTATATCATATTATGATTGTTTTGAGAAAGTCTTGTCATCCGAGATTTATTATTATGTCTTGCTAGCTGATTATGTTATTGATATGAGTAAACATGAGACCTGAGAATTATTGCAAATGTGGTTAGTTATAATCTTTGCTGAAAACCTGAATGCTGGCTTGACATAGGTACAACAACAAGAGCAAATAGAGTTTGTAAAAGTTTTTCTTTTTCTCTATCAATTTGTCAACTGTATTGCTTGAGGACAAGCAAGGGTTTAAGCTTGGGGGAGTTGATACGTCTCCGTCGTATCTACTTTTCCAAACACTTTTGCCCTTGTTTTGGACTCTATCTTGTATGATTTGAATGGAACTAACCCGGATTGACGCTGTTTTCATTGAGAATTGCCATGATGTTGTTTTATGTGCGAGAAAATTGAAGTTCTCGGAATGACCTGAAACTCCACGGGATGTCTTATAAAAAATAATAAAAAATCCTCGCCAAAGATGAAGACCAGGGGGCCCACACCCTGTCCACGAGGGTGCCCCCCCCCCTCCTGGGTGCGCCCCCTACCTCGTGGGCCCCCTGGAGACCCTCCGACGCCAACTCCAACTCCATATATTGGCTTTCGGGGAGAAAAAAATCAGAGAGAAAGTTTCATCGCGTTTTACGATATGGAGCCGCCGCCAAGCCCTAAAACCTCTCGGGAGGCTGATCTCGAGTCCGTTCGGGGCTCAGGAGAGGGGGATTCGTCGCCCGTCGTCATCATCAACCATCCTCCATCACCAATTTCATGATGCTCACCGTCGTGCGTGAGTACTTCCATTGTAGGCTTGCTGGACGGTGATGGGTTGGATGAGATTTATCATGTAATCGAGTTAGTTTTGTTAGGGTTTGATCCCTAGTATCCATTATGTTCTGAGATTGATGTTGCTATGACTTTGCTATGCTTAATGCTTGTCACTAGGTCCCGAGTGCCATGATTTCCGATCTGAACCAATTATGTTTTCATGAATATATGTGTGTTCTTGATCCTATCTTGCAAGTCTATAGTCACCTACTATGTGTTATGATCCGGCAACCCCGAAGTGACAATAATCGGGACCACTCCCGGTGATGACCATAGTTTGAGGAGTTCATGTATTCACTATGTGCTAATGCTTTGTTCCGGTTCTCTATTAAAAGGAGGCCTTAATATCCCTTAGTTTCCAACAGGACTCCGCTGCCACGGGAGGGTAGGACAAAAGATGTCATGCAAGTTCTTTTCCATAAGCACGTATGACTATATTCGGAATACATGCCTACATTACATTGATGAATTGGAGCTAGTTCTGTGTCACCCTATGTTATCACTGTTACATGACGAACCACATCCGGCATAATTATCCATCACTGATCCGGTGCCTACGAGCTTTCCATATACTGGTTTACGCTTATTTACTTTTATGTTGCTATTGTTACAATCACTACAAAAATACCAAAAACATTACTTTAATTTGTCTTTTACATTCACCGTTATCGCCACTATCATACTACTTTGCTACTAAACACTTTCCTGTAGATACTAAGTTTCAAGGTGTGGTTGAATTGACAACTCAGCTGCTAATACTTGAGAATATTCTTTGGCTCCCCTTGTGTCGAATCAATAAATTTGGGTTGAATACTCTTCCCTCGAAAACTGTTGCGATCCCCTATACTTGTGGGTTATCACGGCCCGCCAGCCGTCTCGCCCCGCTCCAGATGGTGCTGGGTCACTGCTGCCGTTCTGAGCCGCTGAGGCCCTGCCCGCAAGCGCCCCCATAGATGCATGGTTGAGTCGCCTGAGCCAGTCCGGCCTTCATCGCCGCCTTGACTCAGTACTACTGTTCCCCGCCGCCGGTTCACCACACGGCCAGCCGCCGTTGAATCGCCGGCCCTAAGCCGCCATAAGTAATAGGGGAGTAAACCGGCCACGACTCGGCCTCTAAATCGCTGCCAGAAAGAGCTAATTACTAATACTTGTGTCAAGTTACACCTGAAGCGGTTCCGAGCCGGACCTGCCTTGTCTCGGGGCCGGTCTGCCCTTCTGCCGAGGTTCGCCACGACCCACCTTTGCCGGTGCGCCGCTGCAGCTGCGGACACGACCACGGCCTCGCGCCCAGATACCCGTCTCCGACGCCTCGTCGGTCCAACTCCACAGTCGGGGCCATCTCCGCCTCTGTCGCGGCCGAGTCTTCGCTGCGGTCTCCGCCTGCGCGTCGCAGCAGCCCAACAAACCGGCCGCAGACCTGCTTCGCTCTCGAGCCCCTCGGCCTTGACCCGCCGTTGTTGACCCGCCGCGGTGGATGCGCCATGACCCGCCAGAGCGCCCTTACTCCGCTTACACGGCCGCATCTAGAGCGGCCTCCACGACCCGGCCTTGCTGCTTTAAACCGGTGCCCCCGAGCTACCACCTCCAAGTCGCCATGGCCGCGCGCCGTTCCGAGCCACAAGTCGCCTCCACTTGAGGGCCGGCCTGCCGGTTCAGTCGCGCCTCTCCTTCACCGTCCTTTGGGCCGGACAAACTGCTGAGCTGCCGTCCGTCTGCCTAACTCGCCGCCACGGGTCGCAGGTCACCTCCTGTCCGAGTCGTCATCAGGCCTAGCCTCCAGTCCGGGTCATCGTTGGGCTTCGTCTCCCCTGAATAGCCATCACCGACTCGTTTTTGTCACCCGCTGAACCGCCCCTGCCAGCTATCGAATTCGACCCCACGCGGTTCCGAGACGCCCGCCACTACAGAGAGTGGCCCCGACGGCCGGCCATTTCTACGGCCTCACCTCCGCGAGGCGCCTCCACCTTACCAGTGTATTCACGAGCCACGACCCGTCTAAGCCGCTGTTGCGCTCTGGCCTCGCTGAATCACCCTCGTCGCTTTGCCGTCGTCAAAGACCGCCTCGGTCTCATCTTTCCTGCAAGCACCAGATTTTGCCGCTCACCTCCGCCTCCGCCCGGCACGAACATCACACCGGTCTTGCATACCTTTCAAATCGCCACTCCAAGCAGCCTCCGCAGAACTCGCGCTTGAGCCGCCGACCACCCCTATCGTCTTGCCAATTTACTCTGAGTCGCTGGTCTTGTGCCAAGTCGAGTCGCCAGCGCCTCTCTTCACCGACGTGCCACCCTTGCCATGAGTGGCCTTGAGCCGTCGTTGCTGAACCGCCCCGACTCTGCACCTCTTCAGCAGCGGTTGTGCCTACCGACGCTGCTCTAATCCGCCGTGCCTACCGGCGCCTGTACCAACTGAGTCACCGTGCTTCAGCCCCCAACCCGCCGGTACCTCTCCGCTCCACCCGCCACCGGAATATCGCCGGTCCGCCTCTCTCCCGCAGACTCATCGGGGCCCTCCAAGCCGGGGCGCTCCATCACGGCCGCCTCAAGCTTCCTGGGCGTCAAGCTATCCCTGCTTCATCAAGTTACCGCCTGCCATTTTGCTGCAGCCTGAGTCGCCGCCGTGGTGCCGCATCACCCCGGGTCACGGCCTCGCTTCATCCGCTCGTCCCCAAAACCGCCTTGCCGGGTCAAGACCAATGCCGCAGTCCGTTTCAGCCACAGCCGTGGGCCTCGGCTTGTCTTCAGTCGTGAACCGCCCCGTTCTAAACCGCCAGGTCTCGCTCAAAACGCATGCTCTGTATGTAGGACGACCCGTACACACCCCATGCACCTTTCTACCGGCTGATGAAGGGATAAGTGTAGCCGGTTGAAAAAAAAGGAGGGGGCCTTATAGGGCTCACACGAGAAAAATAAACAGTGGCTGATCGTCAGATTTCTCTGTTTGCACCGGATGGGCCGTACATCACCAGGATATGTACGGATACTATAGGCAGATCATCTAGGGTCTGAATAAATCAGGTGATATCTATCTAAATCCATTTTATTAACACATATTATTTTCATCAGAGAGCAACTACTTTGGTCTGTATATTTTTTATGTGTGTAGGACAAAGATTCATTATAAAGGTGGTGCCATACTGTGCCTATGGAGTGTATGTTAGCATCATCATGCACTGGTGTCCACGCCCGCTTACTGTTGATCGGGTGTGTGCAAGCCGCCGCCCGTGCAGCTTGATCCACATCAACTTGCTGGGACCGCACCTGCGATTGACTCAAACATATGCACCAACTTATAATGCCGCAGCCGGTTCATATATCCGCTCTCATGGCCAACTCGGCCGTGCTTGATTTCAGCTTCACCATGGTGATCATCAACTCCACTGTGGATAATCACTGACCTAACATATCAGGTGAAATCCATCCAGTATATTTTATTTTACATATTATTTTCTTCAAAAGAGAAATTACTTTGGTTTGCAAGTTGTCCCAAGTAGGATTCAAACCGGTTTATATCACGGTTAATTATGGAGAATCTCAAGCCAACTCCCCAATTCGCCTTGAGACTCGGGGGCTATGATGACATGGCTCAGTAAATGTTGCCAGTTTAAAGGGCGTCAGAAAATTTCCGGCCCAAAATGAAGAAAAAAATCCGGTTTTAAAATCCGGTTCAAGGGAAAGCTGTGTCCCATAAAGCTTTGAAGCTCTCAATATCTGTCGGCGTTCTGGGAACGGGGGTCCCCAGACTTGCCTGCCTACGGCCCACGGCGTGCCTATGCTAGCGGGCCTGTGCGGCCCATCTTCACCAACAAGGTAACAAGACCCTCATGAGGGGCCAAGCCTCGCGAGGCGGATGATGCAAGACCTCCTCAGGAGCGACCTCTCCAGGCAGGCTCGCGAGGAGTGGAGATATCAAGGCGGGGCAAACCTCGCGAGGCTCTCATGACGTGAGCCATGACGACCGGCACCAGGCGGGCGCCAGCACACGCAGCGTCCTTGTTTCCTCTTTGGTGCTAAGGAGGCAGGCGCAGGCGCGGAGTACCGAGGCATGAGGCAAAGGTTTCCATATTGGTGCAACGAGAGCAAGACCAGCAGGACGGCAAGACGGAGGTCACCGTGCAACCCAAGATGGCGTCACCACCAGAGCCTTTTGCAGGCGAAGACCGCTTTTGTCAGGATAGCTTGTACTAGCTGTCCCCTTTCAAATTCGCCTGCCGTTGTTGGCTCCCTTCCCGCTCAATATTTGGGGAGAGGACCAGGGCCTATATAAGTAGAGCTAGCCACCACAGTAGAGGCAGGTCGACCCGATCGAGTTCTCATCCAAAAATCCAGAGAGCACAAGAACACCTCAACCTCAGGAGGCTGTTCTTCCCCTTGTACTGTTCTTCATCAGCCCAAGAGGCAATCCACCACCACACACTGGAGTAGGGTATTACACCACAACGGTGGCCTGAACCAGTATAAATCTCGTGTCTTTCCGTGTTGTGAGTTTGTCGAGTTTGTCCGCAAGATCTTAGCGAGCTAGGGCGTAGATCGGTAGGAGGGAAAGAACTTGGCGCCCACCCTAGAGTTTGAACCTTAAGGGTTTTGCCGGAACCCCACATCCGACATTTGGCGCGCCAGGTAGGGGTGCGCCGTAGCTTCCCTTCTGTCGATTCGTTGCTCCGTCGCTCCATCATCTCCATGGCGGACGCTCGCCGCGCTCGAGCTGAGCGCCGGGCTGCTCTCACCGCCCGCGTTGCTCAGATGGCTCCCGTCGGTGGGCCACCTCGTCGTTCTCCGTCTCCTGCCGCCAACGCCACCATCGGCCCAGCGGGGAACGAGCAGAAAGCGTCCTCGCTGCACCCATTGGTGCGGCAGGACGGCCGCACCGCCACTCCATCGCTGAACCGGGCCGGTTCCTCGTCCCACGCACGTCGCGCTCCCATGGACGCACAGGCCGCACTCCTCATGGCGAACGAGCTCCTGCGCTATCGCCCGGCTGACGACCTCTATGAGGACTGGCTCGACCGCGTCGCCGAACTCGTCCACGCCGCAGGGGGCTCCCCGGCGCCGTCACACTCTCCGCCTCGCCCTCTGCAAGCCACGGGCGGCATGACTTATGGAGCGCCTCCACCACCTCTACCCCAAGACTGTGCCTTGGCACCAAGGCGCGCGGCCCCACGGCGTGATCCACCACACCCGGTGCACGCGCACGAAGAGAGAAGCTGCCAAGAAATTTCTCGGTCGCGAGAAGCTGCACATGTGCTCCCCGCGCCATCTCGCCAAAACCGCGCGCTACCGGCAGTAGCGGCACGCGGGCCACACAAAGACCAAGCTCCAACTCCGAAACGGGCCACGGCAACCACGGCTGGCTGCCGCGCCTTCACCCCCGAGCTGCGTAGCGTCGCCTGGCCAGGCAAGTTCAAGCCGGACCTGCCTCCTTGCTACGACGGCACCGCCGACCCCGCGAAGTTCCCGCAGCTCTACGAGCTGAGCATCAAAGCGGCCAACGGCGACGAGAAAGTCATGGCGAACAGGTTTCCCATGCTTCTCAAGGACAGTGCCTGCTCCTGGCTCCTGAACCTGCAGCACGGCTCGTTCTCCTCCTAGGATGAGATGCGCGACCGCTTCGTCGCCAACTTCCAGGGTACCCGCGACCGCCCGCCGGTCGCGGGTGACCTGCGCCGCATCAAGCAACAACCAGGAGAGACCCTCTAGAAGTACATCGAGCGCTTCAACAACACTCGCCTCAAGATCTCCGAGGTCACGGATGAGGCCATCATCTCCGCGTTCTCTGACGGCGTCCCCGACATCAAGATGGAGGAGGAGCTCGCTATCCACGAGGAGCTGTGCACATCCCAGGAGTTGTTCAACCTGGCAACCAAGTGCTCAAGAGCTGAGGAGGGGCGCCTTTCCCTCCTCGAGCTGCCAGCTGCGGGTGCAGAGGAGAAGAAGGCCAAGGGCAAGGACGTGAAGCGCACGGAAGCAGCTGTGCTCGCAGCAGAGCCGGACACCAAGCGGGGCAGAGACCAGCCCGAGTCATCTAAGGGCAGCCGACCGTTCTGCGCCTTCCACAACCTGAACACTCACAACACCAGCGACTGTCAAGAGCTCAGAGCCATTCGCGAAGGACGCTTCGGTCATCGCCCCGAGTGCAGCGACCGGGGCTACGACCGAGGAGGAGAACATGGAGGCGGACGCTGGGACGACCGTGGCCCGCGCCAGGAGTGGCGCGACATGCCTCGTGAGGACCGCTGGCAGGACCATCCTCGCGAGAGCGCCTAGAGGGACCAGCCTCGCGAGGATCGTCCTCAGGGCAACCCCGGTCTTCCCCCGCTGCCACCACCACCAAGAAGGAACGACGATCACCACCAGGACGAGGGGGCTAGGGGCTTCCAGGAGCTGCGAGCTATCGCCTGCATCTTGGGCGGCCCTCAGGCCCTAGCCTCTTAGCGCATCTTTAAATAGTTCGCTTGTGAGGTGAATGCGGTCCTCCCTAAGCTCGAGGCCACGCGCCCGCTCAGGTGGTCCCAGTGCGCCATCACCTTCAACTCGGCAGATCAGCTCATGTGCGCAGCCACCGCTGGTGCCCTCCCGATGCTTTGTTTACGAGTCATCAGCAATGTGCAAGTTACCAAGACCCTCATCGACAGCGGCGCTGGGCTCAATGTCCTATCCGTCGACACGTTCGACAACCTCCAAGTCCCGTATGAATAGCTTCAACCTACCAAGCGTTTCTCAGGAGTGACCAACGGTTCCACCACACTGATAGGGCACGTCCGCCTGCCTGTCACCTTCGGGGAGCACAAGAACTACCGCACCGAGCTCATCGACTTTGATGTCGCGCACATCCGCCTGCCATACAATGCCATCCTCGGGTATCCGGCACTGGCCATGTTCATGGCAGTCACCCACCACGGCTACAACGTCCTCAAGATGTCGGGAAGCGGCGGAATCATCACGGTCCCATGTAAAGAGAGAGATGCGGTGTGCTCCCTCGAGCGCGCCTTCCAATCTGCAGCAATCGACGACCCCGACAGAAAAGGCGAGGGCCCTCCTGAGGCCCTCCCCAAGTAGAAGAAGCAGCTGCGCCGTGCAGGATCTCAGGAGGGTGGCGACGTAGCTGTAGCCTCGTCAGGATCAGCTCCCGCTCCAGGGGCACCTCCCTCCATCGCATAGGAAGGCGTGCCTGGCGCCCTCCTCAGGCAGGGCTCGGGGGCTCTCTTCTGGAGGGCCTCGGACCTTGCCAACGTCACGAGGGAGGCGCTTGGGCACCACTTGGAGGCGTGCTTTGCGGCACGTTTCCCTCAGGAGAACACAGGGCGAGGAGTGCCCACCACCCAGGAGTTCATCACCAAGACCACTCAGGAACTGCAACACGCAAGGACCTTGCGCGGCGACCGCCGCTCACAAGGCGCAGCTCCCCATCCAGGCGAGGATGCCGGGCTGCGCGTCTGCATTGACGTTCCAGGGCTCAACAAGGCCGCATCTGAGGAGCTTTTCTGGCCTTCGCGTGTGGGACGTTGCAAGGGCCCACAAACAACTACGTTCGCATGCCCCTCGGCTTGCCGAGCGTGGCGTCAGCCTATCAGCACAGCATGCGGCGTGTCCTGGCGGCTCAGGAGGCTAGGTACCATGCCGTCCTGGTGGAGATGGAGACGGTCTTCAGGGAACCTCCCGAGCCCCCAGAGCCTCCCGAGGCTCAGGGCCCCGGTGGCTCGTGAGGAGCCATTCCTTCGCTGCATACTTTCAGCTGCCCCAACTCTCCTTCGTCAACAGAACCAGGTGACATTTTCCAAGTTCGTTTAGCCGGGAGCGCCCCCCAGGCTGCATTATTCCCAGGCCGCGTGGGTCTGTCCCTGTGGCATGTATCCCTTCTGCTTATGTCTTTAGCTTACCTGGTTGGGGGCGCCCCTCGGGCTGCATCATCCCAAGCCGCTCGGGCCTGACCCAGTGGCATGTATCTTATGCACTTACCCAAGTTGATTTGTCTTCCATGCTTAATCTGCCTATGATTACCGCCTGCTCGGCTACCACCTGCACGATCTTCGCCTCCCACGGGGCCTTCTCACACAGGCACGGCGCTGGTGCATGGGTCCGTCCCTGCCACGTTGACAAACTTGAGCGGTCGAGCTCTGGCTTGCGGCACGCCCCGCGCACGTCACCTCACCAGGCCCTTAGTGCCTTCATCTCACCTCAGAGCAAGGCTGGCAACCATAACGGCAAAACCGTGTTTCTCCTCGTGATGACCTGCAGGAACCTCCCGAGGATAATAGCAGGCGGTACCGCGGGCTCTCTCCTCTTACAAGTAATCCGCTTGCACATTAAAGGGGGGGCTCCTGAGCATCGCGACTGAGGAGCTCTTACTGGCTCTACAGCCCTCACCCCCTGGCCTTGACCACGGCATCGCGACCTGGCATACCAGCGTCGGTTGAGCTTGCTCGAGGGCCAGGACCTGAGGACGTAGAGCACGAAGAAAAGCATTGGAAGGGGAAGGACCCGTGCGGGCGTATCCTAGCTACGCTGTGGATGGTGGTGCACAGGCCTGGCACATCACAAAGAGTCAACCCTGAACTACTGAGATAAGTCTCGTGCTCAGACCGGCTAATCGATAGGACCTAAGGGTCGCGCTGCCGCATTCCTGTTGCGGCCATGTCGCATCCCTTTCCTGCCTTATCGTAGCTGCTTGGGCGCTAAGGGGGACCTCCTGAGCATCGTGCCTCAGGGGCTCTTATTGGACCTCGGGCCACTCACCGCCTGGCCTTGAGCACGACACGCGACCTGGCATACCAGCGACTGCCGCAGCCTGCCTGGGGACCGGGACTTGTCAGCGTAGGGCAACAAGCTATCGCGAGGTTGGAAAGGGGAGACCGAGCCTGAACAGGACATGCGTTCGCAATTTTTCATAATAGGGAATATATACACAAAAGGCACTACAGATCCTTACACGCCCCCACGGGGTACCTCATGATTCTTCGCAGGAAACAAAAAGCAAGAACTAAGAGGAATCCTATCTACACCCTCCCGTGGCGGACGCCATCATCAACAGTGGGCCATGGGAGGCCGGCGCCAACCCCATCCAGATCAGCGGCGTCGGCCGGGCGCCACGGCTCTGCTCCGAGCCCGGCGTGAGCTTGGGGGCACGTATCTGTCATCGCTCGTCTCCGGAGTCTCGTAGAGCTTGGGAGAGTCGCTAGACTCCCAGGGGCTGCTGCTGCTGCTAGAGTAGCCACGAGTGGAGCATGCGCCATCCTGGCGCTCCCCTCCAGGACAACACTCCAGGCGGCGGCCCTCCGTGTCGAAGACCTTGAAGAAGAGCGTGGAGGTGCTGTCGAACTCAAAATGGATCGCGAGGGCGCCCTCCGCACGGCAGACCTGTGCAACCTCGCCCCAGTCGCGGGTCATGAAGATCTTGCCGGTGGGGACCGCTTCGACCTCTGCTCCGGTCGCCGGAGCGCTGCAGTCAGTGTGCTCCAGCCAGAGCTCGAGAGGCCCCCTCAGCGGCATCACGTCGGAGAAGAACCGCGGGAAGCGGATCCAGGAACTTGGAGGCGTCGGCGCCCATAGCATGAGCTCGCGCGAGGAATTCATGGCGTGGGTTCCAGGAGCAACGGCACGCATCACCATCACGCGGCGACCACGGGCGCGGCGCTGGCGTCGCCGCTCGTCGCCCCGCCCTCCTGAGCCTTCGGCTCGAGCGTACAAGGGAAGCGGGTACCCTGGGGGAGGCCGCTCGAACCAAGGCCTCGTCAACACCTGCATCGCCGCCTTGTTGCGATGATGGACCTACCTCTTTTTTGGCGGGAGTGGCCCCAGATCATCGCGGGGGGCCTTTCCTTTCTCTTCAACGGAGAACCTTCGGATGGGCGCCATTGTTGCACGCAGAGGAGCAAGGAGAAGAAGCGAATGAAGCAAGGAAGAGATGGGCAATGGGGGCTCCGCCCCTTTTCCCATTTATAGTGAGAGGAGGCCAACCGGCGCCCCCCATGATCACAGTTAATGATGGCTTTCCTTGCATGTCGCAGGGACTTGTCATGTCGTGCAGTTGCCGAGGCCGCGTGGGGAAGTGGAGACGCCCACGTCCAATCAACCACCACATGTCGACCGAGGCCGCAGGCTTTGGGGGCCCACGGCGCTCCGTGCTTGACCCATGGCTTCGCCGCGAAGCCAAACCCAAGCGCACCTTGGGCCCGGGGGCTACTGTCGGTGTTCTAGGAATGGGGGTCCCCAGACTTGCCTGCCTGCGGCCCACGGTGTGGTCATGCTGGCGGGCTTGTGCGGCCCATCTTCACCAACAAGGCATTCAAGACCCTCGCGAGGGGCCAAGCCTCGCGAGGCGGACAATGCAAGACCTCCTCAGGAGAGACCTCTCCAAGAAGGCTCGCGAGGAGCGGAGATATCAAGGCGGGGCAAACCTCGCGAGGCTCTCATGACGTGAGCCATGACGACCGGCACCAGGCGGGCGCCAGCATGCGCAGCGTCCTTGTTTCCTCTTTGGTGCTAAGGAGGCAGGCGCAAGCGCGGAGTACCGTGGCATCAGGCAAAGGTTTCCATATCGGTGCAACGAGACCAAGACCAGCAGGACGGCAAGAAGGAGGTCACCGTGCAACCCAAGATGGCGTCACCACCAAAGCCTTTTGCAGGCGAAGACTGCTTTTGTCAGGATAGCTTGTACTAGGTGTCCCCTTTCAAATTCGCCTGCCGTTGTTGGCTCCCTTCCCGCTCAATATTTGGGGAGAGGACCAGGGCCTATATAAGTAGAGCTAGCCACCACAGTAGAGGCAGGTCGACCCGATCGAGTTCTCATCCAAAAATCCAGAGAGCACAAGAACACCTCAACCTCAGGAGGCTGTTCTTCCCCTTGTACTGTTCTTCATCAGCCCAAGAGGCAATCCACCACCACACACAGGAGTAGGGTATTAGACCACAACGGTGGCCCGAACCAGTATAAATCTCGTGTCTTTCCATGTTGTGAGTTCGTCGAGTTCATCCACGATGTCTTAGCGAGCTAGGGCGTATATCGGTAGGAGGGAAAGAACTTAGCGCGCACCCCGGAGTTCGAACCTTAAGTGGTTGTTTGGATAATGGAGATTAGCGATAAGATTATAGAAAATGCGTTTTCAGCTGATTTCTAGGAAAACCAGTTTTATCTACTATTTTGTGAATAACCGATTTATAGAAAACTATGTTTGGTAAGCTCAGCTGCTGGTTGCAAACGATGGCAACGTCTTCCATCTGGGGACTCGCCGTGAGCGCACGGCAGCAGCTGCTTTCCCTCGATGACTCGCCGCGCGTGGATGATGGCATCGACCGCTTCTTGACGACTCCGGCGTATGCGCACGGCGGTGGCTACTTCCCCTCGCCAACACGGCAAGCGCATGGCAGTAAACGCTTCCACTCGGCCCGCGCGGACGGCGACATCCGCTTCCATCGACGTACATGCTGACGGTAGAGAGCTGATGCTCATGGTCAATTTGCATGCATGCCGGCCATCCAAGCTCCCGATGAATGTAAAATCAGGGCTAATGGGTTTGTTGCGAAAGAAGTGGAACTGGAAAAAATAAGTTGTGGTGGGTTTCTACGATCGTGTTTTCCCAAAAACAACTATTAGTCATTTTTCCCAAAACGCGGATTCCTAGTTTTGTGGAAACCAAATCCCGCTTATCCATGTTTTTGGTGGAAAGCCCAAACATGGTTTTAGTTTGTTAGGCGGTTATGCGTGTCTACGAAAAACTAGTACTAGTAAAACTGTGTATCCAAACAAGGCCTAAGGGTTTTGCCGGAACCCCACATCCGGCAATATCCGGTTCGAAATTCCAGTTAAAAAGAATATATCTCTCGCAAGTTTGAGTTCTCAGAAAAAATTACAGGGACCAAAGAGAGTTTGTTGCACAGCACAACTCAAACATAGGCACCCGACGAGCACAGCTCGGAAATATATCACTTGGGGGCTTCCGGCTTATTGAGCTAGGCTATGATTACTCATTGATTCGGCTTATAGGCCACATAAAAAAACTTTGGGGCTTGCTACCCAAAATCAAAAGGGGCCAAAGAGAATGTTGCAAAAGCACAACTCAAACATAGGCACCCATTGAGCACAGCTCACAATATTGCTCGGGGGCTCTTTGCTTCTACAAGAACAAACAGTCTATAACCTTGTAATAGGCTATAAAAGCCAGGCTTGGAAGCCAGGTGTATTCACCTAAACCCCCGGGTTATCCTGCCTTTTTAAGTAAGCCACTCTGCCCAGGTAATCCTGGTAAGACCCGTCGAACGTTTGACAAGTCAATCTTATAAAGACCCTGAACTTGTCATAGTTAAAATGACGATTGGTTAATGTGAGGTCCATCTTATAAGCCTTTGCAAAATGGTTTAACTCAGTGGCCTGGCAGCCCATGAAAAGCCTCGCCTTTTTTACATGTTCTTTTGAAATCTTTCTTTTGAGATTTATTTTGACGAGGTTTGTACTAATCCGGTGTTTATTGACCCGGTTTGGCTTTCAACTATAAGTTGTCAGCATACGATCAACTACAATCTGGTGTTTATTGACCCGGCCTGGTTTTTTGACTATAAGTCGCTTGATGAGATAAGATAACATCCGGTGTTTATTAACCCGGCCTGATTTTTTTGACTATAAGTCGCCAATATGAGATAAGGTAACATCCGGAGTTTATTAACCCGGCCTGGCTTTCGACTATAAGTCGTGAGTATATACTTGGATTGCACCATTGGAATCATGTTCTTATAAATCATTGGATTATATTATTCAAATCTTTAATAGCCCACATGGCTGGATTTTTATTATGGTTATCAATAACCAGTATTATGATTGAGGTTTTCAAAGTCGCTTTAGCGCAATGGATATTATTTCATCGATGGATATGATTTATTCTACAATGGAAGGAATAGTCCCGAGTCGCTGCAGGCTTACGACCCGACACTTGGGGGCTACATTATTCAAATTGAGATTACATCAAATATGCAAGTCCCATGTCACTGCCAGCATGCACCATGGCACTTGGGGGGCCAAGGCAAAGTCATTTTTTCATCACCTTATTGAAGACCCGACTCATCACATTGTAATGAGCCAGCCCTTGGGGGCTACCAATTGCTCCTGTCAACAATTCAAGGTACACAAGTTTTAATCCAATACATTGAAGGGTCCACTCCTCAGTTGGTAAAGCACAAAGCTCTTAACCTTGTGGACGTGGGTTCAAGCCCCATGATGGGAGTTACATTATATGATGTTATTTTCAATGAAGTATATATAAAGTCCCAGCTCAGTATTATCTTACCGAGCCTGCTCTTGGGGGCTACACATTGCTGTTCAAGTCTACATGATCATATCTACAAAGTCCCTGCTCATTTTTGCATAATGACCCGGCCCTTGGGGGCTACACTGGTTGAAATTTTTATGGGCATCAAGCAATTACAAGTCCCAGGTTGCTGCAAGCATGACAACCCTGCTCTTGGGGGCTACATATGTGGAATACTTGGTTCTAACTAGTGATTGAGATGAACAACCTGGATTTCTTCAAGCTTGTGACATTCATATTGAAGCAATTCTTAAGCTGTTACTATGTTATTGTCGGATTTCGGGTTCCGGCAGACCCTCTAGGTTCGAACACTGGGGTGCACGCGGAGATCTCGCCCTCTACCTACCTGCACCTCGCCGCCTCGCTAGGATCTAAGCTATGAAAGGAACAACACAATAGACACAGGGTTTATGCTAGTTCGGGCCACCATTGTGGTGTAATACCCTACTCTAGTTTGTGGTGTGGTGGATTGCCTCTTGGGCTGATGATGAACAATACAAGGAAGAACAGCCTCGCGAGGGTATGTTCTTGGCTGGTGCGCTGAACTGCTAGGGGGAGTTCAGTCGCTCTCTCTCTGCTGATTGATTTCTTGACGCCGGGTCAAGCTCTCTCTACCCTGTGGGTGGCTAGTCCTATTTATAGGCAGAGGCCCTGGGCCTCTTGCCAAATATCGAGCGGGAAGGGCGCCAACAATTGGCCATTTTGAAGGGGAACATTTAGTACACTTATCCTGACTAAAGTTGGTCCTCGCCTGTCAAAGGCTCTGGTGGTGACGCCGGCTTGGGCTCCACGATGACTTCCTTCCTGCCGTTGGGACGGTCTTGGTCTTGTTGCACCGAAACGGATGCCTTTGCTTGATGCTCTTGCCTGCGCTTGCTCCCTTTGCACCAATTAGGAAAGGAGGACACTACGTAGGCTGGCGCCCGCCTGGCGCCCTTAGTCGTCATGGCTTGCGTCATGGGCACCTCGTGAGGTACCCCGCCTTGATCTCTCCGCCTCCTCACGAGCCAGCTGACGAGGCCGTGCACGAGGAAGTTTCCGTCGTCCTTGGCTCATGAGGCTTGCCTCGCAGGGTCTTGAGCTTGTGTTGATGAAGGCGGGCGTCTGGGCCACCCCTTGAGCCACACGCCGCGGGCAGCAGTGCAAGTGCAGGGACCCCGTTCCCGAACGCCCGACAAGAGCCCACAGGCCCAAAGGCGCGCACGGACTTGGCTGAGCAGAGAAGCGAAGGGGCAAGGGCGAAGTGCCGCGGGCCCGAACAGCCTGCGGCCTTGGGCGCCACGTGGCGGTTGATTGGATGTGGGCGGCCCTACAACTGCGCGAATCGACAAAAGAGCGGCGTCTGTCTAGGCTTTGCTTCCTTCGGTCATTGCTCAGATCCCCTTTCTTGCGCCTTTCCTTCCTGCCTTCGAAATCTCCAGATCTACTTCGACCACGTGCCCTAGCAAGACATGGCGCCTCGCCAGACCCCGGTCGGAGCTTGGTACTCAGCCGCTTTGGACTCGTGGAATGTGTCGGAGGAGGGCCTTGCCCGGGTGCGCCGGATGGTGGCGGCGCAAGGCATCGACGGGGCAGAGGTGTTCAAGGCTGGCTCCGCCCTTTCCGAGGGCCAAGGTAGCACCTTCTATCCGCTCTTCGTGAGCACCATTGCTGCCGGTCTGGTGCCTCCCTTTTCTGAGTTCTTCTTCTTTGTCCTCCGCCACTACAAACTGCAAGCTCTGCACCTCCACCCCAACTCTATTCTTCTTCTGGCGATCTTCGCCTACTATTGTGAGGCTCACGTCGGGGTGCAGCCCTCAGTGGCCTTGCTGCGCCACTACTTCTCCCTCCGGACCTCTCGCGGTCCCGTCTCCGCGTCTTGTGAGCTTTGTCGCGTATGGCAGCTCAACGCCATCTCGAAGCCGGGAAGAGGATTGAGGGCTTCAGAGCAAGTGGGTCATGGTAGATTCTTGGCGCATCCACCTCGGCTGATTCTCGCCAGCGGAGCACCCACGACCTCCGGACGATTGGTCTCGCGTGGAACTTCGTGGATCCCGTCTGGCCGGTCTTTGGAGAAGATGGACGCGGATCTGCGGCCGAGCAACATGGCGGCGGCAAAGCTGACCGGTGCGTCGCTCCTAAGGGAGTTCCTGGAGCATCAGGTGGCCCCGCTTCGTCAATACTCGCTTCCGCTATGGAGGCCCCGCCCAAGCCCCGCAGTCTTGGCCGACGAAGATCTGGCTGCGGTCCTCAAATCTTTGGTAGGGGGAGACGTGGCGAGGCTGGAGGGCGCTCATGTGCCCCTGTTCCTTCGAGATGATTGGGAGCAGGCGGTGGAATCCATGCCCGTCTTCAATGGGGACGGGCCCATGCCCGCGGAGGTTCCCGAGGACCCGGCGGCCTGGCGACAGTGAACGTGTCCTCGGCGACTCCTGAAGAGGAGGAAGAAGAGGAGCGGGAAGCGGGGCTGACTCGAGGCGACCGATGGGAGTCAAGCGCCCCTCGGGTGTAGGTCCCGCGCCTCCGCCTCTTGCCGAAAGCGGCATTTACGACGAGGATGGCGATGGCGGGAGGCGAGAGCTTGCCCCGATCCCGAATGCGACAGGACTGGGCTGGTCCCAGCAGGTCTGCCCGGCTCGAGGCGATCATGAGACGTGCCTCCCGCCCCGGGCCTCTTGAGGCTGATCCTGCAGCCCGGCTCTCGGGCTTCAAGTATGGACGGAGGTTGCTTGAGCTCATGGCGATGACGATAAGTGCTTGATTCTTGTTTTATTCCTTGCTTTGTCATTTGAGGCTTGATATCTGTATCTCTTGGCTGAAATTTGGCGCTGTGCAAAGAAGCTGAAGGGAGCTCCTGAGGCTCCGTGCAGGGCAGCGCCTCTGCCTTGCATGAAGGAAGGCGACAGCAAGACACGGGCCTCTCCTGCCCGGTCATCCTCGCGAGGCCTGGCGGAGCTGGCTGGGGCGAGCTCAGCCCCCATGGCCCAAGCGACTCCTGAGGTGTCCTTGCCTGATGCCCCCGCCATAGTTGTTGGGGCGCAGCGGGTTCCGCCTCAGGATACTGTGGTTACGTTGCTGTCCTCTGCTCCTACTCCACCAAATGCTGTCTCTCCGATTCCTCCCACTGTCCTGGATCGTGCTGCTGTTGAATTGGACCGGCTGCGGCAAGATCTTCTGGGCGCCGAACCTCACCTGGTGGCCGCGCGCTTGGAGCTGGCCTCTGGCTCGATTCGCTCCGACACTTCGATTCGAGCGGCGCTGGTTCAGGCCTCGACGGCTTGCGACGAGGAGAAGCAGACCGTCCTTGGGGCGAAGGCTGCTCGCAACGCCTCCTTGGGGGAGGTAGCCGATGTCCGAGGTCGCTGCAAGGCGCTGGAGAGCGAGCTGCAGGGCCCGCGGGACCAGCTTACCAAGGAGGCCTGCATCCGCCAAGAGAAGGAGGAAGACATGAAGGCTCGCGAGGCGGCCGTCAAGGACTGGGACGCCAAGCTTAACAGGCGCTGTGACCGCCTGGGTGCGCTGGAGCAGGAGTTGGAGGCGAAGAAGGTCGAGCTGGATGGCAAGGCGCGGGTTCTTGCCGAGGACCACGAGGCCTTCACGGAGATGGAGGTGAAGGCTCGCATCTTGCCGAGGATGCTTCACAGTGACTGGAAAGCCATTGGCGGTGCCGAGGATGGCCCCGCCAAGGTGATTCCCTTCCTGATCCGCGCTCTTGAAGATGTCACCCTTGGCCTTGGCCCTACGGCTGAGGCCGAGGCGTGTGTCCTGTCTTCTATAGCGCTGACGCGGGTCCTTACCCACGTCTACCTTCACGATCCTAACGTCGACCTGGACAGCCTGCTGGAGCCAGCGAGCAGCGAGCTTGCCGCTGCCGCTACTGAGGCCGTGAAGGGTCGAGCGGAGGCTCTGCTGTTGAAGTTCCGGGCCTTCAGCACCAAGCCGAAGCGAGGCGCTGCCGGTCCTGGGGCTTCACGGGGTGAACCCGCTCCGCGCAGCTATGTCGCCAACAAGTGACTCTGTCGTGGCTCCTGTTCTGCTTCCTACAACATGCATCATGCATCAGGGAGGCGTTTAAACTTGCGTTTGGTGTTGTGATAACAGTTATGGGGAGGCGTTTAAACTTGCGTTTGGTGTTGTGATAACAGTTATGGACTGTAATATTTGCTTTTGAATTCCTTGAGATTTGTGCTTCTCCTTCCTACTTGCTTATGTTCTACGCCGGCAGAGCCCGGCCTCGCGCATACCTCAGCCGCCGTTAGCCCCGACCGGAAACTAGGACGGGACCAAGGAGTGAGGGGCTAAGTGACAAGTTAGGCTCCTGAGTCGCGATGCTCACGAGTCTCCCTTGGCGCCACGAACAACAAGTAGGGAGGTGGGATGTGGGTGAATCTACCATTCTCGTCTGCGAGCCCGGCCCCTTTTACCTCTACCGCCGTTAGCCTTTCGGAACTAAGGAGTGAGGGGCTACGTGACCCGATTAGGCTCCTGAGTCGCGATGCTCGGGAGTCCCCTTACGCTCAAGCGGCCTTCATACCTTGGCTCCGCTTGGGGAGAGGCGTGCGATGAACCAGGCCCGAGGGGCCTGGCTGGGTGGCGTCGTCTGGCGTGACCAGGCGTAGCCCGTGCCCAGCCCCTCGGCGTCACTCCCGAGGGAGGCGTTGCGATGAGGCCAGACTCGAGCTCTGGGCTCCACGAGGTTGATGCATCGAGGCCACCCTCGGTTGTTTATCACCGGCGTGGAGCATAGCGCTTCCGTATGTGTCTGGGCATAGCCGCTCCTCGGCGGTGTCGTCGGCCAGTAGCGGGGCATGGTGCTTCTTGGTGCATGGGAGGGGCTCCCCTCCGGGAGGAGCCCCCGGGCGTGTACAGCCCCATACGACACGTGGCTGGTACGGTAGGGCCTGACGAGGTGTATCTGGGCACCCGTGAGCCAGCGCGGGACTCACGGGGCCCTACCTCAAGGTGGGTTGCGCCTGGCACTGGGCCTTAACTTGTGATGTGTTCCTGCAGATTTGGTTAGATGCCGACGCTCTACGTCCTTGGGTACCGGCCCTCAAGCTGGTCTCAGCCGTCGCTGCTATGCCAGGTCGCGATGCCGTGGACAAGGCCAGAAGGTGAGGGCTGGAGAGCCAGTAGGAGCCTTGAGTCGCGATGCTCAGGTACCCCCCCTTTAACGTGCAAGCGGCCGACATGAAGGAAGAAGGAGTGCCATGGACAGGCATCAAATAACAATCATGATGGGTTGAACGCATGACCCGAAATAAACGCAAGAGGGGTACATGTCAGCTGGTACGCTGGCGACTTGGGGATGATGCAGCCCGAGGGGCGCCCTCAACAAGGTAAGCTAGGAATATGAAGTAAAAGGGATACACGCCGCAGGGACGGGCCCACGCGGCCTGGGAATAATGCAGCCCTGGGGGGCGCTCCCAGCTGGAAATGAAACTTGAAGGATGTCACATGATAACGTTGAGGACGAAGGGATGTTGAAGTAGCGGACGTCGTGGGCTGCGGAAGCCGATCCTCACGAGCCCCCAGACCCAGGAGCCTCTGGAGGCTCCGGAGGCGCTGGTGGCTCCTCATGACCATCTCCATCTCCGCCAGGGGCCGAGGAACGCCTTGGCCTCTCGAGCCTCAGTGATGCTCCTCATGAGGCGCTGATGCGTGGCGGCCGCGTTCGGCAGGCCGTAGGGGCATGCTGAGCGTGCACTGTGGGGTGGACCTTCGCAGCGCCCTGCGCGTGAGGGCCAGAAGTGCTCCTGAGAGGCGGCTCGGTTGAGCCCTGGGATGTCGATGCAGACGCGCAACCCACCATCCTCGCCTGGATGGGGAGCTACGGCGGGTAAGCGGCGGCTGCCACTCATGACTCTTGACTCCTGCAACTCCTGCGTGATCTGACTGACGAACTCCTGAGGGTTTGGCCCTCCTTGCCTTGCCCCTTCCTGAGGGAATCATGCTTTGAAACACGCCTCCAAGTGGTGCCCAAGCGCCTCCCACGTGACCTTAGCAAGGTCGGTGGCCCTCCAGGAGAGAGCCCCCGAGCCTTGCTTGAGGAGGCGCCGGGCGCGCCTTCCTATCTGACGGAAGGAGGTGCCCCTGAGCAGGCATGGACCACGAGGGGCCTGCCTCCCGAGGTCGGGCTGGCAATGTCTTCTTCTTCTTGGGAGCGGTCTCAGGGAGCCTCGCGCTCCCGCGATCTGGGTCTTCAAGTGATGCGGCTTGAAAGGCTCGCTCTAGGGAGCACACTGCGTCTCTCTCTTCACAAGGCACCGTGATGACTCCGCCGCTTCCTGGCATCTTGAGGACGTTGTAGCCGTGGTGAGTCATAGCCATGAACTTGGCCAGAGCTGGGTACCCGAGGATGGCGTTGTATGGCAGGCGAATGTGGGCGACATCAAAGTCGATGAGCTCGGTGCGGTAGTTGTCGCATGCCCCGAAGGTGACAGGGAGGCGGACCTGCCCAATCGGAACTGTGGAGCCATCGGTGACTCCGGAGAAAGGCTTGGTTGGCTGAAGCTGATTGTAAGGCACTTGGAGATTGTTGAATGTCTCTACGGACAGGACGTTGAGCCCTATTCCGCCGTCGATGAGGGTCCTGGTGACTTGCACATTGCTGATGATTGGGGAACAAAGCATCGGGAGGACTCCGGCTGTGGCCGCGCACTTGAGCTGATCTGCTGAGCTGAACATGATGGCGCACGCTGACCACACGAGAGGCGCGTGGCTTGAGCTTGGGGAGGACTGCATTCACTTCACGGGCGAACCGCTTGAAGATGCGTTGAGAGGTGGGGCTTGAGCTCCGCCCGGGATGCGAAGCGATCGCTGCGTCTCTCGGAAGCCCCAGCCCCTAAATCCCCGATGATGGTCCTCGTTTCTTCTTGGCTGCGGCGGCAGAGGAGGGAGGCCTGCGTTTCCATGCGGGAGATCCTCGCGAGGCTGATCCCTCCAGTCTCCCTCGCGAGGCTAATCCTGCCAGCGATCCTCGCGAGGTCGATCGCGCCATCCTTGGCAAGGGCCACGGTCTTCCCAGCGTCCTGCGTTCCTTCCTCCTCCTCGGCCATAGCATCGATCGTTGCGGTTGGGGCGTCGGCCGATCCTCCCTTCTCGCACGGCCCGGAGCTCTTGACATTCGTTGGTGTTGTGGGTGTGGAGGTCGTGGTACACACAGTACCGGCTGACCTTGGAAGACTCGGGCTGATCTACGCCCGCTTGGTATCGAGTTACGCCATGAGCACGGCAGCCCCCTTGTGCTTCACGTCCTTGGCCTTGGATTTCTTCTCTTCTGCGTCTGCGGCTGGCAGCTCGAGGAGGGAAAGGCGCCCTTCCTCAGCCCTGGCGCACTTGGTCGCCAAGTTAAACAACTCCAAGGAAGTGCACAGATCTTCATGCATCGCCAGCTCCTCCTTCATCTTGACGTCACGCACACCGTCGGGAAGGCAGAGATGATGGCCTCCTCGGTCACCTTGGGAATCTTGAGACGTGCGTTGTTGAAGCGCTGGATGTACTTCTGCAGGTCTCCCCGTTGTCGCTTGATGCGGCGCATGTCGCCACGGCAGGAGGCCGGTCGCGAGTACCTTGGAAGTTGGCGATGAAGCGGTTGCGCATATCGTCCCGGGAGGAGATCGTGCCAGGAGCCAGGTTCAGGAGCCAGGTGCGGGCTCCGTCCTTGAGTGCCATGGGAAACCTGTTCGCCATGACCTTCTCGTCCCCGTTGGCGGCCTCGATGCCCAGCTCGTAGAGCAGGAGGAACTCCGTAGGGTCGGCCGTGCCGTCGTAGCAAGGAGGCAGGTCTGGCTTGAACTTGCCGGGCCACGCAACCCTGCGCAGCTCGGTGGTGAAGGCGCGCCAGCCTGCTGTGGCCACGGGAGGCCTTTGGTGACGAAGAGCCTGGTCTTGCGGGTCCCCATGCGCTGCAGCTGGGAGCAGCACGGGTCTTGGTGTCTTTGGAGCAGGAGGCGTGATCGTGTGACGAGCCGGGCAGGAGCACTCGAGCAACTTCTTGGGGCGCGAGGGACCTCTTGGCAGCTCTGCTCTTGCTTGCTTGTGGCCGGACGGAGATGGGTTCCACCAGGGCCACGCAGCGCCTTGGGGCCAGGGCGCCTTCTTGAGGGGGAGGCAGCTGAGGCGCCCCTGGAGCTTCATCGCCCGCGCAGGGTGGGGCGCGGTGCAGCGAGAAGGACGGCGCTGGGGAGCCCCCTGCGGCACGGACGAGATCGGCGACACGGTCGGTCCACTCTTCGTAGACGTCGTCCACAAGGCGGTAGCGCAGGAGCTCGTTTGCCGCGATGAGCGCAGCTCGAGCCTCCATGGGCGCGCGGAGCGTGCGGGATGAAGAACCAGCGGGGGCGAGTGAGGGAGTAGCAGTACAGCGTCTCGCCTCACGGACGGGTCTTTGGGGCGATGCTTGCTGCTTTCGTTCCCCGGGGCCGATAAGGCGGCGTGTGGCCAGGCGAAGGGAAACGGCGAAGCGATCGCCCGGGGGCCGTCTGAAGCGTCTGCGGAAGCGAGAGCGGCTCGGCGCTGGCAGCCCAACGAGCGTCGACATGGATGTGGTGGTCGGCGAAGAACAGGGCAGCGGAAGATTTAATTCGGCGCACCTACCGGGCGCGCCAAATGTCGGATTTCGGGTTCGGCAGACCCTCTAGGTTCGAACACTTTGGGAGTGCGCGGAGATCTCGCCCTCTACCTACCTGCACCTCGCCGCCTCGCTAGGATCTAAGCTATGAAAGGAACAACACAAGAGACACATGATTTATACTAGTTCGGGCCACCATTGTGGTGTAATACCCTACTCTAGTTTGTGGTGTGCTGGACTGCCTCTTGGGCTATTGATGAACAATACAAGGAAGAACAACCATGCGAGGGTCTGTTCTTGGCTGGTGCGCTGAACTGCTAGGGGGAGTTCAGTCGCTCTCTCTCTGCTGATTGATTTCTTGACGCCGGGTCCAGCTCTCTCTACCCTATGGGTGGCTAGTCCTATTTATAGGCAGAGGCCCTGGGCCTCTTGCCAAATATCGAGCGGGAAGGGCGCCAACAATTGGCCATTTTGAAGGGGAACATCTAGTACACTTATCCTGACTAAAGTTGGTCCTCGCCTGTCAAAGGCTCTGGTGGTGACATCGGCTTGAGCTCCACGATGACTTCCTTCCTGCCGTTGGGACGGTCTTGGTCTTGTTGCACCAAAACGGATGCCTTTGCTTGATGCTCTTGCCTGCGCTTGCTCCCTTTGCACCAAAGAGGAAAGGAGGACACTGCGCGGGCTCGCGCCCGCCTGGCGCCCTTGGTCGTCATGGCTTGCATCATGGGCACCACGTGATGTACCCCGCCATGATATATCCGCCACCTCCTGAGCCAGCTCGACGAGGCCGTGCACGAGGAAGCTTCACGTCGTCCGCCCATGAGGCTTGGCCCTCGCGAGGTCTTGAGCTTGTGCTGATGAAGACGGGCCGTGCTGGGCCACCCCTTGAGCCACGCCCCAGGCCGCAGGCAGGCAAGTCTGGGGACCCCCGTTCCCAGAACGCCGACAGTTACCTTCTTAAGACTTGGGGGCTACAAGTGAGAGGCATATAAGAGATATATTTTCAAGCTTGATGTTAACTACAATTATGACCCGGTGCCATCAATATTTATAAACCTGCAATTTTGGCTATGATAAACCGGCAAGTTCTACATCCTTAAACCGGCTGAAGATCAGATGATTATTTCAAGGACCAATATTTCTGTTAAGCATTGGGAGTTGAGTCAAATGAATTATTCTTCATAATATTTTTCCGTGACAACCAATGTCAGCAACTTGCTTATGAAGCTGGCCTATTGACCCGGATTTTCTAGAAGGAAATTACAAGGATTTAAGGATGCTCAGGATCAGTTTAACATGGATAAATCCAAATTAAACTGGGGGCTAATGTCGGGGATATACCCCGCGGTATGACCCGACCGGAGTTATAACCCGACTGGGACTTGGTAAACCGGCAGGTGTTAAGTCAGATCATAACCCGACAGCTGTTAAGTCAGATGATAACCCGGCAGCTATTAAGTCAGATGATAACCCGGCAGGTGTTTAGTCCGATGATAACCCGGCAGGTGTTAAGTCATATGATAACCCGGCAGATGTTAAGTCATAACCCGACAGACAATCATAAACCGGCAGGAAGTCATAACCCGGCAGACCATCATAAACCGGCAGACAGTCATAACCCAGCAGACAGTCATAACCCGGCAGACAGTCATAACCCAGTGGACAGTCATAACCTGGCAGACAGAGTCGCCTGGGTTTAATAAGCCCGAGACATTATGAAGCCCGAGACATTATGAAGCCCAAGACGTTATGAAGCCCAAGACGTTAAGAAGCCCATGAAGGGAAGTCAGAATAGTTAAGTCTTAATCCGAGTTGGACTCAACATGTAACCCGCCCCTTCAACTTATATAAGGAGGGGCAGGGCACCCCAAAGGGGGAGAAAAAATAATCTTAAAGGTTAGGCATAACTGGGAGAGCCGGTTTACGGCGACTCCCTCGTGATGATAATGACCGAGACGTTCATAACCCAGCAGACAGTTATAACCCAGCAGACAGTCATAACCCAGTGGACAGTCATAACCTGGCAGACAGAGTCGCCTGGTTTTAGTAAGCCCGAGACGTTATGAAGCCCGAGACGTTATGAAGCCCAAGACGTTATGAAGCCCAAGACGTTAAGAAGCCCATGAAGGGAAGTCAGAATAGTTAAGTCTTAATCTGAGTTGGACTCAACATGTAACCCGCCCCTTCAACTTATATAAGGAGGGGCAGGGCACCCCAAAGGGGGAGAAAAAATAATCTTAAAGGTTAGGCATAACTGGGAGAGCCGGTTTACGACGACTCCCTCGTGATGATAATGAGACCTAGCCACAAACAGCATGTAGGGTTGTTACCGGATGGTGTTTCCCGGGGCCCGAAGCTGTCCAAACCCTTGTCTTGTGTTGCGTTTCTCGATTCCGTTCAAACCCTCTCAAGCTACCACATAGATGCGTTGGCCTCGTGACTAAGTCCTCACACTAGGACATCTGCCGTGACAATTCCACGACAGAACTAATGTGAAAAATGTTTCAGACCCATTTAACTTTCCAGTAAAAAAATTTAAATTCACGCTTTTCTGACCAAAGTTTACATTTTTGTAATCGCACATAGTAAACAAGCAATCTAATCATCCTAAAACCAAAGCTTGGCACATTATTTTTATAATACAATGGATATATACAAGGGGATAATTATTTTGGAGAAGCTTCCATGAATTTTTTTACATTGTTTCCATGAGCATGAACACAAGTGCTCAAGGTCGACCCTCACTTCTTCAATGCATAACTTTCCAATCACTTCTCTTTTTGAAAAACTTTTTAGGCATGAGAGGCAATTTTTTTGTATTTTCATTCTTTTAATTTTTTTGTATGTTTCACCCAAAATTAAACAGAAACGAAAAGGAAAACAAAATTTACTTAGTGAAGAAAGAAAACAAGCACAGACGAGAATATCAACCCCACGCTATTGCTCCCAGGCAACGGCGCCAGGAAAGAGCTTGATAATCCCCAAGTGCAGGGAATCATCATAGCAATTCCCAAAGGTGGAAGTGATAAGTATGGAGTGTTGAACCCACAAGGAGCTGAAGGTAAGATCAATATTCTCTCAAGTCCTATCTTCCACTGATACGACTCTACATACACCGAACGTTTGCTTCCAACTAGAAACGAGAAATAAAACTACGTTGTGGGTATGAAGAGGACAACTTTGCATGATATCGGAGAGCTAAAACATAAAAGTAGGTGCTGTTATCATTAAGTTAGAATATATTACTAAATATATAAATAGCGAGTGTGGAATGATGATGGGTCGGTGTGCGAAATTATCCTAGGCAATAGTTAACAAGACCGGTAGTCGTCATTGCAATTTCATATGAGGGAGAGGCATAAGCTAACATACTTTTTCTTCTTGGATCATATGCACTTATGATTGGAACTCTAGCAAGCATCCGCAACTACTAAATATCATTAAGGTAAAACCCAACCATAGCATTAAAGCATCAAGTCCCCTTTATCCCATACGCAACAATCCCCTTACTCGGGTTTATGCTTCTGTCACTCAAGCAACCCACTATAAGCGAATCATGAACGTATTGCAACACCCTACAGCGGGAATCCCTCACGCTTGCGCGACACGGAGGGCATAATAAGACAGCACGAAAATAAAACATACAATTCGTACCAATCTAGATCATCAATCAACCCAAAGACAAAGGATATCTACTCAAAACATCATAGGATGGCAACACATCATTGGATCATAATATGTGGCATAAAGCACCATATTCAAGTAGGGATTACAGCGGGGTGCGGGAGAGTGGACCGCGTAAAATAGATGAGGATGGTGATGATGATGGTGATGTTGATAAAGATGATAACCGCGGTGATGATTCCTCTCCCGATGGCACTCCGGTGCCACCAAGAGAGAGGAGGAGAGGTTCTCCCCCTTGTCCTTCCTACTCCATGCCCCCCCCCCTAGATGGGGAGAGGTTCCCCCTCTGGTCCTTGGCCTTCATGGCGATGATGGCCCCTCCGAGATCCTTCCCCATGGCCTCCGGTGATGATGGCCCCCTCCGGCAGGGTGCCAGAGAGGGCCTAGATTGATTTTCTCGTGGCTACAGAGGCTTGCGGCGGCGGAACTTCTGATCTAGATTAATTCTCAAAGGTTTCTATATTTATAGGAGCAGTTGGGGTTGATTTCACGTCAGGGGGACCCTCGGGGAGTCCACGAAGCAGGGGGGCACACCCCAGGGGGGTGGGCTCGCCCCCCACCCTCATGGGGCCCACTGGACTCCCCTCCAGTAGATTTTTGCTCCGGTATTTTGGATATTTTCCAGAAAAATTCTCCGTTGATTTTCATCGCATTCCGAGAACTTTTATTTCTGCACAAAAACAACACTACGGTAGTTCTTGTGAAAAAAACGTCAGTCCGGGTTAGTTCTAATCAAATCATACCAAAATCATATAAAACTATTATAAACATGGCATGAATACTTCATAAATTATAGATACGTTGGAGACGTATCAGGATCGTCCCGGCCGCGCTTCGTGTCTGGCTCCGCCACGAGCACGGCCACCCCCTTGCGCTTCGCGTCCTTGGCCTTGGCTTTCTTATCCTATGGGTCGAAGGCAGGGAGCTCGAGGAGGGAAAGGCGCCATTCCTCAGCTCTTGCGCACTTGGTCGCCATGTTGAACAGCTCCAGATCCATGCATAGCTCCTCGTGGATGGCGAGCTCCTCCTTCATCTTGACGTCGCGGACGCCGTCAGAAAACATGGAAATGACGGCCTCGTCCGTCACCTTGGGGATGTTGAGGCGAACGCTGTTGAAGCGATGGATGTACTTCTGCAGGGTTTCTCCTGGCTCCTGCTTGATGCGGCGTAGGTCACCCACGGCCGGCGGGCGGTGGCGAGTGCCCTGGAAGTTTGCGACAAAGCGGTCATGCATCTCACCCCAGGAGGAGATCGAGCCCGGGGGCAGGTTCAAGAGCCACGAGCTAGCACCATCCTTGAGAGCCATGGGGAACCAGTTCGCCATGACTTTCTTGTCGCTGTTGGCCGCCTCGATGCTCAGCTCGTAGAGTTGCAAGAACTCCGCAGGGTCGGGGGTGTCGTTGTAGCAAGGAGGCAGGTCTGGCTTGAACTTGCCTGGCCAGACGACGCTACGCAGCTCCGGAGTGAAAGCGCGGCAGCTCGCTGTGGCCACCGGGGCCCTTTGTAGATGCGGAGCCTGCCCTAGATGTCCGCGCGCTTCCACCGCAGGCGGCACGCGGTCTTGTGGTGGTGGCGCTGGGAGCGCGGGAGCATTTTCTTGCGGCCGGGGAACCTCTTAGCAGCTTCCTTCTTCTCGCGCGGGTATCCGGCACGGTCCGCGCGCCTTGGCCCCAGGGTACCATCTTGGTGCGGAGGTGGTGGAGGTGCTCCATGAGCCAGGTCGCCCGCAGCGGGCGGAGGGCAAGGCAGCGAGATGGATGGTGTGAGAGAGCCCCCAGCGGCGCTGACGAGCTTGGCGATGCGGTCCTGCTAGTCCTGGTAGAGGTCATCGACCGGGTGGTAGCGCGGGAGCTCGCGTTCCATGAGCAGCGGGGCCTGCGCGTCCGTGGCCGCATGATGAGCGTGAGATGATGAGTCGGCTGGGGTTAGAGATGGAGTGGCGGTGCGGTCGTCCCACCGCACGGAGGGGTGCAGCAAGGATCCTTGCTATTCGTTTCTCGCCAGGCCGGTGGCGGCGTTGGCGGCGGGCGACGGAGAACGACGGGGAGGCCCACCGACAGGGGCCGTCTGAGCGACACGGGAGGCGAGGGCGGCCCGACGCTCGGTGCGGGCTCGACGCGCGTCCGCCATGGATGCGGTGGAGCGGTAGAACGTGGATCGACGGATGGACAGCTTCAGTGCGCCCCCTACCTGGTGCGCCAAATGTCGGATTTCGGGTTCCGACAAAACCCTAGAGGTTTGAACACTGGGGTGCACACAAAGATCTCTCCTCCCCTAGCTCACACTCTCACCACAACCTCAAAGCTCAGCACGTCGAACTCGCAGAACAAGGGACACAGGGTTTATACTGGTTCGGGCCACCGATGTGGTGTAATACCCTACTCCAGTGTGGTTGGATTGTGTCTTGGGCTGAGGATGAAAAGGTACAAGGGAAGAACAGCCTCCTGAGGAGAGGTGTTCTTGAGCTCGGTGGGTTGTCTGGTTGAGGATGATCTGAATGGCCCAAGATACGCTTGCCTCCTACTACGGTGGCTAGTCCTATTTATAGAGGCCCTGGTCCTCTTCCTAAATGTAGGTGGGAAGGGATCCAACAACGGACAAATTTGAAGGGAGACAATCAGTTTAAGTTATCCTGACCAAAGGTGGTCTTTGCCTGCCAAAGGCTCTGGTGGTGACACCGTCCTGGGCTCCACGATGACTGTCGGATTACGGGTTCCGGCAAACCCTTGAGGTTCGAACACTGGGGTGGGCACGAAGATCGCTCTCTCCCTAGCCCGCTATCGCAACGATCACAAGGTCTAGCTCCACGAACCCAAAGAACGAGAGACACGAGAGTTTATACTGGTTCGGGCCACCGATGTTGTGTAATACCCTACTCCAGTGTGGTGTGGTGGATTGTGTCTTGGACTGAGGATGAACAGTTACAAGGGGAAGAACAACCTCCTGATGAGAGGTGCTCTTGTGCTTGGTGAGCTTGTGTGTATGAGCATGATCCAAATGGCCCTAGATCCAGTTGCCCCCTACTGAAAGTGCAACTATCCCTGGGTTGCTTTGGTAATTCCTAACAACATATAGCTCATTGAGCTAATGCTATTTCAAGATAAATATTTCAGGAAAGCTCAATGTTTGGCATGGCATGGGTTAAGAAAATGGACCCCTCAAAATGCTAAGGACAAAAGGATTGGCTCAAGCTCAAAGCTCAAGACTCTGAATTTTCTATTTTAGTGATCCAAGATCACATTGAGTCCATAGGAAAGCCAATACTATTAAGAGGGGATGAGGTGTTGCTTAATGAGGTTCTTGCTCAAAATGCTTAGTGATATGCTCCAAAAACCCTCAACTACTTTCTCATATCCAAATATGTCCGAAACCAAAAGTCAAACTCGACCCCACCGATTTGATCTATCTGGCGCCACCGAGTTCTCTTGACATAGCCACTGCCACAAACCCTAGTCTTTTCGGTCTCACCGATAGGGATCTCGGTCTCACCGAGATGGGATTGTAATATCTCTGTTTCCCTTCGTAACGTTTCGGTCTAACCGAGATGAGCAACCGGTCCCACCGAGATTGCAATGCAAACTCTCTGTTTCCCTTTCGTAACATTTTGGTCCTACCGAGATGAGCGAATCGATCGCACCGAGTTTGCCTGACCAACTCTCTGGTTAGCTTATTACCAAAATCGGTCCCATCGAGTTTGTGTAATCGGTCTCACCAAGATTATGTTATGCCCTAACCCTAATGACATCGGTCCAACCGAGTTGACATGTCGGCCCCACCAAAAGTCCTAACGGTCACATTATGAACCAAATCGGTCCCACCGAGTTCTATGAATCGGTCCCACGAGTTTGGTAAATTGTGTGTAACGGTTAGATTTTGTGTGGAGGCTATATATACCCCTCCCCCCACTCTTCATTCGTGGAGAGAGCCATCAGAACATGCCTACAGTTCCAACATACATTTTCTGGGAGAGAACCACCTACGCTTGTGTTGAGGTCAAGATATTCCATTCCAACCACATAAATCTTGATATCTAGCCTTCCCCAAGACGCTTTCCACTCAAATCATCTTTCCACCAAATCCTATCCTATGAGAGAGAGTTGAGTGTTGGGGAGACTATCATTTGAAGCACAAGAGCAAGGAGTTCATCATCAACACACCATCTGTTACCTCTTGGAGAGTGGTGTCTCCTAGATTGGTTAGCTGTCACTTGGGAGCATCCATCAAGATTTTGGAGTTGAACCAAGGAGTTTGTAAGGGCAAGGAGATCGCCTACTTCGTGAAGATCTACCCGAGTGAGGCAAGTCCTTCGTGGGCGACGGCCATGGTGGGATAGACAAGGTTGGTTCTTCGTGGACCCTTCGTGGGTGGAGCCCTCCGTGGACTAAGCATGGCTGTTACCCTTCGTGGGTTGAAGCCTCCATCAACGTGGATGTACGATAGCACCACCTATCAGAACCACAGATAAAAAATCTCCGTGTCTACATTGCGTTTGCTCCCTCCAAACTCCTCCCTTTACCTTCATATACAATTGTTTTACATTCCGCTGTTATACTCTTAGAATTGCATGTGTAGGTTGATTGCTTGACTTGTGCTAAGTTGCTAAAATCTGCCAAGAATTAAAATTGGGAAAAGGATAGATTTTTATTTGGTCAAGTAGTCTAATCACCCCCCCTCTAGACATACTTTCGATCCTACAAGTGGTATCAGAGCTTTTGTCTCCATTTGCTTGGATTTCCATAGCTTTTGGTGATCATAGCCTTGGTTACACAACCTAGGAGAGTATGGCGTCTAGCGAGGGAAATTACCACCGTAGAGGTCCTTACTTTGATGGTACTAATGTTGCTAGTTGGAAGCATAAGATGAAAATGCATATTCTTGGACATAACCCCACCATTTGGGCTATTGTGTGTATTGGCTTGCAAGGTGAATTCTTTGATGGGAGAGAACCGAACGGTGAAGCTACCGCAGAAGAGTTGAAGATGTTGCAATACAATGCTCAAGCTTGTGATATTCTCTTCAACGGATTGTGCCCCGAAGAATTCAACAAAATCAGCCGTCTTGAGAATGCAAAGGAAATTTGGGATACTTTGATCGACATGCACGAAGGTACCGACTCCGTCAAGGAATCAAGATTGGATGTCCTTCAAATTCAACTTGACAAGTTCAAAATGAAGGATGGTGAAGGTGTTGCTGAAATGTACTCTAGGCTTGCTCTCATCACAAATGAGAGTCCCGGCTTATGAAGTGAAGAGATGACTGATAGATTCATCATCAAGAAGATCCTAAGAGCCTTGGAGGGAAAATATGATACCGTGTGCACATTGATCCAAATGATGCCCAACTACAAAGATCTCAAGCCAACGGAGGTCATTGGAAGAATTGTTGCTCATGAGATGTCACTCAAGGACAAGGAAGAGCTCCACAACAAGTCAAGTGGTGCTTACAAAGCCTCATGTGATGCTCCCACATCATCAAGTGAGAAACAAACCTTCAATGAAGAATTGAGCCTAATTGTGAAGAACTTCAACAAGTTCTACAAGAGTAGAAGCAAGGAAAGAAGTTCCAAGTCAAGGTCCTACAATGACAAAGGATCTTCTAGTCCTGAGCGTAATTGCTACAATTGTGGAAGACCCGGACACTATTCTAATGAGTGTACGGCTCCCTACAAAAGAAGAGAAGATTCTCCCAAAAGAAGAAGTAGGAGAGAAGAATCACAACCAAGAGAGAGAAGGAGTAGAGATGATCATTATGAACGAAGACCCTCTCGGAGAAGCAAGGATTCGGAAAGGAAGGACAAGTCATCTAGGAGCTACACAAAATGAAGACATCATGCTCATGTTGGTGAATGGATATCCGGTTCTGACTCCGACCATCACTCCGAAAGAAGTTATCACTCCGACTCCGAATATACTCAAGATGAAGGTGTTGCCGGTCTAGCACTTGTGTCAACCAACTCCTTTGACATATTTGACTCACCAAATGAAGGATTTGGGAGATGCTTCATGGCCAAAGGTCAAAAGGTAACACACCCAGAGTATGTTGATTTCAATAGTGATGAAGATGATTTGCTAGGAGATGATGATTTACTTGTTGACAACTCTAGTTATGAAAACTATGATGAACTTGCTAATGATCATGCTAATCAAGAAAAAACGAATGATGATGATAAGAAGAAGATTGAGCATCTAACTAAAGAACTAAACACTCTTAAGTTAGCTCATGAAACTACCTTGGAAGATCATCGAGAACTTTTAAAGACTCATGAGAAGCTATGCCTTGAAAAGCTCAACCTTGAGCAAGAGCATGAGTTCTAAAAAGCAATCAATGATGATCTTCGCAAGAAAAGTTCTTCTTACATTGCCAAGCATTTACTCTTGTCTACTTACATGCCACAAGTTAAATCTAGCAACAAGAGTAAGAAATATTCTTCTTCTAGTAGTAACAACAATCATGCTAAATCCAATATTGTTGCTTCTAGTAGTTCTCTTGATTCCACTAATGATTCTGTTAGCCAAGTTACACTTGAGCATCAAAATAGCTTATTGAAGGGAATTATAGAGAAAGGTGTTTACACGAGCCTTGCCCAGAGTAAGCAATTTGAGGAAATTTTACGCAAGCAAGGAAGACACCGGAAGAATCAAGGTGTTGGTTTTGAACAAAAATTCAATGCCAATGGAGTTGAGTGGGAAGAAGATCAATACCCCAAGACAAAGTTTGTTCCTCAACAAGAGAAGTATGATCCTACTTCTTTCCAAGGAACACAAGCTCAAGATTGTCTTCCACCACAAGACCACAAGCAAAAAGGCAAGGACAAGCTTCAAGAGGAGATTGATGCATTTGAAGAAGCTCCTAAGGCCTTGGTCAAGTGGGTTCCCAAGACTACATCAAGTTCCACTTCATCAAGTACGACTACAACTCCAAGGATTCCCATCAAGATGGTGTGGATACCGAAGAAGAAGAACTAGAGAGTTCTTGAGGGTGACTCCCTGAACATATTTCACTCTTATCATTTTGGCAATGACAAGTGCAAGCAACTTCCATATCTTGCACTAGTTCAAGGAGTCACAAACCCTCTTGTTGGTAAGACAAGGGACAAGGTAACCTAATGCTTTCATGGACATCATCTTGTGTGAATATCACTCTATGTCTATGGATATCCTTGTTTGTTCCTTGTGGGACTAACCCGTGTAGGTATTGAAAGTGCAACTCACTTCAAAGGATTGCTCTGAATGATCTACATCAACATTGAGCACCAACATCTTCAACACCTACATGAAGTCATCATCGACAAAACCCAAGGTTAGTTCATCCCTCTTAGGGGGGATATCACATCTAGGGGGAGATTTACTCTAATCAATTGAGCTAAAGAAACTCTAATGGTGTGAGCACAACAATGCTTTATGTAAAATTGGTAACCCCACTTGTGCTTAAAAGATGAGTATGACCTATGATCAAATGTTCTCATTTGACTCCTAAGTCAATATACTCATATATAGATGACCTAGTCATCGCCAAATTGCTTGATAGATGCTAGAGTGTTTGTGCATGCTTTGTCACATGTTTCATTTGTCATTTTATTGTGTGAGCATGTTGGATGCATATTTTACTCATTCGAGGACATCCATTTGTTGCTTTGATTGTTTGGGTTTTTCTCTTTTGCCAAATGGATGGACAAGAATGCCTAAGAACTCCCTCTAGCTACCTATGCTTTCCTCATCTCAAACTCTATTCATGCTACATCACAAAGTTTGATCAAGTTAGATTCCAACCACTCTGTGTGAGGAGCACTCGGAGTCCATGATTCGTCATAGACTTAAACTTCCAAAGCCTCTTTATGCATTTCGATCTGACCGATTCACTCTTTTCGGTCATACCGAGATCACTAAGTTGATCTAGGTTTTCAATCTCGTTGCAACCGATTAGAACTTTTCGGTCACACCGAGTTGCAGTAACTGCCCACAGTTTTGCACCTCGGTGCCACCGAGTTGTTCCACTTGGTCACACCTACAGGGTCAGGTTATATATACTGACGGGTCAAATTTTGGATTTTTTTCCAAAACCCTTCACCCGCGCATGACCTGCTCTGCCTCCTCGGGTCTGCGGATCGTCCTCTCGCCACCAGCGACCTCCCGCCGCTGGTCTCCCTCGCCGTCAATAGCAATCTGCCCCGCCGTTGCCGCCGTAGCAAGTTCAGCGCCGAAGTAGGGTATGAACTTGATCTTTGTCCTATTCCTTAACTCCGATTCATAGCACATTGCCTTGCCATGATTCTTGCCACGTATGAAATCATCCTGTCCAGCGAAAGCATCCCGTAGATTAGATTTGATTTGGAAATTTAGGGTTAGGTCACCGCCGAACTCATCTCGGACCGACCGAGTTGTAGAAATAGGTCTCACCGATTTGGCTTGGGCCATTGCACATGCGTTTTCGGGCTGACCGAAAATTGCAAATCGGTGTGACCGAGTTCGATTCTCTATGAAACACTAGCAGCCTCGGTACCACCAAACTGTGACTCGGTCTCACCGAGTTCACTAGTTTAGGTTCCAAAAGCTGCTTCGGTATCACCCAGTTTACAAATCAGTAGATCCGAAAATGCTTTTTGTGAAGAACTAAAACTAAGTTTTTAAGTCATCTGTTTTGCAAAAACTCTGCACTTTGTGATACTCATCTACTCTACCTCATCTACAACCTATTCACAGGGTCTGTTGATAGTTTGCCTGCAAGATGTCTGATCAAAGTGACGGCCAAAACAAGTCTGAGGAGCAGTTGCAAATGAGTGAGGGCTTAGATCTCTCCAGCAGTTCTGATGATGGAAGTAGGAGCACTCCAAGCAACTTGCCAAAGGCAACAACCAGATCCAGGAAGTACAGAACCTCAGATTCTGAGGATGAGGATTATGTGGCTGTTGAGGATGAGGCCACTTCAAGGAAAAAGGTGCTGAAAAAGGAGTATGGCACAGCTGCTGCAGTTAAGCCAGAACTGAACAAGATGGCACCTGCAAGGATGATGCCAATGTCAAAGCCAAGGAAAGTTGCAACAGGTGAAACTAGGAAGTTCACCATTGAATCTGAAGAAGAAGCAACTGGTGAGGACAAGAAGAAGAAGAGGGCAAGAACCACTACTGCTAGAGTTCTTGGCAAGCCGCCAATGAAGAGAGACTCTGAAGGAGAAGAGGAAGAGGAAGAGGAAGAGGATGCTGCACCAGCACCCAAAGCTCAGAAGCTTATGGGAGATGCAATCAGATCAGGGGCTGCTCCATCAAAGCCCAAGTCTGCTCCCAAAGCTCAAACTCAAAAGCCCCCAAAACCCAAGAGGAACACCGGAAGTATTCCAGCTGAGGAGAAGAACAATGCCCCAGTGCCTGAAGCTGAAGAAGAAGATGATGATTCACTTGTTTTGATAAAGTTGAAGCCAAAGATCCCTGACCATAATGATGCACATCCTGTTGCAGAAGATATGAGGATCAGAAAGGATGAAGGACTGAGACTGTGGAGATAGTCTGGTCCTTATGCTGTGAGGAGAAGGATAGCAGTTGATTACAGGTTCCACACAAAGGAACAACAAGATTTCTATGAGACTATTCTGCTTGACAAGAAGCCCATAGTGTGTGACATGAGATGGTTTGATTGGGAATACATCAAGGAAAATGAAGATTACTATCCAGGAGTCTATGACAGCTTCAAGGCTTGTGGAGTAGATGCATTTGTTGGACAGAAGCTCACCAAGTGGAATGATGAGCTGATCATGCAATTCTATTCTACTGCTCATTTCTATCCAGATGGGAGATTATATGGATGTCTGAGGGTACTAGGTGCCAATGCATAGTTGAAGAAGGGGCCAAGCTGATAAATGCCCCTGAAGAACATGAAGATGACTTGGATGTGTATGCCACCAAGAAGAATGACCACAACACTATGGCCAACATGTACAAAGAGATCACAGATAAAGCTTTGGAGACTCACAAGCTTAGATAAGTACACTTCTTGTTGTCTGGTCTGCCTACAATCAACTGGATCCTTAGGCACACATTGCTACCCAATTCTAGAGATCACAAGATGGTCGGAGGACATGCTATCAATTTGCTACACTTGTTTGATGTGCCTCAGAAGTTCAAAGTGATGAGTCTGATTGTGGAAACAATCAAGAGGACAGCTGCTAACCAGAAGAGAAGCTGTGGGTATGCTCCACACTTTCAGGAGCTCATCAACTCCAAGATGGGCACAGGTACATACTTGTTGGACAAGGAGCACCTTCCTCTGCATCCTGATTTTGAAGATAACACTGTTGTGATGAATGAGGAAGACTCCACATCTGTGCAAGCACATGAGAAGAGAGAGAAGGCAAGGGCAGAGAAAGCTGCAAGGATGCCAACTGTTGAAGAGGCATCTCAAGTGTTCTTCAAGACCAAGAAAGATCAGCTTGGATATCTGATCCAATCCACTTTGAGGATTGAGAAGGGGTTGGCCACCCTGACTCAAAACCAGGAGAGCTTGGAGAGGATCATTGAGTAGAAATTCTATGATCTTGATGTCAAGGTAACTGAGATTCAAACAGCAGTTGAGCAGCTTCAGGAGGAAGCAGAGGAGAAGAAGGGCAAGTCAACTACATATGCTTTTGCTAGAGTGCCCTTAAGCCAGAGGTCTGCTGCAGTGCTAGTCATAGATACTAGAGCTACAACATCAACACCAGCAGCTACAGTTCCACTGCCACCTCCAGCAGCCACTCCACCAGCTCCAACTACATCAAGGGATACCTTTGTTCTCGGAGTTCTATCTACACCACCTCGCGAAGATCAAGCCTGAGAGACGTTTCGTACTATGCATTTTTGAACTTTTTGGTAACTTGTTTCCAAAGGGGGAGAAAAATGTATAGATCATAGGCTTTGAGCGAGAGTGTTGCTTTTTATCTCTCTTGCTATTTTGGTTGAACTACTTTATTGCGTGCTTGTGTGAGATACTTATGAGATGCTTGTTTGATCATGTGTTTGATCATATGCTACCTTAATGCTTGTTGGTTGATACTATCTATTATATCCTAATTTGATCATTCATTTGCTTGGTGATGAGTGCATGGTTTTAAATTATATCATTTTGAGCGCTCCACCAAAATGTATGTGACATGGAAGAGTAACCCATGATCCTAATCAATTGTGCATTTGCATTCAAAAGCAAATTTCTAAATAATGCACAAATTTAGGGGGAGCTCTTGCTTATCACATACTTCTCAAAGCGACGATGTTTTTCAATCCTATGATCATTTGTCGAAGCTTTGATCTATATGTTGTCATCAATTACCAAAAAGGGTAGATTGAAAGTGCAACTATCCCTAGGTGGTTTTGGTAATTCCTAACAACATATAGCTCATTGAGCTAATGCTATTTCAAGATAAATATTTCAGGAAAGCTCAATGTTTGGCATGGCATGGGTAAAGAAAGTGGACCCCTCAAATTGCTAAGGACAAAAGGATTGGCTCAAGCTCAATACTCTGCATTTTCTATTTTAGTGATCCAAGATCACATTGAGTCCATAGGAAAGCCAATAGTATTAAGAGGGGATGAGGTGTTGCTTAATGAGGTTCTTGCTCAAAATGCTTAGTGATATACTCCAAAAACCCTCAACTACTTTCTCATATCCAAATATGTCCCAAACCAAAAGTCAAACTCGGCCCCACCAATTTGATCTATCCGGCACCACCGAGTTCTCTTGACATAGCCACTGCCACAAACCCTAGTCTTTTTGGTCTCATCGATAGGGATCTCGGTCTAACCGAGATGGGATTGTAATCTCTCTGTTTCCCTTCGTAACGATTTGGTCTAACCGAGATGAGCGATCGGTCCCACCGAGATTGCAATGCAAACTCTCTGTTTCCCTTTCATAACGTTTTGGTCCTACCGAGATGAGCGAATCGGTCCCACCGAGTTTGCCTGACCAACTCTCTAGTTAGCTTATTACCAAAATCGGTCTCGTCGAGTTTTTGTAATTGGTCTCACCGAGATTACGTTATGCCCTAACCCTAATGACATCGGTCCCACTGACTTGACATGTCGGTCCCATCGAAAATCCTAACGGTCACATAATGAACCAAATCGGTCCCACCGAGTTCTCGGAATTGGTCCCACCGAGTTTGGTAAATTGTGCGTAACGGTTAGATTTTGTGTGGAGGCTATATATACCCTTCCACCCACTCTTCATTCGTGGAGAGAGCCATCAGAACATGCCTACAGTTCCAACATACATTTCCTGAGATAGAACCATCTACACTTGTGTTGAGGTCAAGATATTCCATTCCAACCACATAAATCTTGATATCTAGCCTTCCCCAAGTTGCTTTCCACTCAAATCATCTTTCCACCAAATCCTATCCTATGAGAGAGAGTTGAGTGTTGGGAGACTATCATTTGAAGCACAAGAGCAAGGAGTTCATCATCAACACACCATCTATTACCTCTTGAGAGTGGTGTCTCCTAGATTGGATAGGTGTCACTTGGGAGCCTCTGTCAAGATTGTGGAGCTGAACCAAGGAGTTTGTAAGGGCAAGGAGATCGCCTACTTTGTGAAGATCTACCCGAGTGAGGCAAGTCCTTCGTGGGCGACGACCATAGTGGGATAGACAAGGTTGCTTCTCCGTGGACCCTTCGTGGGTGGAGCCCTCCGTGGACTCGCGCAACCGTTACCCTTCGTGGGTTGAAGTCTCCATCAACGTGGATGTCCGATAGCACCACCTATCAGAACCACGGATAAAAAATCTCTGTGTCTACATTGCGTTTGCTCCCTCCAAACTCCTCCCTTTAGCTTCATATGCAATTGTTTTACATTCCGCTACTATACTCTTAGAATTTCATGTGTAGGTTGATTGCTTGACTTGTGCTAAGTTGCTAAAATCTGCCAAGAATTAAAATTGGGAAAAGGATAGATTTTTATTTGGTCAAGTAGTCTAATCACCCCCCTCAAGACATACTTTCGATCCTAGACCTACTGTGGTGGCTAGTCCTATTTATAGAGGCCCTGGTCCTCTCCCCAAATGTTTAGGCGGGAAGGGATCCCACAACGGCCAAATTCGAAGGGAGACAACTAGTACAAGTTATCCTGACTAAAGGTGGTCTTCGCGGGCCAAAGGATCTGGTGGTGATGTTGTCTTGGGCTCCACGGCAACCTCCGTCCTGCCGTCCTGATGGTCTTGGTCTTGTTGCACTGATATGGAAACCTTTTCCTAATGCCTCGGGACTCCTCGCCTGCGCTTGCCTCTTTAGCACCAAAGTGGAAACGAGGACACTGCGCGCGCTTGCACCCGCCTGGCTCCGGTCATCATGGCTCGCGTCACGGGAACCTCGCGAGGTGCCCCTTGCCTTGATCTCTCCGCCCCTCGTGAGCCAGCCTGGTGAGGCCGCCCCGAGAAGGTCTTGCGTCGTCCGCCTCGCGAGGCTTGGCCCCTCGCGAGGGTCCTGAGTGTTTGCCGGTGAAGATTGGTCGTATAGGGCCGCTAGTGGAGCCTTGTCGTGGGCTGCAGGCAGGCAAGTTTGGGGACCCCCGTTCCCAGGACGGCTACAGTAGCCCCCGTGCCCAAGGCACGCTCGGACTTGGCTTCGAGGCGAAGCCAAGGGGCAAGTGCGGAGTGCCGCATGCCCCAACAGCCTGTGGTCTCGGTTGACGTGTGGAGATTGATTGGACGTAGGCGCCTCCGCTTCCCCACGCTGCCACGGCAACTGCCCGACTTGACGAGTCCCTGCTGCATGCAGAGAAACATCATAATTACCTATGATCGTGGGGATCGCCCGTTGGCCTTCTCCCGCTATAAATCAGGAGGGGGCGGAGCCCCCGTCGCTCATCTCTTCCTGATCCACTCGCTTCTTCTCCCTTGATTCATTGCTAGTAGCGACTCCCATGGCGCTTGCGAAGAGGTTCTCGGCCGCAGTGAAGGGGAAGGCCCACCAAGAGGGGCCCGGCTCACCGCCGCCCAAGAGGGGGCGCGACCACCCCCGCAAGCACACCGCGACCCCACTGTGGCCCCTCGTGGCCGCGGCGGCGCCTCTTCGCGTGGTGGGAGTCGCCCATGTCGTGGCAGCCCCGTCGATGAAGGGAGGCGCGCCATGGTCGCGCGGCCTCCCCGGCCGTGCTTCCACTCGGAAGAGGTGCTGCCGGAGTTGGTCGTGTGGTCGGAGAACCCGGCCGGCACCTGGCTTCAGGTCCCGCGCTTCTTCACCGGTGAGCTGCTGGCCACAGGTCCAGGTGGTCTCTAGCTGCAGGCGGACGGCTGCTGCAACAAGGCTTCATGGGTCGCGGTCGAGGTCTCTGTCCCAGGCAATGCAGCCCTGGCTCGCGGCTGGCAGATATTTACCCGCGCACGCGACCTGGGCCGATGGTGCACCCTCCACTTCAAGTACGAGGCAACGCGACCCTCTACGTCTGGGTGTTCGGGGAAGATGGTCGCTGCATCAGGTGCTACCCTGAGGACAACGATGGTGGTGAGGTGCTCAGCCTTGGCAATGGCCGTGACGAGGGTAAAGGCGGGCTTGTCCTTGGCGCAGGCCATGGATCGCTCTGCTACGGCGACAACTCCAGCAGCGGCGGCTATGACCAGCCGCCATGCCGCTTTGCCCGCTTCGAGGGTGGCAGTGGGTCATCTCATCGCCGTGCCCCAGTAAAGCGCGAGGAGGGGTCTGGCAGGAGTGCGCCATGGGTCCATCCTCATGAAATGCTGCAGGAGCGCGCGCCACTTCTGTTTTGTTCTTCCTTTTCTTCCTGCATTAAGAGAGAGACAAGTATGGGGCCCCGCAGGGGCGTGCAACGAACCACGATTTCCAAGTTGCTATGCTATGTTTATCGTTCCTGTGTCGTGTTGCAGCATCAATGTTTTAAGTAGGTGCGTAGGAATAAGTTAGCTCGACGCCCTCGAAGTAGCTTTCACCTCGTGAGGCGCGCATCTCCCGGTACCTGGCAAGGCCTCCTTGGCTTGGGAGGCGTCTAGGAACTGCAAAAATTCATTAGGAAACTCTTATTCTTCCGAGCCCTGGTCGCAGGCGCAGCCAGCCGCAAGCCAGTGCTTCGCATCACGGTACCCGAGGGGCACAGATTGGGCGAGGTGCGCTAGCTTGCGAGCTCAAGCGTGGGTGCCTCGCGAAGAACAGGGAAAAACGCTCACGAGGGCACCTGTCCAGCCCCCTCGCGAGGCACGCGAGGGAGAGTACGGATGAAAACAAGGAACCAAGGGCAGAAAAGGAGGCAAAAGGCGATGGAACCAAGCCGGCAAGGAACACCAGAAAGCAAATTTTCATTAAAGACGGGCAAGCCAATTACGGAAAGCAAATGAAAAGCTGCGTCCGGCACCTAGTCTAGTCTTCTCACTAGCGCGAAGCTAAGTGCTGCCACTAGGACGTGGGAGGGAGTCCTCGAGGCCCGATGGCGACACTCCTGAGACTCCGGGGCGTGTACAGCCCCACTCATAATTACGTGAGAGTGTCACGAGCGGAGACCTTCACAGGCACTGGGCCTTGCTTCACAGGCGCCGGGCCTTTGCTTCATGGGTAGAACTTCCGGAGGTGCTGGATGTTCCAGGCGTTCTGGATGGGGACCCCGTCACTACAAAAAAAGACACATCCGTGACATTTTGGGCCGAACAAATTTTTTGTGTGTCATGCATATGACACTTCTATGACGATAATTGTGACAAAATCCGGTATCATCATAGATGTGGTGGGCTCCTACTTCTATGACAAAAAATCATGATAGAAAATGGGCTTTTCGTCCTGGGTGGGCCGGAGACGCAGCTGCATGACATTCTTTGGGCCATCCATGACGGAAAAAACCGTGGTAGAAGCGAGGGGGAGAAAAATTCCGGGGAGTTGCCGGTTACGGTGGGAGGTCGGGGGCCGAGCGATGCACGTTTCTCTCGTACACGTACGTGCATGTGTGAGAGGCGTTGGCTCTAACTGAACCCGAGCGTTGGCTCTAACTGAACCCGAGCGTGGCGTTGGGCTCTAACTGAACCCGAGTGATTGCACTGCAGGCTATGCGTTACTGAACCCGAGCGATCGATCGACGGCTGTTAACTGAACCCGATGGAGCGATTCCTTCGCTGCTGCTGCTAAACTGAAGCTGATCGATTGGATGAACAGTGAGCGTTGCGGGGGTTGGATGAGCGGTGGCGGTGGCGTTGCCTCTTGATGAACAGGACCCCGTGGTGTGGAGGGCTGGATGAACAGTAGACGGTGGAGGGGTGGCCGTGGAGGGGTGGTTGAACATGACCCAGTGGTGTGGAGGGTTGGATGAACAATAGATGGTGGAGGGGTGCCCGTGGAGGGGTGGTTGAACAGTAGCCGGTGGAGTAGCGCGCGGTGGAGGCTGGATGAACAGGAACCCGTGGAGGCTGGAGGAGGTCGACGGTAGCCCGTGGAGGCTGGAGGAGGTCGACGATGGAGATGAACAATATCCCGTGGAGTCCCGTTTTTCGGTACGCCACACCCCTCCCGATGAACACGACCCCCGTTTAGGCCGTAGCGCTCCAACACAAGTCCGTTTCGTCCGTTTTTGCACGCCACACCTCCCGATCAACGGGACCCCGTTTGACCGTAGGGAGGTCCGTTTCGTCCGCTTTTGCGGTACGCCACACCTTCCGATCAACAGGACCCCGTTCGACCGTAGGAGGTCCGCTTCCTCCGTTTTGCAAGACGCCACACCCTCCCGATCAGGCGGGACCCGTTCAACGTAGGGAGGTCTGTTTCCTTCGTTGTGCGGTACGCCAGGCCTCGTTTCCATCGCCTGTTCCGTCCAAGCCCTCCCGATGAACACGACCATGCATTCTGTTCTGACCCAGCCGGTTGGCTCCCCATGAACACGACGACGCTGTTTCTCCGATCCGACCCAGCCATGTACGTATGCGCGAGTAGGCGTTCGAGACCCTGCCCGTATGTACGTATGTGGCCGTATTTTCTTTCTTGCACCCTCGCTGCTGTAATGCGACGTGTACATGCTACGTGCACGCCTACTACGACACGTGCGGCGCCTCTACTACGACACATGGGCGCCTCTACATCGACCAAAGATGTACGCATATCGCCGACCGTAATGACAACGCCACGCACGCTCGACCAGGTGGGTCTCGTATCGTCAGCCCTTCCTTGCCTGCGAAGATGTAGCTGGTGGGTCCCAGCAGTCAGGGGGGCGAATCGTTTTGTTTTTTTTGCCCGGACGCACTTCCTTGCGTGCGAAGATGTAGCTGGTGGGTCCCAGCAGTCAGGGGGCGAATCGTTTTTTTTGCCCGGACGCACTTCCTTGCGTGCGAAGATGTAGCTGGTGGGTCCCAGCAGTCAGGGGGAAACGTTTTTCCCACGAAATACGGTGGCCTGTCCGGTGGGTCCCCGCTATCAGGTGGAGGAATAATTATTTTGCACGTAATAAGGTGGCACTTCCTTGCTGCGGCCGTGGACCCAGCTGTCAGCCTCTCCACATACAGTCCACGTCCGATGGAAGCCGTTCCTTGACCACGTTGACCACGCCGCGCCGAGAGCACCAGGGCGGTGGATAACGGCGAGGCCTAGGAAGGGGGCGACGCGGAGCCGGGGAAGACACGGCAGTGGATGCCCACGCGTAGAGGAGTACGAGGGTTCACTCGTTTGGTGCGGTGTGAGGCTGTCGTCGCCGCAGAATAACAGGGGGTGTGGGTGAGTAGAGGGATGTCCTGGCCAGCGGTGGGAGTAGTAAGGGGCGGTGTCGCCTCTGCCGCATCGCAGACGGCCACGGGAGGCAGGAGCACGAGGCACGGCCGGCGCTGGTTTGGGCGGCTAGAGCAAGAAGACCAGAGGTTGAAGAAGCACTACGGCCGTTGGATGGACATCATACGGTCACTGGAGCTAGAATCGTGCATATTGACTAAGTTGACAGAGCCCTCTGTCCCCGTCAACTTAGTAGGCCCACAAGTCAGCCTGCCACTATACTGGGTCCCAGCTAAAAGGGGGAGTATTCATTTTTTGTGCATAATAAGGAGGCACTTCCTTGCGTGTGAAGATATAGCTGGTGGGTCAAAGCTGTTAGCGGCGGTAAAGTTTTTTCGCGAAATACAGAGGCCCTTTTGGTGGGTCCCCGATGTCAGGTGGAGGAATCATTATTTTGCGCATAATAAGGAGGCATTTCCTTGCGTGCGGCCGTGGACCCAGCTGTCAGCCTCTCCACGTACAATCCACTTCAGATGCATGTCGGTTGTTGACCACGTTGACCAGGCCGCGCCGAGAGCACCAGGGCGGTGGATGACGGCGAGGCCTAGGAAGGGACGACGGAGGCGAGGAAGACTTCGGCAGCTTGTTTCCCACGCGGAGGGGAGTACGATACGAGGGTTTCTTGGTTCGTCTGCCGTCACGGGAGAATAACATCGTGTGGGTGAGTAGAGGGATGGCTAGGCCATGATGGGAGTACGGTGGGCGGTGAGGGCTGCTGGCGGCAAAGACACCCGTCATGAGGAGGAGGAGCGAGCAGTCCGGCGCTTGTTTGAGCAGCTGGAGCAGGAAGAGCAGAGATTGAAGAAGCACGATGGCCGTTGGATGGACATCGTACGGTCACTGGAGCTAGAATCGTTCATATTGACTAATTTAACAAAGCCCTCCGTCCCCGTCAACTTAGTACGCCCACAAGTCAGCCTCCCACCTGGTGGGTCCCAGCTAGCAGGGGGAGTATTCATTTTTCTGTGCGTAATAAGGAGGCACTTCCGGTGGGTCCGAGCTGACAGCGGGGGAAACGTTTTTTTCACGAAATACGATGGTCCGTCCGGTGGGTCCCAGCAGTCAGGGGCAAACATTTTTTTCGCGAAATACGGTGGCCCGTCCGATTGGTCCCAGCAGTCAGGGGGGAAACGTTTTTTCCACGAAATACTGGTGGCCCGTCCGGTGTGTCCCTGCTGTCAGGTGGAGGAATAATTATTTTGCGCGTAATAAGGAGGCACTTCCTTGCGGCTGTCGTGGACCCAGCTGTCAACCTCTCCACGTACAGTTCTCTTCCGATGGAAGTCGGTCGTTGACCACATTGACCACGCAGCGCCGGGAGCACCACGGCGGTGGCCGACGGCGAGGCCTAGGAAGGGGACGACGCGGAGCCGGGGAAGACACGGCAGTGGATGCCCACGCGAAGAGGAGCACGAGGGTTCACTGGTTCAGCTGCAGTGTGAGGCTGCCGTCGCCGCAGAATAACAGGGGGAGTGGGTGAGTGGAGGGATGGCCTGGCCAGCGGTGGGAGTAGTATGGGGACGGTGAGGCCTCCCATGGCAAAGACAGCCGGCCATGGGGGGCAGGAGCATGCGGCACGACCGGCGCTGCTTTGGGCGGCTGGGGCAAGAAGACCAGAGGTTGAAGAAGCACTACGACCGTTGGATGGACATCGTTGACCACGCCGCACTGATGTCTACTACACAACCTTCTTCTTGTAGACGTTGTTGGGCCTGCAAGTGCACATGTTTGTAGGACAGTAGCAAATTTCCCTCAAGTGGATGACCTAAGGTTTATCAATCCGTGCGAGGCGTAGGATGAAGATGGTCTCTCTCAAACAACCCTGCAACCAAATAACAAAGAGCCTCTTTTGTCCCCAACACACCCAATACAATGGTAAATTGTATAGGTGCATTAGTTTGGCGAAGAGATGGTGATACAAGTGCAATATGGATAGTAGATAACAGTATTTGTAATCTGAAAATATAAAAACAGCAAGGTAACTAATGATAAAAGTGAGCGTAAACGGTATTGCAATGATAGGAAACAAGGCCTTGGGTTCATACTTTCACTAGTGCAAGTTCTCTCAACAATAATAACATAGATAGATCATATAACAATCCCTCAACATGCAAACAAAGAGTCACTCCAAAGTCACTAATAGCAGAGAACAAACGTAGAGATTATGGTAGGGTACGAAACCACCTCAAAGTTATTCTTTCCAATCAATCCGTTGGGCTATTCCTATAAGTGTCACAAACATCCCTAGAGTTCGTACTAGAATAACACCTTAAGACACAAATCAACCAAAACCCTAATGTCACCTAGATACTCCATTGTCACCTCAAGTATCCGTGGGCATGATTATACGATATGCATCACACAATCTCAGATTCATCCAACCAACATAAAAGTACTTCAAAGAGTGCCCCAAAGTTTCTACCGGAGAGTCAAGAACATGTGCCAACCCCTATCCATAGGTTCATGGGCGGAACCCACAAGTTGGTCACCAATACATACATCAAGTGGCACATGATATCCCATTGTTACCACAGATAAACACGGCAAGACATACATCAAGTGTTCTCATAAAAGACTCAATCCGATAAGATAACTTCAAAGGGGAAACTCAATCCATTGCAAGAGAGTAGAGGGGGAGAAGAAACATAAGATCCAACTTCAATAGCAAAGCTCGGGATACATCAAGATCGTGCCATAGAGGGAACACGAGAGAGAACACGAGAGAGAGAGAGAGAGAGAGAGAGAGAGAGAGAGAGAGATCAAAAACATAGATACTGGTACAAACACACAGCCCCGAGGGTGAACTACTCCCTCCTCGTCATGGATAGCGCCGGGATGATGAAGATGGCCACCGGTGATGGGTTCCCCCCCGGCAGGGTGCCGGAACGGGCTCCCGAGAGGTTTTTGGTGGCTAAAGAGGCTTGCGGCGGCGGAACTCCAGATCTAATCTCTGTCCTGGAAGTTGTACGATACGTAGGTATATATGGGTGCAGGGGGTACGTCGGTGGACCGAAGGGGGGGCCACGAGGCAGGGGGGCGCGCCCCCACCCTCGTGAGCATGTCCCTTCTTTCCAGACGTGCAATCCAAGTCCATCGGGTGGCTTTCCTTCCAAAAATAACGTCTCCAGTTGATTTCATTCCGTTTTGACTCCGTTTGATATTCCTTTTCCTCGAAACACTGAAATAGGCATAAAACAAGAATCGGCCCGGGCCTCCGGTTAATAGGTTAGTCCCAAAAATAATATAAAAGTGGATAATAAAGCCCAATATTGCCTAAAACAGTAGATAATATAGCATGGAGCAATCAAAAATTATAGATACGTTGGAGACGTATCAAGCATCCCCAAGCTTAATTCCTGCTCGTCCTCGAGTAGGTAAATGATAAAAAGATAATTTTTGATGCGGAGTGCTACTTGGCATAATTTCAATGTAATTATTCTTAATTGTGATATGAATATTCAGATCCGAATTAAAATAAAAGTTCATATTGATAAAATAAATAGTAATACTTCAAGCATACTAATCAAAGTAATCATGTCTTCTCAAAATAGCATGGCAAAAGAAAGTTCATCCCTACAAAATCATATAGTTAGGCTATGCTTCATTTTCGTCACACAAAGATGTTCCCAACTTCTATACCCCGATGACAAGCCAAGCAATTGTTTCATACTTAAATAATCTCAAACTTTTTCAACCTTCACGCAATACATGAGCGTGAGCCATGGATATAGCACTATGGGTGGAATAGAATATGATGATGGGGATTGTGTGGAGAAGACAAAAAAAGAGAAAGTATCACATTGACGAGGATAATCAACGGGCTATGGAGATGTCCATCAATTGTTGTCAACATGAGGAGTAGGGATTGCCATGCAATAGATGCACTGGGGCTATAAATGAATGCTCAACAAAAGAAAACTAGTGGTGTGCATCCAACTTGCTTGCTCACGAAGACCTAGGGCATTTGAGGAAGCCCATCGTAGGAATATACAAGCCAAGTTCTATAATGAAAAATTCCCACTAGTATGAAAAAGACAACTTATGAGACTCACTATATGAAAAACATGGTGCTACTTTGAAGCACAATATATGAGACTCACTAGATGAAGAACAAGGTGCTACTTTGAAGCACTAGTGTGGAAAAAGAGATAGTAGCATTGCCCTTTTTATTTAGTTTCTTTTTTTTGGGCCTTTCTTTTTTTCTTTTTGGCCTTTCTCTTTTTTTTGGCAATGCTCTAATAATGATGATCATCACACTTCTATTGATTACAACATAAGGATTACAACTCGAAACTAGAACAAGATATGACTCTATATGAATGCCTCCGTGATGTAAGGGATGGTGCAGTGAATCAAGAGTGACATGTATGAAAAATAATGCATGGTGGCTTTGCCACAAATACGATGTCAACTACATGATCATGCAATGGCAATATGACAAAAGTAAAGTATGTCATGATGGTGATGAACGGAACGGTGGAAAGTTGCATGGCAATATATCTCGGAATGGCTATGGAAATGCCATAATAGGTAGGTATGGTGGCTGTTTTGAGGAAGATATAAGGAGGTTTATGTGTGATAGAGCGTATCATATCACGGGGTTCGGATGCACCGGCGAAGTTTGCACCAATTCTCAAGGTGAGAAAGGGCAATGCACGGTACCGAAGAGGCTAGCAAAGGCGGAAAGGTAAAAGTCCGTATAATCCATGGACTCAACATTAGTCAAAAGAACTCATATACTTATTGCAAAAATTTAGAAGTCATCAAAAATCAAGTATTACGCACATGCTCCTAGGGGGATAGATTGGTAGGAAAAGACCATCGCCGCTTCGACCGCCACTCATAAGGATGCACAAGCTGTGTACACTTCATGTTTCAAATTTTTCACACAACTTTAACCATACGTGCATGCTACGGGATTTGCAAACTTCAACATAAGCATTTCTCAAATTCACAACTACTCAACTAGCACGACTTTAATATTATCACCTCCATATCTCAAAACAATTATCAAGCATCAAACTTATCTTAGTATTCAACACACTCAAAAGAAAGTTTCACATATCTTGATTACCAACTATATTAATATTAAGTAAATTACCATGCTATTAAAGACTCTCAAAACAATCTAAGTGAAGCATGAGAGATCAATAGTTTCTTTAAAACAAATCCACCACCGTGCTCTAAAAGATCTAAGTCAAGTACTAGAGCAAAAATTATCACGCTCAAAAGATATAAGTGAAGCACATAGAGTATTCTATCAAATTCCAATTCATGTATGGCTCTCTCAAAAGGTGTGTACAGCAAAGATGATTGTGGTAAACTAACAAGCAAAGACACAAATAATACAAGACGCTCCAAGCAAAAACACTTATCATGTGGTCAATAAAAATATAGCTCCAAGTAAATTACCTATGGAAGTAGACGAAAGAGGGGATGCCTTCCGGGGCATCCCCAAGCTTTGACTTTTTGGTGTCCTTGGATTATCTTGGGGGTGCCATGGGAATCCCCAAGCTTAGGCTCTTGCCACTCCTTGTTCCATAATCCATCAAAAGAAATCATCCAAAACTTGAAAACTTCACAACACAAAACTCAATAGAAATCTCGTGAGCTCCGTTAGAGAAAGAAAACAAAAGACTAATTTAAGGTACTGTAATGAACTCATTATTTATTTATATTGGTGTTAAACCTACTGTATTCCAACTTCTCTATGGATTATAAATTATTTTACTAGCCATAGATTCATCAAAATAAGCAAACAACACACGCAAAACAGAATCTGTCAAAAACAGAACAGTCTATAGTAATCTGTAACTAACGCAAACTTATGGAACTCAAACAATTATACCAAAATTAGAGGACCTAGAAAATTTGTTTATTGATCAGAAGCAATTGGACTCAGTATTGTATCACGTTCTGGTGATTTTTAACAATTCGGGCACTGAGCGCAAAGTTTCTGGAAATTACAGCAAGATCAAATAACTATCATCCAAGAAGATCCAATAGGTTTAACTTGGCACAAACACTAATTAAAACATGAAAACACATCTAAACAGAAGCTAGATGGATTATTTATTCCTAAAAAGAACCAAAAAGCAATAAACTAAAATAAAATTGGGTTGCCTCCCAACAAGCGCTATCGTTTAACGCCCCTAGCTAGGCATGATGATTTCAATGATGCTCACATAAAACATAAGAATTGAAACATAAAGAGAGCATCATGAAGAATACGACTAGCACATTTAAGTCTAAACCACTTCCTATGCATAGGGATTTTGTGAGCAAACAACTTATGGAAACAATAATCAACTTGCATAGGAAGGTAAAACAAGCATAACTTCAAAACTTTAAGCACATAGAGAGGAAACTTGATATTATTGCAATTCCTACAAGCATATATTCCTCCCTCATAATAATTTTCAGTAGCATCATGAATGAATTGAACAATATAACCAGCACCTAAAGCATTCTTTTCATGATCTACTAGCATAGATAATTTATTACTCTCCACATAAGAAAAATTCTTCCCATTCGGAATAGTGGGAGTATCACAAGAGACTTGAACACTAAAAATTGTTTCCACATTAAAAGAGTAATGTTCAGAAAAAGGATAATCATAATCATGACAAATTTTATACATATAATAACCACTACTTTTTATAGCATAAGTTTCATCACAATAATCATCATAGGTAGCAACTTTGTTCTCATCATAATCGATTGAAACCTCTCCCAAGATAGTGGAATCACTAAATAAAGTTGACACTCTTCCAAGTCCACTTTCATATTCATCACAATAAATTCAACATCCTCCAAAATAGTGGGATCAGTACTTCCTAAAGTTGACACTCTTCCGAACCCACTTTCATGAATATAATCATCATAGGTAGGAGGCATGCTATCATCATAACAACTTTGCATATCAAAACTTGAGAGGCTAAAAATATCATCTTCATTAAACATATCCTCCCCAAGATTGGGACAAACATTAATTGCAGCAAATATATTATCAAATATGTCATTCTCATCAAACATAGCTTCCCCAAGCTTGGGCCTTTTCATATCATAAGCATAATCACTCTCATCATTAATAGTATGGATAGCACCAATAGTATAGCAATTATCATTATCACAAGTAGTAGGAGCAACATCATTTGGAAGGGATACCTTTTTACCTTTGTTGCCCCTTATTTTCCTTTTCTTCTTCACATTATGTGTGGGCTCAACCTTCCTCTTTGAGATCCTTATTGATGAGATTGGTTGAATAGAAAGCTCCTCCTCGTGACCTGATTCATCATAAGAAATAATAGGAGGGTATTGGGAAGTCTCTTCCCTTTCATTAGTATTCTCTTCATTCTATATTTGTTTTCTTTTCTTTATGTACTTGGCAATATAAGGATTTTCAATGCAATTCACCGCATAATACATATAAATCTTTTCTAGATCAAAATCAAGAATTTTATCAAGACTAAATTTTGGAATACCCTCAGTTATACGTTTCATTTCTTCCTACCCCAAAAGAAGGCTAAGCTCTTTATGATGCTCAAGGGTAATCAAATTATCACAATATTTGGACACGACTTGATCATGAAACAAATAGCATTGGAGCTTTAAATGACCATGTTCATTGCAAAGTTCACAAGGGGCATGAAAAATATTGAATCTTTCACACATTCATCTAGCTCTTCTTGCAACAATTTGGTTTCTAAGTACTTATGCCTCTTGCAATATCTATCTTCTTTATTTGGTGTGTTAATGCAAACATGCACTCCACAGAAGTTGACATGCTTATGAGAGATATTATGATTATGACTAGAGCAATCATCATTAGTACTATGGATATTCAAGGAGTTTATACTAACAACATTGCAATCATGCTCATCATTCAAAGATTTAGTGCCAAACATTTTAATGCATTCTTCTTCTAGCACTTGAGCACAATTTTCCTTTCCATCAAACTCACGAAAGATATTAAAAACACGAAGCGTATGAGACAAACTCAATTCCATTTTTTTGTAGTTTTCTTTTATAAACTAAACTAGTGCTAAAACAAGAAACATAAAGATTCGATTGCAAGATCTAAAGATATACCTTCACTTACCTAGCCTCCCTGGCAACGGCGCCAGAAAAGAGCTTGATGTCTACTACACGACCTTCTTATTGTAGACGTTGTTGGGCCTGCAAGTGCACATGTTTGTAGGATAGTAGCAAATTTCCCTCAAGTGGATGACCTAAGGTTTATCAATCCGTGGGAGGCATAGGATGAATATGGTCTCTCTCAAACAACCCTGCAACCAAATAACAAAGAGTCTCTTGTGTCCCCAACACACCCAATACAATGGTAAATTGTATAGGTGCACTAGTTCGGCGAAGAGATGGTGATACAAGTGCAATATGGATAGTAGATAAAAGTATTTGTAATCTGAAAATATAAAAACAGCAAGGTAACTAATGATAAAAGTGAGCGTAAACGGTATTGCAATGACAGGAAACAAGGCCTAGGGGTCATACTTTCACTAGTGCAAGTTCTCTCAACAATAATAACATAGATAGATCATATAACAATCCCTCAACATGCAACAAAGAGTCACTCCAAAGCCACTAATAGCGGAGAACAAACGTAGAGATTATGGTAGGGTACGAAACCACCTCAAAGTTATTCTTTCTAATCAATCCGTTGAGCTATTACTATAAGTGTCACAAACAGCCCTAGAGTTCGTACTACAATAACACCTTAATACGTGCCATAGAGGGAACATGAGAGAGAACACGAGAGAGAGAGATCAAACACATAGCTACTGGTACATACCCTCAGCCCCGAGGGTGAACTACTCCCTCCTCGTCATGGATAGCGCCGGATGATGAAGATGGCCATCGGTGATGGGTTCCCCCTCCGTGAGTCAACGGGCTCCCGAGAGGTTTTTGGTGGCTACAGAGGCTTGCGGCAGCGGAACTCCCGATCTAATCTATGTTCTGGAAGTTTTACGATACGTAGGTATATATGGGTGCAGGGGGTACGTCGGTGGACCGAAGGGGGGGCCACGAGGCAGGGGGCGCTCCCCAGGGGGGTGGGCGCGCCCCCGACCCTCGTGAGCACCTCCCGTCTTTCCTGACGTGCACTCCAAGTCCATCGTGTGGCTTTCCTTCCAAAAATAACTTCTCCAGTTGATTTCGTTCCGTTTTGACTCCGTTTGATATTCCTTTTCCTTGAAACACTGAAATAGGCATAAAACAACAAATCTGGGCTGGGCCTTCGATTAATAGGTTAGTCTCAAAAATAATATAAAAGTGGATAATAAAGCCCAATATTGCCTAAAACAGTAGATAATATAGCATGGAGCAATAAAAAATTATAGATACGTTGGAGACGTATCACGCGCCGAGAGCACCAGGGCGGTGGACGACGACGAGGCCTACGAAGCGAACGACATGGAGCCGGGGAAGACACGGCAGTGGCTGCCCACGCGGTGGAGAGTACGAGGGTTGACTGGTTCGGCTGCCGTCGCCGGAAAATAACAGGATGTGTGGGTGAGTAGAGGGATAGACAGGCCAGGGATGCGAGTATGATGGGGCCGTGAGGCCTGCCCGGCAGCACTGCCGGCCATGGGAGGCGAGAGCAGGTGGTTCCGATGGCGCTGGTTTGGGCGGCTGGGGCAGGAAGATCAGAGACTGAAGAAGCACGATTGCCATTAAATTGACATCTAACGGTGTGACGCTGGTAGAGTCGATTGTTGACCAAGTTTCTTTTTTGCGAAGCCTTGTGTACACATGAACTTGGTAGGCCCACAAGTCAGCCTCCAAATCTGTGGCAGACAACATAAAGCCCATTTGCTATTTTTTTATAATTTTCAGCCCATTTGCTAATTCTTAAGTAATTTATTACAGCCCATTTTCTGCCCAGGACCACAGTCAAAAAGTTCAACCTTATTTTGCATATTTCGATGGAGTCCGAACTGTTGTAATCCCGAAATGATAAACATTTTTTTAAGAACTTATGAATTTGCCAAAAAAAATCGTTTTGTTTTTGTGAGCAAATAAGACGTGGGACAATTGAGTTGGTTTAAGGGAAAACCAGTGGTAAAAAAATCAGCACTGGGTGGGAAAAAACAGCAAAAATAAGGATGTAAATATGAAAAGGGAATTTCATGTGTTTTCAATATAATGACACGTGTATATGAACTAGTAAAACTATAGGTAGAGATTAGAAAACGGATGTAGGACATACGTTTCAAGAGGAAAATAGAACTGGGCTGTGTGTTTGATTCAAGAAAAAACCGCTGCGGATGTTGTAAGACAAAATATAACTAACTTATTTGGCGGGCGAGGCCGATGAGATACCTGCTGGATATTTGTGCCCCGTTGTCATCATGGGTTGGGCCTCTTAAAAACAAAACCAACCCTGGGCAGTCTGCAGCCCAGTTGAAACTTGTTTGACCTGAAAAAACAATATACTTGCTTAATAAACGAGAATTTCGCAAGTATGCATCGATAACTGGGATGCAGCACGGATTTTTTTATCGTGATAATAAGTGCATGCACTTGTTTCGAAAAAATTGGAGAACTGGGAATTCGAAGGGCGGGTGCTTATGCTACCCATCAAATAAAAATCAGGTGCTTGAAAATTCGTTTTGAAACAAATGATTCAGCTTTATATCCACGCCGACCCTCAGCATGATGGTTGGAAGCAAATGCCAGTTCATACCAAAAGATCGTTAACAACAATACCAACTTGCAGACAACAAGGTAGTACAACTACCAATACCTAACTAACTTATAATCTTTTTACTACTGGCCCGAGTGTTCGTCTGGTAGAAAATCTTGCAGAGGACCAGTTCCCGCTCCTTCTCTTGCTCCAGGCCCCTGAGGTGGTACTGGTGCATCACCCAGTTGGTCCTCTGCTGGTCGAAGTTCTTGTTGGTGTGCAGCACCAGAACCTTTTTTGCTGCCCGTTTGCCGGCCGTTGACCATCGCCGACAAGGTATTGCCGGTCTTGTGCCACATCGCGTGCATGCCGCACTCCGACTGTATCTTGCGACGTGTCCACGTGCCCCTTTTGAACGCCCTGGAATTGCGCTGGAAGAATTGCTTCCTTAGGCCACTCAGTGTGATACCTGCAGTATTGTGGAATATAGGTTTTAGTATACGTAGTTGGCATTTTCATAACATCTTTGGCATGTTGCAGTCACTTGTTTCACTTTTTATTAACTATCAAATTGTAATTGCTTCACCAGGTCTGCGTCTAAAAAGAAAAATAGAGCTATAAACAAAGGAATATATTTGTGCAAGTAGACGGCCGACCGGTGTCTTACCTGGAAGTTTCTCAGGTTGGGTGTAGCATATGTTGTGCTCATTGTCGATGGTTGGTATGAACAAATCGATGAGAGACTGAAATCTCGTCTTGTCAAAGACTCACTTTGGGCTCAAGGTGCTCGATCAGCTCCTCGATCCGTGGGATCGAACTTGACGCCACCGGCAAAGCACCGGCTAATCCTTCTTCGACTTGCATAGGTAATTCTAGTTATATGGTACTCAATGTATGATCAATCGACTGTTTTAAGTGAATGATGAAAGATTTCGACAGATAAGTGGTACTCCAAATCTGAAGTCCAGAATACCCGAACACGCCGCCAGGATTCTTGTGTCACCTCACGCACAGTGTGTTGTCACGTCAATTCAATGTGTGGACATGATGAATAATTTGACCGACGTATACTAGTACTCCTACTGTACTACTTACTAGTCGTATTTAGTGTCACAATTTATACATAGGTTTAACTAACAAGTACACACTTGAAGCCTAACTGATATATATATGGCTTCTGCATAGCATCTCCATCATCATTATCAGTACATCCTACACAGGTGAGTTATGATGCACTTGATCCCAGGAAGGTATCTATCCTTCAAACCAGAGGAGTGCTTCAAACTAAGAACAATATATAATATCCAACAAAAGAGGGTCGTGCTACAGCAGGAGAATACATGGCTCAGTCTAGATATCAGCACGAATCAAGTTGTGCATATTTACTGTTGGCATGAACCACATCGCCGCATGTCGGGTTTGCAAAAGCCATCCATCGCATGGAAGCTTGATGCCTTTCACACACTGAAGATTACCTGGCAACAAGCTGTGTTGACGAATCTCTGGATATGGTGATTCATGAAACCCATGGTATGATGTGTAAACACAGCCCCCCTCGTGAATGGAAGTTGCGTAGCACAGTAATCATCGCCGGTGATATGATCGATGATTGGTTGGATGATCGGATAATTGAGCCCGAGGAACAAGGAGTGGTTGCCGAGGCTGTAAACCCGCCTCCAGTTGAATACGCCCTGGCCGAACGTAGCTGGGATCTTTCTCGAACACGAAGCAGCCATAGCCATCAATGTCATTTAACGCATACGCATTGTACCGCTTGTGGTTTGATGTAATGGTTTGGTCAATTTGGTACGCGTATGAATGAGCGTCAAATGACCGCCGTTAGCTGAACGAGCGATAAACCACCACCCATCGGTGGTATGATTCCGTGTCCCGAATCATGAAGGCCAGCGCATTTGCGTCTGCTGCAACAATTCAAATTGGAGACCAAAAGGACAAAAATAAACAATAATGTTCAGAGTATGTGTGGAATTAAGATTATTATAACAGTGACACATATCATAGACAGAAAAGTGCAATGCCCTGGTCATAATCATACCCCAAGTTTAAAAAATAAGCCAATGGCTTTCATATTCTATCAACATGTCATGGTTCAAACATCATGTAACAATGAGAGGAAAACAACTATGACAACGCCTACTCATATTCTACCATAGCACTTACTACTACTGTTCTCATATCAACTCTAAGCAATAACATGCGTTGTTATAAAACTCTTGTAAACGAGAGTAACATATAGCAATCATGATGTTATGCTCATAATATGTATTCTAACAATCATTAGATGCCAATTGTTCTCATATCAACTGTAACAATAACATGTGTGGTCATAAAAATCTAGGAAATGAGAGGAACTCATAGCAATGATGTGGTTATAGACATGCTATGCATTCTAAATTTGTAACAAATGAACAGACAGTCGTATTGATAAGGTAAAGATGAGATGAGATAGAACAATTACACAACGATAGATTCCACCAGTATAGGCAGCCAATCTGTACGTCGACCACGTAAAAGATGCCATCGTGCACTATAGCATCAAACAGAAATGTTGCCTCAACAGGATTGATGATGAGCCATAACCATGTATGGTGACCGGATTCCAGATAGACTAATCCCATGTTAAACAAGGCAATGAGCTTGTAATCCATGTAGTCTTCTGATGGTGTGGGCACTTCGCAGATTACAACTTTCTGCAAACAGAGGTTGAGCCAAAAGCTTGATGCGTCTCGTGTGTAGTAGGCAGGAGTGTCCGGCGGGCCGCGAGGCTCGATGTCGGCGGTATCCAACGATGGAAGGGTGATCTCTCGCTGGGTTTATATATCCACGAGACGCCACAGACTACCTGTGTGGTGGATGAGGACGATCCAGTTGGCCTTCATGCCCGCCTAGTAGTGGCCGCGCATGAAGGACAGGTGGACGGGTAGTGGTAGCATGTCGAGGGGCACCACGACAACCTCCGTAGGATCGTCAAGTCTGTGTCTGGGTCACCTGCGAGGATCGGGCATCGCAAAGCGGTGTCTTGAAAAGAGCCGGCGGTTGCGCATTTAGTAGACGGGTACAAAGACACCGAGCATGCGGCAGACGGACGGTCTTGAGTAGGTCCATACGATTCTGATCTGCTCCAAGAGAACATCGGGAGGGAATTCCAATCAGCGGCTCTGCGTGTCGGTCGGTTACGCCATTGGGGTTTTCGGTGCTCGCGAGCCAGCGGGAAGTGGATTTGGGTGGGCGAGCGAAGAAGCTTCTCCTCGTGTGGCGAGCAAAGGAGCTGGGGGATATGGTACGCAGCGAAAGCAACCAAGGAAGATGGCGGCAGACGGGCGAAAGCAGTGAGCGGGGTAAATGGTATGCGGCCGACGATGGGGAAGAGAGGAGGAAGAAGAAGAGAGGAGGAAGAAGAGTGGAAGACGGGGAAGAAAGTGCATTAAATCTCAATTCTACTAGTACTACTACCAGGATATACCATCTTTCGGAGTGTAAATAGTTACACCGATGACATGTGGGTCTACCACAAGAGGGCCCATATGTCATTTAATGGAGGACAGAGGTGCGTAGGCGTATTTGCGGAAGCGTGCTCTACTGGCAAACATGATGGCAGTACTGGGTAAGGCTGATTTAGTAACAACAACACGTTGGTTCAGCTTATTAATTACGTGTCCCATCTGCTGCAATGTGTATTGTCACTTCACTGCGAAGACTAGTTATTAGTTCTCTCTGACCGAGATGGGGAATAATGGATCGCGAGGACTTCCTTTCTACAGGCCTCTACGCTCACTTCACTCATTTTGCTCCGTACCTAGTCACTTGTTGAAATCTGTAGAAAGACAAATACTCTGTATTTGGGAACAGAGGGAGGCTTTTACTCCGTACTATTTGGGAACAAAGGGAGTATCACCATATGGAGGGAACAGAGGAAGCTTGAAATATGAACATGTCAATGGCAGGGAGTAAGCCCCATGCATGCAACATGCAACACTCACACGTACAAATGGACGCACGCAACACTCACGCACCCATGCGGCACACAAAGACACGACGCGACACACACACAGCTCACGCTCAAGTGCTCAACCTACTCCCTACGTCCGTGGAAGACTGTACATTTAGAGATTTACACATTGACAAGGGCATAATTAACGCCCAAAAGTAGCAGACTTATGTGTGCATGCGACCATTGAGATAAGAAGATTAAATGAAGGTCGTTGCATGCTGTAATTAAGGATAGACATGTAGCCTATACCTACAGCACAAGTTGGTGCATTAGTCAATCAATATCGATTTAGATTAAAGGCTAAATGCATTGGAAGTATAGATGTACATTATGTACCACACTCTTTGTTTTGTAGCCGATGTACACTCTTTGTTGTAAGACCGAGGGAGGACACATGCATGCACTCACATACACAGCCAGGGCGGTTCGCGCGCAAGGGTTGGACTCGTGTCGCTCCTGCGTAAAGTTTTGTTTAACTGATTTCTTTGCTCTGCCAACTGACAGATGGGACCTAGAAACCAGGTGACAATTTAACCAGTCAACAAAGTGCCACGTCGACTATGTGGCCGGTCAGTAGGGTGCAATACGGTGCTCTACGATGAGCTAGTGATCGTATAATCGCCGCGAAACTATATATAGTGACCGTAAAGAGCGTATTGTTACATACGTTGACCGCCAGTGTATTTTTCTCGTTTCAAATTAAGCCATATTAATCGGAAAGGATGCAGTATAGACTACTACTAGTACTAGTACTCCTTTGATGTGTCCCATCAACTCGCCGAACAAGGAGAAGCTTGCTTACTACGCCTCTCCCTCTCCCACGCGCGCGGTGGTTCGCAGGATGAGGAGAGGTTTTGACCTGGCGCCTCCCTCTCTCCTCCTCTCCCTCTCCCTCGCCCTCGCCCTCGCCTCGCCCTCGCGGTGGACGTGCAGCAGTTCAATCCGTGTCGATTGCGGAAGCATATTGTCTTGTAGTATCATCATTGTTGGACCTTCCAAGAGGCGAAGAGCCAAGTGCAAGGTTCACACGAGTACGAACTGTTGAACCTCCCGAAGAGGCAAAGAGCCAAGCGCAAGGTTTTATAGGAGTTGTCGTCCTAGTAGGAGTGTACTACAACTATAGCGAACGATGCTACTGTATGATGCCGCCACGTCACGTATATCCAAAGCTGTGCCACCTTTTTTTCTCAAAGAGTGTGTTGGAGCCCGTGCAACAACCACACAAGTTGCACGTACACATAACACATTTACTAGTAATAAATTCTAAAGGACAAATGCCAGTATGCCACACAAGTTCATCTCCAATTCATGTGATAAATTTGTGCATGACTAGTCTACATCTATTCACAGCGCTACCGTTCACAATTACCATACTCCACTTACATCGTTATAGATGGACTACATGCATGTCCTCCTCCGTGTTCCAGTCCTGTGTGTTCTTCATGGATGGCACGATCCATAGCGGTGGGCAACGGAATCATTGTCGCAGCTTTCTAGTCCGGTTCCACACGATGGAGACTCATCCAAGCTGAAGCGGCATAAATCGTGGATAGCGTGTCCCAACATGTCGTTCATCCGGCGGTGCGCACTGAAGACACAACCATGCTTCATGAACGGCAGGCCTTCCGTGTCGTGCACGGAAGGTGGCATCCGCTGCACAATGGGGTAGCTGTCCCGTTGAAAAGCAAGTACTCTCCAAGGGTGTTCCTCGGCACCCACGCAGCATCACGGGGGTCGCACTCGGCGCCGTTCATCTGGTACACGCGGCATCCCAGATCTGGACACATGGTGACATACATAGTCAAGGTCCATGCATAATAATGTTGTGCTCAAATATGACGGTCGAATATCTTGTGCAGCAAATAGTACTACTCCGGTATAGAGGAAGTAAAATAACCGCCTTATTATATATAGCCACTCTTGGCTACATGGATGAGATAGTAAGACATGGAAAAACAAAAATGGTAGCAGCTAGTGGGTTCAAGTCTTCAAGGGCCTAGCTATACGCGTCCTCCAAGGTAAAAAGTACTCCTACTAGTACTACTAAGTATACTACTAGTACAACAATGAAAGAGAAGGCGAGAGGGTTAAAAAAATGGAATACCTGGGTAGATGGTGATGGTCCGATCGTGGTAGATTGTGTGACCATGTTGCACATCAGTGGTACCATGGGTAACGCATCGCTAAGATAGTTGATCCCAATATGCCAAAGTCAGCTACAAGGTTCCAGGTTAGACCAAATCGCGGATGCAAATGCACATCCAGGTTCGGCGATCTTATTTTGATCGGGGGATGACTGGTCCCTGCAAAATAATGGAGTACCGTTAGGGATGCAAATGATGGTTTGTGCATTCCGTTTATAATCTTCCGTACTGTAGGATGGCAACCAGATGAAACAAGTCCCCTGGCTTGTCACCGCGAAGAAGCGGCCTAGATGGTGCACGGCGTCTTCGAACGTGTAGGGGTACGAATCTGTCGTCGCCAACATGCGCCAGCCTCTGTCGTTACTGCGTCTTGCATTGATGGCAATCCTTATGTCGAACACCGCGATGAGATAGTAATCATCGTAGCCGCGTCGCTTTGTCGGCGGGTCTGCAATTGCTATCTTCTTCAATCTCATGTAGGCATCATCATACGTATTCAAGCCCAGCCAGTCCGGAAGGCCGATCCCAATGGTGGAGAAGGGTCTCACCGAACGGCCGCGCTTCTTGTGGATGTTGTGCAAAATGATGGTGGTATCCGGCCGGAGGTATGCAAGCCAATCTTTGTTGGCACCGACCCAGACCTACGTATAAGACGGTGGGCAGCGGAGAAATTACGGGATGGAAATGGAATAACTAAGTACTACATGATCAAACTCCATTACTGACCTGCTCATCGGACAAAATCCGACTGCCTCTCAACGTCGGCAACTCCGTCGGAGAAGGCTGAGATGATGGCCTCCTCGGTCACCTTGGGAATCTTGAGGCGTGCGTTGTTGAAGCGCTGGATGTACTTCTGCAGGGTCTCTCCTGGCTGCTGCTTGATGCGGTGCATGTCGCTCCAGCAGGAGGCCGGTCGTGAGTGCCTTGGAAGTTGGCGATGAAGCGGGTGCGCATCTCGTCCTGTGGAGGTGATCGTGCTGTGAGCCAGTTCAGAGCTGTGCGGCGCCGCCTTTTGAGCGCCATGGGAAACCAGTTCGCCATGACCTTCGCCCCGTTGGCGGCTTGATGCCCAGCTCGTAGAGCTGGTGGAACTCCGCAGGGTCGGCCGTGCCGTCATAGCGAGGAGGCAGGTCTGGCTTGAACTTGCTGGGCCACGCGACGCCGCGTAGCTCGGTGGTGAAGGCGCGGCAGCCTGCAGTGGCCACGGGAGGCCTTTGGTGATGCAGGGCTTGGTCTTGTGGGTCCCTGTGCGCTGCCGCTGGGAGCAGCGCGGACTCTTGGCGTGCCGGAGCAGGAGCGCGGTCGTGACGGGTCGGTGGAGGGAGCACTCGGGCAGCTTCTTGGGGGTGAGGGACCTCTTGATAGCTCTGCTCTTGCTGCGCTGGTGCCGGACGGAGTGGGTTCCGCCCAGGGGCCACACGCCTTGGGGCCAAGGCGCCTTCTTGAGGGGGAGGCGGCTGAGGCGCCCCCGGAGCATCATCGCCCACGCAAGGCGGGGCGCCCTGTAGTGAGAAGGACGGCGGAGGGGAGCCCCTGCGACGCGGACGAGCTCGGTGACGCGGTCGAGCCACTCCTCGTAGACATCGTCGACGGGGCGGTAGCGCAGGAGCTCGTTTGCCGCGATGAGCGCGGCTCGAGCCTCCATGGGCGCGCGGAGCGCGCGAGACGAAGAACCAGCTGGGGCGAGCGAAGGAGTAGCGGTACGGCCGTCTCGCCTCACGGACAGATGTTGGGACGATGCTTGCTGCTCATTCCCGCTTGGTCTGAAGCGGCGTTGGCGGGCGATGGGGAACGACGGGCGCCCGGGGCCGCCCGTCTGGGCGCAGTGGCGAGAGCGGCTCGGCGCTCGGCGCGGGCCCGACGAGCGTCCGACATGGTTGCGATAGGCGGCGAAGAACAGGGCGGCGGAAGATGGATTCCGGTGCACCCCTACCTGGCCCCCTACCTGGCGCGCCAAATGTCGGATTTCGGGTTCCGACAGACCCTCTAGGTTCGAACTCTGGGGTGCACGCGGAGATCTCACCCCCTACCTACCTGCGCCTCGTTGCCTCGCGAGGATCTAAACTACACAAAGAGCAACACAAGGGACACAAGGTTTATACTGGTTCGGGCCACCATTGTGGTGTAATACCCTACTCCAGTGTGTGGTGTGGTGGATTGCCTCAGCCGATGATGAACAATACAAGGAAGAACAACCTCGCGAGGGTGCATTTCTTGGCGGTCTGACGATTTAACTGCTAGGGGGAGTTTGGTCGCTCTCTTTCTCTCTCTCTCTAGGTTGCTTGATCGCTAGCTCTGTTCTGGATTCCGGATCACTGATCTCTGCATGCCTCTACCCTGTGGGAGGCTAGTCCTATTTATAGGCAGAGGCCCTGGGCCTCTTCCCAAATATTGAGCGGGAAGGGTGCCAACAATTGGCCATTTTGAAGGGGAACATCTAGTACACTTATCCTGACTAAAGTTGGTCCTCGCCGTTCAAAGGCTCTGACGATGACACCGGCTTGGGCTCCACGACGACCTCCTTCCTGCCGTTGTGTTGGTCTTGGTCTTGTTGCACCGAAATGGTTGCCTTTGCTTGATGCTCTCGCCCGTGCTTGCCTCCTTTGCGCCCTGCTGGACTTCCTCAAAATAGTGCTCGGCAGGTACTTGGCTTATGTCCGAATCTTGGGATGCAACGTCGGTGGCCTTCATCTCCGCCCAGTATGTCTTGACACAGGCAAGAGCCATTCGCGCACCCTCTATGCATGATGACCGCTTCATTGCATCGATATGTGGCACCGCACCAAGGAACTGTTGCACCAAGTCAAAATAACTCTTCGGCTCGGGCCTTTTCGGCCACAAAAGAGTCACGACAGCCTTCATGGCAAGTCCGGACAACCTATTCAGCTCAGCCCATTCGGCCAAACGATCGGTTAATGAAAGTGGACGCTCTGGACTATGGAACTGCGACCAAAAAAGCTCTTCCATTCCGTCATCCTTTTGACCTCGGAAGTGTACGTCCGCGTCTGCGGCACTCGCCGCCAAGTCCAGATAAGCATCCTCCGCACCCCACAGTCGGTCCAATTGAGCGTACTTAGGATCCGTGAATTTCCTCCGCATCAGAAACGGCTTTCCAGCCGCAATATCTCCGGCCTGACGTAGCTCCTCCTTCATAGCTCTCATTGCAGAGCGAGTATCCTTGGCCTCGGTGGCGGCCTTTTTCAGGTCCTCTTGTTTCGCTCGATCTTCTTTTTCAAGAAGCTCGCAACGGTCAGTAGCATTCTTCAATTTCACGGCCATCTCGGCCATTTCTTTCTTGCTTCGGCAGTGAGCAGCCTGTTCGGCTTTTAGCTCTGCGGCTGCCTTGAAGGTAGCCGCATCACTTTTTCTGGCTTGCTCCTTGGCTCAGGCGTGCTCCGCCCGAAGGCTCTCCATAGCAGCGGCACCATCTGCATTAAGCATACATGTTGTAAGGCATGGGCGTCAAGCTCCCTTACCAGGTGTCCGCGGAGAAGCTGCATACCTTGTGACTCGTCAAGCCGCTTATTAACAAGCGTGATGTCCGCATCCGCCACGTCAAGTTGCCGCTTCAGTTTGGCAAATTCATCAGCCCGACTAGCCACCGGACGCTTCGCCACCTACATAGGACGAGCGCATATTATACTGGGTTATGATACTCGGCGGCCGTCATTTTGACACCGCACCAAGTCTCGTGGGCTACTATCTATACAGGCGCATTTTATATGCAAACCTGTCGTAACGTACATCATTTGCGTACCTCAAAACCCGCCAATAAACTTACGACGGCTTCATGCAATCCGCTCTCAGCGGATGAAATCCTTTCAATCACCGTACTCCATTAACGCACGGTGATCTTCCGAGATAGACGCTCGCCCGAGCAGATCCTTCAGCTCCTCCGACCGTACACCCGTTGGTGCCGGACTCGTCCGGTGGCCTTTTTCAAAGGCAGGTCACGGAGGGCTTTGAGGGGACATACGGCTGCCTTCTGGCCCCGCCGGATTCGGAGGAGCCCGCCAAGAACGACACACCTCGGGTCGCCCCTCGTGATAACGGTACGGCAGCGGAGGCGTTTCGCTCTCCATCATCTTCGGACCAAGATCCTCAAGACAAGCTCACTGTGAAGGGCTGAGATCCGAACTACAAGGTAAACTTTCGGTTACCTTCAGAAATAAAACGGGGATGTCTCTCTTTTAAAAGAAACGCCCCCTTTACTTACGGCTCACTGGAGGGCTGATCTCCTTGGGGAAATATTGCGGCCGGGGCATCTCCCGCCGCAGGACCCTCTGGTGAAGATTTCTTCCCCCGCTTCGAGGCTTTGGTCTCCGGATCTTCAGAAGCGGTCCTCTTCTCCCCTTGGAGGGAGGGATTCTCGATTCCCCCTTTCTTGATAGCCTCCTTCACCGAGGTAGTAGTTCCCTTGTTCCCCCCTTCGCCTTCTGCAAAAGGCACAGCCTGTAGCATCTTGGTTAATACAAGATCCGGCGTGGTCTCAGGTAGGGGGACCGGACACCTGATCAGTTTTGCTTTTGCTATCCACTCATGTTTAAAGGATAGCTCTTTTAAGGGCGAGTGTATGATAAATATGCGGATAGCATGTCCGGGTACATGACTACTTACTTGAGTATCCGGGCGATTGCAGCTCAGACCTGCGTCCTCGGTTAAGTCCGGACACATTGCTAGTGATCCGAAGAACAGTTGGTACATCTCCACGGGCGTTACACCCATAAAATGTTGGAGAGCTCGTGGTCCCTCCGGATTAAACTCCCACAAAGTGAGGGGGGCGACGTTTGCAGGGCAAGGTGCGGCGAATCAGCATGACCTGCGCTTACTACGACCAGATTGATCTCTCTCTCTCTCGGAGGTCTCGAATCTGGCCCTACAACAGAGGTATCGCCCTTGGACGGTCCCCAGTCGAGCCCTTTATTGACCCATGACGCCCGCCGCAGTGGAGGACCCGAGCGGAAGGCAGGTGGCGCCACCCATTTGGTGCCCCTGGGAGCGGTGATATAAAACCACTCCTGTTGCCATAAATTGAGCTCCTCTTGAAAAGGGCCCTCGGGCCATGGAGCGTCCGCACTCTTGCTTATAACAGCCCCTCACTTGCCTCGATGCCCCTTGATCATCTTCGCTCCACTTTGAAGGTCTTGAGCCACAACCCAAGTGAGGGGTAACGCGGAGGAAGGCTTCACATACGACAATGAACGACGAGATGTGGAGGATGGACTCGGATCCAAGTCATGGAATTCCAGCCCATAATAAAACATGAGCCCCTCACAAAGGGGTCCGTCGGGAAGCCTAAACCCCGAAGGAAGTGAGACACGAATACCACGCTCTCACCAGGCTCGGGAGTGGGAATAACCTGCCCTTGGACAGGCAGCCTATGTGAAATTTCGCCGGTTAGATACCTGGCATCTCTCAGCTTTAGCACATCTTCTTCCGTGATGGAGGAAGACATCCACCGGTCGTGCATGTCGGAGCCGGACATCGTTGAATGTCCGAAGCGCCTAAATCTGGAGCTTTGGGTGTTGGAACTCGAGGCAAGGGGCGGATTCGATTGAGATTGAAAGAAAGGAGCGGGCCTTGGTCTCGTTATAAAGAGGTTGAATGCCAAGAGGCCTCCCCGTGACCGTTCGGGACTCGCCTTCGATGGAGGAGGCGTGCCAAAGGGCACGACTGGGTTACCCACGCCCGTATTGATGAGGATCCCAGAATAAAGGGGGCACAATCACCGCTCTGATAAGACGTGCCGAAGAAACCGCCTCGTTAAACGCATTGAGGTGGAATAGTAAAAACGATTCGGATAAAGGCCTCGCCGTGGTGTGATGTCACGCCACGGAATACGTCAGCAGATCTGTGCAAAGGTTATTCTCTCTACGGTGGTATGTGGAACTTGTTTTGCAGAGCCGGACACGATCCTTGTGTTCAAAGTCTTCTATGAAGTATTCGGAGGAGGAACCCGCCTTGCAATGCCGAAGACAATATGCGCGCCGGACTCGTCGTCATTGAAGCCTGGTTCAGGGGCTACTGAGGGAGTTCTGGATTAGGGGGTGTCCGGATAGCCGAACTATCACCGTTGGCCGGACTCTTGGACTATGAAGATACAAGATTGAAGACTTCGTCCCGTGTCCGGATGGGACTTTCCTTGGCGTGGAAGGCAAGCTTGGCGATACGGATATATAGATCTCCTACCATAGTAACCGACTCTATGTAACCCTAACCCTATCCGGTGTCTATATAAACCGGAGGGTTTTAGTCCGTAGGACGAACAACAATCATACCATAGGCTACCTTCTAGGGTTTAGCCTCTTTGATCTCGTGGTAGATCCACTCTTGTACTACACATATCATCAATATTAATCAAGCAGGAGTAGGGTTTAACCTCCATCGAGAGGGCCCGAACCTGGGTAAAAACATCATGTCCCTTGTCTCCTGTTACCATCCGCCTAGACGCACAGTTCGGGACCCCCTACCTGAGATCCACCGGTTTTGACACCGACAATACTCATTAAATAAGGCATGATTTTAGAAACATTTAGAAATTGGTTTCACTGGATTTGGAGTTCAAATGAATATTCTATGGATTTTTGAAGCTAGTTTAGGAGTATAAATGAACTATTGGTCAGATCCAGGTGAAACTAGGCAGTGTAAAAATGTTCCCTATGGCTCATTAAATAGATATTGATTTATGGAGTCACTGAAAATTTGAATCATCAGATTCGGACTTGAAATGAGGTCTCTGGAAAAGTTTGAATGTCATTGAAAAAGAAAAAGTAAATGGAAATACCTAATGGGCCAAATTCCAGCGGCGGCAACGCGCACTGGTCGGGATTTAATGGCGAGGCGCAACTGGGCCGGCCCAGCGGCGAGGCCACGCGGGCGACAGGGCGACGTTGAAGACGTCTTCGCTGAAGTCGTCTCCACTTAAACGGGCGGGGCCCGCCCATCGGGTCGCTGACGAGCGGGGCCCGGGGCTCAGGCCGTCTCCTACCTCCCGCTCGAACAGAGCAGAGGCAGGGGAGGCGAGGCCGAGCGGGCGCCGGCGTTCTCCCCGGCGGTACCGGCCACCTCCGGCGACGCTCGGCGTACCGGTGGGTCCAGCGCGACCAGGCGCGCCCATCCAGGTGCTTCACGCCCGCGGGGGAGCCCGGGAAGAGAAGGAGCTTCGGGTGCGGCGGACCGGGGTGTCGTCGAGGATGGACTTGACGCCAGGGCCTCCGGGGAGTGTAAATGGAGAGTGGGAGAGATGCGTGGTGGTGGCGATGATGCAATGATCCCCATAGGTGGAGAGGAGGGGGCTCGCACGACGAGAATTTAGGCAATGGCCGGCGGCTCGGCTCCGGCCATGGACGAGGTTGGAGGGCACGGGAGGAGGTGCGGCTTGGTCCAGGGGATGCACGGGAGAGGGAGAGAGCAAAGGGGATCCAGAGGGAGGTCAGGGGCGGCCTTATATGACGAGGCCGTGGCTCACCGTGGACGTGGCCTACGGGCACTCATGAAATGGCCGCAGTGGCCACGGCAGGAGGCTCGGGGCTGTCTGCGGCGCTTGTGAGCGTGGTCCAAGTCGAGGGAGAAGGAGAGAGAGAGCGGGGAGTGGCAGAGTGCCACGCGTGTGGGCTCGGTCATTGGGGCTCTCGGGCGGCTCTGGCGCGCGTGCGAGGGGGTAGCAGGAGGGAGAAGGAGGAGGGGGGACCAGGCCGTGACGTGTCGCGGACGCCGAGGCTCCTCGTCGGGCACGCTGGGGAGGCCCGAGGTGGTCGGGTGGCTCGGGCAGGGAGCAGCTACAGTGCGTGGGAGCACCATGGCAGCGCTCTGAGCATGCCTTTTGCATGCCATGGCATAAAGAAATGGGAAGTGGGCGCGGCCACTTGTGTCCAGTAGTGCTAGGGGGTAGTAAAGAAAGGGGAGAGAGCCTTGGATGCTCTGTAGAGGCTCTGGTGAGAGAACAGGGATGATAGAGAGAGATGCCATGGCTGTTCAAAGAAGGAAATGGGGGTGTTCTACTCCTTAATCATTGAGCAATGGCCATGGGATAGTTGCTGGAGGTAGAAGAGGTCTAGTAGGGGCTATGGTAAAAAGTTGAACTCATGGAGATTAGTGGAAGGGGTCAAAGTGGCGTTTTTAGAAAAATGGCAGAAGGTGTTTGTTGTTGATTTGGGAAAGAAGATGAACTCCTCTTGTCATAAGGCTTGACAGGGCCAAATGGCATGAGAAAACAAGTGGTTCCACAAAGATTGAGTCCATTTGGGCAAAGTTGCCAATGCAACTTTTGTAAACCCTAGAAATGAACAGAAATTGATTTTCCAAGATTTAGTCATGCAAATCTATTCTCCTTGATGCACCACTTAGTGTAGTGTCATCATTAGAGGTTCTGAACATGTCCACAAAAGTTGAGATCAAAAGGAGAAAGTTGCCAATGTAGAGTTGTTCAAATTTGCTTCTGGACAGGAAGGGTTTTGGGGCTCTTTGATCAAGTTAACTTGTTCTACAACTTGTGCCACTTGGTATAGATGCATTATTACAACATTTGAGCATGTGCACCAAGTGTGAGAGCATTTGGACATATTTGACAGTGCAAAGTTGTTCAAACTTGAAAAAGGTCAGACGTGGTTTTGAGAGGGTTTCATGGGGTTATACTGTTCTCGATGACATGAGACTTGGCAAGATCATCAAACATGTCATATGTGACATGCTAAAAATTTCTTGGAATGTTTGGGGAATATTTCCTTTGTAAATATTTCAAAAGCTTGAAATATCCAGAAAGGGTTTTTGAGGGATTTGACCAATGTTTTGAACATGACCATGTGTTGAAACTCTTATATATGGACAATATATGTCCACTGAGTTTCCCTAGGTTTTTCCCAAATATTTTTAAAGCATTAAAATAATTTTAACCTATTAAAGACCATTTCTGGCCTTAAGAAAAAGCCTTTAAATAAAATAGGAAAATAACCTTTAAAATTCTATTTTTATGGTTTCTGGGTATCCTATATCTAATAGGAGTCAAATATATTTTTGGAAAGATTTTTACTGCCCTTAATTAAGTACTTGCAAAGGCAAACCTCAATTCAGGGGTTTTGGAAAACAAACTTTCAAAAATACTATTTGGCCAAATTATTTTTGTAAGAAATTATTTTTATGTCCTATACACATGGCATGATCATTGGTTCAGGATTTTGGAGCAAGGAGATGAAGTATAGGATTTGGAGGATTTATTTGATTTTAGCACTTGCAAACAACAGACAAAAATCCAATCAAGGCAAGGTCCAAAACACTCAAAAGTTTTTGTCAAACCACATTTTATCATGATTGTTGGCTTAAGTGCAGTGGCATGAAAATCAGGGTGTGACACCAAAACAATTACAGATAATAGAAAACAGAAAGAATTAGAAAAGAGAGAGAGAAAGGAAATCTAACCTCGGCTTACCTCACCCGGCGTGCTCCGGTAGCAGAGGCCCAGCCCACCAGGCGCCATCGTCCACCAGGGCGCCTGCCTACATCCTCCGGCCACCGCGACGCCGCGGATCTTCTCCTCGATGCCATCCCGATCGAGCCGGCCCTCTCTTTCCCTCCCCTGCTCTCTCCTCCCCCTGACACCATGGAAGGCGCATGCTCGAGCTCGCCGTCGCCATAGCCACGCCCACTATGCTCCCTCGCTCTGCCGCTGATCTCAGAAGCACCGCCGCGTCTTCCTCGTCCTCTCCGACGGCTCACGTGACCGGAAGATCCCCGACGCGTCCTCCCTGACCCCTTCTTCCTCCTTCGGCTTCGGAGATCGCCGGCGACCCCACGCCGTTCCCAGCCCAGTGCTACAGCCCGGTGCTGCAACCACGGTGAGCTCTGCCACCGTTTCCCCTGACCCCGTGGTTTATCTCTCGCCGTACACGTCGTCCCCTTGAGCTCTGAAGCTCGCCCCCGCCATACCTCATCGCCACCGTGGTCACAGCCGCTGAAGATTGAAGCCGAGCACGCCACTACGGCCAGCGTTCTTCTAGGATGCCAGAAAGCCCTTTGACCAGCTGCTCGAGCTCTGCAGCCCCGCCCCGCTCAACGCCGTAGCTCCGGCGGCCACCCAAGTGGTCGCCGCCGTCAACCCCGGCCCCCCTGCGCCCAGCTGCGTACACCCCTAGATGCGGGCGAGCGAGGGCTCCCTCCTGGCGCCCTCAGCGCACCCAGTCGCGGCCCCTAGCGCCACCCCGGTGAGCCCCCTCCGCACTGGATGGTTGCCGGCGGCCTAACCCCGGTCGTGCCGACGTAGCACCATCATTAGTGGCTAAAGACGACACTAACCTCCCCCTAGCTCACTGGCACAAGGGCCCCATGCCCTAATTAACCATGGTTTATTTCTTCTTAGATTAGTTTATAACCAAGCGGGACCCACCCGTCAGAGTTGACTGTGCTGACGTGGCCGCTGACCCGACCCCACCTGCCTGTGACTCTACGCAGCACTGGGTCACTGACCAGTGGGCCCCACTGGTTAGGTTTGGCCTTGACCGTCCTGTTGACTGGCTGACGTCACAGTGACGCAATGATGATGCCATAAATGATTTTCTGGATTTTAAATAAATTAGAAATGATTTATTTAATTCAGAAAATGTCCTAAACTTCCAAAAATCATAGAAATTAATCTATAACTCCAAATGCAAAGATTTATATATGAAAAATTATCAGAAAAATCCAATCTAGCCATCTGTACTGGTTTCATGCATGATAGAGCAATTTAACCTTGCTGTTTAGATGAAACAAGATAATACACTTATATGAGTTCATATTTCGGGTTTGCATTTGAATATTTGATTCAAATGAACTCAAACCACCGTGCTCAAAGCTGCATTAGCCAAAATACACTCATATTGCCATGCATGATCATGCATCATATAGTGCATTGCAGTGATCGTGTTTCTTCTCTGTTTGCTGGTGTTGTTCCCCCTCGGTAGACGTGGTTCCGACGCTGTGATCGTTGACACTGATGAAGACTCAATGCTATCTTCAGAAGTGCCAGGAAAGCAAAAACCCCTTGTTCATTCCGATACAATCCCACTCTCTCGCTCCTGCTCTCTTTTACTGCATTAGGACAACATCGTTTCAACTGTTACATGTTGCGGTAGTTGAACCCCTTTTCCTCTGCATGACCTATCATTGCCACAATAAATATATGAAACCCACTAGCATGAGTAGGAGTTGTTTGAGCCCTGATGTGCCTACTCATGCATGCTTGTTTGTCATGCACTCATACGCTTAGCGTTGAGTCGTGTCGATTCATCGGGGATGAATTGGAATGGTGATGAACATGTCCTACTGTGTGTGAGCTAAGTGTGTGAACACGATTTGGTAAAGGTAGCGGTGAGAGGCCATGTACGAGTACATGGTGGGTTGTCTCATTGAAGCCGTCCTTAGGAACTAAGTTCTGTGTTTGTGATCCATGAACAGCTACTACCACATGTTGGGCCCTGAAATATGACCTCTCTTGACTTATTAACCGCCCATGTCCTCTGTCCAGGAGTTGCAACTAGTTTCTGGTGTTTGTAGGATATGTGTTGGAGGCCGTGCGTAGCACTGACCCTAGGGGTGGGCTATGATGCGGTAGATACACCGTGGCACGGTGTACCGGGCGCCCGTTTGGTGTCTCGGGAACCCTGCACACATCGTTTGGGGCTGTGAGCGAAACCCCGGCCGGATCTCCTCCCGGATGGAACCCGAATAGGCGATAAACCTGGACTAGAGACTTGTGTGGTTACTCAGGTCGTGGTCTACACCCACGTCGGCTTTCGCTTGAAGTCTGCCGAGCACATGTCGTGTGCAGACTCTAAGTGGTGGAAACATGTGTGAAGAAGTACACCCCTGCAGGGTTATAAATGATCTATTGGAATAGCCGCGTCCGCGGTAATGGACTTCTGGGTTTCCTATAACAGTTCATAGACAAGTGAAAGTGGATACTCTAAAATGTGTAAGATAAGCGTGAGTGCTATGGATGGCGTTCTCGTAGGGAGACGGGAGCGGATCCATAGTGGTGTATTGATATGGTGAATATGTGGACTCGTGTGCGCCACCTCAAAAGAGTTACTTGTAGTCGTAGTTTAGGATAGCCACCGAGTCAAAGCTGGCTTGCTGCAGTTAAACTCCACCACCCCCTTTGTTGATACCGATGCATATGTAGTTACTTCTGATGTAAGTCTTGCTGGGTACATTTGTACTCACGTTTGCTTAATTTATGTTTTTGCAGACAGACTTCAGTCTCGCTATTAGTTCCACGTGGACTTTGATGTTTAGCTTGTTACCTCAGCTACGATCTTGTGCCCTCGGTAGGATCTGGTAGATAGTCTGGCTTCTCAGCCTTTTTCATTTGTAGATGTCTGTACTCAGACATTTTAAGCTTCCGCATGTGCTTTGACTTGTATGCTCTGAATGTTGGGTCATGAGACCCATGTTTGTAATATCTCGCTCCTTAGAGCCTATTGAATAAAGACTTTGAGTCGTAGAGTTTTGTTGTGATGCCATGTTGTATTTACACATATCGAGCATATTGTGTGTATGATTGAAATGCTTGGTATGTGTGGGATCCGACAACCTAGTTGTTTATCCTTGGTAGCCTCTCTTATAGGTAAATGTAGTCTTGTGCTTCCATGAGCCATAGTAGTCCGCTATAGCCCGGTTCACCGGCATCCTGCTAGCCCAGCACTACTGCGCCGGAACACTTGACTGGCCGGCATGTGATTCACTTCGTTCCTGTGTCTGTCCCTTCGAGGAAATGTCACGCGGTGACATCCGGAGTCCTGCCTAGCCTGCTACAGCCCAGTTCACCGGAGTCCTATTAGCCCAGTGCTACAGCCCGGATTCGCACGCTGCTGACCGACATGCTCGATGTTGATTCATGTATGCATGTCCCCGTAAGTTAGTGCCCCTTTGGGTTCACGACTGTCGGCGTTCTGGGAACGGGGGTCCCCAGACTTGCCTGTCTGCAGCTCACGGCGTGGCTAAGACAGCAGGCCGTACGACCCATCTTCATCAACAAGGCATTCAAGACCCTCGCGAGGGGCCAAGGCTCGTGAGGCGGACGATGCAGGACCTCCTGAGGAGTGGCCTAGTCAGGCAGGCTCACGAGGAGCGGAGATATCAAGGCAGGGAAAACCTCACGAGGCTCTCGTGACGTGAGCCATGACGATCGACACCAGGCGGGCGCCAGCGCGCGCAGCGTCCTTGTTTCCTCTTTGGTGCTAAGGAAGCAGGTGCAGGCGAGGAGTACAGAGGCATGAGGCAAAGGTTGCCATATTGGTGCAACGAGACCAAGACCAGGAGGATGGCAAGACGGAGGTCATCATGGAGCCCAAGTCAACGTCACCACTAGAGCTTTTCACAGGCAAAGACCGCTTTTGTCAGTATAGCTTGTACTGGCTGTCCCCCTTCAAATTTGCCCACCGTTGTTGGATCCCTTCCCGCTCAATATTTGGGAAGAGGACCAGTGCCTATATTAGTAGAGCTAGCCACCACAGTAGGGGGCATCGAGCATTCCATCTAGCTCTCACCCGCTAAGTCACCAAGCACAAGAACACCTCAACCTCAGGAGGCTGCTCTTCCCTCTGTACTATTCATCATCAGCCCAAGAGGCAATCCACCACCGCCACACTGGAGTAGGGTATTACACCACAACGGTGGCCCGAACCAGTATAAATCTCGTGTCTTTACGTATTTGCGAGTTAAATCCGAGTCCGTCTGCGAGATCTTAGCAAGCTAGGACGAGATTGGTAGGAGGGAAAGACTTCGCTGCAAGACACCAGTGTTCAAACCTTAGCGTTTGCCGTAACCCCACATCCAACATTTGGCGCGCCAGTAGAGTGCGCCAGAGCTTCCTCTCGTCGATCGATTATTCGTCCGCCCGCTGTCTCCATGGCGACGCTTCGCTGTCTTTCGAGCTAAGCGCCGGCCTGCGCTCACCGCCCGCGTTGCTCAGACGGCTCCCGTCGGCGGCCCACCTCGTCGCTCTCCGTCTCTCGCCGCCAACACTACCACCGGCCCGGCGGGGAACGAGCAGCAGGCGTCCTCGCTACATCCTTCGGTACGGCAGGATGGCCGCACCGCCACGCCATTGCTGACCCCGGCCGGTTCTTCGTCTCACGCACGCCGCGCTCCCATGGAGGCGTGGGCCGCACTCCTCGCCGCCAACAAACTCCTGGGCTACCGCCCCGTCGACGACCTCTACGAGGAGTGGCTCGATCACATCGCCGAGCTTGTTCGCGCCGCAGGGGGCTCCCCGGCGCTGTCCCTCTCTCTGCCTCACCCTCAGCCGGCCACGGACGACAAGGCTCATGGTGCGCCTCCACGACCTCTTCCCCAAGATGGTGCCTGCGCGGCCCCGCGGCGCGATCCGCCATGCCCGGCGCCCGCGCGCGAAGAGAGGAGCTGCCAAGAAATCCCTCGGCCGCGAGAAGCTGCACCCGCGCTTCCCGCGCCACCTCGTCAAGACCGTGCACCGCCCGCAGCGGTCCCGCGCGGGCCTCATCAAGACCAAGCTCCACCTTCGAAGCGGGCCCCAGCAACCACGGCTGGGTGCCGCGCCTTCACCTCGAGCTGCATAGCGTCGCCTGGCCAGGCAAGTTCAAACCGGAAATGCCTCCTTGCTATGATGGCACTGCCGACCCCGCGGAGTTCCTGCAGCTCTACGAGCTGAGCATCAAAGCGGCCAATGGCGATGAGAAAGTCATGGCAAACTGGTTTCCTATGGCTCTCAAGGATGGAGCCCGCTCCTGGCTCCTGAACCTGCAGCACGACTCGATCTCCTCCTAGGGCGAGATGCGCGACAACCGTCGCCAACTTCCGTGGCACTTCGCGACCGCCCCCGCATGGCGACCTGCACCGCATCAAGCAACAACCAGGAGAGATCCTCCAGAAGAACATCCAGCGCTTCAACAACAATCGCCTCAAGATCCCTAAGGTCACGGACGAGGCCATCATGTCCGCGTTCTCAGACGGTGTCCGTGAGGTCAAGATGAAGCAAGAGCTCACTATCCATGAGGAGCTGTGCACATCTCAGGAGCTGTTCAACCTAGCAACCAAGTGCGCAAGAGCTGAGGAGGGGCGCCTCTCCCTCCTCGAGCTGCCAGCTATGGGAGCGGAGGAGAAGAAGGTCAAGGCAAAGGAGGTGAAGCGCAAGGAAGCAGCAGTGCTAGCGGCGGAGCCCGACACCAAGCGGGGCAGAGATCAGCCTGAGTCATCCAAGAACAGCCGACCGTTCTGCGCCTTCCACAACCTGAACACCCACAACACCAGTGACTGTCAAGAGCTCAGTGCCATACGAGAAGGACGCTTCGGTCGACGCCCCGAGCTTAGCGACCGGGGCTACGGCCGTGGAGGCGGACGCTGGGACGACCGTGGCCCGCGCCAGGAATGCCGCGACAGGCCTCGTGAGGACCGCTGGTAGGACCATCCTCGCGAGGGGGCCCGGAGGGACCAGCCTCGTGAGTATCGCACTCAGGGCAACACCGGTCTTCCCCCACTGCCGCCACCAAGAAGGAGCGACGACCACCATCAGGACAAGGGGGCTGGGGGCTTTCAGGAGCCGCGTGCAATCGCCTACATCTTGGGTGGCGCCCAGGCCCCAGCCTCTGAACACATCTTCAAACAGTTCGCTCGCAAGGTGAACGCGGTGCTCCCCAAGCTCGAGGCCACACGCCCGCTCAAGTGGTCCAAATGCGCCATCACTTTCAACTCGGCAGATCAGCTCAAGTGCGCGGCCACCGCTGGTGCCCTCCCGATGCTATGCTCTCAAGTCATCAGCAATGTGCAGGTTACCAAAACCCTCATGGACGGCGGCGCAGGGCTTAACTTCTTGTCCATCGACACGTTCGACAATCTCCAAGTGCCATACCAGCAGCTCCAGCCTACCAAACCCTTCTCAGGAGTGACCGACGGTTCCACCACACTGATAGGGCAGGTCCGCCTGCCTGTCACCTTTCGAGAGCGCAAGAACTACCGCCCTGAGCTCATCGATTTCGACGTCGTGCACATCCTCCTGCCTTACAATGCCATCCTCGCGTATCCGGCCCTGGCCAAGTTCACGGCAGTCACCCATCACGGCTACAACGTCCTCAAGATGCCGGGAAGCGGCGGAATCATCACTGTCCCATGTGAAGAAAGATATGCGGTGTGCTCCCTTGAGCGTGCTTTCCAAGCTGCAGCAATCAACGACCCCAACAGTAGAAGTGAGGGCCCTCTGGAGGCCATCCCCAAGAAGAAGCAGCCGCGCCTTGTAGGACCTCAGGAGGATGGCTTCGCATCTGGAGCCTCGTCAGGGTCAGCGCCTGCTCCAGGGGCGCCTCCCTCCATCGCATAGGAAAGGCGCGCCCGACGCCCACCTTGGGCAAGGCTCGGGGGCTCTCTTCTGGAGGGCCTCAGACCTTGCCAACCTCACGAGGGAGCCGCTTGGGCACCACTTGGAGGCGTGTTTCGCGGCATGTTTCCCTCAGGAGAACACAGGGCAAGGAGTGCCCACCACTCAAGAGTTCATCGCCAAGACCACTCAGGAACTGCAAGACGCAAGAGCCATGCGCGGCGACAGCCGCTCACAAGGCGCATCTCCCCATCCAGGTGAGGATGCCGGGCTGCGAGTTTGCATCGACGTCCCAGGGCTCAACAGGGTCGCATCTCAGGAGCACTTCTGGCCTTCGCGTATGGGCCGCTGTGAGGGCCCCCCACACAGCTACGTTTGCATGCCCTTTGGCTCGCCGAGCGTGGCGTCAGCCTATCAGCGCAACATGAGGCGTACCCTGGAGGCTCAGGAGGCCAGGTACCACGTCGTCCTGGAAGAAATGGGGACGGTCTTCAGGGAACCTCCCGGGCCCCTAGAGCCTCCAAGGCTCAGGGCCCTGGTGGTTCGTGAGGAGCCACTCCTTCAATGCACGCCTTCAGCTGCACCAACTCTACTTCGTCTACAGAACCAGGTGACATCTTACAAGCTCGCTTAGCTGGGAGCGCCCCTCGGGCTGCATTATTCCCAGGCCGTGTGGGTTCGTCCCTGCGGCATGTATCCCTTTCGCTTATGTCTTTAGCTTAGCTTGCTGGGGGCGCCCCTCGGGATGCATTATCCCCAAGCCGCTCGGGCCGGACCCAGTGGCATGTATCTTCCTGCATTTACCCAAGCTAATCTGCTTTCAATGCTAAACCTGCCTACGGCTATCGTCTGCTCGATCGCCGCCCGCCACGGGTCCGTTCATCCTGTGTGCAGTTCGTTTGCGCGTTAAAAGGGGGTTTCCTCAGCATCGTGACTCAAGAGCTCTTATTGGCTCTCCAGCCCTCACCCCCTGGCCTTGACCACGGCATCGCGACCTGGCATACCAATGGCCGAGCTCGCCGAGGGCTGGGACACGAGGACGAGAGTGCTTGCACCTAACCGCCTTGCAGGAACACACAGTCACCAAGACTCAAGACCAGGCGCAACCCGCCTTGAGGTAGGACCTCATGAGTCCCGCGCTGGCTCACGAGTGCCCAGATACACCTCGCAGCCCTGCCGTGCAAACCACTTGTCAGGGCGGAGCTGTACACGCCCTAGGGGCTACTCCCGGAGGGGGGCCCCCATCCCATGCACAAGTGGAAGCACCATGCTCCGCGCTGGCCGCCGACACTGCCGAGGAGCGACTATGCCCATGCACAAGCGGAAGCACTATGCTCCGCGCTGGTGATAAACAACTGAGGGCGGCCCCACGCTCGTACCAACCTCAGGGAGCCTAGATCTCAGCGTCCAGCCTTACCGCAACGCCTCCCCTCGGGAGAGCCGCGCGAGGGGGTTGGGCACGGGGGTTGCGCTCGGGTCACACCCAAGCGCACGCCACCCAACCAGGTCTCCTGGACCTGGGCGTCGCGCGCCCCTCCTGAGGCCTCGACGAGGGCAGGTACGGAAATTGTTTGCACGTCAAGGGAGACTCCTGAGCATCGCGACTCAGGAGCCTAACTGGTCATGTAGCCCCTCACTCCTTGGTCCGTCCTGGTCTCCGGTCGGCCCAATGGCGGTTGAGATATATGCGGGGCCGGGCTCTGCCGACATAGAACATTAATCTATTCTCGCGAACTCTCCCTATAAGCTGTTTGCGCGTCAAGGGGGACTCCTGAGCATCGCGACTCAAGAGCCTAACTGATGACGTAGCCCCTCACTCCTTGGTCAGTCCTGGTCTCCGGTCGTCCCAATGGCGGTTGAGGTATGCGCGGGACCGGGCTCTGCCGATGCAGAATGCAAACAAATAGGAAGGAAATCACAAAATCTCAAAGCAAATATTACAAACACATTGTCCTCACGTTATCAAATGAAAAGTCTAAACGCCTCCACGAGGCCTAATGCATGTTGCAGGAACGAAATGGGAGAATAGCCGCAGGTCACCCCCGAGCGCCGCCATCACCTGCGGAAGGTGCTACTTCGTGAGCAACGTTGTCTTCACCTTCAGCACCAGCTGCAGGGTCGGCGACATCGCCGGACACAGGAGCAGAGACAAAGCCGCGGAACTTCTTCAGCAAGGCCTCCACTTGACCTTGTACGGCCAAGGGCGCCTCAAGATTGATCTTCAGCCACAGGCTCCAGCAACTCATCAAGGCAAGCATTGGGGTCGCGAAGGTGCAAGTGGCTGAAAACGCTGGTCAATGCAGCTGAAGATAGGACGTGAGCCTCTGCCTCCACCATAGGACCAACGCCGTCAACGACTTCCTCGAGCGCCTTCACAAGAGAGGAAGCAACCGGGCGGGGCCGTCCTCGTCAGTCACTAGCGACTTCTCCAGATCATGCTCGTAGAGCGTCTTCAGCGCCTTGCCAGATCTCTTCTCGAGATCAGCGAAGCCACGCGGTCTTCGGTCAGGACTCGCGCCTTGGCATCAAGATCGGCTTCCCTCGCCCCCATCTTCCGCTCCAACTCTTCCAACCGGTTGCGCTCGGAGGCTTGCGCCTTCCCCAACTCCGCCAGCTCAGCATCACGGTTATTGACGGCATCCTCTCGGGCCTTCATCTCCTCCTCCTTCACTTGGCGGCAGCCTGTTTCTTCGGCGTGCTTGTCATGCTGGCTCTGCAACTCGTCCTCCAGCACTTGGCAGCGGTCACGGGCGGCCTTGGCGTCTTTTAGCGCCATCTCACGATCGGCTACGGCGTTGGCGGCACTCTGCTTCTCCTTCTCCAAGGCCGCAGCGGCCTGGCCCAAAGACTGCGAACCGCCAGTCGGAGTGAAGCTACCAGAGGTTGGGCCCAGCGCCCGCCACCAAGCGTGGGTCCGTGCCCAGGAGATCTGCCTGCAACTGGGTAATCTCTGAAAGAGCACGTTCCAGAACAGCAGCATGAGCAGAAGAACCAAGGAGCGGAGGTGCAGCAATGGGAGTAGGCGACATCGTCACCAGGGCCTGGGAGATCGCTGGTTCCGGAGCAGCTGGGACCTCATCAGCCGTGCCAGGCGCCGGCACTTCCAGAGCCAGCGGGGCCATGGGGGGTGATTCCATGTGGCGACGTTCCTATTGGCCCCGCGAGGATGACCGGGCTGGGGAGATGCGGGCGCTGCTGCCTCCTTTCTCTGCAGAGGGAGGCATGGCCGCCGCGTCCTCCTTCCTCTTCTTCGCCGAAGATGTTGGCCTGATCAACCAAGGTCCAGCATCAGGAAATGACGAGTACAAACAGGGACAACGCAAAGCTTGAGAAACTTACTGATCCACCGCAACATACTTCCGCTTGGGGAGCTTGAAGCCTGACAGCATCGGGACCTAAGGAGCAGGCGTTCGGGTTCCGGCGACGCCAGGCGGTGCGGAGGCAGAGCCAGAGCCAGACCCAGGAGGTGTCAGGACGAAGGCGGCATCGTGAGGCACCAGCGACGACCTACCCCTCGTCGGGATGAGGGGCTGCTCCCTCTCCTCCTGGCGGGCGTCGGCCTCGGCATCGTTAGGAAGGGCGCGAAGGATCTCGGACTTGCTCAGAGGGGAAGTTTCCACCACCTCTTCGAGAGTCTTCTCCGAGTCCACCTCCTCTTCCTCCTCGCCGTGGGACTCGTCAGAGGACACCTCCACCGTTTACGTGGCTGCAGGGTTGCCGGGAGCGCAGCGGCACCAGCCACAGGCCAAAGGTCGGCCTGGAGGCGACGAATTCCTCCCGGTCCTTGCGTTGGAACAGGGGGGAGAAGGCGCATGGTGGGTACTCCTGGTTGTCCCCAACTATGAGGCGCAGAACAGCGGCCAATTCATCATCAGGCAGGGCCCCCGGCCTCAGGCGGTTCTTGTTTCCGTCTTCTTCAAGCTCCCACAAGGGGCGTGCGCGCGCCTGGAGCGGGGCAACTTGCAGTGTCAAGAACTCCCTCAGGAGCATGACCCCCGTCACCTTGGCCGCCCTCGTGTTTCCCGGCTTCAAGTCGGTCATCATCTGCCCCAACACTAACGATGCCCGCTCATCGGCAAGCTCCGCCTTGGGCCACCCCCCGTTGGAACAGGGCACCACCGTTGGCAACACCAGGCGCAGATCGGCACGCTTGGCGTCCATCATGACCCATTTGGATCGAATGTTGTTGGCCCTCTTCCCGGTGCTCGAGATCGAGTTGGCCTTGCCGCATGCGACGAAATTAGCGCATCCGGAGACGTGCACCTCGCTGACACGGAGGAAGAAGAAATGGCGTAGGAGCGCCACGGATGGCATCACGCTTAGGTACGGCTCACAGTAGTAGGCGTTGACGGACAGGAGGAGGACAGAGTTGGGATGGAGATGCAACGCCTGCAGCCCATATTGGTCGTGGACTTCATAAAAGAAATCGGAGAAGGGAGGAACCAAACCGACGGCAACACTGCTCGAGAAGAAGGGGAAGAAGGTGCTTTCCTCATGCACCGGCACATCGGAGGCAAGCCGGAGCTCGGTCTCCCCCCACTCATTGCTCTCACCCACCGTCAGCAGGCGCACGAAGGCGAGACTCTTCTCCGTGACGGTGGGTGCCTCAAGGGCCGACTCATACCAAGCTGGTGCTGAGGAAGTCTTGACCTTGCACGACGCCATGAATCGCGGATGTAGGATGAGATTGGAGCGGATCTGGAGATAGCGGTGGCGAGGAGCAAGAAAGGGGATCTGGAGCGAGGTGAGGAAGAAGCAATGAAGGCAAGTACTGCCTGCGCCAGCCTTTTGTCAGGTCAAGCAGTTGCCGAGGCAGCGTGGGGAAGCGGAGAAGCCCACGTCCAATCAACCGCCACGCGTCAACCGAGGCCGTAGGCTTTTGGGTCCCGCGGTGCTCCGTACTTGACCCTTGGCTTCGCCACGAAGCCAAGCCCGAGCGCGCCTTGGGCCCGGGGGCTACTGTCGGTATTCTGGGAACGGGGGTCCCCAGATTTGCCTGCCCGCGGCCCACGGCGTGGCTAAGCCAGTAGGCCGTACGACCCATCTTCATCAACAAGGCATTCAAGACCCTCGCGAGGGGCCAAGCCTCGCGAGGCGGATGACGCAAGTCCTCCTCAGGAGTAGCCTAGTCTGGCAGGCTCACGAGGAGCAGAGAAATCAAGGCGGGGCAAACCTCACGAGGCTCTCGTCATGTGAGCCATGACGATCGACACCAGGCGAGCGCCAGCGCGTGCAGCGTCCTTGTTTCCTCTTTGGTGCTAAGGAAGTAGGCGCACGCGAGGAGTACCAAGGCATCAGGCAAAGGTTGCCATATCGGTGCAACGAGACCAAGTCCAGGAGGACGGCAAGACGGAGGTGATCGTGGAGCCCAAGATGGCGTCACCACCAGAGCTTTTCGCAGGCGAAGACCGCTTTTGTCAGGATAGCTTGTACTGGCTATCCCCCTTCAAATTTGCCCGCCGTTGTTGGATCCCTTCCCGCTCAATATTTGGGAAGAGGACCAGGGCCTATATAAGTAGAGCTAGCCACCACAGTAGGGGGCATCGAGCAGTCCATCCAGCTCTCACCCGCTACGTCACCAAGCACAAGAACACCTCAACCTCAGGAGGCTGTTCTTCCCTCTGTACTGTTCATCATCAGTCCAAGAGGAAATCCACCACCGCCACACTGGAGTAGTGTATTACACCACAACGGTGGCCCGAACCAGTATAAATCTTGTGTCTTTCTGTATTGCGAGTTCGTCGAGTCCGTCCGCGAGATCTTAGCGAGCTAGGGCGTAGATCGGTAGGAGGGAAAGACTTCGCGCACACCCCAGTGTTCGAACCTTAAGGGTTTGCCGGAACCCCACATCCGACAACGACTAGTCATGTTGGCCCGGGTTCTCTGTCATATGGATGCTAGCGACACTATCATATTTTTGAGCCAAAAGGCGCAAACAGTCCCGGGCCATGGTAAGGCGACACCCGTGGGAATACCGTGCGTGAGGCCGCAAAGTGATATGAGGTGTTACCGGCTAGATCGATGTGACTTGGAATCGGGGTCCTGACATGTTGAGCCCTGGAATGTTGATGCAGACGCATAGCTTGTTGTCCTCGCCGGGACAAGGAGCCGTGCCAGGTGGTGGGCGGCGGTCGCCGCGCATGGCTCTCACCTCTAGAAGCTCCTCGGTCGCCGTGGTGAAGAACTCCTGAGCATCTGGCACCCTGTCCTTGTGCCCTCATGAGGGAAGCATGCGGTGAAGCATGCCTCCATGTGGTGCCCGACGCCCTCCAGAAGAGAGCCCTCGGGCCCAGCCTAAGGAGGGCGCCGGGCGTGCCTTCCTATGCGAGAGGGGGAGGCGCCCCATCCGTGGGCGCAGGTCCTGAGGTGGTGCCGCTGGATACACCGCTCTCCTGTGGCTCTTGGCGGAGCAACTGCTTCTTCTTCTTGGGGACAGCCTCAGGAGGGTAGATGGCGCCTTCGTTGTCTGGGTCTTCAACTGTCGCGGCCTGGTTCGGACGCTCGAGGGAGCACACCGCGTCCTTCTCCTCGCAGGTGATCGTGATGATGTCACGGTTCCCTGGCATCTTGAGAACATTGTAGCCATGGTAGGTCACCTCCATGAACTTGGTCAGGGCTGGATATCCAAGGATGGCATTGTACAGAAGGCGGATGTGGGCGACATCGAAGTCGATGATCTTGGTGCGGTAGTTGTCGTGTTGACCGAATGTGACAGGGAGGCGGATCTGCCCTATTGGGGTGGTGGAGCCATCGGTCACTCCTGAGAAAGGCTTGGTGGGCTGCAGCTAATCATATGGCACTTGGAGGCAGTCGAACATCTCGATGGAAAGAACATTGAGCCCCGCACCGCCATCGATGAGGGTCTTGGTGACAAGGACATTGCTGATGATGGGCGAGCAAAGCATCGGGAGGGCATCGACAATTACCGTGCACTTGAGCTGGTCGAACGAGCTAAACGTGATGGTGCACTTGGTCCACCTGAGCGGACGTGTGGCCTTGAGCCTGGGGAGGGCCGCGTACACCTCGCGAGCAAACTGCTTGTAGATGCGCTGAGAGGTTGGGGCCAGAGTACCGCCCAAGATGCAGGCGATGGTGCGTGGCTCTTGGAAGCTCCCAGTCCCCTCGTCCTGGTGGTGGTCGTCGTTCCTTCTTGGTGGCGGTGGCAGCGGAAGGAGGCCTACGTTGCCCTGAGGATGATTCTCATGAGGCTGGTCTCTCCAGGCGCCCTCGCGATGCTGGCCCTACCAGTGGTCCTCACAAGGCTGGTTGCGCCACTCCTGGCGGGGGCCGCGGTCATCCCAGCGTCCCCCACATCAACCTCCTCCGGCCGTAGCCTCGATCGTTGCGCTCGGGGCGTCGACCGAGGCACCTGCCGCATATGGCCCTGAGCTCCTAACAGTCATTGGTGTTGTGGTTGTATATGTTGTGGAAGACGCAGAATGGACGGCTGCCCTTGGATGACTTTGGATGGTCGCAGAAACGCTTCATCTCTGCTTCAGCTACGAGTACGGCCGCCCCCTTGCACTTCACATCCTTGGCCTTGGCCTTCTGGTCTTCTGGGTCGGCCACTGGGGGCTCGAGGAGGGAGAGGCGTCCTTCCTCAGCTCCTCATGGATGGTGAGCTCCTCCTTCATATTGACATTGCTGAGATGATGGCCTCGTCTGAAACCTTGGGGATTTTGAGGCGAACGTTGTTGAAGCACTAGATGTACTTCTGCAGCGTTTCCCCTGTCTGCTGCTTGATGCGTCACAGGTCACCCGCCGCAGGCGGGCGGTCGCGAGTGCCTTGGAAGTTGGCAACGAAACGCTCGCGCATCTCTCCCCAGGAGGAGATCGATCCCACGGGCAGTTTCAGGAGCCACGAGCGCGCGCCATCCTTGAGAGCCATGGTAAACCAGTTCACCATGACCTTCTCGTCGCCGTTGGCCGCCTCGATTCTCAGCTCGTAGAGCTGCAGGAACTCCATAGGGTCGGGGGTGCCGTTGTAGTGCGGAGGCAGGTCGGGCTTGAACTTGCCCAAAAAGACAGTGCTGCGTAGCTCAAGAGTGAAGGCTCGGCAGCCCGCGGTGGTCACGGGGGCCCGTCGTTTGAGGTGGAACCTAGTCTTGGCGCCCATGCGCCAGCACCGCAGGCGCCTTGCGGTCTTGACGCAGTGGTGCAGGGAGTGCTGGAGCACCTTCTTGCGGCCGCTGGACCTCCTGACAGCTTTCTTCTTCGCGCGCGGGCGCCTTGCGCGGTGGGTCGCTCCTTGGGGTCGTGTGTCTTGGACCGAGGGCGACGTCTGTCGGATTTCGTGTTCCGTCAAACCCTTGATGTTCGAACACTGGGGTGCGCACGAAAATCTCTCTCTCCCTAGCTCGCTCTCAGAACTATCTCAAGGCCTAGCTCGACGAACCCAAAGAACAAGAGGCACGGGAGTTTATACTGGTTCGGGCCACCGATGAGGTGTAATACCCTACTCCAGTGTGGTGTGGTGGATTGCCTCTTGGGCTGAGGAAGAACTAGTACAGGGGAAGAACAGCCTCCTGAGGAGAGGTGCTATTGTGCTCGGTGAGCTTGTGTGGTTAAGGATGATCTGGATGGCCCCGGATCAGTTGCCTCCTACTGTGGTGGCCAGTCCTACTTATAGAGGCCCTGGTCCACTTCCCAAATGTTCTGGGGGAAGGGATCCCACAACGGCCAAGTTTGAAGGGTGACAACTAGTACAAGTTATCCTGACTAAAGGTGGTCTTCGCAGGCCAAAGGCTTTGGTGGCGACGCCGTCTTGGGCTCCATGGTGACCTCCGTCCTGCCGCCCTGTTGGTCTTGGTCTCGTTGCACTGATATGGAAACCTTTGCCTGATGTCTCAGGACTCCTCGCCTACGCTTGCCTCTTTAGCACCAAAGAGGAAACAAGGACACTGAGCGCGCTGGCGCCCGCCTGGCTCCCGCCTGCCGCTGTCGTCATGGCTTGCATCACAGAAACCTCACGAGGTGCCCCTTGCCTTGATCTCTCTGCCCCTCGCGAGCCAGCCTGGTGAGGCCACCCCAGAGGAGGACTTGCGTCGTCTGCCTCACGAAGCGTGGCCCCTCGCGAGGGTCTTGAGTGTTTGCTGGTGAAGATGGGCCATACAGGGCCACCGATGGAGCCATGCCGTGGGCCGCAGGCAGGTAAGTCTGGGGACCCCCATTCCCAGGACGCCGACGGTAGCCCCCGGGCCCAAGGTGCGCTCGGACTTGGCTTCGAGGCGAAGCTAAAGGGCAAGCGCGGAGCGGCGCGTGCCCCAACAGCCTGTGGCCTCGGTCGACACGTGGCGATTGATTGGACGTGGGAATCTCCGCTTCCCCACGCTGCCTCGGTAACTGCCCGACTGAAATGAGACTGACACGATTGGTATTCTCCTTCATTGCCTTCCTCCATTTTGCTCCAGATCCCCTTTCTTGCCCCTCGCTTCCAGAGACTCCAGATCCGCTCGAATCCCCCTCCAAGCTTGCCACAAATGGCGCCCAAGAAGGCTCGGGCCACTCCTCTGCCATCCTGGTACGAACCCATGCTCGACCCGTCGAGCATTTCGGAGAAGAACCTCGCCGCCGTGCTCCTGATGATGGCAGATTGTGATGAGAAGAGGAAGACTACGCTCCGGATTGGCTCCGCCAAGCCGGAGGCCTTGGACAGCATCTTCTACCCCTTCTTTATGAGCAGCATTGTTGCTGGGTTGGGTCCCCCCTTCTCCGACTTCTTCTACTCCGTCCTTAGCCACTACAAGATCCACGCCCTCCGTCTTCATCCCAACTCCGACCTCCTCCTGTCGATCTTCGCCTTCTACTGGAGGCGTACGTCGGAGTGATGCCATCTGTGGTGCTGTTGTGCCACTTCTTATTCCTTCGGCTTAAGGAGGGCCCCTGCTCAGGGTGCGTTGGCTTCGTCGCGGCCAACAAGACCAACGCCATCTCGACGGCCGGGAAGAAGGCCGAGGGCTTCAGGAGCAAGTGGGTCTTGATGGACGCCAAGTGTTCTCACTCCCATCTGGTGCTGCCGACGGGGATGCACGTGTCCCAGGAGGGGTGGCTTCGCATGAAGCTCACCGACCCCCGAGCGGCGCCAGTGCTGGAGAGGATGACCGCTGATCTGAGGCCTGGTAATTCAAAGGCGATGAAGCTGAAGGGGGCCATGATCGTCAAGGAGTTCATGGCACAGCGCGTGGCTCCTCTTCAGTCGCGCCCACACCCCTTGTGAAAGCTTCGAGATGAAGGGGACGACCTCCGCCTGCGCCCGAAGGCCCTTTCCGCAGAGGGCTGCGCTCGGCCATCCGTTCCTTGGTCGGGGATGACCAGGGCTACCCGCCAGACTCCTTCGTCCCCTTGTTCCGCCGCCCAGACGAGGAAAAGGTTGTAGCCTCCATGCCCGTCTTCGACGGGCGCGGGCTCGTGCCGCCTGCGCCCACGAACATCCCGGTGGCGACAACTTTGGTGGTTGTGTCTTTCGGTGAGTCTCGCGAGGAGGGAGAGGAAGAAGAAGAGGAGGAGGATGTAACGCCCTCGATGCGGCTATATCTCCCACGTGTCGAGGCACGACTTAGAGGCATAACCGCATTGAAAGCAATGTCGCAAGTGAGGTAATCTTCACACAACCCATGTAATAAATAAGGGAAAGAGATACATAGTTGGCTTACAGTCGCCACTTCACACAATCCATAAATAAACATCCATCATTCGTAGTACACTCAAGGTCCGACTACGGAACCAAAATAAAGAAGATACCCCAAATGCTACACAGATCCCCGATCGTCCCAACTGGGCACCACTACTGATCATCCGAAAAGACACATAGTAACGACCACGTTCCTCGTCGAACTCCCACTTGAGTTCGATTGAGTCACCAGACCGCATCGTCGGCACCTGCAACTATTTTGGAAGTATCTGTGAGTCACGGGGACTCAGCAATCTCACACCCGCGAGATCAAGACTATTTAAGCTTATAGGAAGGACAGGGTAGTAAAGTGAAGCTGCTGCAAGCGACTAGCAAATATGGTGGCTACTTCGCAAAGAGAGCGAGAAGAGAAGCAAAGCACGGACGTGAAGCTAGTAGCGATCAAGAAGTGATCCTGAACTACTTATGTCAGACATAACTCCAACATCAGTGTTCACTTCCCGGACTCACGAGAAGAGACCATCACGGTTACCCACGCTTGATTGATGTGTATTTTAATTGAGGTCAACTTCGGTTTTCTACAACCGACATTAACAAATTCCCATCTGCCTCATAACCGCTGGCACGGCTTTCGAAAGATATTACCCCGCAGGGTGTCCTAACTTAGCCCATTATAAGCTCTCACGGTCAACGAAGGATATTCCTTCTACCGGAAGACCCGATCAATCTCGGAATCCCGGACTACAAGACATTTCGACAAAGAATAAAACAAGACCAGCAAAGCCGCCGATTGTGCCGACAAATCCCGATAGGAGCTGCACATATCTCGTTCTCGTGGCACATCCGGATGAGACTAGTTACGAGTAAAACCAAGCCTCGAAGTTTCCCGTGGTGGCTTGAGTCAGCTTCGATTCGGGCCATTTTCGAAGGAGCCTTGGTCCGGGGGGTTAAAATAAAGATGACCCTCGGGCTCGCGAAAACCCGGGGGAAAAAGGCTTAGGTGGCAACTGGTAAGACCAAAGTTAGGCCTTGCTGGAAGAGTCTTATTCAAAGCGAACTGTCAAGGGGTCCCATAAATCACCCAACCGTAAGGACCGCGAAATCAAGGAACATAACACCGGTATGACGGAAACTAGGGTGGCAAGAGTGGAACAAAACACCAGGCATAAGGCCGAGCCTTCCATCCTTTACAAAGTATATAGATGTATTAATTATAGCAGAAATATATTGTGATATCCCCAACAAGTAAACATGTTCCAATAAGGAACAACATCTCCATGTTCCAACAAGGAACAAACTTCCACTTCACCTGCAACTAGCAACGCTTATAAGAGGGCCGAGCAAAGCGGTAACATAGCCAATCAACGGTTTGCTAGGAAAGGATGGTTAGCGGCTGACATGGCAAAATGCGTGGCATGATAAAGCAAGTGGTAGGCATGGCAGCATAGGCATAGCAAAAGAGCGAGCATCTAGCATAGCAAAGATAGAAGTGATATCGAGGGTATGGTCATCTTGCTTGCAATGTTCTCAGAGTTGTCGAAAGCTTGATCCTCGTAAGCGTTCTCAACAGGATCCTCGTTCACGTACTCGTCTCCCGGCTCTACCCAAAGCAACAACATAGACAAAGGAACCACAATAAATCACGGTGCAATGCACAATCAACATGATGCAAAACATGGCATGATATGCGGGATGTGATATGCAATGCTTATGTGCGCTCCGGAAGGAAATGAAGAACCAGGCATCAACTTGGCAAACCAAGTATGCCACTGGAAAGATGAGATGATTTCGGTTGAAATCGATATAAAGATCACCGGAATCGGATGCACGGTTTGCAAATGACAAGCAAAACAAGAATGGCACAAATCTGCCATTAACAGCATGATGCCACTTAGCGAGCAACAAATAATTAAGCTACTGCTCCCAAACGTATCAACAAAGTATATGGCAGTGATCTACACAAGATGCTTGACAAATGATGAGCACTGAGCTTCGACTAAATCACATCATAACAAGTTCAAACAAGCATGGCAAAAGTGCACAAAATATCAGGCTGGGCATGTCAAAAACAGCATCAGGTTGCAATGTTCAGAGCAGCAAAACCACATGCTACAGGACCTTAAAATAGCAAAACATGGCATGGCATGAATCTACTCACAGCATAGATCAAAAGTCCCTTACTGACCATAAGCCAAAAAGGATTCCAAAATATAGTAACACCCATGTCAATATTGAAAGTTTCGTTAACAGATTCAGCAACATGGCATGTCAAAAACTGATAACAAGTAGGCATGTTTACAAGCTCAATGCACTCACTATAGAGCCTTAAATGATAAACTAAGCATACATACATCAAGAAGACATGGCATAGACGACATACATGGCAAGAACAATAACATAGCATACTTGGATCAACCACAACAACCTTGGCAAAATTGAATAACATGTAAACAATCTGCCAGGAAACATTTTATAGCAAAAGTAGAGCTCGATTGACTCAAGCTATGGTACTCCATAATTGCAAACAAGGACATGGATGGATAGAGCAAGACATGTTTAACAAAACGTCCTTACTGAAGTATCTCAAAATATGCATGGATCTCTCGGTAGCATCAAGTTAACATGGCATCAAAATATCAGTTAAACAGGGCTGGAATCAGCAACATCATGACACCTACTTTGCATGCTTGTGCTAGTCACCACATAGATCAAAAAAATACATGGCATACACCCCTGGAAAGATGGCGTGGCATATTACAAAACACATGTAGGTCTCCAATTCATAGGGTGCACACATCAATCATGGCAAAAGTAACAAAAGTGCAAGTTCTGTTACGAAACAGAAACTAACATCACATAGCACTCTTCTAACAAAATTTCGGGCATCAAGGTGAGCTCAAATGAAAATGATGCAATGAGACGAAATGATCTACTCTTCGAGGTGAACAATTTGACATATTATACGCGCAAAATGGATCTACGATGACAAAGTTACAGCACGTTGAAAATGCAACAAAAACAATAATAAGGAAAAGACAGAAGAAAAAATGGAGGGGAGAGAGAGGTCAACGGGCTCTCGCCCGAGGCCGGATCGGGCCGGATCGGGCGACGGTGGCGCGGGGCTCTTGGAGTTCGCGGAGGAGGCGGTCGCCGGCGGGGAGGAGCGCGCGGCGGCCGGGAGGGCGAGGCCGGGCCGGGCGCGGTTGGCGGCGGCTACGGACGGGCTGGGCGAAGGCGGCATGGGCGGCGCTGGCGAGGGCGGCGCGCTGGCCGGTGGCGGGCGGGCGCTGCCGGAGGAAGACGCTGGCGGCGCTGAGTTCTGGCGGCGGGCGGCGGAATCATGGCGGCGGCGGCAAGACCGGCGGGAGGCGCGGGCGGCGGCGGCCGTGAGGGTTTCGGCGGCCGCGGCGGTGGCGGGGCGGCGGGCCACGTGGCGGCGCGGGATTCGCGGGCGGCGGCGGCGGAGGACGTCCGTAGCGGGCGGACACGTCCGTGGCGGCGGAGGATTTAATTTTAGGGTTTCGGGAAGGGATGATCCGGATTTGGAGGGGGTTTGCTTAAATAGGCATAGAGGGAGCTAGGAGAGTCCAAATGAGGTGTAGTTTTCGCCCACGATCGTGATCGAACGACGGAGAGCATGGAAGTGACTTAGATGGGTTATTGGGCTGTATTGGAGGGTGTTGGGCTGCAACTTAAAAGAGGCCTTTCTTGAGAAGCGTTAACCGTTGGAGTACCAAACGAGCTCCAAATGACCCGAAACTTGACCGGTGGTCTACGGGTGGTATACCAAGGCCACTAGACAAACCTCGTTCCATTTCGAGAAGGTTTAGTACCCGCACGCGGAAAAACGTAAAAGGGGCCGCCGGGGGAGATAGGAGTGTCGGATTGCAAAACGGACAACGGGAAAATGCTCGGAATCATGAGACGAACACGTATGCAAATGCGATGCACATGATGACATGATATGAAATGCATGACATGGACAAAAAGCAAAATGAAGAAAAACCCAACCACGGAGGGAATATCATATCACAATGCCGAAAATGGCAAGAGTTGGAGTTACAAATATGGAAAGTTACATCCGGGTGTTACAACACTCCACCACTACAAGAGGATCTCGTCCCAGATCTAGGACTGAAAGAACTCCGGATATTCGAACGGAGGTGATCCTCGCCCCCGTGTAGCTTCTCGGTCGGAATGGTGTGACCACTTCACTTTCAGGAATTTTATTGACTTGTTGCGTAGTCTTGCGCTCGGTTTCTTCAAGAATAGCAACGGGTGCTCATGATAAGAGAGATCTTCTTGAAGGTCAATCTCTTGAAGTTGATAGTGCGCTCAGGAGTCTTGAAGCACTTATAAGCCGTGACACGTGAAACACATCGCACGCTTGCAAAGTTGGATGGAAGCTCGTTGATAGGCGAGATCGCCTCTTTGCCAATTATCTTGAAAGGACCCACGATCTAGGGGCAAGCTTCCCTTTGATACCGAAGCGACGAGTGCCTTTCATTGAGAGACGCAGAGGTAGACATGGTCTCCGATTTCAAAAGCCACATCACGGTGCTTATCATCATAATAGCTCTTCCGCGCGATTGCGGCGGCTTTGAGATTCTCATGAATAACTTGGCACATTTCTTCCGCTTCGTGATCAAGTCATTGCCAAGAAGTTGGCGTTCAATTGTCTCGCACCAATTGAGAGGAGTACGGCACTTTCTCGCCATAGAGAATTTCGAATGGGGCCTTGCCCGAACTCGCTTGGAAGCTGTTGTTGTAGGAGAACTTCGGCATATGGAAGACAATCTTCCCACTTCATACCGAAGGAAATGACACAAGCCCTCGAGCATATCTTCAAGGATTTGATTAACTCGCCGACTTGGCCACTTGTTTGAGGGTGGAAAGCTGTCTTTGAAACGAATGTTGGTGCCCATGGCCTTCGAAAAGAATCCCGAGAACTTGGAGGTGAAGATGCTGCCACGGTCCGAAGAGATCAATTGTGGAATGCCGTGCAAGGAGACAATCCTCGAGGTGTCTAGCTACGCCAACCGAGCTGCTGTGATAGATTCTTTGATAGGAAGAAAATGAGCCACTTTAGTAAGCTTGTCGATGACAACGAAGATAGCATCATTTCCACGCTTGGACTTAGGAAATCCATCCACGAAGTCCATTTCAATATGATCAAACTTCCACTGAATAGCAAGAGGTTGAAGGAGACCAGCTGGTCTTTGGTGTTCTGCTTTCACTCTTCTGCAGACATCACACTCATTCACGAATTGAGCAATTTCTCGCTTCATTCGAGTCCACCAATATGACTGCTTGAGGTCATGGTACATCTTCGTACTTTCCGTGATGAATGGATAGAAGCGAATTGTGAGCCTCGTTCATAATGACTTTTCAGAGATCACCCTTAGGAACCACAATCCGGTCCTCAAAGAAAAGAGTATCTTTGTCATCAACGTGGAAGCACTTGTACTTGGAAATGCCCTTGTCGATACCACGTTTCACCTTTTTCACCATGGCATCCGAAGTTGAGCCTCACGAATCTGATCTTCCAAAGTAGGAGAGACTATGAGGTTGGCAAGAAAGCCTTGAGGAACAACTTGAAGATTCAGCTATGGAAAGCTTCACAGAGATCCGGTTGGAAGGGCTTGAGGATTAGATCATGCGATAAGCCTTCCCGCTCAAAGCATCTGCAATGACATTGGCCTTGCCCGAGTATATTCAATACTTGGGTTGTACTCTTGAATCATTTCGACCCATCGAAGTCCGCACGAGGTTGAGGTTGGGTTGAGTGAAGATGTACTTGAGACTCTTGTGATCGGTGAAAATGTCCACTTTCCTTCCCAACAAGAGATGTCTCCACGTTATCAATGCATGGACAACTGCCGCCAACTCAAGATCGTGAGTGGGGTAGTTCTTTTCGTGGGCTTCAACTGTCGAGAGGTATAAGCCACAACTCTCTACTCTTGCATTAACACAAAGACCGAGACCTTGAAGAGAAGCATCACAGTAAAAAACCTCAAATGGCTTGGATTCATCAGAGGAGTCAAGACAGAGCTGTGACGAAGTTTCTCTTTGAGAGTATTGAAAGCAACGTCACACTCGTGGAGACCGGACATACTTCACATGCTTCTCGAGGAGGTTGGAAAGAGGCTTTGCAATCTTGGAGAAGTTCTCAACGAATCTTCGCAATAGCTTGCAAGACCAAGAAAATCATGGAGCTGCTTGACATTCCGAGGAGGTTCCCAATTCACAATTGCGGACACCTTCTCGGATTAACAGCGATGCCCTTGGCGGAGATGATATGACCAAGATAAAGCACTTCATCAAGCCAAAATTCACATTTGGAGAACTTCGCATAGAATTGATACTCTCTCGAGCTTGTCTAGTACCAATCGCAAATGTTTGGCATGATCCTTCTTATTCTTGGAGAAGACCAAAATATCATCAAGATAGACCAAGACGAATTCATTGGTGTAGGGGTTGAAAATGAAGTTCATCATCCGAGAAAAAGTTGGAGGAGCGTTGACGAGGCCGAAAGACATGACAGTATATTCATAAGAACCAAAACTTGTTCTGAATGCTGTCTTGGGAATATCTTGTTCACGAATGCGAATCTGATGATAACCCATACGAAGGTCAAGCTTGGAGAACAACAGAGCACATTTGAGTTGCTCGAAAAGCTCATTGATGTTGGGAAGTGGATACTTGTTCTTGATTGTCTTCTTATTCAATGGACGGTAATCGACGCAAAGTCGGTCCGTGCCATCCTTCTTCTCCGGACAAAAAGAACACCACAACCCCAAGGAGATGAACTCGGTCTGATCAAACCCAGACGCTCTTGTTCATCGAGCTGCTTCTTCAATTCCTTCAGCTCATTAGGTCCAAGCTTGTATGGACGCTTGCAAACGGGTTCAAAGGTTGTGCTCAAGATCAATAACGAACTCAATCGGGCCGATGAGGAGGCATACCCGGAAGCTCTTCCGGAAAGACATCTTGGTACTCACAAACGATCGAATTGAGAGATGGCATTCAGTTCGCCCTTCTCATTGAGAGAAAACAACCGAATGGTTTCATCACGAGCGGCATAGATGATCACATCATTAGAAGAGTGAGTCAATTGAATTTCCTGGCAGCACAATCAAGCTGAGCTTTGTGCTGAGAAAGCCAGTCCATCCCGAGAATAAGATCAATATCCGAGTCACCAAGAACAATTGGTTTAGCCGTAAATCTATAATCGCCCATCTTGATACCGACATTCGGAACAATCATGCTAGAGCTCAAACGCTTAGCCGGAGAAATAACTTGCATAGCTTTAGGTAATGCCTCTGTCTCAAAATTGTGCTTCGATGCAAAAGGATATGACATGAAAGAATGTGATGCACCAGTATCAAATAAGACTTTTGCAGGAATATCATTAACTGGAAGATTACCCATGATCACATCAGAAGATTCCTCTGCTTGAGCTGCATTCATCATATTCACCTTGGCAGCCTTGGGATTATGCTTGACCACTGCATTGCTGGAAGATTTCACAGGAGGAGGAGGCGGAAGACGCCTCTGGTTGAAGCATTTGTTCGCATAGTGACCTTTCTCACGACATTTGTTGCAAGTCACCTCCGAGAGCGGACGGTGATAAGGAGCATTTGACCTTGGAGCTTGAGAATTAGACTTGTTCGATAGCTTGGGTTGGGTGGGTGGGAAGATCCACGGCCACCGAGTTCTTCTGGCGATAAGGCCGACGGAACGGAGGAGGAGGAAGGTAAAACTTCGCTGCTTAGCTGCCACTTGAGAGGAAGAAGAAGACCGAACTGCATCCCCGATTCTCTTCTTAGAAGCCTCACATTTGAGCTGGGCAGCTTCTTGCTTCAAAGTGCCATGTTGTAGAAATCATCATAATTAATCGGCTCAAAAAGCACAAGAGCTAATTGCGCATCTTCTTTCGGACCACCTCTGAATTGATAGATCATACTCTTTTCATCGTGCACGCCTTGCTTAGCAAAACGAGCGAGCTTCGAACTGGATATTGTATTGATAGACAGACATGTTGCCCTGCTTGAGATTGCGGAACTCCTCACGCTTGCTCTCAACAACACTTTTCGGAATGTGGTGAGCTCACGAAATCACGGCGGAACTCATCCTGTGTAATGACACGACCTCCTCTCGAATCTTTGTATTGTCGGTACCACTCAAAGATCTTGATCCTTGAGTTGAAACGATGCAAACTTGACAAAGTCCTCGTGTCCGACATTGCTACAATCAAAATGCTTGCAGATGTCCACAAGCCAATCGTCGGCGTCTGTGGCCTCGACTACGTAAACCGAAAGACTTCGCCGATTAGCGAGGAACCGATCGAGGGTAGCAAAGTGCGGTGATTGTTGCCTTGACCTTGATTGCCTTGATTGCCTTGCCCTTGAGTACGCTCTTGCAAGAGCTGCAAAATCATCTCGAAAGCATTGGCATTGGTGGCTGCCATGATAGCTTGCCATGCCTCCGGAGGCGGAGGTGGAGGTGGAGGTGGAGGTTCTGACCGATCCCCATCATTGCGATCCGGATTCGCACGCGTTGGAGCCATCCTGAAGAGGGTGACATCCGTTAGTCCTTTGATAGACAAGTAGTCAAGTAGAATCAACGGATAGAAATTGTAACATATAGTCTTCACAATAAACATTCGAACAAGAATGAACGAATGAATTCCAAAGTTAATCATCACACGTCCATTAAGGTGAGAAGCCACTTAGATAAAGATATGGAAACAATATCTGTCTTAGAAACAAATCAAGTATCACAACCGAAACAAAAAAAGGTTGGCTTCTAGAATGAGCGGAACAAACACATGATAGAGATTTCGCCCAAAGTGTTCGTGGTGGGGCCCACACGGACCACGATATAGCGGCCGTCACGAATGACTAACAAGACGCCCCGAATCAGCATAGCCAAGGATTCTTTAAGACGCCTCGCGACCATCAGAATCGACCGTGAATGGGCGGACCACTAGACGTTGGACCCCAATCTCAAATCATACATCCGTCGGAAAGATATCCCGTAAGCTACTAGAATTCCCACCTATAAACTCCCAAAACTTTACGGTTATGCAATCTGGTGTTGGGGATACAGGGACACAAAATATATCACCCAAACTAACAATACCTAGATCCAGCTTGTATCCATCCGTCAACACATAACCAAGAAATCCTCGGAAATCGTGGTACCTCGACCTTGAAAAACATCCGTTATACAAGTCATGGCACATACTCCGACTCGCCTCAAGATCGGGCTATCGTGGTTATCTCACCAACAAGCGCACAAAAGAGATTTCGATGTCGGCAAAACTCAGGTATTCCAGAATCGCAACGATAAAATTGTGACGACAACACCTCGGAGCTCAACTCCCCGGGACACTGCCACAACCCCTGAATGTCAGGAGGCACCAAGAACAATGTTCTCGTCACAAAACCATCGGAACGATTCCAAGATACCCACGTGATCCTAATTTTTTTTTTGTGAAATTTGAGGAGAGAAGAGTCAAAACACTACGTCAGGATACCTCACAGAGCGACGAAGGGACTGGGAAGTAAAAAGAATCCTACTCTCCGATATATATAATCCTAAGACTCAAAACATTTTCCATTCTAGTCTCAACAACGCAAGCAAACAATCAAGTAGGGGGGCTCCTAAGTCGGGAAGGCTCGATTACCAACTTGTAACGCCTCGATGCGGCTATATCTCCCACGTGTCGAGGCACGACTTAGAGGCATAACCGCATTGAAAGCAATGTCGCAAGTGAGGTAATCTTCACACAACCCATGTAATAAATAAGGGAAAGAGATACATAGTTGGCTTACAAATGCCACTTCACACAATCCATAAATAAACATCCATCATTCGAGTACACTCAAGGTCCGACCACGGAACCAAAATAAAGAAGATACCCCAAATGCTACAGGATCCCCGATCGTCCCAACTGGGCACCACATCGATCATCTGGAAAAGACACATAGTAACGACCACGCCTCGTCGAACTCCCACTTGAGTTCGGTTGAGTCACCCGTGACCTTGGCATCGTCCGGCACCGTGAACTGTTTTGGAAGTATCTCGTGAGTCACGGGACTCAGCAATCTCACACCCGCGAGATCAAGACTATTTAAGCTTATAGGAAGGACAGGGTAGTAAAGTGGAGCTGCTGCAGTTTACTAGCAAATATGGTGGCTACTTCGCAAAGAGAGCGAGAAGAGAAGCAAAGCACGGACGTGAAGCTAGTAGCGATCAAGAAGTGATCCTGAACTACTTACGCCGACATAACTTCAACACCGTGTTCACTTCCCGGACTCACGAGAAGAGACCATCACGGTTACCCACGCGGTTGATGTGTATTTTAATTGAGGTCAACTTCGGGTTTTCTACAACCGGACATTAACAAATTCCCATCTGCCTCATAACCGCGGGCACGGCTTTGAAAGATATTACCTGCAGGGGTGTCCCAACTTAGCCCATTATAAGCTCTCACGGTCAACGAAGGATATTCCTTCTACGGAAGACCCGATCAATCTCGGAATCCCGGACTACAAGACATTTCGACAACAATAAAACAAGACCAGCAAAGCCGCCCGATTGTGCCGACAAATCCCGATAGGAGCTGCACATATCTCGTTCTCGTGGCACATCCGGATGAGACTAGCTACGAGTAAAACCAAGCCTCGAAGTTTCCCGTGGTGGCCCCTTGAGGCTCAGTTCGGGCCAGCACTCGAAGGAGCACTGGTCCGGGGGGGTTAAAATAAAGATGACCCTCGGGCTCGCGAAAACCCGGGGGAAAAAGGCTTAGGTGGCAACTGGTAAGACCAAAGTTGGGCCTTGCTGGAAGAGTCTTATTCAAAGCGAACTGTCAAGGGGGTCCCATAAATCACCCAACCGTGTAAGGAACGCGAAATCAAGGAACATAACACCGGTATGACGGAAACTAGGGTGGCAAGAGTGGAACAAAACACCAGGCATAAGGCCGAGCCTTCCACCCTTTACCAAGTATATAGATGTATTAATTATAGCAGAAATATATTGTGATATCCCCAACAAGTAAACATGTTCCAATAAGGAACAACATCTCCATGTTCCAACAAGGAACAAACTTCCACTTCACCTGCAACTAGCAACGCTATAAGAGGGGCTGAGCAAAGCGGTAACATAGCCAATCAACGGTTTGCTAGGAAAGGATGGTTAGGGGCTGACATGGCAATATGGGTGGCATGATATAGCAAGTGGTAGGCATGGCAGCATAGGCATAGCAAAAGAGCGAGCATCTAGCATAGCAAAGATAGAAGTGATATCGAGGGTATGGTCATCTTGCCTGCAATGTTCTCAGAGTTGTCGAAAGCTTGATCCTCGTAAGCGTTCTCAACGGGTTCCTCGTTCACGTACTCGCCTCCGGCTCTACCCAAAGCAACAACACAAACAAAGGAACCACAATAAATCACGGTGCAATGCACAATCAACATGATGCAAAACATGGCATGATATGCGGGATGTGATATGCAATGCTTATGTGCGCCCGGAAGGAAATGATGAACCAGGCATCAACTTGGCAAACCAAGTATGCCACTGGAAAGATGAGATGATTTCGGTTGAAATCGATATAAAGATCACCGGAATCGGATGCACGGTTTGCAAATGACAAGCAAAACAAGAATGGCACAAATCTGCCATTAACAGCATGATGCCACTTAGCGAGCAACAAATAATTAAGCTACTGCACCCAAACGTATCAACAAAGTATATGGCAGTGATCTACACAAGATGCTTGACAAAAGATGAGCACTGAGCTTCGGCTAAATCACATCATAACAAGTTCAAACAAGCATGGCAAAAGTGCACAAAATATCAGGCTGGGCATGTTAAAAACAGTATCAGGTTGCAATGTTCAGAGCAGCAAAACCACATGCTACAGGACATAAAAATAGCAAAACATGGCATGGCATGAATCTACTCAAAGCATAGATCAAAAGTCCCTTACTGATCATAAGCCAAAAAGGAATTGAAAATATAGTAACACCCATGTCAATATTGAAAGTTTCGTTAACAGATTCAGCAACATGGCATGTCAAAAACTGATAACAAGTAGGCATGTTTACAAGCTCAATGCACTCACTACAGAGCCTTAAATGATAAACTAAGAATACATACATCAAGAAGACATGTCATATAAGACATACATGGCAAGAACAATAACATAGCATACTTGGATCAACCACAACAACCTTGGCAAAATTGAATAACATGTAAACAATCTGCCAGGAAACATTTTATAGCAAAAGTAGAGCTCGATTGACTCAAGCTACGGTATTCCATAATTGCAAACAAGGACATGGATGGATAGAGCAAGACATGTTTAACAAAACATCCTTACTGAAGTATCTCAAAATATGCATGGATCTCTCGGTAGCATCAAGTTAACATGGCATCAAAATATCAGTTAAACAGGGCTGGAATCAGCAACATCAGGACACCTACTTTGCATGCTTGTGCTAGTCACCACATAGATCACAAAAATACATGGCATACACCCCTGGAACGAAGGCATGGTATATTATTAAACACATGTAGGACTCCAATTCATAGGGTGCACACATCAATCATGGCAAAAATAACAAAAGTGCAAGTTCTGTTACCAAACAGAAACTAACATCACATAGCACTCTTCTAACAGTCTTTCGGGCATCAATATGAGCTCAAATGAAACTGATGCAATGAGACGAAATAATCTACTCTTCGAGTCGAACATTTTGACATATTACACGCGCAAAATGGATCTACGATGACAAAGTTACAGCACGTTGAAAATGCAACAAAAACAATAATAAGGAAAAGACTTAGAAGAAAAAATGGAGGGGAGAGAGAGGTCAACGGGCTCTCGGCCCGAGGCCGGATCGGGCCGGATCGGGCGACGGGGCGCTGGGCTCGGAGCTCGCTGGAGGAGGCGGTCGCCGGGAGGAGCGCGGCGGCCGGGAGGGCGAGGGCCGGGCATGGTCGGCGGCGGGCTACGGACGTAAGGCGAAGCATGGCACAAGGCGGCGGCCGGTGAGGGGCGGCCGGCTGGCGGTGGCGGCGGCGGGCGCTGCCGAGGAAGACGCTGGGCGGCGCTGGAGCTCCGGGCGGCAAGGGCGTGAACTGCTGGCGGGCGGCGGGCAAGACCATGGGAGGCGGCAAGCATGGGTCGTAGGGGCTCGCTGGTTCAAGTGGCGGCGCGGTGGCGGGCGGGGCCACGTGGCGGCGGGATTCGGCGGGCGGCGGGCGGAGGACGTCCCAGCGGGCGGACACGTCCGTATGGCGGAGGACTAATTTTAGGGTTTCGGGGAAGGGATGATCCGGATTTGGAGGGGGGTTTGCTTAAATAGGCATAGAGGGAGCTAGGAGAGTCCAAATGAGGTGTAATTTTCGCCCACACGATCGTGATCGAACGACGGAGAGCATGGAAGTGACTTAGATGGGTTATTGGGCTGTATTGGAGGGGTGTTGGGCTGCAACTTAAAAGAGGCCTTTGCGAGAGTGCGGTTAACCGTTGGAGTACCAAACGAGCTCCAAATGACCCGACACCTGACCGGGGGTCGACCGGTGGTATACCAAGGCCACTAGACAAACCTCGGTCCATTTCGAGAAGGTTTAGTACCCGCACACGGAAAAACGTAAAAGGGGCCGCCGGGGGAGATAGGAGTGTCGGATTGCAAAACGGACAACGGGGAAAATGCTCGGAATCATGAGACGAACACGTATGCAAATGCGACATGATGACATGATATGAAATGCATGACATGGACAAAAAGCAAAATGAAGAAAAACCCAACCACGGAGGGAATATCATATCACAATGCCGAAAATGGCAAGAGTTGGAGTTACAAATATGGAAAGTTACATCCGGGGTGTTACAGAGGAGCACAACTCAGAGGCGACCCGCGAATGGGCGGGAGAGACCTCCCCCTTGTGCAAGGCCGACATCCTTTGCACCCTGCCTGATGATGGTGACGAGGCCGATGTCCCCCCGGAAAGGGGGAGTTGCGCACTGCATGGGGCTCCTCGAGCTCCAAGGTCAGTCCCAGGAGGAGGTCACCGGTCGAGATTCCGATGAGAGGAAGGTCGGCGCTGGTCTCCCGAGACGATGCCCCTGTTCTGACGCTGCCTGAAGCAGCTTCCAGCTTGCCTGCCGCCCGCTCTTCTGCGCTTAGAGCCCTTGCGCCCACGCCTTAGGCTGGGAGACTCTCAGGCTTCAAGCTTAGGAAGCAGAGGGACTACACCGCGGTAGACCAGTAAGTATTCTTGTCTTGCCTTGTTCCTGATTCTGCTGCTGATTCTTGACACTTTCCGTTGCTTGACTAGGCCAACTCCCGCGATGAAGAGGAGGAAGGAGGATACTACGATAATGCTCAGGACCAAATCGCCTGCAGCGGCCGCACCCTCCTCTGCGGGGAAGGAAAGTGGCCGTGCTCGCAATTCACCGGCCTGATCGCCCTCACGAGGCTTGGAGGAGTGCCCTCCGGATGAGGCAGCCCCCATAGCACCGCTGGCTCCAGAGGTGTCGGCGTCCGGCTCGGTTGCTGGGGTCCCCGAAGCTCAGGAGCCCCCAGCCTCCTAGGCCATGGTGGCAATGTTGCCTCCTCCTCCTCCTCCTGCCGCACTACTGACACCGGATCCTTCTGCCTCCTTTGAAGTCCTGGAGCGCCCTCTTTCTGCGATGACCCTACTGCGAGAAGATCTTCAGGGCGCCGACCCTCGCCTGGCAGCCGGGCGCCTGGAGCTGGTCTCTGGCTGCCTTCACTCAGACGTGTCCGTTCGGGCGGCGCTGAGCTAGGCGGCAGCAACCTCCGAGAAGGACAAGTAGGCCGCCGCTCAGGCTGCGGCCGCTCGCGAGGTGGCGCTGAAAGATGTCGGGGCTGCCCAGGATCGCTGCCGGTTGCTAGAGGCCGAACTGAAGACCATGCACAGTGAGCGTGAGGAAGAAGCTCGTGGCCGCAAGGCGGAGGAGGAGAAGATGAAGGCCTGGGAGGACACCGTCAAGGGCCACGACACCGAGCTAGAGCAGTTGGCGAAGGCACAGGCTTCGGAGCGCAGCCAGCTGGAGAAGCTGGAGCAGAAGGTGGAGGCAGAGAAGGCCGATCTGGAAGCCAAGGCGAAGATCCTAGCTGAAGACCGCGCGGCCTTCAAGTCCCTCGAGGAGATGTCTCGCGCGGCGCTGCGGTCACTCTACGAGAAAGGCTTGGAGGAGCCGCTGGCTACCGATGACGAGGGCCCCACCCAGCTGCTTCCTTATCCGGTCGAGGTGCTTGAGGAAGTCATGAGCGGCATCGGCCCCTTGGCAGATGTAGAAGCCCACATTCTTTCCTCAGCCGTGTTGACGCGCGTCTTCAGCTACCTCCATCTTCGTGATCCTGCCGCCCACCTTGACGAGCTGCTGGAGCCTGTGGACACCAAGCACTGCGTAGCTGCTGCCGAATGCGTGAAGGGTTAGGTGGAGGCCCTACTAAAGAGGTTCCACGCCTTCGACCCCGCGTCCTCGACTGGCGGTGCTGCTGATCCTGCAACTCCGACGGGTGGTGCAAGTGAGGGCAACGCCACTATGGAAGAATCATCCCTTGTGGGCGACGGCGGCGTCCAAGGATGACGAGATGACTGGCCGGCGGCTCCTTACATGTTTAGCTCCTGCAATATGCACCATGCCCTGTGGAGGAGTTTAAACATGCGTTTGTTATCGGAAGAACAATATGTCTTGTAATATTTGCTTCAGATTTTTGCGATTTCCTTCCCACTTGCTTTACGTTCTACGTCGGCAGGGCCCGGCCCTGCGCATACGTCAGCCGCCGTTGGGTCGTCCGGATCACCAGGACAAGACCAAGGGGTGAGGAGCTACGTGGCCAGTTAGGCTCCTGAGTTGCGATGCTCAAGAGTCCCCCTTGACGGGCAAACAGCTTATAGAAAGGAGATGCAGGAATAGGCCTAGTGTTCTACGTCGGCAGGGCCCGACCCTGCGCATACCTCAGCCGCTGTTGGGTCGTCCGGATCACCAGGACGAGACCAAGGGGTGAGGGGCTACGTGGCCAGTTAGGCTCCTGAGTCGCGATGCTCAGGAGTCCCCCTTGATGCTCAAACGACCTTCATAACTTTTCCCTCGCCGAGGCTCCGCTTGGGAGGGCGCGTGACGACCAGGCCCAAGGGACCTGGCGGGGTGGCGTACGCTTGGGCGTGACCTAGGCGTAGCCCCCATGCGCAGCCCCCTCGCGCGACTCTCCTGGGGGAGGTGTTGCGATGAGGCCAGACACTGAGCTCAAGGGCTCCCCGAGGTTGATACGACCATGGGGCCGCCCTCAGTTGTTTATCACCAGTGTGGAGCATAGCGCTTACGCACTTGCACGGGCATAACCGCTCCTCGGCCGTGTCGACTGGCAGCACGGAGCATGGTCCTTCCACTGGCGCGTGGGTGAGTGCTCCCTCTGAGTGGAGCCCCTGGGGCGTGTACAGCCCCGCCCTGACACGTGGTTTGCACGGCAAAGCTAGATGAGGTGTGTGTGGGCTCTCATGAGCCAGTGCGGGACTCACGAGGGCCTACCTCAAGGCGGGTTGTGCCTGGTCTTGGTTCTTGTTGACCGCGGTGCTCCTGCGAGATGGTTAGGCAACCTGCGCCGAATGAATCTCCTGAGGTTAAAGCATGAGAAGGCCAATCACCAACGACCCCATGACGTGACGTGAACGGGACCGGCCCGCCAGACAGAGCTCAGCCGTTGGATTTATCGACGCTGCAGGGATGAACCCGACCACAGACGCCATCCCTAGCCTTCTTATGCGAAGGGTCCTGAAGAAAGATGATCGGTGTGTGGCTCCCGTGGTGGGTGATAATCAAGCAAGTAATAACCATGGAAAGCGAACTAGCTTAGGTAAATGCAAGAACGATACATGCCACTGGGTGGGACCTGAGCGGGCTGGGGATGATGCAGCCCGAGGGGCGCCCCCAGCAGAGTAAGCTAAAGACATAAAAGGATACATGCTGCAGGGACAGGCCCACGTGGCCTGGGAATGATGCAGCCCGAGGGGCGCTACCAGCTAAATAAACTTGGAAAATGTCACCTGGTTCCGTTGTCGAACGGATGTTGGGGTAGCTGAAGATGTGTGGTGAAGGGGTTGCTCCTCGTGAGCCACCGGGGCCCTGAGCCTCGGCAGGCTCTGGGGGTCCAGGCGGTTCCTTGAGGACCATCTCCATCTCCGCCAGGACCGCGTGATGCCTGGCCTCCTGGGTCACCATGACGCTTCGCAGGTTGCGCTGGAAGGCGGCTGCGATGCTCGGCAGGCCGAATGGCATGTGAACATAGCTGTGAGGTGGGCCCTTGCAACGTCCCACGCACGAAGGCTAGAAGCGTTCCTGCAATGTGGCCCTATTAACCCTGGGATGTCGATGCAGACGTGTAGCCCGCCATCCTCGCCTGGATGGGGAGTTGCGCCAGGTGGGCGGCGATCGTCGCGCATGGCTCTTGCATCCTGCAGCTCCTGAGTGGTCTTGGTGATAAACTCCTGAGCGCAGGGCAATCCTTGCCCGGGGTCCTGCTGAGGGAAGCGTACCGCAAAGCACGCCTCCACGTGGTGCCTGAGCGCCTCCCTCGTTATGTTGGCTAGGTCTGAGGCCCTCCAGAAGAGATCCCCCAAGCCCTGCCCGAGGAGGGCATCGGGCGCGCCTTCCTATGCGAGAGGAGGGAGGAGGCCCAGGCGCGGGCGCCGATCCTGATGCGGCACCGCTAGAGGTGCCGCTCCCGTGAGGCCCTGTACGGAGTAGCTGCTTCTTCTTCTTGGGGATGGCCTCAGGAGGGTACTCGCCTTTGCTGTCAGGGTCTTCGATTGCTGCAGCCTAGAAGGCGCGCTCGAGTGAGCACACGCATCTCTTTCTTCGCAGGGGACTGTGATGATCCCGCCGCTTCCTGGCATCTTGAGGACGTTGTAGCCGTGGTTCGTCACTGCCATGAACTTGGCCAGGGTTGGATACCCGAGGATGGCATTGTACGGCAGACGGATATGAGCAACGTCAAAGTCGATGAGCTTGGTGCGGTAGTTGTCGCGCTGTCCGAAGGTGACAGGGAGGCGGACCTGCCCTATCTGGGTGGTGGAGCCGCCAGTCACTCCTGAGAAGGGCTTGGTGGGTTGAAGCTGGTCGTATGGCACTTGGAGGCTGTCGAATGTCTCGACAGACAGGATGTTAAGCCCTGCGCCGCCGTCGATGAGGGTGTTGGTGACTTGTACGTTGCTGATGACGGGCAAGCAGAGCATTGTGAGGGCACCAGTAGTGGCTGCGCACTTGAGCTGGTCCGCCGAGCTGAAAGTAATGGCACAATTGGACCACCTGAGCGGGCGTGTGGCCTCAAGCCTGGGAAGGACTGCATTCACCTCACGAGCAAACTGCTTGAAGATACGCTAAGATGCTGGGGGCTAAGCTCCACCCAGGATGCAGGCGATAGCACGCAGTTCCTGGAAGCCCACAGCCCCCTCGTCCTGATGGTGGTCGTCGTTCCTTCTTGGTGGCGGCAGCGGAGGAAGACCAGCGTTGCCCTGAGGGCGGTCCACGCGAGGCTGATCCCTCCAAGCGCCCTCACGAGGCTGGTCCTGCCAGCGGTCCTCGCGAGGTCGGTCGCACCACTCCTGGTGGGGGCCACGATCGTCCGAGCATCCTCCACCTCGTCCTCCTCCACAGCCGTAGCCCCGGTCACTACGCTCAGGGCGTCGACCGAAGCGTCCATCTCGAATGGCCCTGAGCTCTTGACAGTTGTTGGTGTTGTGGTTGTGTACGTTGCGGAAGGCGCAGAATGGTCGGCTACTCTTGGATGACTCGGGATGGTCCCGGCCGTGCTTCGTATCCGGCTACGCCGCGAGCACGACCACTCCCTTGCGCTTCACGTCCTTGGCCTTGGCTTTCTTCTCCTCTGGGTCAGTAGCAGGGAGCTCGAGGAGGGAAAGGCGCCCTTCCTCAGCTCTTGCGCACTTGGTTGCCATGTTGAACAACTTCAGAGCCGTGCATAGGTCCACGTGGATGGCGAGCTCCTCCTTCATCTTGATGTCACAGACGCCATCGGAAAACGCTAAAATGATGGCCTCATCCGTCACCATGGGGATCTTGAGACGAACACCGTTGAAGCGCTGGATGTACTTTTGCAGGGTCCCTCCCGGCTGCTACTTGATGCGGCACAGGTCACCTGTGGCCGGAGGGCGGTCGCGAGTGCCCTGCAAGTTGGCGACGAAGCGGTCGTGCATCTCATCCCATGAGGAGATCGAGCCCGGGGCAGGTTCAGGTGCCACGAGTGGGCACCATCCTTGAGAGACATGGGGAACCAGTTTGCCATGACTTTCTCGTCACTGTTGGCCGCGTCGATGCTCAGCTCGTAGAGTTGTAGGAACTCCGCAGGGTCGAGGGTGCCGTCGTAGCGAGGAGGCAGGTCTGGCTTGAACTTTCCCGGCCAGACGACGCTTCGCAGCTCCGGAGTGAAGGCGCGGCAGCCCGCTGTGGCCACCGGGGCCCTTTGCAGCATGGCCTGCGCGTCTGTGGGCGCATGACGAGCGTGGGACGACGAGCTGGCCGGAGTCAGCGACGGGCTGGTGGTGCGATCGTCCCGCCACATAGAGGGGTGCAGCGATGAAGATTGCTGCTCGTTCCAGGCCGGGTCGGTGGCAGCATTGGCAACAGGCAATGGAGAACGGCAGGGAGGTCTGCCAACGGGCGCCGTTTGAGCGACGCGGGCGGCAAGGGCGGCCTGGCGCTCAGCACGGGCTCGGCGAGCGTCAGCCATGGTTGCGGTGGAGCAGTGGGGCGTGGATTCGGAAGAAAGGCTTCAGCGCACCCCTACCTGGCAGCCAAATGTCGGATTTCAGGTTCCGACAAACCCTTGAGGTTCGAACACTTGGGTGCGCACGAAGATCTCTCTCTCTCCCTAGCTTGCTCTCACAATGATCTCAAGGCCTAGCTCGACGAACCCAAAGAACAAGAGACACGGGAGTTTATACTGGTTCGGGCCACCGATGTGGTGTAATACCCTACTCCAGTGTGGTGTGGTGGATTGGCTCCTAGGCTGAGGAAGAACTAGTACAGGGGAAGAACAGCCTCCTAAGGAGAGGTGATGTTGTGCTCGGTGAGCTTGTGTGGTTGAGGATGATCTGGATGGCCTGGATCAGTTGCCTCCTACTGTGGTGGCTAGTCCTATTTATAGAGGCACTTGTCCTGTTCCCAAATGTTAGGCGGGAATGGATCCCACAATGGCCAAGTTTGAAGGAAGATAACTAGTACAAGTTATCCTGACTAAAGGTGGTCTTCTCCAGCCAAAGGCTCTTGTGGTGATGCCATCTTGGGCTCCACGGTGACCTCCGTCCTGCCGTCCTGCTGGTCTTGGTCTTGGTGCATTGATATGGAAACCTTTGCCTGATGTCTCGGGACTCCTCGCCTGCGCTTGCCTCTTTAGCATCAAAGAGGAAACAAGGAGACTGCGCGCGCTGGTGCCCGCCTGGCGCCCGCCTAGCCCCGGTCGTCATGCCTTGCGTCACAGAAACGTCACGAGGTGCCCCTTGCCTTGATCTCTCCGCCCCTCGCGAGCCAGCTTGGTGAGGCCACCCCTGAGTAGAGAAAGGATAGCAACCATAACGGCAAAACCGTGTTTCTCCTGGTGATGACCTGCAGGAACCTCCCGAGGATAATAGCGGGCGGAACCGCGGGACCTCTCCTCTTACAAGAAATCCGCTTGCATGTTAAAGGGGGGCTCCTCAACATCGCGACTCAGGAGCTCTTACTGGCTCTCCAGCCCTCACCCCTGGCCTTGACCACGGCATCGCGACCTGGCATACCAGCGGCGGCTGAGCTCGCTCGAGGGCCGGGACCTGAGGACGTAGAGCACTAAGGAGAGCATGGGAAGGGGAAGGCTCGGGCGGGCCTAACCTAGCTACGCTGTGGGGATCTGCGCACAGGCCTGGCGCATCGCGAAGAAACGACCCCATGCCACTGAGATAAGTCTCGCGCTCAGATCGGCTAATCGTTGGAACCTTAGGGTCGCGGTCATCGCAGCTTTGCCGCGACCACGTCGCCTCCCTTTCTTACCTTTCCGTAGCTGCTTGAGCGCTAAAGGGGACCTCCTGAGCATCGCGCCTCAGGGGCTCTTACCGGACCTCGGGCCACACACCTCTTGGCCTTGACCACAGCACGTGACCTGGCATACCAGCGACGGCTGTAGCCTGCCTGGCGACTCGGACCAGTCAGCATAGAGCAACAAGCTATCGTGGGGTTGGAATGGGGAGACCGAGCCTACTCAGGATATGCGCTCGCAAATTTTCATAATAAGGAAGAGATACACAAAAGGGCATCACATATCCTTACACACCCCCACGGGGTACTTCATGATTCTTCGCAGGAAGCAACAACAAGAACTAAGGGGAATCCTATCTACACCCTCCCGTGGCAGACGCCTTCATCAACAGTGGGCCACGGGAGGCCGACGCCAACCTCATCCAGATCAGCGACGACGTCGACTGGACACCGCAGCCCTGCTCCGGGCCCGGCGAGAGCTCGGGGGCACGTAGCTGTCGTCGCTCGTCTCTAGAATCTCGTAAGGCTCGGGAGAGCTTTTGGACTCCCAGGGGCTGCTGCAGCTGGAGTAGCCACGAGCGGAGCGCGCGTCAACTTGGCGCTCCCCTCCAGGGAAACACTCCAGGCGGTGGCCCTCCGCATCGAAGACCTTGAAGAAGAGAGTGGTGGCGCCATCGTACTCGAAGTGGATCAGGGCTCGCCTCGCACGGCAAACCCAGCCGCGGGTCATGAAGATCTTGCCAGCGGGGACTGCTTCGATCTCTGCTCCGGTCGATGGAGCGTCGCAATCGGCGTGCTGCAATCAAAGCTCAAGGGGCCCCCTCCGCGGCATCACGTTGGAGAAGAACCGCGGGAAGCAGATCCAAGAGCTTGGGGGTATTGGTGCCCATAGCACAAGCTCGCGTGAGGAGTCCACAGCATGGACTCCCGGAGCGACCGTACGCATTGCCGTTGCCCGGCGACCACGGGCGCGGTGCGGGCGGTGCCGCTCATTGCTTCGCCCTCCTGAGCCCTCGGCTCGGGCGTACAAGGGAAGCGGATACCCTGGAGGAGGCCGCTCGCACCAAGGCCTCATCACCACCTGCATCGCCACTTCGTCGCGGCAATGGACCAGCCTCTTCTTTGTCGGGAGAGGCCCCGGACTACTGCGGGGGGCCTTTCCCTTCTCGTCCGCGGAAAACCTTCGGATGGGCGCCATTGTTGCAAGCATAGGAGCAAGGAGAAGAAGCGAGTGAAGCAAGGAAGAGATGGGCGACGGGGGCTCCACCCCCTTCCCCATTTATAGCGAGAGGAGGCCAACCGGCGCCCCCCATGATCGCAAGTAATGATGGTTTTCATTGCATGTCGCAGGGACTTGTCAAGTCGTGCAGTTGCCGAGGCAGCGTGGGGAAGAGGAGATGCCCACGTCCAATCAACTGCCACGCGTCGACCGACTCTGTAGGCTTTGGGGGCCTGCGGCGCTTCGTACTTGACCCTTGGCTTCGCCGTGAAGCCAAGCCCAAGCGCACCTTGGGCCCGGGGGCTACTGTCGGCGTTCTGGAAACGGGGGTCCCCAGACTTGCCTGCCTGCGGCCCACGGTGTGGCTAAGCTAGCGGGCCGTACGGCCCATCTTCATCAACAAGGCAATCAAGACCCTCGCGAGGGGCCAAGCCTCGCGGGGGAGACAACACAAGACCTCCTCAGGAGCGGCCTAGCCAGGCTGCCTCGCGAGGAGTGAAGATATCAAGGCGGGGCAAACCTCACGAGGCTCTCGTGACGTGAGCCATGATGCTCGGCACCAGGCGGGCGCCAGCGCGTGTAGTGTCCTTGTTTCCTCTTTGGTGCTAAGGAGGCAGGCGCAGGCCCGGAGTACCGAGGCATCATGCAAAGGTTGCCATATCGGTGCAACAAGACCAAGAACAGCAGGACGGCAAGACGGAGGTCACCTTGGAGCCCAAGACGGCGTCACCGCCAGAGCCTTTAGCAGGCGAAGACCACTTTTGTCAGCATAGCTTGTACTAGCTGTCCCCTTTCAAATTGCCCGCCGTTGTTGGCTCCCTTCCCACTCAATATTTGGGAAGAGGACCAGGGCCTATATAAGTAGAGCAAGGTACCACAGTAGGGAGAGATCCGGTCTGGAGCCAACCCACGCTCACACAAGAACACCCCAACCTCAGGAGGCTGTTCTTCCCCTTGTATTGTTCATCATCAGCCCAAGAGGCAATCCACCACCACACACTGGAGTAGGGTATTACACCACAACGGTGGCCCGAACCAGTATAAATCTCGTGTCTTTCTGTGTTACGAGTTCGTCGAGTTCGTCCGTGTGATCTTCACGAGCTAGGGCATGGATCGGTAGAGGGGAAGAACTTCGCGCGCACCCCAGAGTTCGAACCTTAAGGGATTTGCCGGAACCCCACATCCGGCAATGGCCACCTAAGGGACCAAGAGCCCCTTTCCGGTTCGGCGAGGGGATGGCACGTTGCACAAAGAGCGGAGGTGCCGGTGTAGAAAAGTAGGGGCACTCCTTTTTACCCCTTTACTTGCCCGATGCCAGCAGAGCAGACCACCCTTGAGCCCGCGGGTTCCAACACCACGAACCAACTACATTGGAACCAAGGCTCGGGAGGTGCCTTTATGGCGGCATGCAGATCTTCTTCAAGATCATAAGCACACAAGATCAGATGAGGACCAGAAGATGACGATCCTCAGCGGGATCCTAGCCGAGGAAATCCACTAGACCCCTGGCAAGACCCTTGTCGGGGACAATCACGGTGCCACGGCAAGACCCTTGCTGGGGCCCCGGCAAGGCCCTTTCCGGCGACACATACGGGGTCGTGGCCAGGCCCGCGTCTACCAAGGCTCCACCGCCTTCCCGATGCAGCTGCCAGCTCAACCAGCTGAGCAGGCACCTGTGTGGCGACCAGCGGCCTCCACGACCGACTCAGCAAGCACCTGCGTGGTGTCATGCAGGTCTTAGTGAAGGCTCCACCACCGCGCCAGCCCAGCGGCCAGCCGACGTGGCACCATGATACCTCATCAGCTCGGACGTGTGTCGATCCCAGGCGAGGCGGCGACAGCTGGGACGTGCTTCTTTGCCGTCCACGACAAAGCAAAGGGGGCACGTCGGCAGTGCATTAAATGCGTTTGTCCGACGGTACCAGAGGATAGACTCATCGAATGTAGACCTTTCCACCTCCTGTGTGCCACTGTGGCAACCCCTTTTCTCCTTTAAAAGGAGGTCTGAGGCGACTAGGAGGAGGATTTCAGATCTGTTGGGCAAGTTGCGCCTCGTAGCTAGCTCGAGAACACAAGAACACTCAAATACATCCACCAAAGCAGGACTAGGGTATTACGCATGTCCGCGGCCCGAACCTGGGTAAATGATCCGTGTGCTTCCTGTCAGACCCGCACTTTGCAGAACCTCGCGCCCGCCAACCGTACAAGGGGTCCCAGTGACCCCATAGATGTCGTTCCCACCGACATCTTTGGCACACCAGGTAGGGGACGCGGTTGTGAAAATCTGGTCTGATCGGAGCAGCGGCTTCATCGTGGCCATCGTTCCAAGGAAAAAGACGACCAAGCTTGACGGCACCACCTTCAGATGCGATGGACGCCCATGCAGCGTCAGAAAAGCTAAGTCGTACGAAACTTTAAGCAATTTCACTTTATATATATGGCTATTGTCCTCGAAGGTCCTTCCCTATGTATGGAAAACCTGCACGCACAGGGGCCATTCCGCCATTGGCAACGCCCTTGCTCTGTTTCGAGTCTGCTCAACAGCTCAAGCGGCCGCGTCGAGAACGGTAGGGTAGCCTTCCGCAGTTGGCAACGCCCTCGATTCTGACTCGAGTCAAGCTCGACAGTTTGAGCGGCCGCATTGAGGGCGGTAAGGTGGCTCGTCTAGTAGCAAGCACACCCGGCGGGCCATTGGGGATCCGTCCTCAAGGCGCCGCGGCCTGGGTTTACGCGCGGCAAACCTACCCGATTAACGTAGGGTGAACATACAATTGAAGATCGAACAGGAAGATAGCGTGCATCATATCAAAAGTACTGCAGGGTTATATTACATCAGTTGTTGCCGCGGTTCTAACTAAAGATAGAAATTGTCTTGGTCATGAACCTGCAGCGGCAATGAGAAAAGGGGTGCCTAATCCCGGCGTTGGCCCTCCACCCTCTGGATTCCGTTGATGCGGCTAATGATGGGCTTGATATGCTCCTTGAGCGCCGTGATGTACGCATCCTCCGGCAAGCTCTGCAGCGCGACGTCGAGGTCAGGATTCCAGTGCGCCACCTTGGTGAGGACCTTGGTCATGGCACCCCGGCAAAGACTCCGGGCCTCATCGGCCAGGGAGGCCGCCCGATTGGAGTGGAGCTGCTCCAGGGCCTCGAAGACACCCTCGAAGAATAGGGTCAGCTTGGCATTGGGGCTCACGTTGCACTCCGGGGTGTACCTCACATTTGGCATCCCCATGGTAACCAGCTGCATGGTGATCCTGCCGGTGACGCCTTCGAGGCGGCCGATCCAGCGGTTCTCTCCACAAAATCCTTGTGGTTGGCGGTCTCGTTCTTCCGCAGTTGCCTCTCCTTCTCCAGATTCTTGGTCAAAGTATCCTCCCGGGCCCTGACCTCCGACAGCGTCCCCTTGAGACCCTCCAGCTTCAGCTTGAGGTCTTTGATGGAGTTGTTGGCCTCAGAAAGCTGCCCGGCCTTGCCGAGGACTGCGCCCTGCGCCTCAACTAGAGCACCGTTGAGCGTATCATTCTCTTTTGACAGCTTCAGCAACTGGTCCTTCAGCCCATCCCGCTCCACCTCCAGCTCCTTCACCTTGCCGACGTGAACCAGAGCCTGGGCATTGAGTGCCTCCCTATGCCTCTGCTCCAGCTCCTTGGTCTGCTGCACGACTAGCTTCTCCACCTCCTCGTCCTTGCTGCGGAGCGTTGCAGCGAGCTTCTCCTTCCGCGCGGCAAGGTCCTCCTCCTGGGAGTTTAGCGTGGCCTACTGCTGGTGCCGAGCAGCCTCGGCCTGGGCAGCCTCTTGCTTCACCAGTTCTTGGGCCTTCTCGATGTCGACCTGCTTCATGACGAGCGCCAGGTTGCGCCCAGCCAGAGCGTCATGGGCGGCCTTCAAGTCCTTGTGGGCCTGGCGGAACGAAGCCTGCACCTCGGCGATGCGCTCCTCGAGGTCCGCCTCTTCCTTGTCCACCACCGCCATCCTGGACATGGCTTTGTCCAAGCGGGCGCGGTGAAGCGCCTGGAGCTTCTGGAAGTTGGCGCTCATGGACTGGAGGAGCCACTCTTCCTAGGAGCCGCCGCCACCGGCGCTCGGCTCATCAACAACCTCAAGCCCGGCGGCAGCGAGCACTTCATTGTCAAACACCTCCTCCTCGACAGGCGCCCCGGTGCTCGCCGTCCCTGGGAGGTGGACGAACAGGTCGTCGCTCACCCTTAGGTACCTGCCCGAGCCAGAGGCAGCAGAGGAGGAAGGTTGGTTGCCAACCACCTCCTCCTCAGCAGCGGCCTTGCGGGCCTTCCAGGCCGGCCCCTTGCGGGCCTCCTTGGCAGTAGCCCTGCTGGGCTCCCCGACAGACCCCTTGGCGGCATCCTCAGCCGCACCCTTGGCGGCCTCCTCGGTGGCGATCTTCTCGGTCTCCGCCGCTGCGGCCTTGGCGACATCCTCGATGACGGTGTCTACGTCCTCCTAGTCCGCCAAGAGAGGATCTGGATATCGAAAAGGGGATGAGGCGAAGCCAAGACCAAGATTCAAAAAGAGAAAAAAGAAGAACAGGGACGGAAGGCGAGTGACTTACCCGTGCCAGGCTTGGAAGAATAGCCCCCCTCCCTGCCGATATCCGGCGCCGAGGCGAAGCCACCAGTGCCCAAGTTTGCCTCCTCCTCCTCCGTGTGCATGGGCTCGGTACTTGGCGACCTTGCCAGGGACGCCCCTCGGGGCGGCGTGGTTGATGGGGGCGGCATATTGGGGGTAGCCGTCAGTGGCTCCTCCTCCTGCTGTCCTCCTCCTGCAATCACGGCAGGGTCAACGCTGAGGGATCATACCCCCAACACACGTTGACAAGGGGCGAGTGATGATCTTACGCCGGGGGCTGTGCCGGGGGCTGCTGTTCGGGCTGCTCAACACCACCAGCGGTGTGCTGGAAGCGCCTGCCGGGGGCTGGCTGCCCGTCGAAGTCCTGGCCCTCTTCACCCTCTAGGCCAGTCTCTCCTCATCCCTGCAAAGATGAAAACAAGTCAAGATAAATAGCACCGTTTGTGGAGACGGAGATGACAAAAAAGGAACGAGACGCTTACTCATCCTCCACCTCCTCCTCTGCTGCCTTCCTCTTCCTTCTTGGGCTAAGAGACCAGAAGTCGAAGATGACCTCCGCGTCGACGTCTGCCGGAGGAGGGGAAGGAGGTGGGGTCTGGACGCACTTGGACGAAGAAGAGGCAGTTGCTTTCTTTCTCTCCACCGCGGCCTTCACCAAATTCTTCGCCGCCACGACCTTCGTTTGGCGCACGGACGCCTCCTGGACTTGCCGGGGTTGCACGGCCTTGCTGGGCCGGACCGGCTCGCCGGAGCTGGCCCGCCGCAGGACTCGCCGTCTCCCCGTGGCTGGAGAGTCGACAGCCTCGACCTCCTCCTCCTCCTCCTCCTCCTCCGACGACGATGACTCGTCGACCACATCCTCAATGAGAGGGGCCCTGGTGCCGGCGCCGCTAGCCACCCCAGCAGACTTCACCCACTGGGCGAGCTCCTTCTCCTCCTCGGCCGCTGCGGCCTTTTCCTCCATGCTGCCGGCGCTGCCAGCCTCCTTGGCGAGCTCCGCCTCCGCCGCCCTGGAGGCAATGTAGTCCAGCTCCGCCTCGGTGGTGTCCTGAATGAGCAGTGGCTCGCGCGGACGTACTTCTCCTCCAGGGTATAAAAAAACTCCTGCACTTGATCCTCCGGTGGCTCGACCAATTTGGGACGAGGCCGTGCGCGTTGAACTCCAGCATCATGGCGATGATGTCGTTTCGGCGCGAGTTGTTGCTCAGCGGGACCACCCCTTCCGGCAACCCAAATAAGGGTCCCTTGGCAACCTTGCCGGTCTTGGCGGCCTTGCCGGACCGTACGACCCTGCCATCGTGGTTCACGTCAAGCTGGAAGAGCTGCTGGCAGAAGTGGGCGTGCCCCATCATCGTGAGGTTGTGGTCCAGGCCAGGGCGAAGCCTCATGATGTCAGCCGCATTCGTGAAGAGCCAGGCCGGCCTCTCCTTGTTGTGCAGCAGAGCGATTCGGCGGTGGATGAAATCCGCCCTGATCATCTCGAGGGTGAGCCCGGCCTCGATGAGGCAAAGAATCCTGGTGGTGGCGATCGTGAGCTTCGCGTCGTCGGCGTCAACATTGCTCCAGTCGCTTCTGCAAACCGTCGGCGCCTGGCGAACCTGGCAGAACTCCTACGGTTCTCCTCCTCAATCCAGTACCATCGGCCCCGCCACTCTTCCCACCTCTCCTTCTGAGTGCCCTCCGGGTATGTCCCCTTGGACCTTGGGTTCCAGGTGACACAGCCGGAAATTGCGCCCCCCTTTTGGATCCGAGGGAAGAAGTAGTGGCGGAAGAGCGTCGTGTTGGGATGCACCCCGGCGAAGCGCTCACAGAGATGTGCAAAAAGAGCCATGCACGCCACGTCATTTGGGGTAAATTCCAGAAGTTGAAAGCCGTAGGTATGCATGACATCGTTGAAAAAATTAGAGAAGGGGGGCAGAGGCCGCAGGAGAAGTAGTCGACGAAGAATGGGTACCGATTTGGGCCGGCCATGGCGAAAGTAGCAGGGATGACGCGCGTGGCAGGGTGCCCCGTCATCCCCCCCCCCCATCTTGCAACCCCACAGGTGGTTGAAGTAGTCCTGGAGATGGACCGCATCAACCGTCATGGGGAATTAGGCGGACTATGTCCGCTGTACCGCCAACTTGCACTCCAGCGACTCCTCTGCCCCGGCGTCCTTGGCCACTCCCTTGTCTTTACAGGTTTTGGGTGCCATGGCGGTTGCGAGAGGTGAAGGGGGAAGGACGACGGAGGCACAGCGGCGGCGAGCAAAGGCGAGAGCTTGAGAGCGAGGAAGAAGGGGACGGCGGTTCCGAGATTGGTGAAAGCATGGAGGGTAAATGAGCAGCGCGCCCGCGGTTATTCCTTTTTACGGGGAAGGCGCGGGCCGCCTCTTTTCCCATTAACTGTGATGTGACGCATGCGTGCGGGAACCGTCCCGCGCATGCCCCCCACGTCACGCACGACCCTCCACGACGCGCATTCAACGCGGGACATGGGGAAGCACAAGCAAGCGAAAAGTTACCACAGTAAAATCTCGCCCCGCCTGCCCATGCACCGTTCTAGGCTTGGCCCAACAACATGTCGCGCATATGTGTGGCCCAGGCCCAGGGGCTCCTGTCAGTGTACAAAAGTAGGGTCACTCCTTTTTACCCCTTTACTTGTGCACGTGCAGTCGGAGCCGCGCCCACGGCCACACTGAGCAAGGTAGAGGAGGGAAGCCGAAGGCACAAGGCGACCTGAAGCAATGCCAAGACCAAGAAATATGAAAGAGAAAGGGGGCGAGGTGGACTCCCCCGGCAACACCCTTGCCGGGGCAGCCTCCGCACCACCAGCAAGAGCCTTGCCGGGGCAACTTGCCCGATGCCAGCAGAGCAGGCCACCCTTGAGCCCGCGGGTTCGAACATCACCAACCAACTACATTGGAACCAAGGCTCGGGAGGCGCCTTTATGGCGGCATGCAGATCTTCGTCAATATAATAAGCACACAAGATCAGATGAGGACCAGAAGACGATGATCCTCGGCGGGATCCTAGCTGAGGAAATGCACGAGACCCCCGGCAGGACCCTTGCCGGGGACAATCACGGTGCGATGGCAAGACCCTTGTCGGGGACCCGGCAAGGCCCTTGCAGGGGACACTTACGGGGCCGCGTCTGCCAAGGCTCCACCGCCGTCCCCATGCAGCTGCTAGCTCAACCAGCTGAGCAGGCACTTGCGTGGCGACGAGCGGCCTCCACGACCGACTCAGCAAGCACCTGTGTGGCGTCATGCAGGTCTTCATGAAGGCTCCACCACCATGCTAGCCCAGCAGCCAGCCCACATGGCACCATGATGCCTCATCAGCTCGGACGTGTGTCGAGGCCAGGCGAGGCAGCAATAGCTAGGATGTGCTTCTTTGCTGTCCCCGATAAAGCAAGGGGGGCACGTCAGCAGCGCATTAAATGCGTTTGTCCGACGGTACCAGAGGATAGACTCATCGAATGTAGACCTTTCCACCTCCTGTGTGCCACTTTGGCAACCCCTTTGTCCTATAAAAGGAGGCTCGAGGCGACCAGGAGGAGGATTTTGGATCTTTTGGGCAAGTTGCACCTCGTAGCTAGCTCGAGAACACAAGAACACTCAAATACATCCACCAAAGCAGGACTAGGGTATTACACATCTCCGCGGCCTGAACCTGGGTAAACGATCCGTGTGCTTCCTGTCATACCCGCTCTTTGCACAACCTCGCGCCCGCCAACCGTAGAAGGGATCCCAGTGATCCCATAGGTGTCGTTCCCACCAACAGGAGGAGTGTGGAACAGCACGACAGAGATCACGCTGGAAGTCTTTACCCAAGTTCGGGCGGCCGTGGGGCATAAAACCCTACTCTTGCTTTGGTGGATTGATGGTGGAAAAATGGTGCTGAGCGCAACACACTTGCCCGGCAGGGTTGCCTCGGGCGAGAACGGCTACGTGTGTATGAGTGTGTGATGGTGTGGATTAGCCAACTAGCCAACCAACCTCTTCTAAGGTTGCCATGGGCCTCCTTTTATAGATCAAGGGGGCACCACAGTGGCAAATCAGTCATTACGCACTGATTAGATACAAAACAGTGTTATCATACCTAACTATGCAGGTTGATAGGGCGCATTAAATGCGCCGCTCAATGTCACATCACAGCTCGCCAGGCAGGCCCCGCCGGGCTGTATTCCCAGCTTCGCGCCTGATTGCTTGACACGTCGCAGGATGGGTGTTGCTTGGAGGTATTTGTTGTAGGAAGTGGCTTCCATGTGGCAAGTAGCAGCCACTTAGTCTCTTTGCGGCTTGACACCGCACTGATTGACGACTTGGGTTGGTTGTGAGGTGGAGCGGTGGCGTGGCTTGCCTCCGCTAGCCCCGGTAGGCCTGCAGGGACGATTTGGAAGCTTGCTTCCGGGGCAAACCTAACCTCGCCAAGCTCGTCTTCCCGGGAAGGGAGGTTCTTTCCTTAGCGATAAATTGCTCTTCTGGCTCTTCTTAGTCTTCCTGATCTGTACTTGGATCCTTCAAAGGACTGGTCCCTTGTGCTTCAATCTGACCTTGGTGCTGTGATCTTGTTCTCGTGCCTATGCACAGTTCGGGCAACGGACCCAGGGTTTGTTGCACCGACACATGGATCGGTGATTACATTGGATAACATTCATAATGTTGCAGTCATAACCTAGGGCCACACAGAACTAGCTCTAATTCATAATGTAATGTAGGCATGTATTCGTACATAGTCATGCATGCTTGCGGTAAGAACTTGTATGACATCTTTTGTCCTACCCTCCCGTGGCAGCGGGGTCCATAAGGAAAGTAAGGGATATTAAGGTCTCCTTTTAATAGAGAACTAGAACAAAGCATTAACACATAGTGAATATATGAACTCCTCAAACTACGGTAATCACCAGAAAGAATCCAAATTATTGTCACCCTGGGGTATGCGAAGCATATCACGTAGCTGGTGCATACAACTTGCAAGATCGGATCAAGAACACAAATATATTCATGAAAACATAAAGCGTTCAGATATGAAATCATGGAACTCAGGCCCTAGTGACAAGCATTAAGCATAGGAAAGTCATAGCAACATCAATCTCGGAACATAGTGGATACTAGGGATCAAGCCCTACCAAAAATAAATCGATTACATGATAAATCTCATCCAACCCATCACCGTCCAGCAAGCCTATACTACAAAAAAATACACTTCCGTGATGATACATGTTTGTTACAGTAGGTCACGTTTTCTGTCATGCATGTACATCCATGACGATTTTATCACAGAATCAAGATAGTCATACCTGTGTTGTCATAGAAGTGTTCCATGATAATACCAAAATTAACATCACGGAAGTGTCCACTTCCATGGCGATAAATGGCGTATCATGGAAGTGTTCTCATCAAGGGTATCCGATACGTGGCATCCACTTTAACAAGTCATCGTTAAGCTATAGGGTTCCGGTTTGGATCTGATAACCCGTTAACAACGACCACCAATGGGGATTTTCCATGTGTAAAATTCTCATTCGCCATAGGATCCATGTGTCGGCTCAGCCTTGGGGCAGATGTCATCCACTCATTGTACGATAGGCGCCTATGATATGTCGGAACATGGTAGGGCCCAATAGTGCCCATTTAGAAGAGGCCGGCCCATACAAAATTAGCAGGCCGACCCATATAGGGCCTACTTGTGTCTGGTCCACTTAAGCCCATGGCCCATATGAGATGTTGAAAGCACAAGTGCTCCCTAGGTGGTTTTGGTAATTAATGACAACATATCTCTTGTTGGACTAACACTTTTATCTAGTATGTTTCAGATAAGTCCAACAATGGAGTGGCATGGACTAAAGGATGTGGGAACTCCTTCAAGATGCTAAGGACAAAGGATTGGCTAAAGCTTCAAGCTCAAGACTCTTCATTTTACATTTTAGTGATCCAAGATCACATTGAGTCTATAGGAAAAGCCAATACTATCAAGGAGGGATGAGGTGTTGCTTAATGATCCTCTTGCTTCAAGTGCTTAGTGATATGCTCCGAATACCCTCAACTACTTTCCCACTTCCACACATATGTCCTAAACCTAAAGTCAAACTCGGCCCCACTGATTCTTTCTATCCGGCGCCACCGAGTTTGGATGTCTTAGCCACTGCCACAAACCCTAGGCAAATTGGTCTTACCGATAGGGATCTCGGTCTCACCGAGATGGGATTGTAATCTCTGTGTATGTCCATTATCAAAATCGGTCTCACCGAGTTTGAGCAATCGGTACTACCGAGATTACAATGCAAACTCTCTCGGTTAACTTATTATCAAAATCGGTCCCACCGAAGTTTGATAATCAGTCAAACCGAGTTTGCTCGACCAACTCTCCGGAAAGCTTATTACCAAAATCGGTCCCACCGAAGTTTGTGTAATCGGTCTTACCGAGATTACGTTATGCCCTAACCCTAACCGAATCGGTCCCACCAAGTTGCATTCCGTCCCACGAAAACCCTAACGGTCACATTATTTGCTAAATCGGTCCGACCGAGTTTAACGATTCGGTCCCATCGAGTTTGGTAGATTGTGTGTAGCAGTTAGATTTTGTGTGGAGGCTATATATACCCCTCCACCTCCTCTTCATTCGTGGAGAGAGCCATCGACTAAACCTACACTTCCAAAGATCCTATTTACGAGAGAGAACTACCTACTCATGTGTTGAGGCCAAGATATTCCATTCCTACCATATGAATCTTGATCTCTAGCCTTCCCCAAGTTGCTTTCCACTCAAACCCTCTTTCCACCAGATCCAAATCCTATGAGAGAGAGTTGAGTGTTGGGGAGACTATCAATTGAAGCACAAGAGCAAGGAGTTCATCATCAACACACCATTTGTTACTTCTTGGAGAGTGGTGTCTCCTAGATTGGCTAGGTGTCACTTGGGAGCCTCCGACAAGATTGTGGAGTTGAACCAAGGAGTTTGTAAGGGCAAGGAGATCGCCTACTTCATGAAGATCTACCGCTAGTGAGGCAAGTCCTTCGTGGGCGACGGCCATGGTGGGATAGACAAGTTTGCTTCTTCGTGGACCCTTCGTGGGTGGAGCCCTCCGTGGACTCATGTAATCGTTACCCTTCGTGGGTTGAAGTCTCCATCAACGTGGATGTACGATAGCACCACCTATCAGAACCACGCCAAAAACATCCGTGTCTCCAAATTGCGTTTGAATCCTCCAATCCCTTCCCTTTATATTCTTGCAAGTTGCATGCTTTATTTTCTGCTGCTCATATACTCTTTGCATGCTTGCTTGCTATATGTTGTGAATGTTAAACTTGTGCCTAAACTCCACTCAAACTTTAAAGAAACCTAAAAACTGCAACTTTGGTACTTAGTGTCTAATCAAACCCCCTCTAGACACCTCTTCTCAAGGTCCTACAAGTGGTATCAGAGCTTTGGTCTCCATTGCCTTGGTTTAATCACCATTGGAGGAAGATGGATGAGTCTACTTTGGGGAGTCTTAGACATAGAGTGCCTATTCTTGATGGAGAGTATTTTCGTGAGTGGAAAAATGAGATGCTTGTTATTTTCAATCAATATCATTTTAACAAGTATATTGCTAGCCCTTATGCACCTCATGTTGATCCTATGCATCCTACCCTTGATGAAGCTATTGACATGACTAGAAATCTTAGAACTGTTAATCTTATCACTAGAGGCTTGCCTAGAAACTTGATTAGAATCTTGCCTACCTTTGAGTGTGCCTACACTATATGGAAATTTCTTGAGGAACGATTTGCAAATTATTCCTTGAAAAATCTAGATGAAATTCTCCATAAATCTATTGTCTTGAGTAAAATGAATACTAGTGATCCTATGTTTGGTGATCGTCTATTTGAGCTTACAAACCTTATGCGTGTCAAAGGAAATGTTAGTATTATTAGTGACATTATTTCCGAAGCTATAAGAATTCATAGACAAGATTATTGTCAAACTCATTCTAATGAATCACCCTCTCTAGGATTTGATCCACCACATGACGATGTTGAACATGGATACTATGATGATGATGATGATAGTGACTTCGATCTTGATATGCAATGAGACATTTTGGTCTTATGGAAAATCTTCGGGGGTATATGTCAGGAGGAAAGGAATGGGTTCTTGATAGTGGATGTACCGATCACATGACCGGAGATAAAGACATGTTTCGTGAGCTTGCTGAAAATGATGGTCCTCGAAAGTTTGTCACTTTCGGTGACAACTCAAAGGGTAAGGTGGTTGGCCTCGGTAAGGTGGCCATCTCACATGATAGCTCCATACAAAATGTTATGCTCGTTGAATCTCTTGGTTACAACTTACTTTCGGTATCTAGACTTGCTGATTTCGGTTTCAATGTTCTATTTATCAAGTAGATTGCCAAGTGTTTCATCGAGATAATCATAAAATGGTCTTTACTTGGTGTGCGTAGAGGTGATCTATACATTGTTGATTTCACTAAAAGGCTCAACCTAAAACTTGCTTCATTGCTAAATCCTCAAAAGGCTGGTTATGGCATAGACGATTAGGTCATGTTGGTATGCTAAACTTGACAAGCTTATTAAGGGAATCATATCCTTGGAGTTAATGATGTAATATTTGATAAGGATAGACTTTGCGGTGCTTGTCAAGGTGTAAACAGGTTGGAGGAAGGCATCCCGTGAAGAACATCATGACCACGAAGAGGCCACTCGAGCTACTTCACATAGATCTCTTTGGTCCCAACTCCTATAAGAGTCTCGGTGGAAATTCTTTTGGTCTAGTTATAGTTGATGATTTTTCCAGATTTACATGGGTGTTCTTTCTCAATGATAAATCGCAGGTCCAAAAGATCCTCAAAAACTTCGCTAGGAAGGCCCAAAACCAATTTGAAGTGAAGATCAAGAAGGTTCGCAGCGACAACAGAACGGAGTTCAAGAACGCAAATGTGGACACCTTTCTTGACGAAGAAGGGATTTCACACGAGTTCTCGGCTACGTACACACCTCAACAAAATGGAGTTGTTGAGAGGAAGAACCGGACGCTCATCAAAATGGCGAGAACGATGCTTGATGAGTACAAGACACCGAAGCACTTTTGGGCAAAAGCGGTGGAGACAGCCTGTCATGCAACAAAACGCTTGTATCTTCACAAGCTACTCGGCAAGACGGCATACGAGCTACTCACCGGTAACAAACCCCAAGTTGGATACTTTCGAGTATTTGGCTCAAAGTGCTACATTCTTGATAAGCATCGTCGTTCTAAATTTGCTCCTAAGTCTCATGAAAGTTTCCTACTAGGTTATGGCTCAAACTCTCACACCTATGGTGTCTACAACAATATCACCCGAAAGGTTGAAGAGACGGTAGATGTGAAGTTTGATGAATCTAACGGCTCACAAGTAGAGCAATTGCCAATTGATGTAGGAGACAAAGATCCTTCGGAAGCAATCCAAGACTTGTCTATTGGCAAGGTCCGTCCAATGGAGGTGAAGGAGAGTACCTCGTCCGTCCACGTGGAAGCTTCTACTTCACGACAAGGTGAACCAAGAGTTGATACGGAAGCATCCACAAGTGGGACGCACCAAGATGAAGAAAACGAGGAAGTGCATCAAGATGAACGTCAACAACCTCCTTCTCCACCACGACAAGAGAACGACGACGCCAACAATGAAGAAGGCCAAGAAGAAGAACAAGATGAAGAAGATGTTCAACGAAGACCCAAGCAAAAGCTTTCACGAGTTCGAGCAAGAATTGCTAAAGACCATCCCGTCGAGCAAATCTACAATGATATTCAAACCGGGAGAATCACTCGCTCTAAAACTCGTTTAGCTAACTTTTGTGAAAACTATTCTTTCATCTCTAGCATTGAACCTATGAAGGCCAAAGAAGCATTAGAAGATCGGGATTGGATAAATGCTATGCATGAAGAGCTACACAACTTTGAGACGAACTAAGTTTGGACGTTGGTTGAGAAGCCCGACAACAACCACAACATCATCAGTACCAAATGGGTGTTTCGCAACAAGCAAGATGAAGATGGACAAGTAGTTCGCAACAAAGCACGTCTCGTCGCCCAAGGCTTCACACAAGTCGAAGGTATGGACTATGGTGAGACTTACGCTCCCGTTGCTAGACTTGAGTCCATTCGCATCTTACTTGCCTATGCTAATCACCATGATATCACCTTGTACCAAATGGACATTAAAAGTGCTTTTCTAAATGGTGAAATAGAGGAGGAAGTTTATGTTAAACAACCTCCCGGCTTTGTTAATCCTAAGAAACCCAATCATGTTTACAAACTTCACAAAGCTCTTTATGGACTTAAACAAGTTCCTAGAGCATGGTATAAATGCTTGACCAAGTTCCTTATTGAAAAAGGCTTTGAAATTGGGAAAATTGATTCTACTCTTTTTACTAAAAGGGTTAATGGTGAACTCTTTGTGTGCCAAATTTATGTTGATGATATTATATTTGGTTCAACTAACCTCATTTTAGTGAAAAGTTTGGGAAGCTAATGTCGGAGAAGTTTGAGATGTCTATGATGAGTGAACTCAAATTCTTTCTTGGTTTGCAAATCAAGCAAACTAAGGAAGGTACTTTTGTCTCGCAAACAAAGTACACCAAGGACTTATTCAAGAAGTTCAATATGCAAGAATGCAAAGGTATGACTACACCCACGCCTACTAGTGGACATCTTGACTTAACCAAAGATGGTGAACCGATGATCAAAAGGTTTATCACTCTATGATTGGTTCATTGTTATATCTATGTGCTTCACGTCCCGATATTATGCTAAGTGCGTGCATGTGTGCACGATATCAAGCTGCCCCTAAAGAATGTCATCTTAAGGCCGTGAAAAGGATAGTGAGATACTTAATCCATACACCAAAATTTGGCATTTGGTATCCTAAGAGGGCCTCTTTCGATCTTGTTGGCTATTCCGACTCGGACTATGCCGGAGACAAGGTTGATAGAAAGTCCACTTTGGGTACTTGTCAATTTCTTGGTAGATCTCTTGTGCCTTGGTCCTCCAAGAAACAAAACTCGGTATCCTTATCCACATCAAGCTGAATATATTGCCGCTGGTTCATGTTGTGCTCAATTACTTTGGATGACCCAAACTCTTAAAGATTATGGGATATATGTGAGACATGTTCCATTGCTTTGTGATAATGAAAGTGCTATCAAAATTGGTCATAATCCTGTGCAACATTCTCGAACTAAGCATATTGAAGTTCGTCATCATTTCATTCGAGATCATGTTGCTAAGGGTGACATTGATCTTAGGCATGTTCGCACCGAAAAGCAATTAGCGGATATATTCACTAAACCTCTTGATGAGAAAGTGTTTTGTAGGTTAAGAGGAGAATTGAACATCATTGATGCTTCAAACTTGGAGTAGAAACTCCATTGGATACATGCAAGACATGAGCTTATGACTAATCCTTGATATTTCTCTTATGATGAAAACTTATGTCTTGGATATATTTGTATCTTGCATGTTATCAAACCCATGTAGGTACTTGGTTGAATCAAATTCCATGAGGTTGAAACCTACTCATATCTTGAGCAATCTCTACATCACCAAGTCTCTACACAAGGTGGTTGAAGACAAGGAAGCACGAAACCATTCAAACATATCCTTTGACAAATTCTATGTTGAGTTTCATGATTGTGATTTTTGGGTATACAAGTGCTCTTCCTTGCAAGAACTAACCCATGTAGGTAGATGGACTCAAATTCCAAGTGGTGCTCCAAATTCTTGATGAGCTACATCAACCTTGAGCAACCCACGCAAGTTCAACTACATGGACAACACCACCAACCAAGCTATGTTATTCCATCTTAGAGAAGCTTTACTCCGAGTCATGAGTTAAAGCAACTCGACAAGATGTGAATACATCAAGATGCTTAAACGAAAAATGGCAACCCCATTTTGAGCTTAAACGATGAGTATGGCCTATGATCAAGTGATCTCACTTGACTCCTAAGTCAATATACTCTAACATAGGTGACATTGTCGCCGACCATCTCTAGGTGAAGTTCTCCTATGTTCTTTTCTGAGTTTTTGCATTTGTCTCATGCATTTGTGTTTCCCCTTTCAAAAAAAAACTTCATCTAGATTTCTTTCTGTTTTCTCTGCATTTTCTGCATCTAATTCCTTGCATATCTTTCAGTTAATTCCTTGCAAATCTTTGTGAGATCTTACTAGTCTAGTGAGCTGAGGTGACAAGTGTTCTCTCTGCGATGAACTCGGTTACACCAATTTGTTATTTTTGGTCCAACCGAATCTTTTCGGTACGACAGAAGCATACCACTAGGTACCACCGATTTCATAACAAGAAAAACTCTTTGCCACGTATTCTGTGTTTCTTCTGATCTAGCTCCACTCAATGAATCTTGTCCTCTACAAGCATCACATTTTTATCTTTGCTTTATGTTGTGACTCAAGGATCAAACCCATTCACGACAAATTCCAGAGGGGGAGAGAGAGATTACATCTTTATCAAGCCTTTCTTGGAAATTGATGTCAAATGGGGAGAGAGAGATCACATCAAAGCTTATCATTTAGAGAGAGAGATCACATCAGAGAAGGAGAGAGAGATCCTTCAGGGGGAAAGAGAGATCTCCAGGGGGAGAGAATACTAGTAGAAAGTATTTCTCAAGGATCCCAGATGCTTGGTGTTCAAGAGGAGAGATGTCCACATGTCTTCTTGAGGGGAGAGACATGTTCATATGATCTGTTGTGCTCAATTTTGCATGAGCATACATTAGCTGTGAACTTTAGCTCTGATCATCATTCACATCTTTCACTCTGCTTTCCTTCAGCTCTGATTTTCTGTTCCCTATCTTCTCCCAAAGATCCCATGTTAGATTCAGGGTGAGCAAGACATCTAAGGGAAAGAGATCATTTAAATTCATTGCATATCTTTACTCTTGGGGACATGTCTAATCCAGTGTGGTACTTAGTACTCACTCTCTACATGTCATCCCAGTCTTGGTATTCTTTTGGTTTCTTCCGTTTGCTCTGGCTAGTAGGTGCATCTGTGTTATCTAACCTTGTTTACGCAGGTTCATCCCATCCTAAGCCAACTCAAGACCACAAGGTAAGTATATGCATCACAATCATGTGTATGAGGAATTCTTGCTGATGTACATACTGTTTGCAAGAAGGACTCATGGGCATGAAGGTATTCTCTTTAATACTTTTTGCTCGGATGCATCTAGCCAAGATACATGTAACACATTGCCTGCTCTATCATGGTTATGCTATCACATGCTTCTATATTTCATATTCACATGATTATGCATATGTAGGGGGAGCCTATGCTTGTTACATGTCTTTCCAAAGCTTTACATGCTATTCTTTATATCTTTATCTAAAGCTTTGATGTATGTTGCCATCAATTACCAAAAGGGGAGATTGAAAGCACAAGTGCTCCCTAGGTGGTTTTGGTAATTAATGACAACATATCTCTTGTTGGACTAACACTTTTATGTAGTATGTTTCAGATAAGTTCAACAATGGAGTGGCATGGACTAAAGGATGTGGGAACTCCATCAAGATGCTAAGGACAAAGGATTGGCTAAAGCTTCAAGCTCAAGACTCTTCATTTTACATTTTAGTGATCCAAGATCACACTGAGTCTATAGGAAAAGCCAAAACTATCAAGGAGGGATGAGGTGTTGCTTAATGAGCCTCTTGCTTCAAGTGCTTAGTGATATGCTTCGAATACCCTCAACTACTTTCCCACTTCCACACATATGTCCTAAACCTAAAGTCAAACTCGGCCCACTGATTCTTTCTATCCGGCGCCACCGAGTTTGGATGTCTTAGCCACTGCCACAAACCCTAGGCAAATCGGTCTTACCGATAGGGATCTCGGTCTCACCGAGATGGGATTGTAATCTCTCTGTGTATGTCCATTATCAAAATCGGTCTCACCGAAGTTTGAGCAATTGGTACTACTGAGATTACAATGCAAACTCTCTGGTTAACTTATTATCAAAATCGGTCCCACCGAGTTTGATAATCAGTCAAACCGAGTTTGCTCGACCAACTCTCTCGAAAGCTTATTACCAAAATCGGTCCCACCGAGTTTGTGTAATGGGTTCTTCCGAGATTACGTTATGCCCTAACCCTAACCGAATCGGTCCCACCGAGTTGCATTCCGGTCCCACCGAAAACCCTAACGGTCACATTATTTGCTAAATCGGTCTGACTGAGTTTAACGATTCGGTCCCACCGAGTTTGGTAGATTGTGTGTAACGGTTAGATTTTGTGTGGAGGCTATATATACCCCTCCACCTCCTCTTCATTCGTGGAGAGAGCCATCAGACTGAACCTACACTTCCAAAGATCCTATTTCTCGAGAGAGAACTACCTACTCATGTGTTGAGGCCAAGATATTCCATTCCTACCATATGAATCTTGATCTCTAGCCTTCCCCAAGTTGCTTTCCACTCAAACCCTCTTTCCACCAGATCCAAATCCTATGAGAGAGAGTTGAGTGTTGGGGAGACTATCAATTGAAGCACAAGAGCAAGGAGTTCATCACCAACACACCATTTGTTACTTCTTGGAGAGTGGTGTCTCCTAGATTGGCTAGGTGTCACTTGGGAGCCTCCGACAAGATTGTGGAGTTGAACCAAGGAGTTTGTAAGGGCAAGGAGATCGCCTACTTCATGAAGATCTACCGCTAGTGAGGCAAGTCCTTCGTGGGCGACGGCCATGGTGGGATAGACAAGGTTGCTTCTTCGTGGACCCTTCGTGGGTGGAGCCCTCCGTGGACTCGCGCAACCATTACCCTTCGTGGGTTGAAGTCTCCATCAACGTGGATGTACGATAGCACCACCTATCGGAACCACGCCAAAAACATCCGTGTCTCCAAATTGCGTTTGAATCCTCCAATCCCTTCCCTTTACATTCTTGCAAGTTGCATGCTTTATTTTCCGTTGCTCATATACTCTTTGCATGCTTGCTTGCTATATGTTGTGAATGTTAAACTTGTGCCTAAACTCCACTCAAACTTTAAAGAAACCTAAAAACTGCAACTTTGGTACTTAGTGTCTAATCACCCCCCCTCTAGACACCTCTTCTCAAGGTCCTACAGATGTGCCAATTCAGCCCGTTAACTATTTAACCCATTGTAGCCCATCATCATTTCAAGCCTGTTAACAGCCCACTATATATTTGGGCTCAATATCAGCCTGATGGAGTTTCCGCCTGTTAACGACGCATTGAAGTGTTGGGCCAATTACCAGCCCGGTGTGTCTTTCCGCCTGTTAACGACCCATAAATGAGTTGGGATATTTGAAGTCTGACCTGACATTTGGCCTCTTAACGGCCCATGCTCTTCATGGTCCAATACAAGCCCGGTTTCTCTTTCGGCCCGCTAAAGGCCCACAACACAGTTGAGCCATATAGTTGACCTGACTTTCAGCCTTTGAGTGGCGCATGCTCTTCATGATCTACTACGAGCCCACTGTCTCTTTGGCCTGCTAAAGGCCCACAGTACAGTTGGGCCTTTATATAGCCCGACCATAGTATCAGCATGTTAACGGCCCGTGAAGTCGAATGGGCCCACTTATTGCCCTCTTCGATGTCGGTCTGTTAACGACCCGGGAGGTAACAGGGCCAAGCGTTAACTATTGGCTTGTTTCAATTATAGCGGCCTAATAGAGCTTTCGGCCTGGTTACGACCCATCAATTTAATGGGCCATCTAAAGTTCGAACAAGTCTGTAGGCCCAATTAGATAACGTCGATTCCGGCCTAGCTATAATTTGAGCCCATTACGATGAGCAATTATGGACAGGACTAAAACTTATCAATCAAAGGCCTATGCGAATTTTGGCCCCTGCAAGCCCATTAGGGAAGCCCATTAAGGGCAGTGGGCCGCCAACCTTCATATAGTGCCCACAACTGTTCATGCTAACTAATTATTTCACTGCTTTTTTGGCTTCCTAAAGACCAGTTAGCTGGAATGCGAGGCACGCTAAGCAAACGTACGGCATACAAGGAAAAAAGTAGCACATCCAACATATATTACAGGAAATTACACCCACTTGGCAACCAAAGATTGATGCCAGGGAAAATAAAAGAACATAACTTAACGATGTACAACCTCACAATCTACAACCTCAGCGCGGATGAAATCCATAAGCAAGTGAGCAAGTCCTTCCTTCTTTTCTACCCTGTCTCTGAAAACATTGATCAATTGTTGTGACACAAGAATGTGCACCTCTGATTCCTCCACGATTTCCATCATTGCTTCAGCCAGTAATTATTTCACAAACATACATTTTTTCCGTTGGATTCGGGACAGAGGAAACTCAACAGATTCAGATGGCGATTTTGGCAGGCTTGTATTATTGATAGTGGAGAGTGTCTGGACCACTGCATCATAACATAAATTAGGAGGGGAACCGAACAAATTAATCAAGAGTTATTGCCATATTACTTGGCCTAGATTTATTGGAAAGAAGCAATGGGGTTACCTTGCTGTTTTCAGAGTTTGTCTTCTTATCATCAGCAGCCTGCACCAAATTAACATACTAGCATTGCTATCATTGGCCAGGTCAGATAAATAGGAAAGCAACATTGACACAACAAACGTTTGGGCAACCAGACCACACCAACCTACACCAGATTAACACAATATGGCACAACTATCATGAGCCAGGTAAGGTAATAGGAAAGAAACATTGACAAAATGAATGATTGGGCAACCAGAACATCACTAAAATTTAGTAATGCGCATGATATGAGATAGTACACTCATGCAGCTCAGTATGCAAAACTACCAAGTAGTTTTCCTTACAAAAATCAACATTGTCGCCTTTAATTATACGTTTTTCCAAAAGTAAGTTTAGATCAGATAAAGGTTGGATTCACATCGATTAACAAAATACATGCTGATGTAATAAGATAGTGATATACAACAGGTACTTACATCAGCATTGGAGCACAGAGAATTCTTGCAAGATACTTTCCTCAAACACGATTCGAGTTTAGAAAGTTTTCTATTCTTCAAGATTATTTTCTAAAAGGGAGATGGGTAAGAAACATGTAGAAAATATGATCTGAATGCTATAAAATTTCATGATGTGAGGATACGTACACGCTTTTTAGAATAGAGTTGACATATTTTTGCTGGACTAGAATGGACTAGTTTGTTGGCCACTTGAATCTGCTTATTATCAGTACGATTTTGGTTTCTCTGTGCCGGAGCAGTATCTATGAACACTGGAGTTGGTATACTATCTCCTGGAATTTGTATCTTTTGGAAAGACCTTGTTTGTAAACCTTCAGATTCTAACATAGCCGTCTTCCACTTGCATGCCTCATATAGAAGAATGGTGCTTCAGTTATGAACCATGCTATGGCAGAGAGATGGAATAGGCACTGAAGAATAGAAAGGCATGAGATATTGACATGTATTCCCTCCATCAGGAAAGAAATGGGTGTGTCTAGGCGTATCTCAGTTCTAGATACATCCATTTGTATCCATTTCTGCGACATGCAATCCGGGCAGAGGGAGTATGATGTAAGAGCTAGGAATACGACACGACAATAGAGTAAAAAACACTAGTTGAATGTAAAACTGTATGATAGCGGAATACATATAGAAAAACACTAAGGAAACATATGCATGTGTGATTGAGAAACTAAGAAGGAATTACAACTAACCACTAGAACAACACTTCAATGTAAGAAAACATGGTATGGTAGATAGATGGAGTACATACTGATGAATAACAATGCATAAGATATTCAGAAGCATGATGTCCAAACTAAGCAGATGGCATTGCGACAGAGTAGAATGACAGTACTTGAATTTGAAAACATGTTATCATGAATGGAATAGGTACTGAAAAACTGGAAGGCATGACATATTTACATGCATGATCAGCAGGCTAAGCACATGACATTGCAACAGAGTAGATGCACTCCAGGACATTATATGCATGATGTACCCATATCACGGGCCAAGTTAGAGCAAGCACCTTGTGGGGTGAATAGGATTCATCATCTCTCTGCAAGTCTTCTGAAGAACTGCGTTTACATGTTCCATCATATCGGGTATCATTGATGTCAAGTTTGTTGGCCGTTACATTGCTCCATGAGGTTCCTGTGGATATATCAATGTGTGCAATTATATCTGACATGCATGGAAGACAACTAGTGGTTAGATTTATGTAATGAGTGCATGTAGGAGATGACATAAATAGTAGGATTGGGCATAACTAGCAGCAACAGGTCTCAAAAACTAAAGGGAGAACACAGATGAAAGCTACAGAATATGTATCGTTTGTACTCTTGATTGACTAGATGGCACAAAAAAGTACTAAAGAACAACATAGGTAATACTAGAAGTGGTATAATCAATAGACTGAGGGATAGCATTTGCTGATGGATGATAATTATGGAACAACGTTACCTAAAGAACAAGTCTCTTATCTGAACTATGGAACAACGTTAACCCTTTAACAAGACTCTTAAGAGATCAACATGAATGTAGAGTTAAATGTGATAATCTATTTTACATGCTTAGATGAATAACAAATCCATAAATCTTGCACACAACTAAGATGAGGGTACAACCTATCTGGTCACCATCCATAGGAGTGAGCATCATGTGCTGACTTGTCGATGACCCTGCAGTTGTTGTGGCTGTCCATGTCGGGCACGCACATTCGATGCAGGGAACTATTGAGTGGGGACAAGAACTCCCTTCTGGTGTATGCTTCCCTTGTTGGAGTAGCTGAAGTGAGAAGGAAGACAGTGTGGCTGAAGATGCAGAAATAGCATAATGTTAAGAACGACACATACCTCTAATCTGAAGAAACACCCTAAGAGATTAAACAGTAAGGTACGAGAGTGGTCACACGTGTGATGACTGAAAACTAAATTCGGGCCACCTTGAGGGGTGTTGCTTCCCATGGGAATCGATTGACCCAGACTAAAAATTCAGACGACTGACACCTAAATAAAGTGCTTTAAGATGAGTGTATGGCCTATCTTGCGGCCCGGTGAAGTAGGCAGCTCCAGCTGCCGAGTCGGTGAGGCCGGCATGGTTGCGGTGGCTCACGGTGGCAGGAAAGAAGATATGTCGCGATGGTCAGCGGCTATGGGGAAGCAGCACTGGGGCCCTGGCCGCATCTGAAGTTGGAGCCGCTCCGGCGCCGTGCACAACCGCGCGGGTGAATCGGCTCCAGTCCAGTTCACGCGGTCGTCGTCGAGGTAGCTCCGGCAGCACGGAGTAAGAAGCACACATCCCAGTGCACGATGGCACATGGACAGCGGCTCCAACATTGGGGTGGAGGGCGGCATGGAATTTGGTGCGGTGGGGGGCACCATGAAGGAGGGGCTGAGGTTTACCCGGCGTCTGTTGCACCAACAGAAGCCCCCGTGCCTGCCCCGATCGCCCTGCGGAGCGTCTGCGGGGTAGGGCCTAATAATTGCACATGCAGGGCTGCTGAAGGAGTTGGCCCCTTTGAAGTTTTCTGCTGCTGCTGTGGTAGTCTTGATTCCGATGCGGTTTCCTATTTCTCTGTGCGTGGTGCAAAGCCAATAGTGGTAGGGCCGCGGCAGTGATGGCTCGTGAATGACTTTAACGCATGGGGTAGAAACCACAATATTACTCTTCCCACAACGCACTCTTATATTTAGCCACGTATGCTGCATGCATAGCGCGGGGTAGGTAACGGAGGCGCGTGCTGCGGAAGAGCATCTTGAAGTGGGTCCGTCCGCCTTGAATTGGCGGAGGAGGGCGGTGGTTGCCTGTTGATGGAGCAGCTGCCCTTCCGCGCACTGCCTCTTCATCCCTGTCTTCCTTCTTTCCTGGTTATCTGCTTCTTATGGTGATGCTGAAGGGAAGGGCCCGGGGCCAGCCCCCGGTTTCTGCCTGGGGTCTCCCTTGGATCTGAGAGGAAGGTTCGGGCGGCGTGGTGTTGAGGCCGGGAGCGGCAGTCCCGGCGCATCTATCCCGTGTCGCCCGTAGCCTTGACCTTAGTGAGAGGGGACGTGGTTGGCACTATGTCATGGCTTGATGCGGACACGACGCGTGGTAGCCGACCGTTCCTTGTTCTTTTTCTTTGGCTAGCGTCTGGGAGGAGTCATAGGAATTATTCGCCGCTAACGGGGGCGAACTTGGCTCCTCTGGGGTGTGGTCGCCACGTCGATCAGGGAGGCTTCTTGTTTTCTCACGCATCTTCACGACGTGCAGTAACTTCAAATGCAAGGGCTCCTGGGGATGACCATTCTCTCTGTGGAAGAGTATAGGGAGCATGGTGTCCGGCGTGGTGGCTGCGCCGAGGTCTTCGAGTGGTAGTGATGCAGACGGCACTAGCAACCCATGACGCGCCCTGAGGTCAAGAACGGGGACGACCGTTCCGACGAGTCATGTTTGCCGGTGACTCCGTGCCTCCCATTTGGTCCTCCGGCAGCGTCACCATCCATGCATGCCCTCCAGTTTCTTCCTCTTTCCTGGGGAGCAGCGCCGTCCTGATCCTGGGGAGGCGCAGAATCCCTGCGGTGTCCGCCTTCGGCCGCCTTGATCCTTTCGTGCGACGGATGGAAAGCGGCAAAGGCCTAACAGGGCACTTGTCTTTTGTTCAATCTTAAATCTGTAGGCAATCGCCAAATTTTAATTCAAATAATGTAATCTCTCGAGTCCATCTTTGTATCCTGTAATGCTTGTACTTGTAACTGCATATGAATGAAAAAGATGAATATTGTCGGGAACTCGTGCATGTGTATGTCCATGCAGAGGCAAAGTGCCTCTTTAATAGAATAAATGAGTTTTTTCCAGCAGGATATCTAGCCGGCACCCTCTTTGTCTGTCGGAGAACTACGTCCGCTGGGGAACACAAAGAGGGGCCAACCCCCCGCCAACTCCTTCCCAAAGGCCACTGCGACCACCCTGACCGAAGCACGATTCGAGTCATGGATGGGAGCACCTAAGTTTTAGAGGGAGGCGAGGTTTTCTCATGCCAAGTTGTAGCTTTACCGAATACTAATGGACAAGAGGTGAACTTATCTGTTTGGCTTGCCGGGGATCACCGTGCCGTGCAATCTTCTCATCCTTTCTCAAAGCCAGGTTCACGGCAAGGACCTGCAATTCCATGCAGATGAGAATGAATGCAGGATGCAATCCTATCTATATTATGCAAATGCTCATGAAGTGCTTATGCAATGATCTGGGTGTGCTTGTGCATGCATGCAATCTTAGTTGGGCCCCCCCTACAGCGCTTCTTTATTTTATCTTGCACGGGGTCATCGCCCCGGCTTGTACAAGGGGTTACATGCAATGGGTGGCTGTCGGGCAGGGCCCGGCAGCCTCTGCACCTTACAGGTAGAACTTACGCAGATGCTCAATGTTCCATGAGTTTTGCAACGGTGTGCCATCTCCGGTCTCCAGACGGACTGTGCCAGATCTGGAGACTCGTACTACCCGATAAGGGCGTTCCTGTCGGCGCCTAAGACGGCATCACCACCAGAGCCTTTGGCAGGCGAAGACCACCTTTAGTCAGGATAACTTGTACTAGTTGTCTTCCTTCGAATTTTGCCATTGTGGGATCCCTTCCCGCTCAATATTTGGGAAGAGGACCAGGGCCTCTATAAATAGGACTAGCCACCACCATAGGGAGGGGAGAGATCATCCTCAGCCACACAAGTTCACCAAGCACAAGAACACCTCCCCTTAGGAGGTTGTTCTTCCCTTGTAACTATTCAACCTCAGCCCAAGAGGCAATCCACCACACCACACTGGATTAGGGTATTACACCATAACGGTGGCCCGAACTAGTATAAGCTCTTGTGTCTCTCGTTCTTTGGGTTCATCAAGCTAGGCCCTGCGATTGTTGCGAAAGCGGTGTAGGGAGAGAGAGATCTTCGTGCGCACCCCAGTGTTCGAACTTCAAGGGTTTTGCATGAACCCGAAATCCGACATTTGGCGCGCCAGGTAGGGGTGCAGCACAGCTTTCCTTCCGTCGACCTGCGCTTCGCCACCACCGCGCTTCACCCCCATGCCCGGTACTGCTCTTCCGGCTGTGATGACAGATGCCCGAGGCGGGGCCGAGGGGCTCCAAGCCTTGGCCCCCGCGTTGCGGTAGGTGCAGTGGCCACCCAAGTTCCAGCCAGAGATGCCGCCGCGCTACGATGGCACGACAGACCCGTCGGCTTTCCTGTTGGCATATGAAGGGGTCGTCTTCAAGGCTGGGGGCGACGACAAGGTCATGGCCAACTGGCTTCCCATGGTCCTCACTGGGCACTGCGGGCCTGGCTGCTCAACCTCCCAGGATCTACGGTGACATCTTGGGAGGAGCTACGCGATCTCTTCGTTGAGCGCTTCGTGGTACCGGTGCCCCGCACTATCGCGGCCCTCCCCGGCAGCTCACAAGCGCCGCCCTCGGACCGTCGCGCCAAGCCGTTCTTTCGCCAGATCGGTGCCGCCTCCACGCGGCAGGGGGCTCCTCCAGGTTGGGCGGTGCCCAAGGCCGACCTTACCTTTGACTCGGGAGATCACCCCGTCACCATCGTCGGCTCAGGCGTGCTCCCAATGCTTTGCCTGCCCACCATCTGTAGCGTGGCCGTTACCAAGACCCTCATCGACGGCGGCGTCAGCCTCAACGTTCTCTCTGTGGAGGCTTTTAGCCTCCTTCACGTACCCCTCGAGCGGCTCCACCCCAGCAAGCCCTTCTCCAGGGTCGGCGGCGGCTCCTCCAGTCCCCTAGGGCAGATTGGTCTTCCCGTGACCTTCGGCACCCGCGATAACTACCGCACAAAGCTGGTTGACTTTGAAATCGCCCGCATCGGCCTCCCATACAACGCCATATTCGGGTACCCAGCTCTGGCCCAGTTTATGGCGGCGACCCATCCGGCCTACAACCTCATGAAGATGCCCGGGAGCAAGGGTGTCCTGACCGTAGTTGGAGATACCAAGGAGGCACTGGTGGCGCTCAAGCTTGCCCTCAAGGCCGTTGCGACGTCACGCCTGGCCGATGAGGCCACCTCCGGAGTTAAGGAGGCCATGCTGGCCAAGAAGAAGCAGTTGTTCACTTAAGATCGGGCGGAAACCAAGCAGGTGCCCGTCGAGGAAGATGGGTCTTCTGGAGCCACCTTCACCGTAGGTGCCAACCTCGACTCAGATCAAGTGGAAGCATTGGTAAACTTCTTGCGTGCAAACAAGGAAGTATTCGCCTGGGAGCCCAATCAGCTGGTAGGGGTCCCAAGAGGGGTGATCGAGCATCACTTAAGGGTGTGCCCCAATGTGCACCCTGTGAAGCAGAAGGCACGGTGACAGTCCATGGAGAAGCAGTGCTTCATCATCCAAGAAACCCGCAAGCTGGAGGTAGCGGGTGTCATTCACGAGGTTCGATACCCCCAGTGGCTAGCGAACCCCGTCATTCTGCCAAAGAAAGGCGGGAAGGAGCGCATGTATGTTGACTTCACCAACCTCAACAAGGCTTGTCCCCAAGATCCATTCCCGCTTCCGTGCATCGACTAGATCGTTGACTCCACCGCCGAGTGCGACCTGCTGTGCTTCCTGGATACGTTTTCAGGCTATCACCAGATCAAGATGGCAGTAGAGGATGTGGAGAAGACGGCCTTCCTGACCCCTTGTGGGTGTACTTCTACACTTGCATGTCGTTCGGGCTGCGCAACATGGGCGCGACCTTCCAACGGCTGATGCACATCGCCCTGGGCCAGCAACTTGGAAGGAACGCTGAAGCCTACATTGACGACATTGTGGTGGAGTCTCGAGAGGCGAGAACTTTGATTCAAGACCTGGAGGAGGCCTTCACGAGCCTGCGCCAGGTGGACCTGCGGCTCAACCCGGAGATATGCGTGTTTGGAGTCCCTTCCAGCAAGCTGTTGATTTTCCTTGTGTCCCATAGGGTAATCGAGGCCAACCCGGAGAAGGTCAAGGCGATAGAAGAGATGAGCCCACCACAAACCCTCAAGGAGATGCGGAAGCTTGCCGGCTGCGTGACTTCGTTGAGGCGCTTCATCTCCAAGCTGGGAGAGCGCGCCCTTCCATTCTTCAAGCTGATGAGGAAGAAGGGTCCGTTCGAGTGGACCCCAGCGGTAGACCAAGCGTTTCAAGATCTTAAAATTTATCTGACCAGCCCTCCTGTGATGTGGCGCCCCGCACTCTCGAGCCCCTGGTGCTTTACGTTGCTGCCACTCCTCACTCAGCCAGTGCAGCTCTGGTGGCGGTTCGGGAAGAGCGTCAGGCCAAGGACACGTCAGGCCGAACCGCGCCCCCAGCCGGGGTGATGCAAGACCCGAAGGAGACCGCGGGGGTTGCAGCAACGCCAACGGATGACCCAGCTGAGCAGGATGGCGGCCTTAGGCCCACCGAGGCCCCAATGTGTGACCAGGCTCCGGAGGTCCCATCGCCTCAGGAGGCGCCCCAACCTCTGACAGACGCGGGTCCCATTGACACGCTCGCCCTAGTCGACAACCCAGTGTATTTCGTCAGCACAGTACTGCAGGATGCAAGGGCACGGTACCCCATGCCACAGAAGCTCTTGCTTGCGCTCTTGGTGGCCTTGCGTAAGCTACGGTACTACTGTCAAGGTCACCCAATCAAGGTCGTCTCGGCCTACCCACTGGAGAGGGTACTCAGGAGCCCTAACGCTGCTGGAAGAGTCGCCGAGTGTAATATCAAGCTGCAGGCGTTCCAGTTGGAGTTCAGCACAACCAGGGTCATCAAGGGAGCTGCGCTCACCGACTTCGTGGCAGAAAGGACAGACGCCCCGGAGCTTGAAACAGGAGGGGATCGGTCCCTCTCGCCAGGGAGTGAAGCGACGGACGGCTGGGTGATGTATTTCGATGGTGCATTTGCGTGCCAGGGCGCGGGGGCTGGAGCAGTGCTCATCTCGCCCACTCAGGAAAAGCTCTACTACACCCTGCATTTCTTCTTCCAGTAGGGTGAGAAGGTCTCCAGCAACATAGCGGAGTACGAAGGCCTCATAGTTGGCCTAGTCTGAGTGGACCTGGGGGTGAAGCGCCTCACCATCAAGGGCGACTCGCAGCTTCTCGTCAACTTCTCCAACAAGGTATACGAGCCGAGGGACGAGCACATGGAGGCATACCTCGCAGAGGTACGCAAAATGGAAAAGTAGTTCTTGGGCCTGGAATTGCAGCACGTGCCCCGTGGCACCAACAAGGAAGTCGACGACATCGCCAAGAGAGCATCCAAGTGGCTACCCCAAGAGCCTGGCATCTTCGAGGAGCGGCTCTTCAAGCCATCGGCAGCACCACCACTTTTGAGGTCGGCGCAGCCTCGGGAGGAGCTCCCCCGACCACCTGCCTCGGGAGCCCCGGCCTGCGGCCCGACCTCGGGAGCGCGCCTACTCTTGGCGCTTGAGCCTTAGGAGGGGTGCTGGACCAAGGAGTTCAAGGAATACCTGACGGGAGGGACACTTCCGGAGAAGGAGGAGGACTCGGAGCGCGTGGCTTGGCAGGCCACGGCGTACTGCATCCAGGTCGGTGAGTTATACAGGAAGCGGCCGAATGACGTTTCTCTGCGTTGTATCTCCAGGGAACAGGGGAAACAGCTGCTAGCTGACATACACGGCGGGGACTGCAGGCACCACTCGTCGACACGAACCCTCGTCGGCAAGGCATTCAACAGCGGGTTCTCCTGTCCTACAGCGCTCAATGATGCAACTAAGCTGGTGAAGTCTTGTGAGGCCTGTCAATTCCATACCAAGCAGATCCATCAGCCAGCTCAGAGCCTCCAGACCATCCCACTCTCGTGGCCATTCGCGGTCTGGGGGCTGGATATCTTGGGCCCGTTCCCTCGAGCGCCTGGGGGCTGCCGCTACCTCTACGTCGCCATCGACAAGTTCACCAAGTGGGCGGAGGTAGAAGTCGTCCGCACCATCCCGGCCGGATCCGCGGTCAAGTTCATCAAGGGTTTCGTGAGCCGGTTTGGGGTCCCCAACCGCATCATCACCGATATCGGCTCACAGTTCACTAGCAATCTCTTCAAGACATATTGTGCGAACCTTGGAACGCAGACCTGCTGCGCTTCGGTGGCACACCCTAGGAGCAACGGTCAGGCTGAACGCACCAACGCAGAGGTCCTGAGAGGCCTCAAGACCAGGACCATCAAGGAGAAGCTCGAGGCCTGCAGCAGGGGCTGGCACGATGAGCTCCAGTCTGTGTTGTGGTCCATCCGCACTACCGCCACCAAGCCAACAGGCGAGACCCCGTTCTTCCTTGTCTACGGAGCAGAAGCGGTTCTCCCTCACGAGGTCAAGCATCACTCCGTGTGGGTCCTGGCATTTGATGAGGCGCAACAGGACGCCATGCAGGGGATGGACCTCGTGCTGGGGGAGGAGCGCCGCCGTGAAGCCACGCTCCGGGCGGCAAGATACCAACAGATGTTGCGGCGGTATCACTGTCGCAGCGTCCACTCCAGGACGCTCAAGGTGGGCGACCTCGTCCTAAGGCGGGTGCTCTCCAGGGAAGGGCTGCATAAGCTCTCGCCCATGTGGGAGGGCCCATTTAGGGTCGCCCACCTCTCCAGGCCTGGCACCGTGCGCCTGGAGACGCAGGACGGGGTACCTATCCAAAACGCCTGGAACATCGAGCACCTCTGGAAGTTCTACCCAAGAAGAAAGATGTCGGATCACGTGTTCGGGCAAAACCCTCAAGGTTTGAACACTAGGGTGCGCATGAAGATTTCCCCCCTACCGTTCCACGTCCTAGTTTTGCTAAGATCTCGCGGACTAACTTGACGAACTCATAACACAAGGGACACAAGATTTATACTGGTTCGGGCCACCGTTATGGTGTAATACCCTACTCCAGTGTGGTGGTGGTGGATTGCCTCTTGGGCTGATGATGAACAGTACAAGGGGAAGAACAACCTCTTGAGGTTGAGGTGTTCTTGTGCTTGGCAAATTTGATTGTGTGTGGATTCGATCAGCTCGGGCTTGGTTCCAGATACCTTCTACTGTGGTGGCTAGTCCTATTTATAGAGGCCCCGATCCTCTTCCCAAATATTGAGCGGGAAGGGAGCCAACAACGGCCAATTTGAAAGGGGACAGCTATTACAGCTTATCCTGACAAAAGTAGTCTTCGCCTGCAAAAAGGCTCTGGTGGTGACGCCGCCTTGGGCTCCATGGTGACCTCCGTCTTGCCGTCCGGCTGGTCTTGGTCTCGTTGCACCGATATGGAAACCTTTGCTTGATGCCTCGGCACCATGCGCCTGCTCTTGCCTCCTTAGCACCAAAGAGGAAACAAGGATGCTGCGCGCGCTGGCGCCCGCCTGGTCTCGATCGTCATGGCTCACGTCATGAGTACCTCGCGAGGTTTGCCTCGCCTTGATCTCTCCGCCCCTCGCGGGCCTACCTAGTGAGGTCGCCCCTGAGGAGGTCTTGCGTCGTGTGCCTAGCGAGGCCTGGCCCCTCGCAAGGGTCTTGAATGTCTTGTTGATGAAGATGGGCCGTACGGGACTACTAGCAAAGCCACGCTGTGGGCATGACGTGCATGTCTGGTACCCCGTTCGGAACACCGATCAGAGCCCCGGCCCATGCGCGCTGGCTTGGCTTCGAGGTGAAGCCAAAGGTCAAGCACGGAGCTCCGCGGGTCCCAATAGCCTACGGCCTTGGTCGATGCGGTTGATTGGACGTGGGCGTCTCCGCTTCCCCACGCTGCCTCGGCAACAGCCCGACTTGACTAAAGGCTGGCGCAGATAGTGCTTGCCTTCATTGCTTCTCTTCGCCTTGCTCAGATCCCCTTTCTTGCGCCCTGCTTCCAAAATCCTCAAATTCACTTTCATCCTCCAACGCATCAGCGACCGATGGCGCCACGCAAGGTCAAGCCCTCCTCATCGCCAGCTTGGTACGAACTGGCTCTCGACATGCCCAACGTCTCGGAGAAGAGCCTCGCCGCCACGCGCTTGCCAACGGCGTGGAAGAGCAACGAGAGGGGGAAGATGGAGCTCCGAGCTGCCTCCGACGTGCCGGAGCCCGAGGGGAGCATGTTGTTCCCCTTCTTGACGAGCAGTATCGCCGCCGGGTTGGTTCCTCCCTTCTTCGGTTTCTTCTATGAGGTCCTCGGCCACTATGCACTGCAGGCGCTACATCTCCATCCCAACTCCATCCTTCTCTTGTCCGCTTCTTCTTTCTCCACACCAGCAAGGGTCATATCTCCGGCTGCGCCAATTTCATCGTGGGCGCCAAGTCCAACTCGACCTCGAACACCCGGAAGAATGCCAACAACCTCCGGGCCAAATGGGTCAAGATGGGCGCCAAGTGCGTCCACCCGCGCTTGGCACTACCAACGGAGATGCCCTAGTCTGACAAGGGGTGGTCTCGTGCAGAGCTTATAGATGAGCGGGCGTCGTCGGTGTTGGTGCAGATGAAGACTGACTTGAAGCCGGGCAACGCAAGGGCGGCCAAGGTGACGGGGACCATGCTCCTGAGGGAATTCTTGATGCTACGTGTTGCTCCTCTTCAGGCGCATGTGCGCCCCTTGTGGAGGCTTGGAGATGAAGAAGACAAGATTCGCCTGAGCCCGGAGGCCTTGCCCGACGACAAGCTGTCCGCAGTTTTGTGCCTCTTAGTCAGGGACAACCAAGAGTACCCATTGAGCGCCTTCGTTTCCTTGTTCCGCCACACGGGCTGGGAGGAGATCATGGCCGCACGACCGACTTTTGACGTGCGCGGGCTAGTGCCGCCGGCGCCTACCGCGACCTCTGCAGCGCTGAAGCCGGTGGAGCTATCTTCTGATGAGTCCCGCAGGGAGGGAGAGGGGGAAGAGGAAGACTCAGAGGTGACCCCCGAAGAGATGGGGGAGACCTCCCATTTGAGCAAAGCTGACATCCTCCATGCCCTGCCTGACGACGCCGAGGTCGACGCCCGCCAGGAGGAGGGAGAGCTGCCCGTCATCCTGACGAGGGGCAGGTCGTCGCATGTTTCTCGAGGTGCTGCCTCCGTCTTGACGCCACCTGGAGCTTCCTCCGGCCCTTCTACTGCGTTGTCTTCTGCTTCCGGATCCCGTGTGCTCAATCCTCAGGCTCCGAAGCTTTCGGCCTTCAGGCTCCCTAAGAGGAGGGTGAACTATGCCGCGGTGGATCAGTAAGTGCTTCGAGCTTCATCTTGTTCCTGCTTGTACTTGCTATTTCCCGACATTCACCCTTGGTTGATCAGGCCGATGCCTTCGGTGAAGAAAAGGAAGGAGGATACAGCGGCCGCGCCCCCACCGCGGAGAAAGGAGGCAACAACACGCGCACCTCCCCAGCCCGGTCGCTCTCGCGAGGCCAAGAGGAGCATCGTCAGGAGGAGTCAGCCCCCGTGGCCCCGCTGGCTCCGGAAGTGCCGGTGCCTAGCTCGGCTGATGAGGTTCCAAAGGCTCAGGAGCATTTGATCTCCCAAGCTCTAGTGACGACGTCGCCCCCCTCCTGCTGCACCTCTGGCCCTAGGTTCTTTTGCTTCCTTTGCCGTCTTGGAGCACGCCCTTTTGGAGATGGCCCAGCTGCGGGAAGATCCCCTGGGTGCGGACCCGCGCCTGGTAGCCGGGCGCCTGGAGCTGGCCTCTGGCTGGCTTCACTCCGACTCGGCGGTTCGAGCGTCGCTGAGCCAGGCCGCGGCAGCCTCCGAGAAGGAGAAGCAGGCCGCCGCCAAAGCTGCGGCCGATCGCGAGGCGGTGCTTAAGGACGCCGAGGGCGCCCGCGACCGCTGCCGAGAGTTGGAAGACTAGCCGAAGAGACAGCGCGAAGAAGTAGCACGTGGCCGCCAGGCGAAGGAGGAGGGGATGAGGGCCCGGCAGGACGCCATCAAGGGCCGTGACGCCGAGCCAGGGGAGCTGGCGAAGGCGCAGGCCATGGAGCGCTGCCTGCTGGAGGAGTTGGAGCGGCAGGCGAAGGCGAAGGAGGCCGATCTTGACGCCAAGGGAAGGTCTTGGCTGAAGACCGCGTGGCCTTCTCGCTTCTTGAGGAGAGGTCGCACGTGGCGCTGAAGTCACTGTACGAGAAGGGCTTGGAGAGGCCGCTGACCACCGACGAGGATGGCCCTGCTTAGCTACTTCCCCACTTGGTGAAGGCGCTTGATGAAGTCGTGGAGGGCATCGGTCCCATGGCTGAGGCAGAGGCTCGTGTCCTTTATTCAGCTGCACTGACGCGTGTTTTCAGCCATTTGCACCTTCGTGACCCCAGTGCTCGTCTTGACGAGCTGCTGGAGCCTGTAGCTGATTAACACTGCATGGCTGCCGTCGCAGCTGTGAAAGGTCAAGTGGAGGCCCTGCTGAAGAAGTTCCGTGGCTTCGTCCTCGCGCCTTCGAACGGCGATGCCACCAATCCTGCGGCCCGAGTTGACGGTGCAGGCGAATGCGATGCCACCAAGGGAGGAGCACCTTCTGCGGGTGATGGCGGTGTCCAGGGGGTGACTTGCTTGCGGCAACTTCCCTATTTTATTCCTGCAACATGCATCATGCCTCGTGGAGGCGTTTGAACTCGTGCTTGGTATTTGGGAGAACGATATGGCTTGTAATATTTGCTTTGGGATTTTGTGATTTTATTCGTATTTGCTTTATGTTCTGCGTTGGCAGAGCCCGGCCCCGCGCATACCTCAATCGCCGTTGGGCCGGCCAGAGACCAGGACGGACCAAGGAGTGAGGGGCTACGCGACCAGTTAGGCTCCTGAGTCACAATGCTCAGGAGTCCCCCTTAACGCAGAAACAACTTACAGGAAGGAGACACAAGGATAGGTTAATGTTCTACGTCGGCAGGGCCCGGCCCCGCGCATACCTCAACCATTGTTGGGCCGACCGAAGACTAGGACGGACCAAGGAGAGAGGGGCTACGTGACCGGTTAGGTTCCTAAGTCGCGATGCTCAGGAGTCCCCCTTGACGTGCAAACAGTTCCATATGTTTGCCCTCACCGAGGCTCGGCTCCCGGAGGGGCGTGCGATGACTAGGTCCAAGGGACCTGGCTTGGGTGGCGTACGCTTGGGCGTGACCCGAGCGTAGCCCCCATGCCCAGCCCCCTCGCGCGACTCTCCCGAGGGGAGGCATTGGGGTGAGGCCGGACACTGAGCTCTGGGCTCCCTGAGGTTGGTACAGCCGTGAGGCTGCCCTCAGTTGTTTATCACCAGCGTGGAGCGTAGTGCTTCCGCTTGTGCACGGGCATAGCCGCTCCTTGGCAGTGTCGACGGCCAGCACGGAGCATGGTGCTTCCACTAGGGCGTGGGAGGGGGACTGCCTACTACGGAGAGCCCCCGGGGCGTGTACAGCCCCACCCTGACACGTGGCTTGCACGACAGGGCTAGACGAGGTGTATTTGGGCACTTGTGAGCCAGCGCGGGACTCGCGAGGCCCTACCTCAAGGCGGGTTGCGCCTTGTCTTGGTTCTTGTTCGCTGTGTTAGTCCTGTGAGGTGGTCAGACAACCTGCATCGAACAAATCTCCTAAGGTTATCTTCCAGGAGGTGACGTGAACGGGGCCGGCCCACTAGACACAGCTCAGCCGTCGGATTTATCTACACTGCAGGGACGGGCTCGAGCACAGACGCCGTGCCTAACTTACTCACGCGGAGGATCCTGAAGAAAGACGGCTGGCGCGCGGCTCCCATGATGGGTGACGATCGAGCAGGTAACAATCATAGATAGGTTAAGCATGGAATGCAAACTGGCTCAAGTAAGTGCGAGGAGATACATGCCACTGGGTCAGGCACGAGCGGCTTGGGGATGATGCAGCCCGAGGGGCGCCCCCAACAAGGTAAGATAAATACATAAAAAGGGATACATGCCACAGGGACGAACCCACGCGACCTGGCAATGATGCAGCCCTGGGGGAGCTCCCAGCTAAATAAACTTGGAAAATGTCACCTGGTTCTGTCGATGAAGGCGAGTTGGGGCAGCTGAAGGTACGCGGCGAAGGGGTTGCTCCTCATGAGCCACCGGGGCCCTGGGCCTCAGGAGGCTCCAAGGGTCCAGGTGGTTCCTTGAGGACCATCTCTATCTCCATCAGCACAGCGTGGTGCCTAGCCTCCTGAGCCGCCAGGATGCTCCACGGGTTGCGCTGATAGGCGGTCGCCACGCTCGGCAGGCCAAAAGGCATGCGAACGTAGCTGTGAGGTGGGCCCTCGCAGCATCCCACGCGTGAAGGCCAGAAAAGCTCCTGAGAGGCGGCCCTATTGAGCCCTGGGACGTTGATGCAGACGCGCAGCCCGGCATCCTCACCTGGATGGGGAGCTGCGCCTGGTGAGCGGCGGCCGCCGTGCATGGCCCTTTCATCTTGCAGTTCCTGAGTGGTCTTGGTGATGAACTCCTGAGCAGTGGGTGCTCCTTGCCCTGTGTCCTCCTGAGGGAAACGTGTCGTGAAACACACCTCCAAGTGGCGCCCAAGCGCCTTCCTCGTGATGTTGGCAAGGTCTGAGGCCCTCCAGAAGAGAGCCCCTGAGCCCTGCCCGAGAGGTGCGTCGGGCGCGCTTTCCTATGCGATGGAGGGAGGTGCCCCAGGTGCTGGCGCCGATCCCGACGAGGCGCCGCTCGCCTGAGGCCCTACGTGGTGCAGCTGCTTCTTCTTGGGGGTCGCCTCAGGAGGGCGGTCGCCCTTGCTGTCGGAGTCGTCAATTGCTGCAGCCTGGAAGGCATGCTCGAGGGAGCACACCGCGTCTCTTTCTTTGCACGGGACTGTGATGATTCCGCCGCTTCCCGGCATCTTGAGGACATTGTAGCCATGATGGGTCACCACCATGAACTTGGCCAGGGCTGGGCACCCGAGGATCGCATTGTATGGCAGGCAGATGTAGGCGACGTCGAAGTCGATGAGCTCGGTGCGGTAGTTGTTGCATTCTTCGAAGGTGACAGGGAGGCGGACCTGCCCTATCGGTGTGGTGGAACCGTCGGTCACTCCTGAGAAAGGCTTGGTAGGCTGAAACTGGTCATACGGCACTTGGAGGTTGTCGAACATGTCGACGGACAGGACATTGATCCCTGTGCCACCATTGATGAGGGTCTTGGTAACTTGCACATTGCTGATGACTGGTGAACAAAGCATTGGGAGGGCGCCAGCGGTAGCTGTGCACTTGAGCTGATCTGCCGAACTGAACATGATGGGGCACTTGGACCATCTGTGCGGGCGCGTGGCCTCGAGCTTGGGGAGGACAGCATACACTTCGCGAGAAAACTGTTTGAAGATACGTTGTGAGGCTGGGGCTTGAGCTCCGCCCAAGATGCAGGCGATAGCGCACGATTCCTGGAAGGCCCCAGCCCATCGTCTTGATGGTGGTCGTCAATCCTTCTTGGCGGTGGAGGCAGCGGAGGGAGTCCGGCGTTACCCTGAGAACGTTCCTCATGAGGCTGATCCCTCTAGGTGCCCTCGCGAGGCTGATCCTGCCAGCGGTCCTCACGAGCCCGGCCATGCCACTCCTGGCGCGGGCCACGGTCGTCCCAGCGTCCGCCACCACGTCCTCCTCCTCGGTCGTAGCCCCGGCCATTGCACTGGGGTGTTGACCGAAGCGCCCTTCACGGATGGCTCTAAGCTCTTGACAATCGCTGGTGTTGTGGCTGTGCAGTTTGTGGAAGGCGCAGAATGGTCGACTGCTCTTGGATGACTCGGGCTGGTCCCTGCCGCGCTTCGTGTCTGGCTCTGCCGCAAGCATGGCCGCTCCCTTATGTTCATGTCCTACGCCTTGGCTTTCTTCTCCTCCGGGTCCGCAACTGGGAGCTCGAGGAGGGAAAGGTTCCCCTCCTCAGCTCTTGCTCACTTGGTTGCCAGGTTGAACAATTCCAGAGACACGGAGATGATGGCCTCGTCCGTCACCTTGGGGATCTTGAGGCGGACGTTGTTGAAGCGCTGGATGTACTTCTAGAGGGTCTCTCCTGGTTGTTGCTTGACGCGGCGCAGGTCACCAGCGGCCGGCGGGTGGTCGCGAGTGCCCTGGAAGATGACAACAAAACAGTTACCCATCTCATCCCAGGAGGAGATCTAGCATGGGGGCAGGTTCAGGAGCCAGGAGCGGGCGCCATCCTTGAGAGCCATGGGGAACCAGTTCGCCATGACTTTCTCATCGCCGTTGGCCGCCTCGATGCTCAGCTCGTAGAGCTGCAGGAACTCCGCGTGGTCGGGGGTGCCGTCGTAGTGAGGAGGCAGGTCTGGCTTGAACTTGCCAGGCCAGGAGACACTACGCAGCTTAGGGGTGAAGGCGTGGCAGCCTGCCGTGGTCAGAGGGACTCGACACTGGTGGAGAGCTTGCTCTTATGGGGTCCGCGCACCCCCACTGCAGGCGGCGCGCGGTCTTGCCGTGGTGGCGCAGGGAGCGCAGGGGCGCTCTCTCGTGGCCGAGGGACTTCTTGGCAGCTTCTTTCTTCTTGCGCGGTCGCCGGACGCGGTAGGTCGCGCCGTGGGGCCGCTCGCCTTGGCGCCAAGACTCCGTCTTGGGGCAGGGGTGGTGTAGGCGCTCCGTGGGCCACGCCGCCTGTGGCTTACAGGGGGCGAGGCAGCGAGAGGGACGGTGCAGGGGAGCCCCCTGCAGCACTGACGAGCTCGGCGATGCAGTCGAGCCAGTCCTCATAGAGGTCGTCGACGGGGCAGTAGCGCATGAGCTCGCGTGCCATGCATAGAGCAGCCTGCGCATCCACGAGAGCGTCACGAGCATGGGACGACCAACTGGTCGGGGTCAGCGATGGAGTGGCGGTGCGGCCGTCCTGCCGCATCGAGGGGTGCAGCGAAGACGCTTGCTGCTCGTTCCCCGTCGGGCCGGTGGCGGCGTTGGCGGCAGGCGACGGAGAACGACGGGGTGGCTTGCCGACGTGAGCCGTCTGAGCGACGCGGGCGGCGAAGGCAGCCCGGCGCTCAGCACGAGCACGGCGAGCATCCGCCATGGAGACAACGGAGCACTGGGTTCCGGCAAAACCCTCAAGGTTCGAACATTGGGTGCACACGAAGATTTCCCCCTACCGATCCACGTCCTAGTTTTGCTAAGATCTCGCAGACTAACTCGACGAACTCATAACACAAGGGACACAAGATTTATACTGGTTCGGGCCACTGTTGTGGTGTAATACCCTACTCCAGTGTGGTGATGGTGGATTGCCTCTTGGGTTGATGATGAACAGTACAAGGGGAAAAACAGCCTCCTGAGGTTGAGGTGTTCTTGTGCTTGGTGAACTTTAGTGTGTGTGGATTCGATCAGCTCGGGCTTGGTTCTAGTTGCCTTCTACTATGGTGGCTAGTCCTATTTATAGAGGCCCTGGTCCTCTTCCCAAATATTGAGCAGGAAGGGAGCCAACAACGGCCAATTTGAAATGGGACAGCTAGTAAAGCTTATCCTGACAAAAGTAGTCTTCGCCTGCAAAAAGGCTATGGTGGTGACGCCGCCTTGGGCTCCATGGTGACCTCCGTCTTGCCGTCCGGTTGGTCTTGGTCTTGTTGAACCGATATGGAAACCTTTTCTTGATGCCTCGGTACCCCGCGCCTGCGCTTGCCTCCTTAGCACCAAAGAGGAAACAGGGACGCTACGTGCGCTGGCGCTCGCCTGGCGCCCGCCTGGTCTCGATCGTCATGGCTCACGTCACGAGAACCTCACAAGGTTTTCCTTGCCTTGATCTCTCCGCCCCTCGCGAGCCTGCCTGGCGAGGACGCTCCTGAGGAGTCGTTCGCCTCACGAGGCTTGGCCCCTCATGAGGGTCTTGAATGTCTTGTTGATGAATATGGGCCGTACGGGCCTGCTAGCAAAGCCACGCCGTGGGCCGCAGGCAGGCAAGTCTGGGGACCCCCGTTCCCAGAACGCCGACAAAAGGCCCGACGCTTGTGAAGAAGGCCCAATGCTTGTGAAGGTCTCAGCTCGTGACACTCTCACGTAATAATGAGTGGGGCTGTACACGCCCCGGAGCCTCAGGAGTGCCGCCCTTGGGCCACGGGGGACCCCTCCCATGTCCTAGTGGTAGGACTTAGCTCCGCGCTGGTGAGAAGACAAGAAGACTAGACTAGGTTCCGGACGCGGATTTTCATTTGCTTTCTGTAGTTGGCTTGCCCTTCTTTAATGAAAATTTGCTTTCTGGTGTTCCTTGCCGGCCTGGTTCCATCGCCTTTTGCCTCTGTTTCTGCCTTCGGTTCCTGTTTTGACTTGTACTCTCTCTCGCATGCCCCGCGAGGGGGCTGGACAGGTGCCCTCGTGAACGTTTTTGCCCTCGGGAGCGTTTTTCCTGTTTTTTCGCGAGGCACTGTCGTTCGAGCTCGTAAGCTGGCGCACTTCTCTCAACCCATGCCCCTCGGGTACCGCGATGCGAAGTGCTGGATCGTGGCCAGCAGTCACAACCCTAGATTTGCTTGTTGTTAGGTTCATCTGTGAGCATCCATGCATCATGTTTAAATTCAAAAGAATTTCAATTGGGGATGTTCAAACCCTAGCACCAAATGAATTCAGATAGGTTCAAATAAAAACATTTTCAATTAACCCAAGATGCCTTTGGAAAAGTTCATCATTTTTGAATTGGCTAAAAATCTCTGCCAAAAATGGTGCACATATTCCTAGGACATTCTGGATTTTTGAATCAATCCTTATTGTATTTGAATTGGGGCATTTAAATTTTATAAAAAATGTAAATGCTCAAATTATTCTGAAATGATTTGAGGGCTGTTGGAAATAATTCAAAATGTGCCCACAAGTTATTTCAGGAATTTCGGAAATGAATTAGTATTTTTACTAATTCAAAATAAAGGAATAAAATAGAAAACTGAAACAAAATGAAGGAGAGAGAGAGAAACCCACCTGGGCCTCACCTCTGCTGGCCCAGCCCAGCTGGCCTGGTGCCAGTCATCCCTAACCTCTGCCAGTAGGAAGAGGTGGGATAGCGCACGCGCGCGCGAGGCGCCACGCCTCCTCCTGCTTGCCGCCGACCACCTGGAGCTGGCTGGAGACGCCACGCACCCCCCGGGCCCTCTCACTCCTCCCCCGCGCTCCTCCCCTCCTTTGCTCTCTCACTCGCACGCACCCGAGCAACCCCGTCACCGCCGTCCACCGCTCGCATAGCCCCCGGCCTACCCTACGCCCCCAGACGTACCCCCTGAGATCCGCAACGACGTCCTCGTCCTCTCCATCGAGTCACGCAACGCCAGGTTCCCCAGAACGCCGCCACCACCGTCATCTTCAAGCTCGGCAGGGCGAGATCACCGCTGTCGTTCCGTCGTCACCAAGCCATCCCCGAGCCCACTTAGCATCTCGTCCGACTCCCCGTGAGCTCCTCTTCTCTTCCCCTCACTCCATGCACTCGATTTCGTCCCCTAGCTAGCAGCCCCGCCGGACCTGAGAGCTTACCGCTGCCGGACCTCACGCCATCGTGGCCAGAGCCAGTGTCCACCGCTCGTGAGCACGCGGACGTGCTCCTAGCATCTCCAGGGAGCTAACCCTCAGCCCATCCTGCTCCCTAGCGCACTGCAGCGTCGCCCCCGCACGCACCCGGACTCTGGCCGCCGCCCAACTTGCCGCCGCCACCGCTACAGATTGCCCCGCAACCAGCCAGTGTCTCCCCTGTATGCGGGCGAGCGAGGGCAACCCCTTGGTGCCCTTGGCTTGACCCATTGCTGCCCATAGCGCCGCTCCGGCGACCTTCCGCCGCAACTTGAAGTCGCCGGCATCTAACCCCGGTGGCTGGTGATGTGGCACTGTCATTAGCCACTATGACCCGGCTAATTGATCCCCTCTCTCACTAACATATGGGCCCCACGCCTTAACTAACCCTGCACTTATTTCCTGCTTAGATTAGTATATAACCCAGCGGGACACATGCATTAGAATTGACCCTGCTGATGTGGCCGTTGACCGGGCCCACCTGTCAACGACACTAACCAGCCCTGTGTCACTGACGTGTGGACCCCACACGCCAGGTTTGACCTGGACCGGCCCCTGTTGACATGCTGGCGTCACGCTGACGTAATGCTGATGTAGTAATCACTTTTCTGGATTTTAAATAAATCTAAAAGATTTATTTATTTTCAGAAAATGTCCTAAACTTCTAAAAATCATAGAAATTCAACCGTAGCTCAGAATGAAATAAATTATATATGAAAAATTAGAAGAATCTGTTTATGACATTCTCATGCATGCTTGAACAACTTACAACCACTGTATATGACAGTTTGAATAAATGGCATTTGAAATACCTTACATGGAGTTTGAATTTTAATCTTGTGTTCAAATCAGCTTCACTCAAATTGTTACCAGTTGCATTAGTCCAAATCACAGCATATTGCCATGTCATATTCATGCATCATATTGTTGCATTGCATTGATTGTGTTCTTTCTCTCTGCTGCGATGTTGTCCCTCTCAAGAGACGTGGTTCCGACGATGAGTTCGATGACACCGATGAAGAGCTATACTATCTTCAAAAGTGCCAGGCAAGTAAAACCCCCTTGTTCATTCTGATACAATCCCACTCTCTCGCTCCTGCTCTCTTTTACTGCATTAGGACAACAACGATTCATCTATTACTTGATGCGGTAGTTGATCCCCCTTTTCCTCTGCATGACCTGTCATTGCCATAGTAAATAGAAGAAACCCACTAGCATGAGTTGGAGTTGTTTGAGCCCTGATGTGCCTCCTCATTCATGCTTCTTTGTCATGCCTGCTACTGCTTAGAGTTGAGTCAGGTCTGATTCATCTGGAATGATTTGGAATGGTGATGAACATGTCCTACTGTGTGTGAGCTAAGTGTGTGAACACGATTTGGTAAAGGTAGCGGTGAGAGGCCATGTAGGAGTACATGGCGGGTTGTCTCATTGAAGCCGTCCTCAAGAACTCAGTTCTTTGTTTGTGATCCATGAACATCTACTACCACACATTGGGCCCTGAAATATGACCTCGCTCGAATTATTAACCCGCCTTGTCCTCTGTCCAGGAGTTGCAAGTAGTTTCTGGTGTTTGTAGTATGCTGGAGGCCATGCGCAGTTCTGACCTGAGGGGGTGGCTGTGATGCGGTAGGCACGTGGCACGGTGTACCGGGACGTCCGTTTGGTGCCTAGGGAACCTTGCACGCATCGTTCGGGGCCATAAGTGGAAACCTCGGCGGGACTCCCTTCGGATGGAACCTGAATAGGTGATAAACCTGGACTAGGGACTTGTGTGGTTAGTCAGGTCGTGGTCTACACCCATGTCGGCTTTCGCTTGAAGTCCACCGAGCACATGTCGTGTGCAGACACTAAGTGGTGGAAACATGTGTGAAGAAGTACACCCCTGCAGGGTTATAAATGATCTATTCGAATAGCCACGTCCGCAGTAAAGGACCTCTGGGTTGCCTATATAGTTCATAGACAAGTGAAAGTGGATACTCTAAAATGCGCAAGATAAGCGTGAGTGCTATGGATGGCGTTCTTGTAGGGAGACGGGAGCGGATCCATAGTGGTGTATTGGTTGGTGATTATGTGGACTCGTGTGCGCCACCTCAAAAGAGTTGCTTGTAGTCATAGTTCAGGATAGCCACCGAGTCAAAGATGGCTTGCTGCAGTTAAACTCCCCCACCCCCCTTTGTTGATACTGATGCATATGTAGATAGTTCTGATGTAAGTCTTGCTGGTTACATTTGTACTCACGTTTGGTTAATTTATGTTTTTGCAGAGAGACTTCAGTATCACTAGTAGTTTCGTGTGGACTTCGACGTTTAGCTTGTTACCTCAGCTACGATCATGTGCCCTCGGCAGGGTCTTGTAGATAGTTAGGCTTCTCGGCCTTTTTCGTTTGTAGTTGTCTATACTCAGACAAGTTAAGATTCCGCATGTGCTTGTTGCTTGTATGCTCTGTGTGTTGGGTCATGAGACACATTATTGTAATACTTGGCTCCTCGGATCCTAATGAATAAGTACTTTGAGTTGTAGAGTTTTGTTGTGATGCCATGTTGTATTTGCACATATCGAGCATATTGTGTGTATGATTTGAAATGCTTGGTATGTGTTGGATCCGACAACCTAGTTGTTTATCCTTGGTAGCCTCTCTTACCGGGAAATGTCTCCTAGTGCTTCCACTAAGCCATGGTAGCTTGCTACTGCTCCGGAACACTTAGGTTGGCTAGCATGTGTCCTTCTTCGATCCTGTGTCTGTCCCTTAGGGGAAATGTCACGCGGTGTCTACCGGTGTCTTGTTAGCCTGCTACAGCCCGGATTCTCCGGAGTCCTGTTAGCCCAGCTGCTACAACCCATATTCACTCGCTGATGACCGACACGTTCGTTGCTTGGGCAGGCAGGTGTGTTTTCTCGGAATGGAACCGACAGGCTTCACATGTCGTGATAAGCTCAACTGCGTCTTGGAGGGCTGTGGGCCAATAGAATCCTTGCCGGAATGCTTTCCCAACTAATGCCCTTGATCTAATGTGTGAGCCGCGCATTCCTCTGTGAATCTCAGCAAGCACTTCCTTTTCGTCCTCCCGGCACACACACTTCAATTTCACACCGTTGGGGCTCCTTCTGTACAGAGTGTCATCGACAAACTGATACATACTGGCCATCCGAGCTACTTTCTCAGCTTCATCTGGGTCGCCGGGGAGTTCTCCAATTTGGAGGAAGCGGGCGATGTGCCTTGCCCAAGTTGGAGCCTAAGGCTCGGCAACAAGGACTAGCGGCACCTCCTCGGCTGCGGGAGCACCAGCCTTGTGCGCGGGGTCCATAGGCCCGGCTAGAGGGTGTGGTCCGGCAGGCTGTGAGGGGTTGTTCCGGCAGGGCCTCTGCCGGGAACAGATGGCTCGACCGGGAGAGGCTTACCGTAGTCCAACTTTCTCCTTTTTCGGGCTATTGTGGTTGGTGATACGGAGGGTTGTGAGAGGTGGAGAACAAAAGTTCCTAGTTCCACAGGAAGCTTCTATGTAGCACACTTTGAGAGGTGATTAGCTATGTTGTTTTCCGCACGGGGTACGCGCTCTGTTAGCAACCCGTCAAAGCGCTCCTCTAACCTCCTTACTTCCTCAACGTATGCTTCCATCAATGGGCTTTGGTAATCCTTGTTGACTTGTCTCACCACTAACTGTTAATCTCCTCGAATAATCAGCTTCTTGATTCCCAATTCTGCTGCAATCCTGAGCCCGGTAAGGAGCCCTTCATACTCAGCTGTATTGTTGGTGGCTTCTTCCCTGGCAAAGTTCATTTGGATGACGTACTTCAAGTCCTCCCCGGAGGGGGCGACGAGAAGCACGCCAGCTCCTGCACCTTGTAGCGAAAAAGCACCATCAAAATACATAATCCATTCTTGGGGTGATTCCTTGCCGGGGAGAGCTGTTTCTGTTGTTTCCTCATCAGGGGTTGACGTCCATTCTGCAATAAACTCTACCAACGCCCTACTTAGAATGGTTGAAGTGCTCTCAAACTTCAAACCAAAGCTGGATAAATCCAAAGCCCACTCCACTATTCTGCCAGTAGCCTCAGGGTTACGGAGTATCCTCTGCAACGGAAAATGAGTAACAACCGTGATCTCATGGGCTTGGAAGTAGTGCCGCAGTTTTCTTGAGGCCATGATAAGGCAAAAGATCAACTTTTGCACACTAGAGTACCTCGATCTAGCCCCTTGCAACAAGGAGCTGACAAAGTACACTTGGCAATGCACCACTTTCTTCCTTTCCGCGTCCTTGGGGTTGCACTCGTTGTCGTGCTTACTGCTGTTCTGATCCTCTTCTGACTCTACCATGGTCTGGCCGCTCTCTGGTTCATCCACTTCTTGTTGTGCTACCAAGGTTGCACTGACCACTTGGTTGGTTGCTGCCAAGTAAAGTAGTAACGACTCTTGAGCTTTGGGTGCAACCAAGGTAGGCACAGATGACAGGTAAGCCTTCAACTCTTGCAAGGTTGTATCTACTTCCGGGGTCCACTTCATAGGCCCTGCCTTCTTCAAAATTTTGAAGAACGACGGGGCACACTCGGCAGACTTGGAAATGAATCTGCTTAGCGCGGTAACGCATCCCGTCAAGCACCTCACATCCTTAACTGTCCTTAGCGCTTGGATCCCCCGGTGGGACACAAAGAATCCAAGTAGCTTGCCGGAGGGAACACCGAATACGCACTTCTCCGGGTTAAGCTTCAGGTTGATCTTGCGCAAATTAGTAAATATCTCTTCCAAATCCTGGATAAGGGTGGCCTTATCCTTGGTCTTGACCACAATGTCATCCATATAGGCTTCTACATTTCTGTGTAGTTGTGGCTCAGAACCAATCTGGACTGCTCTTGCAAAAGTAGACCCGACACTCTTCAATCCGAAAGGCATGCGGACAAAACAGTATGTACCACATGGAGTGATGAATGATGTTCTCCCCTCATCTTATTTGGACATGAAGATCTGGTGATATCCGGAGTATGTATCAAAAAATGAGAGCAGATCGCACCCTGAAGTAGAGTCCACAATCTGATCGATGCGCGGAAGGGGAAATGGATCCTTTGGGCAAGCCTTATTGAGATCTGTGAAATCAATGCAAAGCCTCCATTTCCCATTCACCTTCCGAACTACCACTCGGTTTGCCAACCACGTAGGGTGCAGTACTCCTCTGACCAATCCAGCTGCCTCTAACTTCTAGATTTCCTCGGCAATGAACTATTGCCGCTCCAAGGCTGGCTTCCTAACTTTCTGCTTGACGGGTCCGGCATGTGGGCAGACAGCAAGGTTGTGCTCGATTACCTCCCATGGAACACCAGGCATATCAGATGGATGCCAGGAAAACACATCGATATTCGCCTGCAGGAAGACAACGAGCGCGCTTTCCTATTTGTCGTCAAGGGTGGCGCTGATGGTGAAAGTACCATCAACACCAGCTAGCCGTGTCGGGACCTTCTTCACTTGGGGTGTTGCAACCTTGGATCTCTTGCTGTTGGAACACTCCGGCACATCGTCAACAGGTGTCGTGCACTCGAAGGGGGCACGCTTCCCGGACTCCTTGTCGGAGGTCCTACAATCCTTCTTCTTACCTTTGCTTTCCTTGGTAGGGACCGTTGCTGCCGCAACCTCTGCTGCGATGGCATCCCAATACATCATATCCACATAGATAATCGCATCCTTCTCATCTGAGGGGATGGTGATGATTCCCAATGCCCCAGACATATTCAAAGTGTTGTAAGCATAGTGGGATGCTGCCATGAACTTGGCTAAGGCCGGTGGTCCAAGAATCCCATTATACGGTAGGGAGAGCTCAACCACATCAAACACAATTTTCTTAGTCCTATATTTCAGCTCTCCCCCAAACGTCACCGGTAATGTAATCTTTCCCTTGGTACGGCTCCTGCCGGGATTGACTCCTTGAAACATGCCGATAACCTCCAATTGTTCCTCTCCTATCTGAACCTTGTTAATAACTGCCAGGGAAATCAGATTCAACCCGGACCCGCCTTCCACTAACATCTTTGTGACCTTGAGGTTGCGAATTGTTGGGGAGACCAACAACGGCAAACACCCTACCGCGGTGGTGCGGCAAGGGTGGTCCTCCTCATCAAAGATGATGGGCGTGCGGGACCATTTGAGCGGCTTCCGGGCCTCTGGCGCTGGCTCCACAACATTGACCTCTCATGCCCATCGCTTGAGCTGGCGATGGGAGGAGTGCAAGGACGCACCACCATCAATGCATAGGGTGTCAGCGACCCTCTGAAATTCCTGCTCACTAGTTTCCTCTTCATTCCCTCCATCACTCAAATCATCACAGATTTCCTTCTCTGGGCCCCTAGCGGGTTTTCCTTGGTTCCGAAAGGGTTTGCCGTGGCGGTTTGCTTCACCGCATCGGCCCTTTCTGCCAGTGGCATTCTGACCTTTCTCCTTATCACACTTATCATACTCTGCTCTCTGTCTCTTGACAAGCTCCTCAACTTGATAACATTCATGAAGGTCGTGGCCCTTGGTCCGGTGGATCTTGCAATATGGCCCATCACCTTTCCCGGCATTTTCCATGGCAGCGGGTTCCCGGCAGGCAATGCATGGGGCAACTTCTTTGCCATAGGCCACAACCTTGGATTTCTTGCCGGTACTAGGCGTGCCAGAACCTTCCACAGTTATCACTATCTTATCTCTTGGCTTCTTGTTGCGCTTCTTGCCCTTTCTTTGACTGGTTGATTCATCTTTATCCTCTGAATCAACATTGATGCAATCCTCCTCCCCGGGCAACTTCCTTCCTTCCTTCATCCAAGCACACTTATCCACTAGTGTGTATAGCTCCTTCACAGTCTTGGGCAACCGCACATTCATCTTAGAGTGAATGCAACGGTTTCGCACATTGGACTGGAAGGCTACTATTACAGCTGCAGGATGGATGTTTGGAATATTCCTATGGACTTTACTGAATCTTTGTAAATACTTACGGAGAGTTTCTCCTTCTTTCTGCTGGAGAAGCTGCAGGTCGCTGGGCCTGCCGGGCTCCTGGTGACAACCGGTGAAGGCACCGATGAACTCGTGGCATAGGTCTGCTCATGACGAAATGGAGTTCTCCGGCAGGTGGATGAGTCAAGATCTCACGTTGGACTTGAGTGCCAACGGGAAGTAGTTGGCGAACACCTTCTCGTCTCTTCCCCCGGCAGCCTGAACAACGATGGTGTAGATGCTCAGGAACTCTGTCAGGTTCAGTCTCCCGTCGTATTTCTCGGGTATCTCCGGCTTGAACATGTGGACGGACGGCCAACGGACTTGCCACAGCTTGCGTGTAAAGGCAGGGCAGCCGACGTAAAAAGCTAGGCACCCGCCAACACTGAACGCAGGCTCCTCAACATTGAGGCCACTGTAGCCGTCGGTCTGGCGGGGGTCGTCAAGAGGCTGTCCCACGACGACGCGCGCGTCTTCCCCGGGTTTCACCGTTGGCCCGGATGTGCTTGAGGGTCGGAAGAGGCCATCGAGACGTCGTTGGGATCTTGATCTTGTTGTGCCCGCGCCTGCTGCCGTGGTGGGGACAACACGGTGGGGACAGCCCCATCCATTCAGCCTGCAGTACGGGCACTCATCCTCACTTGGGGAGGTCGTGGCGGGCCAGCATGCCGTGAGCCCCCAGCCTCAGCGAAACCGAGCGGACTCTGGATGGTGGCATGCCATTTATCCATCTGCTCGGCTGCTGGCGGGAACCTTAGTAACAGCTAGGCCCACGCCATAGCCTCCATGGTTGTGCTTGGCATGGAAGTTGATGACCTCTACCGCACCGTCGCCTGGCTCCTGACGGTGCCCGCGGCACCGACGGCGGTGGTATGCCCGCGCTGCGGTGGGGCGATCACCTGTGCAGCGGGGTCGCACGAAGATGGCGCCCGAGGGTCCGTGGCTCCTTCTGGTGTAGTGGTTGGGTCGACTTGCCCGGGAGGAGACACACATGCCGTGATCGCTCCCGTGGCAGGGACGGCCGGAGGATGGTGGCTCATCCTGGACCGAGCACCGTTGTTGTGGTTGCGCATGACGGTGGGAGGAGGGGATGTAAGCAGAGTCATCCTCCTGTCCATACCTTGCGGAGTTTGATCGTCGAGACGCTGCTGAAGTTGTTCTCCTCCGACGCCTTCAAACCCTGTGTCGGCCGCAGGGGGAGTGGCGATGGCGCCACCTGCTCCTGCCACGCGCCCATCAGCGCTCACTTCCTCACTTGTCCCCTTACAACCGCGGCATCTGAGGTCACGGGCGGCGGAGTCTCGAGGTAGATGGCTGGGCAGAAGGGCCAGACCTCTTCTTCTTGAGCGCCATGGTCGATGGCATTGTCAAAGTTGTCGCAGGATATCCGCGGCCACCTATGGGACCGGGCGGCCCCTTGCTGGTTCGGCGGGGGACGTCGCGTTGCACAAAGATCAGACCAGCACGCGGTATCACGGCAGAGAGCACACAAGCAATTTACCCAGGTTCGGGCCGCCGCGAGGCGTAAGACTCTTCTCCTGCTTTGGTGGATTGATGGTGGAAATGAACATGGTGGTGCATGGTACACTTGCCCGACAAGGCCTGCCTCATGGCCATGGTGACCAGAAGCGTATGGTGGCTTGGGTTTATCAAGTTTCCAACCTCCTAACCCCCTCCTACGATTGCCATGGGCATCCTTTTATAGATTAAGGGGTCACCACAGTGGCAAAACAGTCATTACCCACCGATATGATAGCAAACAGTGCTATCATACCCAGCTCTGCGTGCTGGCAGGGTGCATTAAATGCACCACTCAGTGTCACATCACTAGCTGCCCAGCAAGGCCTGCCGGGCTTATCTCACCAGCTCCGCACATGTTCTCTTAACACGTCGCTGGACGGGTGTCACCTGTGGGTTTCTTCTATAGGAGATAGCTTCCATGTGGCAAATGCTGCCACTTAATCACCTTGTGGCTTGACACCGCACTGATTGACGACGTGGGTCGTACTTGCGCGGTTGGCGGAGTAGTTTAGGCTCCGTAAGCCCCGGCAGGTGCTGCTGGGGAGTCTTGGTTGCGTGCTTCTGGTGGTGGCCTGGCCCCTTGCCAGGCTCGCCTGCCCAATTTTATAGGACCTTGAAGTATGTCTAGAGGGGGGGTGATTAGACTACTTGACCAATAAAAACTTAACCTTTTCCCAATTTTATAGTTTGGCAGATTTTAGCTAATTTAGGACGAGTCAAGCAATCATCACACAATTCAAGCAAGCATGCAAAGAGTATATTACAGCGGAAAATAAAGCATGCAACTTGCAAGAAAGTAAGGGGAAGGGTTTAGAGGATTCAAATGCAATTGGAGACAGGGATGTTTTTGGCGTGGTTCCGATAGGTGGTGCTATCGTACCTCCACGTTGATGGAGACTTCAACCCACGAAGGGTAACGGTTGCCATGAGTCCATGGAGGGCTCCACCCACGAAGGGTCCACGAAGTAGCAACCTTTCTATCCCACCATGGCCGCCGCCCATGAAGGACTTGCCTCACTAGCGGTAGATCTTCACAAGTAGGCGATCTCCTTGCCCTTACAAACTCCTTGGTTCAACTCCACAATCTTGTCTGAGGCTCCCAAGTGACACCTAGCCAATCTAGGAGACACCACTCTCCAAGAAGTAACAAATGGTGTGTTGATGATGAACTCCTTGCTCTTGTGCTTCAAATGATAGTCTCCCCAACACTCAACTCTCTCTCACAGGATTTGGATTTGGTGGAAAGAAGATTTGAGTGGAAAGCAACTTGGGGAAGGCTAGAGATCAAGATTCATATGGTAGGAATGGAATATCTTGGCCTCAACACATGAGTAGGTGGTTCTCTCTCAGAAATAGTAAGTTGGAAGTGTAGGTTTAGTCTGATGGCTCTCTCCACGAATGAAGAGGAGGTGGAGGGGTATATATAGCCTCCACACAAAATCTAACCGTTACACACAATTTACCAAACTCGGTGGGACCAAATAGTTAAACTCGGTCGGACCGATTTAGTAAACCCAGTGACCGTTGGTCAGGTAAACTCGGTGGGACCGATTTGCTCTTTTCGGTGAGACCGAAATGTTACAAAAAGGAAACAGGGAGTTTACATTGCAATCTCGGTGGGACCGATCGCTCACTTCGGTTGGACCGAAACATTACGAAGGGAAACAGAGAGATTGCAACCCCATCTCGGTGAGACCGAGATCCCTATCGGTAAGACCGATTTGCTTAGGGTTTGTGGCAGTGGCTATGACTTTTGGAATCGGTGGCGCCGGATAAAAAGAATCGGTGTGACCCATTTTGGCTTTAGGTTTAGGTCATTTGTGGATGTGGTAAAGTAGTTGAGGGTTTTGGAGCATATCACTAAGCACATGAAGCAAAAGGCTCATTAAGCAACACCTCATCCATTCTTGATAGTATTGGCTTTTCCTATAGACTCAATGTGATCTTGGATCACTAAAATGTAAAATGAAGAGTCTTGAGCTTTTGAGCTTGAGCCAATCCTTTGTCCTTAGTATTTTGAGGGATCCACTTTCATCATCCATGCCATGCCATTCATTGAGCTTTCCTAAAATAATAGTCTTGGAATAGCATTAGCTCAATGAGCTATATGTTGTTATGAATTACCAAAACCACCTAGGGATAGTTGCACTTTCACCTGGCCCCTTGCCAGGCTCGCCTGCCCGGCGAGGGAGGCCCTTCTCTTGCCGATATCATGTTCCTTTGGCTCGATCTCGATCTCTTTGAGCTGAATGTTGGTTCTTCAAGAATCTTGGCTCTTCGACCTCTGACTTAAGCTGGTGCTCCAATCTGGATCTTGTGCCTGTGCATAGTTGGGAGACATACATGGGGTCTGTTGCACCGACATGTGTGTGTGTGTGTGTGGGGGGGGGGGGGCTTACCGTTCTTCCCCTGCCTTTAGGCTTCTGGGCTTGGCTGTTTGTTTTGAGGGTCGGGGATAGTAGAGTAACTTTACTTCTCCCAAACAGTGGGCGCGAGCGATTTCGGGCGAGGAGGGCGTGTTTTGAAATAGTGGGCGCGAGCGATTTCGGGCGAGGAGGGCGTGTTTTGAAATAGTGGGTGTGAGCGATTTCGTACGAGGAGAGGGCGTTTTGTCGTCCATGGTCTATGAATTATTCGGCTGTCATACCCTGATTTTCATGGCACAACACTTAAGATGATAAATCATGATAAAATGTGGTTTGACAAAAACTTTTGCATTATTTGACTTTTTATTTGGAGTTAGTTTTCTCTCTGTGTTTTTTTCCAAGTGCTCTTTAAAGTCAACACAACTCCACCTTCTGTACTTCATCTCTTTGCCCCAAACTTCTGCCCAATGATCATGCCATGTGTATAGTGCAATATAGTATTTTCATACAAAAATAATTTGGCCAAAAAGTATTTTAAAAAATTAGTTTTCCAAAAAACCCTGAATTGATGTTTGCACTGCAAGTACTTGATTTGGGGTATGAAAAATATTTCAAAAGGTATATTTGAAACCTATTAGATATAGGGTTCCCATAAACCACAAAAATATAATTTTAAAAGTTATTTACCTATTTTATTTAAAGGCTTTTTCTTTAGGCCAGAAATGGTCTTTAATAGGTTAAAATTATTTGTATGCTTTAAAAATATTTGGTTAAACCTAGGGAAACTCAGTGGACATATATTGTCCATATATAAGAGTTTCAATACATGGTCATGTTCAAAATATTGGTTAAATCCCTCAAAAACCCTTTCTGGATATTTCAAGCTTTTGAAATATTTACAAAGGAAATATTCTCCAAAAATTCCAAGAAAATTCTAGCATGTCACATATGACATGTTTGATGATCTTGACAAGTATCATGTCATGGAGAATAGCATAACCCCATGAAATCCCCTCAAAACCATTTCTGTCCATTTTGAAGTTTGAGCAACTTTACATTGCCAAACATGTCCAAATGTTCTCAAACCTTCTGAACATGCTCAAATGGTCTAATCATTCATCTAGACCAGATGGCACAAGTTGGAGAAAATGTTATATTGATCAAAGTGCCCCAAAACTCTTCCTGTCCAGAACCAAATTTGAACAATTCTACATTGGCAAGTGTGTCCTTTTGATTTGAATTTTTGTGGACATGTTCAAATCCCCAAATTATAACACTACACCAAGTGGTGCATCAAGCAGAATAGTTTTGCATGACTAGATCTTGGAGAACTCATTTCTGCTGATTTCTAGGGTTTACAAAAGTTGCATTGGCAACTTTGCCCACATGGACTCAATCTTGGTGGAAGCACTTATTTTCTCATGCCATTTGACCCTGTCAAGCCTTATGACAAGAGGAGTTCACCTTCTTGCCCAAACCAACAACAAACACCTTCTGCCATTTTTCTAAAAACCCCACTTTGACCACTTCCACTAATCTCCATGAATTCTACTTCTTACCACAGCTCCTCCTACACCTCTTATACCTCCAGTAGCTCTCCCCTGGCTTTTGCTCAATGATTGATGGGCGAAGCACCCTCATTTACCCCTCCGGACAGCAGTTTCTCTCTCTCCCTCAACCTCTCTCCTCTCCTACTGGCTATCCAGGGCATCAAATGCCTCTCCCCACTTCTTTACTTCCCCCTAGAGCCCCCAGACACTAGAGGCCAAGCCTAGAGCGCTAGAAAAATGGCCATGCCGGCCATATGCACGCTTCGAGGCCATGCTGGCGCCTCAGACCGTAGCCCCCCTGCCAACCACTCCCGGCCACCTCGGGCCTCCCCAGCACGCCCGATGATGCGCCTCGACGTCTGTGACACGCCACGCCTCTGTCCCCCTCCTCCTTCTCCCTCCTCTCACCCAGCTCGCACACGCGCCAGCAGCCCGAGCGCACCAGTGAGTGCAGTCACACGCGCGGTGCCCTGGCCCCCCTGCTTTCCCTCTCTTCTCTCCCCTCGCCCTAGACCAACCCCACGAGCACCCCAGACACGCCCACGCGCGCCCCCATGATCCACAACAACGGCAACGACCTCGTCGGCGCACGGGTCTACGGTGAGCCGTAGCTCGCCTACTTAAAGGCCTCCCCGAGCCTCTCCCTTACCACCACTCGCTCCTACCCACTCCAAATCGGCCCCCTGTGCCCTCCACTCTCCTCCAGGAGCACCTGAGCTCGAGATCGAGCTCGAGCTCCGCCGCCTCAGGTCGCCGTCGATCCCACGGTACAGGCCACCCCCGGCCCTCTTAATTGCTTCTCTGAAACGCCCATGGTTCACCGATTGGTTCCCCCCTCTTTCCTGCTCGTTTTGCAGTCGGAAACGGCCGGAGCCATCAACGCCCGACGCTCCTCCGCCGCGAACCTCGTCGCCGGGCGTAACCATCGCCCTCCGGCCAACTCTGGCACCACCCGAACGGCGACACGACGAGGAGTCCAACGGTGCCATCAGCTCACCCCGCCGTGCCCGGAAACGTCGCCGGTGAGCACGCCGACCCTCTGGTCGCGAGGTCAGAGATGACAGGCGGGCCCCGCCTGTCATCCTCACCTCTCTCTCGCCCCCTCTCTCTCCTACTAGCCGCTGGGCCTGGCCCGTCAGGTTTAAAAACCTGGCGCGCGTGCTGGCTCGCCTGGGCCACTTTTCCCTCTAGGCCTGCTGCACTGTGGCCTTTCTGGCCCAGTGGCACAGTGCCACTTTTCTTTTTCTTTTTCTTTCTGTTTTATAAAAATTCCACAGGATACAATATTTATCCAAATTAAATGTTTCCAACTCCTAAATTCTTATAAAAATCCCACCTATTTAATGGTGTAACTTTCATAAATATCCATCAAACTTTTCTGCACTGTTCAAATTTAAATTCAAATTTGAGCATTTAAATCCTTCTTTGAAAATCCATTTCCACTATTCCTTAACTCCAAATCCATAACTAGTAATTTCCCCTTCTTAGATTTCCCCCTAGTATTTATCAAAAATAAAGTTGACATTTTTCTGAGCACTTAGGTTTTTCTGTTTTACTATTGCCTTATTTTCCCGTCATTTCTTTTACGACGAATAGATCCCGTATTTGACGAAATAGTTGGATAGGAAGAAGGAGAAGGACTTGAAGACTTTGAAGACCAAGGCAAGCAGCCCTTTGACCATGTCTATGAAACCCTTTTTATGCATGTCATATAGCACTTTTATTGCTTGCATCGGAGACATGATACTGTGATGACCACATGGGGTGGTTTGCCACCGTTACTTCCTCGTTGATACTTGCATTGTGCATGACCCTACGTTCTTATGAGGGTTATGTCGGTGGGAGTAGATAGGATGCTAAAGTAGATGCTACGCAAAAAGGGACGGGTATATGCATGATGAAGGAGACAAAGTATTTTCAAAGGACTTCTCGAAAACCCCGTCGGGTGCCACTTATGCCCGAGGGAGATGATGAGATGGGTAACCACTTGATGACGAAGTGGTGTACCGAGGCAAGTGTGTTGATTTCGAAAACGGATCAGATTTAAGATTTGTCGACTGTCCCAACCTTACATGCGCAACCACTCTACCCTTGTATCGGAAAGGGCATTATTGATTACCTAGGCCGATACTAGCTTGGAGCCCGCATTACTAGTGACGGGGGAGTTGGTGCTCTCTCTCGGGACGGGGTCGTGCCAGGTAGGGCGGCCATGACTGTTTTTACAGGGCACCGGATACATCGTTGTGTCCCCTCTCGGATGTTACGATCTCGAGTGAGTCTCGTTTGATGTAGATCGTGAGGATACGAAACAACGAGTGGACTCCTTGTTATTGTCGTCTAGGGAAAGATAGTGATCGGGTGCTTACCCCGGGTACTTGAGGTACCGCGGGTCGTGGACGACACGGAAGTTCCCCAGATCTTGTGGGTAAAGTGTGCAACCTCTGCAGAGTGTAAAACTATTCGAATAGCCATGTCCACGGTCAAGGACAGTTGGGCGGTGCTGCTTAAACTACGTCCAGAGTTTTACAAACCAGTGTGTGTGTTTGGATAAGTGGGAAGATCTACTTGGGTCAAGTCAAAGGGACTTGACATGATTGAGTTGGGTTGATGCCCACTCTATTTATGTTGATATCTCGTAACTGTCCTCATGGTTACTTGAATTCTCTGATGCATGTCTTACAAGTTGTTGAACATGTCATTGCACTCAAAACTAGCTTTCGCAAAAATTTACCTATATCATGCATTGTTGTATCTTGAACCAAAACATGGGTTGCTTAAGTAGTACATTCAAGTACTCATTGGCTTGCCACTGGTTATTTAATTGGCTGTGCATGGAAGAACCGGAGTTCAAGAAGAGTTCTTTGGAGAGCGACCATGCGAACTAGGACATTTCGGTCGAGAATGCATGTAGGGTTAAGGCAGATGGCATGGGTTCTACTTATCGACGAAGATTTCCGCTGCTTGTGTTTCATTTGATGTTCAGCCCTTAAGGCTTTATCAATGTAAGACTTGACCATAATGGTCATAATTTGTGTAAGACGGTATGTATGGATGTAAGACTCTTGTTATTCAGCTTCTGTGTGTTCAGTGAGAATTGATCTTTGGGATCACTGTACACGTGCATTCGGTGATCTCGACTTATGAGTCGGGGTCCCCACATCGGCGCAAGCCATTTCAGCCGAGGAGAGGGTGTTTTGCCACCCATGGTTTATGAATTATTCGACATCTGTCATTTCAGCCGAGGAGAAGGCGTGCTTGGATGAAGTTACGAACCTACCCTCGATGTACAATGGGCCAATTGATGCATGTCCCACATAGGCTGGTACTTTCGTGTCTCCCATTTATTTGCTTGGGTGAATTCGACCGAGCAAAGGGTGTTTAGCGGTTCATTAAAATTTTGGGAGAACGAGCATCCACGTCTACCTTACCAAGTTGATTCAAATCAAATTTTGAAATATTAGCTTGCCACTTCTTTTTTAGATGGTGAGATGATGCTTGGGACAAATGTGTTTTTACATGCTCGTTGCTAATGATTTACTATATGACAAATAGTTGAACCACTCAAAAACGGGAATCAAACCCAAAAATGAAATATCTCGATTCAATGAAATAGCTCGTTCAACAGGTCAAAATAATGAACTAAATCCAACATTGAACATCTCAATTGTGTAGCATATTGTATTATAGTACTCCATGAACATGCTGAAAGTCAAATTAATGAACTTGTTTGATATACATATCTCCGTTCATTTGTGGGTGGTAGACAACATGTTCTCGGTTTCAATTTTTTTAATGCAAATTTGTATTGGAACATGGTTTATATCAGTCTTTGATGCATAAACGCATCCTCCCCTCTCCCGGACTCGTGTTCTCTCTCTCACTGACAATCTTCGTTTCTATCGCACGCACCCAAACACAAACTTTGTCGGCCCCTCTCCCTCTATCTCTCTCTCTGTCTCTGTGTGTGTGTGTGTGTGTGCTCCTAGTTCCCATGCACACTCCATGTGTAAGTAGCTCTCTAGCACATAATGTATGATTCTCTAGTCCAACCTAAATATCTAGGGTGCACTCATCGTACGCAAACAAATCCCCTAGCTCATTGTCCGTAACTCTCTCACGCACTACTCTGCCGTCTTGGAGCTCTTCCTTGTCTCTCGCGAACTTTCCATCTCCCTAGGTCACACATACACATGCATATCTCACTCACACTCGATAGACCCATCTAAAACTCACTCTCTCCCTCATTCTCTCTTCATCTCACACGCCCATACATACAATCTCATGCCTATCTAACTATGACTATCTCTCACTCAATTGTAGGCACACACAGTCCCCCCTAAGTATATGACTATATGACTATTTCTAAGTTTCATCAGAAACATATGCATTGTATGTTTCCCTCACTTGGTCTATATAGATTTCTCTCGGGGCATCTTTCTATCGCACACACACCTTGTCCCTCGAACTCCCAACCATATAGTCCCCGCACGACCTCGAGGGTGTCTCTCTATAACAAACACACCCTCTCTCCCTCCCTATGCATCCATCTTCACCATGTGTCCCTCTCGACCTCCGTCCCTTGTTGGCCAGACCTCTATTGGACATGTGTTATAGGGGTGTCTCTCTCCGTTGCAAACAATCACGCACTAGCTATCTACGTGTATCTCCTCACCTCGCATTTCTATCTCAGAGATGCAGATATGATATGTTTGCATAAGTAACGAACACACACTCTCTCTATTTTATCGTTTGATGTCCTTTTCTCTTTCACAAACACACACACTCTTTTGCACACTCACTCTTTCTCCTTCACACGCACTTGATCTGTCTCGACTTAGCTACTCTCTTCGGTCTATAGCATATAGATTTATTCAAAATTCAAAATTCACAAAGTTTGACCTGGTACGTGGAGAAAAGCATTTACATCTAGAACGACAAACATATATCAATAGATTCATAATGAGATGTAGTTTCATATGATGTATCTTTGGTATTGTAGATATAAATAATATTTGCATAAACCTGGTCAAAGTTTCCAAAGTTTGACTTCGAAAAAAATTATATGCACTGCATTATGGAATGGATGGAGTATCTCTTTCCCCCTCTGAGCTATCTTACGCACTACTCAGCTGTATCGGAGCTCCTCTATCTCCCTCAAACTTTATATCTCCCTGGTTCACACATACACATATCTCGCTCGCGCTACGTAGACCCATCTAACACACTCCGCCCTTATTCTCTCTCTATGTGACCCCCCTATAAGTACCATAATCTCTCACTCCATCATAGGCACACGCACTCCCCCCTAAGTATGACTATCTCTCACTATCCTGCAGGAACACACGTTGTCTCCTTCCATCCATACGCCTATCTCGATATCCCTCGGGGTGTCTTCTAGCGCGCACACACCTTGTAACTCGATCTTCCATGTAGTCCCATCACGATCTCCAGGGGATCTCTCTATCACAAACACACATTCTCTCCTCCCCATGCCTGCATTTTCTCGATATGTCTCCCTGAACCTCTCTCCCTTGTTTATCAGACCTCTCTAAGCCACTTGCTAGGGGTCTTTCTCTCTCGGTTGCAAACAACCACACACTATCTCCTAATATCGCTTCCGATGTTGAAGATGCATGTGCGATATGTTTACATAAGACACACACATTTTTTCTCTCCTTTATCGTGTGTTGTCCATGTCTCTTTCACACAAGCACACACACTGTTTTCACTCACTCTTTCTATTTCACACACACTCTCTCTCTCTCTCTAGGTAGGTACTCTCTCACGTCCATAAACATATGGATGCTTTGAAAAGTCAAACCTCAGAAAAGTTTGACCAGGTATATGTGGAGAAAAACATTTACATCTGGAAAAGTCAAACATTCATCACAACATGTACTTACTTCATACTATCTTTTATCTTTGGCATTGTAGATATAAGTAATCTATTTATAAACTTGGTCAAAGTTTCAAAAGTTTGACTTAAAAAAATATAGGCGCCACATTATCGAACGGAGGGAGTAGCTCTTTCTATCTCTCTACTATCTCTCACAGGCCTCCCCTCTCACTTGACCTCTCTTTACCGAGGGATTATATGGTCTCAGCATATGGCTCCGTATATTGTTTAGTTGACCCGTCAACCAGTTCACATGGTACCTTGTCAGCTCGTGTTCTCTATCTTCGTGTGCTGGCCCATGTGGTAGTGGGTGAAAATAAGTAAACTAGAGGCCCATCTGACACCGGTGAAGTAAACAAAGTCGAAACCACTTTTTTAAGCTTAAAGTTGAAACCACTCGCGGTAGCACCCCGCACGCTTGTAAATCAGTGTTGCTATACACACAACACATGCGCATCCAATGCATGCACGATTCAGACGTGGCAGCACCAACAACTAGCGTGCATGTAAGAGCACCGTTGGGGAAGGAGAATTGTGCAGGCGTCGTGCATTTACTGTCGTGTGTGAAGCAATTCCACTGGTAAATTGAGGGCACACTTCTTCCGCGTGAAGGACGCACTCGCTCACACTACACCACTGCGCGACGAAATGCACACAAGGACGCACTCGCGCACAACCAACACAAAATACACACCAGCACACGTGTACACCAGCGTTGCCGCTGGCTGAGATGGACGGCGAGGCATCCAACAAGCATAGGCGGCTCGAGCCAAAACCGCATCCGGCGAGCCTGGACTTCATCAACAGCCTCCCTGATGACATGCTGCTTGTCATCATCGCCCTCCTGCCCACCAAATCTACGATGCGGACTGAGGGAGTCCTGAACAAAGGGGTCCTCGAGCGTCCGACCTGTTAGCCATGGGCCGGACGGATGGGCTGTGAAGATACAAAGACCGAAGACTGCACCCGTGTCCGGATGGGACTCTCCTTGGCGTGGAAGGCAAGCTTGGCGACCGAATATGTAGATTACTTTCTTTGTAACCGACCTTGTGTAACCCTAGATCCTCCCGGTGTCTATATAAACCGAAGGACTTAGTCTAGAGGGGGACATACTCATTACCATAGTCATACAGGCTAGACATTTAGGGTTTAGCCATCTCGATCTCGTGGTAGATCAACTCTTGTAATACTCATATTCATCAAGATCAATTAAGCAGGAAGTACGGTATTACCTCCATAGAGAGGGCCTGAACCTGGGTAAACATCATGTCCCCTGTCTCCTATTACCATCGACCTTACACGCATAGTTTGGGACCCCCTACCCGAGATCCGTCGGTTTGGACACCGCCGTTGGTGCTTTCATTGAGAGTTCCACTGTGCCGTCCCCAAAAGGTTTCGATGGCCCCTTCAACCGTCAAGATGGACGCTGTCCAAGGAGAAACCTTTCTCCCCGGACAGATCTTCATATTCGGCGGCTTCGCACTGCTGGCCAACTCGTTTGGCCACATGGATCAGATCGATAGCTACGCCCCTGGCCATCAGGTCAGATTGGTGAGCTTGAACTACGTCGCGGACGTCCGTGGAGATCTGATCTTCGCTGGATTCGAGACAGCGGCAACCACTCCTCTTCACCTTGATGAACAAGACTTAACTCTGTCGTCAAACCGTATCTAGGAGATAGCTCATGTAATGGCTCCGGCCTTAGATTCGGAGCATACAGCGCCGTCCAAGGATTGAAGGCTCAACCCCACCGCGCAGGCCACATATTCCCCGGCGTTGGAGCCACACATGGACATAACCTCACACAATATTTGTGTCACCGGAACTCCGGCCTCGTTTCTGGGCGTAACATCTTCCAGCACTCGCCCTTGGGCGATGTGCTAAACTCATTAAAGAGCATGTCCTTGGCAGGGGACTCACAACCGAACTATGTTCGGTTCAAACAAGGGGCTGATGAGGGAGAATCTTGCTTCCCTCCCGCCACCCACTTCATAGCCATAGTCGAGGATTTAACCGACACGCTTGATTAGGGCTCCAAAGACATCGACGGTATGGACGACGATGCTGAGGAAGAGCAGGACCAAAAACCGCCATATACTGGACGCTGGACGGCCACTTATTCATACGATGTGTACATGGTGGATACACCCAAATCAACCAATGATGATAACAAAGAAAATCCAGTCGAGAATAAACCTCCGGAGACACAGCAAAAACGCCGGCGTCCTCGGTGCCGCTCTAAGTCACGTCGTTCAAAAGACAACAATGCTGGGATCGGCAAAAATAATACTCCGGAAGATGCCGAAAACAATGAAGACCTTTGTGAGGTAACAATCGAACAGGAGGAGCAATAAAACGGGCAAGCTAGCCCCGATGAACAGGCCAGGCCTAATGACTCGAAGGACGATAGTTATCATCCGCTCTCTCAGTATGAAGAAAGCCTCGGCAACAAAGATTTCATCGTGCCCAAGGAACCTCTCGAGCAGGAGCGCTTCAAGCGCCAGCTAATAGCCACTGCAAGGAGCCTGAAAAAGAAACAGCAGCAGCTTCAAGCTGACCAAGATCTACTCGTCAACAGATGGACTGATGTCCTGGCAGCCGAAGAATATGGCCTCACACGCCCAACCAAGAGTTACCCAAAGCGAAGCCTGCTACCCGAGTTCGATGAAGAGGCGCCGGAGCCCATACCTCCCTCGTGTAATGCGGCCGATCGACCACTACGCGGTCGGGACAGTGCGGCGGACCGACCACCACGTGGTCGGGATAGAGCGGCAACTCAGGCCGAACAGCAGCCTGCCCCACCGCCTCGTAAAAATAGAGACGAAACAGCTCGGGGTCATACATACGACCTCCGGCAGACCCTGGATAGTAGAGCAGGACATACCCGATCGATTTATGGATCGGGAGAACGTCCCTCGACACGTGATGATGGCTACCTATTCGGGCGTGACAAACCTAGTCACACCCGAGCCGATAACCGCAGACGAACTCCATCGAAGCTACGACGCAATGCGGCCAGATATAGATGCGCCGCACACCCTCTTTGCTTCACTGATGAAGTAATGGACCATGAATTCCCCGAAGGGTTCAAACCCATCAATATTGAATCATACGACAGAACAACCGATCCCACGGTATGGATCGAGGATTTTATTCTTCACATTCACATGGCCCGCAGAGATGACCTCCATGCTATAAAATACCTCCCACTAAAGCTCAAGGGGCCAGCCCGGCACTGGTTAAACAGCCTGCCTGAAAATTCCATTGACAGCTGGGAGGACTTGGAAGAAGCTTTTCTTGACAACTTCCAAGGTACATACATCCGGCCACCAGACGCCGATAGCTTAAGTCACATAGTCCAACAGCCTGGAGAGTCAGCCAGGAAATTCTGGACTAGATTCCTAACTAAAAAGAACCAGATCGTTGACTGTCCGGATGCTAAAGCCCTAGCGGCCTTTAAACATAGCATCCGTGATGAATGGCTCGCACGCCATCTCGGCCAAGAAAATCCCAAATCTATGGCAGCCCTCACGGCACTCATGACCCGCTTTTGCGCAGGTGAGGATAGTTGGTTGGCTCGTAGCAAAAACACAGTTAGCGAGGCGGGCCCCTCCGAGGTCAAAAACAGCAACGACGGGCTCCGACGTAACAGACACAAGCGCCGAAGCAATGGTGATAATACCGATGACACTAGAGTTAATGCCGGATTCAGCGGCTCCAAGTCCGGTTAGCGGAAAAATCCGTATAAAAGGAATAATCAGGGACCATCCTACTTGGACCGCATACTCGATCGTCCGTGCCAGATACATGGCACCCCAGACAAACCAACCAATCATACCAACAGGGATTGTTGGGTCGTCAAACAGGCCGGCAAGTTAAACGCCGAGAACAAGGAAAAGGGATCGCAAAGTGAGGACGATGATGAAGAGCCCTCGCAACCGAACTCAGGGGGGGCAGAAGAAGTTCCCCCCTCAAGTTAAAACGATGAACATGATATATTCTACACACATCCCCAAAAGTGTGCGCAAGCGCGCACTAAGGACGTTTATGCGGTAGAGCCAGTCACCCCAAAATTCAACCCATGGTCCTCGTGCCCGATCACTTTTGATCGTCGGGATTATCCGACCAGTATCCGGCATGGCCGATCAGCCGCACTAGTCCTGGACCCAATCATTGAGGGATTCCACCTAACGCGAGTCCTCATGGACGGTGGTAGGAGCCTCAATCTGCTCTATCAAGACACAGTGCACAAAATGGGCATTAATCCATCAAGTATCAAGCCAACAAATACGACCTTCAAAGGAGTCATACCAGGCGTAGAGGCCCGCTGTACAGGCTCAATCACACTAGAGGTTGTCTTCGGACCCCCCGAAAACTTACGAAGTGAAGAGTTAATCTTTGACATCGTCCCATTCCATAGTGGTTATCACGCACTGCTTGGACGGATTGCATTTTCTCGGTTCAACGCGGTGCCGCACTATGCTTATCTTAAGCTCAAGATGCCCGGTCCACGCGCCATCATAACGGTCAACGGATACACGGAGCGCTCCCTCCGTACAGCAGCAGAAGTACAGAGTGGTCTTCTCAAGCAGAACCGTAATCCGGCTACCGAGCCCCTGGACATCGTAAAGAGGGTCCGAACTATGCTGCAATAGGACAGCTCGGCTCATCAAGAGCTCGATTAGAAATTTGGCCTCCGTCCCAGCCCCGATCATGTAGTAGCATTCATACCACGCGTCCATAATTATGCACAAGAAATCTCATGGGCATCGACGGAGGCACTGCTAGGTTGTGATCCACAGTTCGGCTCGACCGATCCCGGACACACATATACTTTCACTACTTCCTTTTTCCTTTTTCAGGTTTATTTTAAAAGGCCTTCTTTGACGGCCCGACTACCGGTCCTGTCAAAGGATAAAATACTAGGATGGAAAGAAGCACAGACGTATAGGGGAAGCTCTAGAGCTCAATTCAACGACCACTCTACCTGTTGTCAGGACCCACACGCAGCTCGCCTTTGGTCATGGCATGTTAAATAGCCAGTCTGTTATCGCACTATTTGTACTAATGCGCTTTGACGCATTAACCCAATTATAATGGAAGCAGTTCGTGGCTGAAGTTTAAGGGCCCCAGATATCACCTCCGCTCTCTTTCTATTTTCCTTTTCCCATTAATAACTTATCTTCTAGCACCCGTACACTCTGATACGTTTCATATTTTCCAGGGGCTCCCCAGCGCCACACAATATGGCAACAAAGTCCGAACACTTTTTATAGTATAGTTTGACACCCCGAATTTAGCATTATATGCATTGGCTCCGAATCATGTCTTTGGTCAATAGTTGGGTTGCCTGGCTCCTGTGCTTGCTACCTTACGTTCCGCTATATCGGCAAAGGTAGTAAAGGGAGAACTACTGCGATTGTGCCCTGGTTTATCCCAAGGAGCACCTCAGTAGAGAAAGCCAAAACTGACTATCATGATGCGGCGAGAGCCGGTCAGCTGTTCGGAGGTTGCAAAACGTTGGAGATTTCTTCCGCGATACGGGAAGGATTGGTACTTCCTGATCAGACGCTTATAGCACTCTAGTTCGGAAACTAGGGGCTGCGTCCATGTTTTTATTGTCGAACTCCTATGGCTAAGTGAGGGCGTTAAAGCTGAATAGTCTGGTTGCACGGTTCGCTATGCTAAACAACTCCTTCAAGGACCATATAATTGGATCAAGATTGTTTAGATTCCACCCCGAACACCTCCGTACTACCTACGTGGGGGCAGAAGCCAACGACTGGCCAACCCTCAGATCTCATACAACACGGCCGCACAGGAGGTAAAATTAAAAACATAACAATCACTATATTAAAAACCCACTTTGTTTCATCATACAAGGCAAAGACAACATGAATTTATTCATTCGAAAATAATGTCCTGCCCACACTGCATTGCCACAACACGAGACCCCTCCAGGACATCCGCAAAATAGCGCTCGGGTGTGCGGTGCTCCTTGCCCTCTGGCGGCCCCCTGGCCAGCTCGACGGCGTTCATCTTCGCCCACCACATCTTGCAACGAGCGAAGACCATACACGCACCTTCAATACAGGTCGATCGCTTGATGACGTCCAGCCGAGGACAGGCGTTCACCAGGCCCCTCACGAGTCTGAAGTAGCTGCCAAGCATAGCTTCGGCTGGCCATAGCTGGATTATCAAATCCTTCATGGCTAGTTCGGCCACCCTATGCAGCTCCACCAGCTGTTTCAGCTGATCGGTGAAGGGCACGGGATGCTCTGGCGCAAGATATTGCGACCAGAACAACTTCTCCATGGAGCTCCCTTCTTCGGCTCGGAAGAACTCCGCGGCGTCGGACACACTTCGCGGCAGATCAGCAAAAGCCCCAAGAGAACTCCAAATCCGGGTTAGTAAAAGATACTTCCCCTTCGCATATTTGCTTTGCATACTGCATGCCTTACCTGCCACGATCTTCCTCGCCTCTTCGATCTCTTGGAGGGTGCCCTGGGCCTCACTCCGAGCCGTCTCCGCGCTGTGATGAGCCTTGGAAAGTTCGGCCTCTTTAGCCGACGCGTCACACTCCAAGGTCTCGCACTTCTTCACCGCGTCATGGAGCTCTTGTTGGACCTCGTTGACTCGGGCCTTGAGCTTCTTACAGGCACCCCTGCTCCTTGACAGCTTTCCCCTCTGCTTCGCCCAGGGCCTTTTTCAGGGCTTCGACCTCGGTTGTTGCTCCTATACATAATAGGACACTTCGGTCAATATATATCATCCTACTCTTTGCGAATACTTCTTGGGTTATTACATACCTTGATTCTCCTGGAGCAGCCTCTTCACCTGGCCGAGCTCCTCCTCGGCCTTCTCCAGTCTCCGCTTAAGTTCGGAGACTTCGGCAGCATGTGAGGCCGCGGACAGCAGCGACGCCTGCATATTCATTCCCGACAAATTTAGTTAGTTTCCTACAATAAAGGATTGATCCGCTGTCTGGATTTTCTTTCCGAACACCGGACAGTGTCTCAGGGGCTACTGACTATATTGGGATTTTTACATCGCTTACCTCCAAACCTGTCAGTAGGCTGCTGCAGGCTTTGGTCAGTCCGCTCTTGGCCGACTGGACCCTCTCAATCACCGTACCCATAAGGATATGGTGCTCGTACACAATGGAGGCACCTCGAAGCGCCTCCATCAGATTATCCAGTGCGCCTGGTTGGACAGGGGCCACTGGTGGAATGGGTGCACCCCACTCTTTTAAAGGAAGTCGCTCTCCGGATTCTGGAGCCATATGGGTCTCTAATCATATTCGGCTGAGGGCCGAACTGAATACGGCTCTCCTCGCTAATCTCCGTGGGGATTTGCTCCCCCGTGTGTCCGGCGGTAGAGGTTTCGCCCTCTGGCGCCCCCTTGATAGCGTCCGGAGCCTCTCCTCGGCCTGGAGCGGTCCTTCGGGACAACACCTCGGTGTCGTCCATGGCCTTGGGAGAGTGAGCGGTCGGCGGTCACATGCTGGCCATCTCCTTGGAGTCCAGCGAACCTCCTGACGAGGATCGCTGGAAGCCGTCGTGGGCCGGACTGAAATAACACAATTAACCATGTCAATGCAATGAGGAGAGGAGGCTGGAGATATGGATACGCATGAATCATAGCACTTATGATGTGGCATGAGGCTTAGCGCGGGGGCGGCGCTCCGGACTACTGTCGACATCCCATACGGAGTTATCCGCAAGGGAGCCCTTCCTCTTCTTGGGCGTCCCCACCTCCGGATTCGTGGAGGCCGCCCTCTTCTCCCTCCCCTCATCGCGGGGATGGATCACCTCCTCCTCCTCCTCCTCGTCGTCCTCAGGGACGGAGGAACGGTCTCTTCGTTTACGACGGGGGCCACCTTTATCCCCCTTGGCCTTCTTCTTGTCCTACGACGGGGGCATCTTCGCTAAACGCGGGATGACTGGTTCTTCAGGCAGCGGAGCCGGACACTGGATCCGCTTCGCCCTCTCCATCCAGTCCTGAAGAAGGAATGATGATAAAAGCTGAGACATCATCCTTGAAACAGGCAAGTAGGGGATGCGTTAAAATAACATACCTCGCTGGCGAGGTGGTTAATGTCGTGCCTGCGGTCTGAATCTGTGGCCGGCGGTTTATTGTGCCCTTAAAGAGCAACTTTTAGGCACCTTCTTGAGTGGTTTCGAAGAGTCTCTTCAGGGTATGGTTCTTCTTCGGATTGAACTTCCATAGAGGGCCGCTTCGGCTTTGGCACGGGAGGATCCGACGAACTAGCATCACCTGGATTACATCGACAAGTTTGACATCCTTGTCCACCATGCTTTGAACACGCGCCTGCAACGCTGTCAGCTCGTCTGGCGAACACTAGTTCGGGCTCTTCTCGGCCCAGGAGGTAAGTCGCATGGGAGCGCCAGAGTTGAATTCTGCAGCCGCGACCCAGGTGGCGCTGCGGGGTCCTGTGATATAGAACCATTGTTTCTGCCATTCCTTTAACGTCTCCACCAAAGTGCCTTTTGGCCAGGAGATATTGGCTAGCTTGCTCACCATGGCGCCTACGCACTCTGCCTACTGGCCATCCACCACTTTCGGCTTCACATTGAAGACCTTAAGCCACAACCCGAAGTGGGGTTGGGTGCGGAGGAAGGCCTCACACACGACGATGAACGCCGAGATGTTGAGGAAGGAGTTTGGGGCCAGATCATGGAAATCTAGGCCGTAATAATACATTAGACCGCGGACGAAAGGGTTAAGTGGAAACCCCAGTCCACGGACAAAGTGAGGGAGGAAAACTACTCTCTCAGTAGGCTTCGGGGTGGGGACGACTTGCCCCTGGGGCGGAAGGCGGTGGGTGATTTCCTTTGCCAAGTACCCGGCTGCCCGAAGCTCGGCAATGTCCTTCTCCTTGACGGAGGAGACCATCCATTTGCCTTGACCTCCGGATCCGGACATGGTCGGACGCTTTCCGGAGATGGAAAGATGGGGACTTGGGTGCTGGAGCTCAAGGATAGAAGGGCAGAAGAAGGAGAAAGCGTGAGTAGACAAGGGCGAATTCTTATCCCCTTATAAAGGGTCGCGAATATCAAGCGCCTCCTCACTCGCCTTAAAACTCGCCTATTCCCAAGGGTTGTGTAAACGGCACGGTTGGGTTACCCATACCCGTATTGATGAGAATCCCACAATAATGGGACACGATCTCTGCTTCGACAAGACGTGCCAGTGGCAACCGCGTCTCGAAACGTGGAACGGCAGACACAAAATGGTTCAAAATTATGACCGGGCGGATGTGATGTCATGTTGTAAAAAGTATTATATTCTCTCTGCGGTTGTGTGTGGTGTGTGTTACAGGTCCAGATACAATCATCACGTCTGGAGACTATTTTGGAGTTCGAAAGAAGGGAACCCGCCTTGCAATTCCGAAGACAAATCTGCGCGCCCGACTGCTCGTCATTGAAGCCAGGTTCAGGGCCTACTGAGGGAGTCCTGGACTAAGGGGTCCTCGGGCGTCCGGCCGGTTAGCCATGGGCCGAACTAATGGGCTGTGAAGATACAAAGACCGAAGACTGCACCCATGTCCGGATGGGACTCTCCTTGGCGTGGAAGGCAAGCTTGGCGACCGAATATGTAGATTCCTTTCTTTGTAACCGACCTTGTGTAACCCTAGATCCTCCCGCTGTCTATATAAACCGGAGGACTTAGTCCGGAGGGGGACATACTCATTACCATAGTCATACATGCTAGACTTTTAGGGTTTAGCCATCTCGATCTCGTGGTAGATCAACTCTTGTAATACTCATATTCATCAAGATCAATCCAGCAGGAAGTAGGGTATTACCTCCATAGAGAGGGCACGAACCTGGGTAAACATCGTGTCCCCTGTCTCCTGTTACCATCGACCTTACACGCACAGTTTGGGACCCCTACCCGAGATCCGCCGGTTTTGACACCGACATGGACCACCCTGCTCTCCTGGCGGTGGCGCCCCCCTCAACCTCACCATCGACAGTTTCCTCTACGACGGGGATTGCAAACGCATGGCCGCAGTCTCCAAGATCCTTGCATCTCACCCTAGGCCAGCGAGACACCTTGATATCCGCATGTTTAGTACCAACTGCAAGGTCCAAGCCAAGTTCGACGAGTGGTTCTTATCCCCCACCCTAGATTAGTTCGAGGAGCTCAGGTTTGAAGCTGGATGATGTCGCTCTCTGCCGCCATCCGCGCTCCGCCTCATGCCAACGCTGCGCCGCGCCAGCTTCAGCTCCTGCTATTTTCCCCAGATTAATGCCACACACGCCCTTCTTCTCCCTCAACTCAAGAAGCTCGACCTCTTCAACGTTTGCATCTCGAAGAAGGCTATGGAGCACCTGCTCCGCAGCTGTACTGCGCTTGAGTACCTTCGTCTTTGGTAGATCCATGGGTTCATTAGCCTCCACATCGCCTCGACGAATCTCCGATGGATTTACGTGTCTTGCTGGCCCCGCAACAAGACATAAATTGGGAAGAGATCACTCGAGCTGTTCCATGTTATGGTCATTGAGATTGTGCCTTTCCTTGAGAGATTTCTTGTATCGGTTGTAGAAGGTCCAACAAAAATCATGGTCATTGACGTGCCGAAACTAACAGTGTTGGTGTATTCGTCTGCCAAATTCCCTGAACTCTTTATTGGATCCATAATCATTCAGGTACAACACTCATCTTCTTCTCTGTCTTCTTGAAATTCATATTTTTAAATTTCTTATTGATGTACTTACGACTGTCATCTAGAAAATGATTCCCACAAGCTTGACCCAGTCCGTGCGCACAGTGAAGATCTTGGCAATAAAATCTATCTGCCCCAATCTGGATCAAGTTGTTGGATTCCTTACATGATTTCCATGTGCGGAGATGCTACTCATCAAGGTGAAACATTTTTCCGATTAGTAAATGGTATTCACAATGTAGCTTAATATTTTCGTAATTTTCCCAAATTATGATGAAAAATGTAGTGTTCAAAACTGCATCTACGCACTACACCGAAAGAAAAGTTTTTAGTATTTTTCTCACGTGATCACCTACATCGTTTTTGTTGTTGTACTAGTAGCCTAGGCTAGTCATAGTGGCAAGTAACTTAGACAAGTAACTCTACTATGGTTAGCCCAAGAGCAAGTACTACCTCTGTCCTGGTTTACTCTTCGTATTTATTTTGTAGTATCAAAATTTGACCATAGATTTAACTGACAAAATGTTAATGCATGTCACTAAAAATTATATCATTGGATTCGTATTTGAACGTAATTTAAAATGGCATAATTTTTGGTGACATGCATTGGCATTTTCTTAGGAAAAATTTTGGTCAAAATTTTATATTAAATATGAGGTAGTACAAAAGTGGGATATAACGGCCCACCACTATGTAGGCCAAAACACATGCCAAATTCACTTCTGATGCATTTGACATTGATGCCCTCCATTGCTCACCTGGTGCCCCAATTTGGATCACCTACCTTGCTGTGGTGCCAAATTAACTCACGCAATGAAAAACACTTACGTGGGAGAGGGAGAGGACTGAGGCAATAATAAACACTTGTTTGGGAGAGGGAGAGGCTGGTGTAGTTGCTTTGATTGATTTGTTTGTACATGTGGGGCTGTGTGCACAGCGGTGCCAACTCTCTCACATTGCTAGAGCGGTGCGAAAATCTTTTGATTTGACATCAATGCATATTGTATGTGGCATAATTTTGAGAAATATGGCATCGGCCACATACTGGAAGGAAACAAATGCCCAAGCTCTTCACGTGCTCCTAGGTAAATGAGAGGAAAGATAAAGAGAGAGAGATAGAGAGAGAGAGAGTGAAAAGAAATATCATTAGCCTTAGAGCCAACCCTACCGTATGAGCGAATGATACTGGTACCTCTTGATGACACGACAATCTTATATAGCCAGCTGCTCTAGTATGTTCTCTTCTTTTGCAGATAAAAATAAAGACCTAAAAGTGAAAAATGTGCTGCACTATAACAATCTCATCGAATGCCTTGATCTGCATCTTATAGAAATTGATTTATCGACAACCAAGGCAGCACATCTGAGATTAAATTGGCCAGGTTCTTTGTTCTGAAGGCAAGTGTGCTCAAGGTAATGAGGTTTGGTGTTCCCTGGCGCAATAATGAATGGCATGCCAATCACCGCATGCGTCTAAGCCTAAACGACAAAGGCTCCTCAGAAGCTGGATTTCTTTTTGAAACATCAAGTCGCCAGAGACTAAAAAAATTATTTGCCCATTAGTGACTTGTCAGGGCGGTGGAATTTAGTTTGTAGGATAATGTTGTATCCACCTAAAGTAACGATAGTTCTTACATAAACTTCATAATAATCTCCTCTTCGTAGGTGCAACATTAATCCAAGCATTTGTAATATCGGTTTGAAACTTGTAATATAATGACTATCCAGCACGAGGTACTATGTTACGATAAATGTTCGCATACATACCCATTACTTGAGTACCAATATTTATTATTACTCGTGGCAACGCACGGGAAATCATGTCAAATACGGCTAGTTAAGTAGGCTAGCTCTACAACCATGATGATAGTGACTGCACATGGTGAGGCTAACTTGGTATTCCGAACACGGCGCCTACACCCAGGTGTCATCTCTGGTGCTGGGTCTTGTCACTTCACTGTGAGGAGCAACATATAATAATTTTACCAATGGGTAGTATAGTGCTACTACATTGGTAGTACTACTAGTACTAGCACCACCGTCTGGATTTAGACTAGCCACAATGGGAGTAACTTCAGTAGTAACATCAAGTCCAACTCAGCAAATTTGCTTATGTGGCAATGCGTTAATGAGGAGAGAGGTAGTTTGAGTAGTACTACCACCTGCGTCTGGATTTAGTATTTGACTAGCAATATCTAGTAATGCATGTCACAAAAAATATACTACTCCCTGTGTAAATAAATACATGGAGTATTGTTTTATTTGGGTTTGAATGTAGTTCTCAATGATATTATACACTCTCCCTACTCCTCTCCCTTTCGGTAGATGGCTCAAATCTGAAATCTCATCAATCAGACTACCAATGTACTCCCTCCGTACTGGTGCATTAGTCACGTTACGAAAACCAAGTAATCCCAAAACTTTTAGGCACGGTGCATTAACTACCCACCTCATTCCCTGTTTCTTGCCATGAAAAAAGAAATCAGCCAATATGATACGTGGGGTTCGTATGAATTCAATGACTTGAGACTACTTAGCACAACATGGGGTGCTCAATTTTCTGCATGCAATGACATTAATTACAAAATACTACTCCCTCCGTCTAGTAGGAGTACTTTTTACCTTGGAGGACGCGTATAGCTAGCTAGGCCCTTGAAGACTTGAACCCACTAGCTGCCACCATTTTTGTTTTTCCATGCCTTACTATCTCATCCATGTAGCCAAGAGTGGCTATATATAATAAGCCGGTTATTTTACTTCCTCTATACCGGAGTAGTACTATTTGCTGCACAAGACATCGACAGCCATATTTGAGCACAACATTATTATGCATGGACCTTGACTATGTATGTCAACATGTGTCCAGATCTGAGATGCCGCGTGTACCAGATGAACGGCGCCGAGTTCGACCCCTGTGATTCTACGTGGGTGCCAAGGAACACTCTTGGAGAGTACTCGCTTTTCATTGGGGACAGCTACCCCATTGTGAAGCGGATGCCACCTTCCGTGCACGACACGGAAGGCCTGCCATTCATGAAGCATGTTTGTGTCTTCTATGCGCACTGCCGGATGAACGACATGCTGGGACACGCTATCCCTAATTTATGCCGCTTCAGCTTGGATGAGTCTCCATCATGCGGAACCGGACTAGAAAGCTGCGACAAAGATTCCCGTTGCCCACCTCTATGGATCGTGCCATCCATGAACACCTGGGACTGGAACCAGCTGGAGGAGGACATGTAGCCCATCTATAACGTGTAAGTGGAGTACGGTAAATTGTCAACGGTAGCGCTGTGAATATATGTAGACTAGTCATGCACAAATTTATCACATGAATTGGAGATGAACTTGTGTGGCATATTGGCATTTGTCCTTTAGAATTTATTACTAGTAAATGTGTTATGTGTACATGCAACTTGTGTGGTTGTTGCACTGGCTCCAACATGCTCTTAAAGGTGGCACAACTTTGGATATACGTGACGTGGCGGCATCATACAGTAGCATCGTTCGCTATAGTTGTAGTACACTCCTACTAGGACGACAACTCCTATAAAACCTTGCACTTGGCTCTTTGCCTCTTCGGGAGGTTCAACAGTTCGTACTCGTGAGGACCTTGCACTTGGCTCTTCGCCTCTTCCGAAGGTCCAACAATGATGATACTACAGTACACATTATGCTTCTGGCAATCTGACACCGATTGAACTACTGCACGTCCACCACGAGGGCGAGGGCAAGGGAAAGGGAGAGGGAGAGGGCACTGTAGTCAAAACCCTCTCCTCGTCCTGTGAACCACCGCGTGCGTCGGCGAGGGAGAGGCGTAGTAAGCAAGCTTCTCCTCGTTCGGCGAGTTGACGGGACACATCAAAGCATTACTAGTACTAGTCCATAATGCGTCCTTTCCGGTTAATATGTCTTAATTTGAAACGTGAAAATACACTGGCGATCAACGTATGTAACAATACGCTCTTTACGGTCACTATATATAGTTTTGCTGTGATTATACGATCACTAGCTCATCGTAGAGCACCGTATTGCACCCTACTGACCGGCCAGATAGTCGACGTGGCACTTTGTTGACTGGTTAAATTGTCACCTGGTTTCTGGGTCCCACCTGTCAGCTGGCACAACAAACAAATCAGCTAAAAAACAAAGAGTGTAGTACATCTACACTTCCAATGCATTTAGCCTTTAATCTAAATTGATATTGATTGACTAATGCACCAACTTGTGCTCTAGGTATAGGCTACATATCTATCCTTAATTACAGCATGCAACGACCTTCATTTAATCTTATTCTCTCAATGGTCGCATGCACACATAAGTCTGCTACTTTTGGGCGTTAATTATGCCCTAGTCAATGTGTAAATCTCTAAATGTATAGTCTTTCACGGACGTAGGGAGTAGGTTGAGCACTTGAGCATGAGCGTGTGTGTTGCGTCGTGTGCTTTGTGCCGCATGGGGGCATGAGTGTTGCGTGTGTCCATGTGTACGTGTGAGTGTTGCATGTTGCATGCATGCATGGGGCTTACTCCCTCCCATTGACATGTTCATATTTCAAGCTTCCTCTGTTCCCTCCATATGGTGATACTCCCTCTGTTCCCAAATACGGAGTATTTGTCTTTCTAGAGATTTCAACAAGTGACTACGTACGGAGCAAAATGAGTGAAGTGAGCATAGAGGCATAGGGATAATGTAGAAAGGAAGTCTTCCCGATCCATTATTCCCCATCTCGATCAGAGAGAATTATTCAACTAGTCTTTGCAGTGAAGAGACAATACACACTGCAGCAGATGGGACACTAAATTAATAAGCTGAACCAGCGTGTTGGTGTTACTAAATCAGCCTTACCTAGTACTGCCATCATGTTTGCCAATAGAGCACGCTTATGTCCTCCATTAACTAACTTATGGGCCCTCTTGTGGTAGATCCACATGTCATCGGTGTAACTATTTACACTCCGAAGGACGGTATATCCTAGTAGTAGTAGTAGAATTGAGATTTAATGCACTTTCTTCCCTGTCTTCCACTCTTCTTCCTCCTCTCTTCTTCTTCCTCCTCTCTTCCCCATCGTCGGCCGCACACCATTTCCCCCGCTCCTTTGCTCGCCCGCCGCGCTTATCTTCCTTGGTAGCTGCGTGTACCATATCCCCGCTCCTTTGCTCGGCCACACGAGGAGAAGCTTCTTTGCTCGCCGCTCAATCCACTTCCCCGCTGGCTCGCAGGCACCGAAAACCCCAATGGCAGAACCAACTGTCACGCAGAGCCGCGATTGGAATTCCCTCCCCGATGTTCTCTTGGAGCAGATCTGTAATCATATGGACCTACTCAGCACTGTCCGTCTGGTCGCATGCTCGGTGTCTTTGTACCGTCTACTCGTCTGCAACCGGCTGGCTCTTTTCAAGACACCCTGCTTGCTGATGCCCGATCCTCGCAGGTGGCCCAGACACCGACTTGACGATCCTACGGAGGTTGCCGTGGTGCCCCTTGACATGCTACCACTATCCGTCCACCTGTCCTTCATGCGCGGCCACTACTGGGCGGGCATGAAGGCCAAGTGGATCGTCCTCATCCACCAATCCGGAGTCCATGGCGTCTCATGGATATCTACACCCAGCGAGAGATCACCCTTCCATCTTTGGATACCGCCGCCATCGAGCCTCGCGGCCCGCCGGACACTCCTTCCTACTACGCACGAGAAGCGTCGAGCTTTTGGCTCGACCTACATTTCTTGAAGGTTGTAATCTGCGAAGTGCCCACACCATCAGAAGACTACATGGATTACAAGCTCATTGCCGTGTTCAACATGGGATTAGTCTATCTGGAATCCGGTTGCCATAAATGGTTATGGCTCATCGTCGATCCTCTTTACCCAATACTTCTGTCTGATGCTATAGTGCACGATGGCATCGTTTATGCGGTCGACACACAGATTGGCTGCCTATACTGGTGGAATCTATCGTCGTGTAATTGTTCTATCTCATCTTATCTTTACCTTAAGAATACGACTGTCTGTTCATTGTTACAAATTTAGAATATATATAGTATGTCTATAACCACATCATTGCTATATGTTCCTCTCATTTTCTAGATTTTTATGACCAAACATGTTATTGTTAGAGTTGATATGAGAACAATTGGTATCTAATGATTGTTAGAATAGATATTATGATTATAACCTCATGATTGCTATATGTTACTCTCATTTCCTGGATTTTTATAACAACGCATGTTATTGCTTAGAGTAGATATGAACTGTAGTAAGTGCTATGATAGAATATGAGTCGGCCATGTCATATCTATTTTCCTCTCATTGTTACATGATGTTTGAACAATGATATATTGCTAGAATATGAAAGCCATTGGCTTATTTTTTAACCTGGGGTATGATTATGACCACGACATTGCAATTCTCTGTCTACAATATGTGCCACTGTTATAATAATCTTAATTCCACACATACTCTGAACATGATTGTTTATTTTTGTCCTTTTGGTCTCCAATTTGAATTGTTGCAGCAGACGAAATGCATCGGCCTTCATGATTCCAGACTGGAATCATACCAGCCGATGGGTGGTGGTTTATCGCTCGCTCGGTGACGGTGGTCATTTGATGCTCATTTGCACGCACCAAATTGACCAAACCATTTCATCAAACCACATGCGATTACAATGCTCGGGCGTTCGTGACATTGATGGCTATGGCTGTTTCGTGTTTGAGAAAGATCCCAGCTCCATGGGCCAGCGTATTCAATCGGAGGCGGGTTTACAGCCTCAAAGAACCACTCCATGTTCCTCGGGCTCAATTATCCGATCATCCAACCAATCATCGATCATATCACCGGCGATGATTACCGTGCTATGCAACTTCCATTCGCCAGGGGGGACTGTGTTTACACATCATACCATGGGTTTCATGAATCACCATATCCAGAGATTCATCGACGCAGCTTGTTGCCAGATAATCTTCAGTGTGTGAAAGGCATCAAGCTTCCATGCGATGGATGGCTTTTGCAAAACCGACATGCGGCGATGTGGTTCATGCCAACAGCAAATATGCACAACTTGATTCGTACTAATATGTAGACTGAGCCATGTATTCTGCTGCTGTAGCACGACCAACTTTTGTTGGATATTATGTATTGTTGTTAGTTTGAAGCACTCCTCTGGTTTGAAGGGTAGATACCTTTCTGGGATCAAGTGCATCCTAACTCACCTGCGCAGGATGTACTGATAATGATGATGGAGATGATGTGCAGTATATATATATATATATATATGTATAGAGAGAGAGAGAGAGAGAGAGAGAGAGAGAGAGAGAGTAGCACTATTCTAATCCCAGGATTAGAATAGCTATTCTGATCACAGCACCTCTTATAGGGACGATGAGGCTGCTCCGGAACTCCCGAACCCGTGGCGAAAAAAGATCCCACCCCACGGCCGGTCGTCCACTACTTCCCACACCCCCTCTCCCACGCCCCCCCCCACCCGCGCCCGCGCCGGATCTCATCGCTGCCGAGCTCCCGCCCCGCCATGGCTCTCGCCCTTTTCCGTCACCAACGCACCGGAAGCCACCCCCACCACTGCATCCCTACTTCGGTCGCCGCCTGCACCCTGCTTCCTGGCCGCCGGCGACGCCATCCTCCTGGCTCGCCACCGCTGCCATCCTCCTGGATTGCCACCGCCATCCTCTTGGCTCACTGCCGCCAACATCCACCAGGTGCGGCCGCCTCCGGCACCCATCCTGCGCGGCCGGTCTGAATCTTCCCGCCCACCCTCGGTTGCTCCCGGGGAGGTCCCTCGCCACCATGCCGCTTCCTCCCTCTGACGCTGCAGCACGCAAGCCGTTCACCTTCGTCGCCCATGTCCGTCCAAGTACTGGTCACCATGCGCGGCTACCCGAACTTCATGGGGTACCCATGGCGGCCTTCATTGCGTGCGTCTGACCGCATGTTTAAATGCAGGGAACAAATGTGCCTTGTATGGCTCATCCCAAAATCACATATGTGCCATGGGTGTGGCCGTAGATGAGGTGCAGCTTGCCGTTGCCTGGCTCCCCTGAATGAGCAGTAGCTAATGTGCAGCACGATCGTAGCTAGCGCTCACGTACAATTCTCTGTCTCTAGCCCTTTCTTCCCTGTTTGTGGGTTTATGCCTGAATGTTGAGGTGCTCAGCAGGTAGAGGGAACAGATAAAAAGCCGGGGATGATTGGGCAGGACCGTAGGACGCAGCAGCAAGCCTGAAGGAGTTGGAGGCACATTACTACTCATCAGTTGTGGGTACTCCGCTCTACGATTGAGGTGAACAAATCTTTATTTACCTATACTTGTTAACTTACGGAAGCATAACTTGTATATGCTTGGTACAATAATGTAACATGGACATTTACCATCCATGTTCTATAATGGCATAAGCAATGAATTAATAATCTAAGGAAAAACCACCTAGTCGAACAAAGACATATAATGAACAATAGTTTAAGTGTTTAGCGAGGCCGTGAAGTTCTAATACGGCTATACGCTCAACTGTGGTTATACGGTTACATATGGATGTGTAGCTAATGTAAAAGTGCAGGTTGTTTCCCAAAAATCATCTGGTGCTACATGTGTCGCTTGCTGCTGTTCTGCTGGTGGCATGTCTCCATTTACATAACACTATTCCTGTTCATGTCGGTGCTTGTAGTTTCTCTTTGTTAGATCACTTGTTCAAACAAATCACTATTTATCTTGTTTGTTCCAATCACGTTGGATGCCTAGTACTAGTATCTTGCAGTAGCCTATACATGGGCATCTCGGGTCGTTGTTCATAGATGGGAGTACTATTGATTGTTTTTTTAAGAAGCTGGTGCCTCAGATTATACTGGAGCATATGTTCTTTTTTTTTCTTTTTCTGCTAGGTGCTTTTCCACCGAGCTGAAATTCCTCCGGCAACACTCCCTTGCAGCGTGCTTCCCCATTGATGTGAATCGACGTGGATACAATGTGCTTCTTCTGCTTGGCTGCTGAAGTTCACTAGTAATCATCTGCTAAAATTTTCAAGGATAAGCTCTCTGCTATATTTTCATGTATGCCAGATTCTGTTATTTACATATCAGATGCTCTGAGTAAATCATCTTGTGCGTTCAGAGACTGCAATTTCTGCTATGTAGCTTGAGAAGACTTAGATGAAGAATATGTTGCTCCTCTTATGTATTGCTGATTCCATAATTTTCTCTGCACTTATGTAACTCTGATTTTTTTTCTCATTACTAAAGAACTGAATGAAGAAGTTCAAATTAAAATAAAGGGATAACCAAAAATAAGTTCAACTTGTCAATAATAAAGGGGTTATATAAAAACCTAGAGGTTCGAATTTAAATAACCGAAAATTTCAATTTTTAGTATAAAACCAAGATGATCAAGTTAAGAAAAATCTAAAATAAGAAGTTCAAATTAAAAAGACGAAGAAGTTCAATGCTTGTTATGAACACAAAGAAGGTCACTAAAAAAAGCATTTCAAACAATTTTATAAAAAAAATTCTCTGTCAAAATAAACCTAGAAGTTCAAATTTAAAAACGAGCGGCTCGATGACTATGAGAAAGTAGGATTTTTCCGTTACTAAAAGAAATAAAACCAGGAAGTCCATATTAAAAAGATGGAGAAGTTTGATGATTATAGAAAACTCAGATTTTCCTCGTTATTAAAGAAAGGAAACAAGAAGTTCAAAAATAAAATAACAAGAAATTTAACTTTCAAAAATAGAGCGCTTCAAAATTTCATAAAAAAGATTAAGAAATAAAACCAGGAAGTCCATATTAAAAAGATGGAGAAGTTCGATGATTATAGAAAACTCAGATTTTCCTCGTTATTATGGAAACAAGAAGTTCAAAGATAAAATAACAAGAAGTTCAACTTTTAAAAATAGAGCGCCTCAAAATTCATAAAAAGATTAATAAACAAAACAGGAAGTCCATATTAAAAATATGGATAAGTTCGATGATTACAGTAAACTCAGTTTTTTCTTATTATTAAAGAGTGAAAACAAGAAGTTAAAAAATAAAATAACAAGAAGTTCAAATTTAAAAATAGAGCGCTTCGAAATTCATAAAAAAAGATTAAGAAGTTTAGATAAATATTTATAAAAAACTCAGATATTTTCACTTAACCGAGAGAAGTTCTATTGATAAGTGCCAGAAGTTCACGTACTACACGGTGTGCATTTTGTATTAAAAAAGGAATAAAAAGCAAAGGCTAATTTTGTTGTTGTTATAAGTTCAAGTCCTCCGTCGGAGAAAGTTAAAAAATTATTGTGAGAGTGGTTTGTACAAAAGGAATATTATTTGTGTAACACTAACGAGTGGATGAGAAAATTACAAACAAAAATACGTCACAGAAGTTCAACGTGAAAACAGCAGGAAGTTCAACTACTACAGTGAATGAATTTCAGATGAAAAACTTTTAAAATTATCGCGAGTATGAGAAAACGATCAACACGGGAAAGTTACATGTTTACAGCAGCTTTCCACCGATATATAACTTGCTCAATTCCGGTGAATGGAGATCTACGAGCAAAAAAAGCACGTGAAAAACAGAGTGAAGTTCAAGTAGACATGCCGAGAAGTTCGGGTTCTTCACGTGGTGCATTTTCGAAGGATCTGTTTCGAGATAAAGGCAGAACGAATGATCTTGCCATTTTCCAAATTACTTGAAAACGGCAGGTAATCACAGAAAACCATCAACATGAAATTTTTTCGCATTTTCCTTAGCTTTTCAACAGTATATTATTTGCCCGATTTCGATAAAGTTTGTGAAATTACAGCGAAAATACGTTTTAGCCATTTTGAAAACTGACATAAAACAGTAAGGAATTGGGAGAAATAATATATACCAAAAAGTTTCGCATTTCCTCAATCTTTCCAATGCCATATCATTTGTTGCATTCGGACATAGGGTTAAAAAAATAGATCAAAAATACAAACTCAGTGAAACTTGTATCGTTTTCTAAATCACTTTTAAACCATTCAAAATTAGAAAAACTTTATACATGAAAAAGTAGCACATTTTCATAAAATTTCCAACGCCATATTATGTGCCTCAATTGGTTTAGCCGTTTAGAAATGACATCGAAAATACGAACTCGGCTGTTCGGTTTGTGAAATTTTACGATTTTCTAAATTACTCTTTAACAGTAGGGAATTAGAGAAAACTTTCAACTTGTGGAAGGAGCGGTTTTGCAACAGCTTTACAAAGCCATATTACTTGCTTCATTCTGATAAACGGTTTAGAAATGCGATCGAAATTACGATTCACGTTTTTTGTGTGAAGAAAAAACGGTTTTCAAAACTGCTCTTAAACCGCTTACATTTTGCGAAAAATTTAACTTGGGTCATGATACTCGTGTCCATAGCTTTCCAACGGTATATAGCAAGCCCTATTTGGGCAATGTTGCGGGAAGTTCAACCTAGCACAGGGGGAAGTTCAGGTCGAACAACTCAGGCAGTAAAATCACAAAAAACGCGAGTTCTTCACGACCCTAGTGCAAAATCCGCCTATGAGCGAGATTCCTATCTAAAACGAGTATTTAGTTGCTAAAAGTCGTTTGAAGATTACACTTACATCACATGGAACACGACTAACCAGAAAAACTCGCGGTAGAAGGCACGGTTGCGAAGATAGCCCGAAGGTCGGGTTCGTACAGAGAGAAGTTCAGGCGCGTTACTCAGGCAGTTCAAGTTGTGATCAGAATATTATTCTGATCCTGTGATCATAATAGTGTTTATGTATGTATGTGTGTGTGTGTGTGTGTGTATATATATATATATATATATATATGTATATATGTATATATATAGTAGCACTATTTTTAGTTATTCGGATCACACCTCGCCCTATATAGGGACGACCAGGTCCTCCAAAACTCCTGAAAACACAAAAATCTGGCCCATCCCCTCCCGCGCCACCTCTGTCGACCACCTCCGTCCGGCGGCCACCGCCCCCAGCACGCCCCACGCCGCCGACAGACCCTCCCCCCGGCCCGATGCGCCGCTGGAACCCCCGCACCACCGCATGCTGCCGGATCCTCGGAATCCCGTGCGCCGCCGCTGCCCATGGCTCCGCGCCTGGAACCAATCCCGCTATCACGCACCGGTGCGCGGCCCGTCGGATCTCGTAGACGCTGCTGCTCCTCCACCACCGCCCCGCCAACCTTGTCCTCATCCCGTCACCCTGTTCCTCGACGAGGTCGCTGCCCCGAGGTCCACCAGCGCAGATCCACTCTCGAGATCTCTGCCGGCACCCCCAACCTCGACCTTCTTCCTGCATAGGCGCAAACCCGCACCACAACGCCCCTGCTCGTTGGCGTCTCCATGGTGCCGACCTCAACTCCGAGCTCGCGCATTTCCTCAGCTCTACCCCTCAACTACTTCCACTTGCCCATGCCCGGAGGCTCTCCCGACCATGGAGCCTCGAGGTTTCATGCTCCCCCATGGCCATGCTTAATACGTTAGGTGAACTTGGCTGGCTCTTCTGTTTGACTACAGAAAAAAGTAATAGCTCTGCTCTCCCATCGGTTACGCCTCCCACGCAAGTCTGCTCCCAACGACCGGCCAGCTCCACCCATCTGAACTTCCTGCGGCAATGACTACATTTGCTTCCCCGCAGCAGTGGAGATGAGGAGACAAAAGTTCTTCTCCTGCTCGCCTTGGTTAGTGTTTGATTTGTCTGATGGCCGAAGTGGAGACGATGAGAGGCGGTCAATGCCACCTGGATTGCGAAGTGGTGAGGTGCAGTAGCACTTGGGACAACAGCAGCTTCCTGTTGAAAGAAGGTGCGACACCACCCATGGAAAGAGTGGAGGAATAGGTTCAGACAAAACTAGCAGGCTAACTTGTTCAGCGTTGCTTTCAAAAAGCAATTTGTTCAGTGATGCGTTCTTGCATATTCGTTGCATCAAAATGTTAACCTTTAAATCTAGATGCCGGTAGTTCATTCTTTAATTCTCAGGGTGCCATTGATGGCCGGTCCCTATTATCTTGATGTACTATAATCTTTTGACCATTACATTTGACAAATTCGATGGAAAACTTACTGTTTCATATAGAAAAAATTTGGTACTAGTTTAAGTACATATATTTACCACAGTGCGTTGACAAAAAGAAACACACCTAAAAAATGCAAAGATTGCCGTGCATATTTAATAGGGGCATCTGTATTAAAAGATATTTGCACGAACTTTCCTTTCACATTCCTGTGTTTCAGAAACAAAAAACGAGGAAGTCCAAATTAAAATAAGCAAGCATTTCAACGTTTCGATGTTTATATACGAAAAAGAAGAAAACAAGTGTCACATAGAATTTGTTTAATTCTTGAAGTTCAAATTTGATTAATTGGAGAGTTCAAAGAAAATTTTATTGGTATATGAAAAATATTCCCATGAATTTTTTCGTCATTGAAAATTGATAACCAAAAAGTTCAAATTAAAATAATGGAGCCTTTTAAAATTGTAAAATAAAACATTGTTTTAAAATAACCCCAAGAAGGTCAAACTGAAATAACAGAACACATACAAAAATAGTTTATATGTAACCGTTCCTAAAATATGGAATTGCCCATTTCTAAAAAAGTAGAACTTCGAAAATAAATAACAGAAAGGTTCGATGTTTATTAGAAATTTAGAATTTTCCCAATTACAAAAGAATAAACCAAGATGCTCAAATTAAAAAAATAGAGAAGTACAAAAATGACAGAACACTTGGAAGAAGATATTTCACCGTTTCTAATTCAATAAATAGAAGTTCAATTTTTAAAATGGAGCAGTTCAAAATTCCTAAGAAATAGGATTTTCATTTTTTCTAAATAAAAATATGAGAGTTGAAATTTAGATAAAGGACTAGTTCATTACTTATTACAAAAATAGGATTTTTTCTGTTACTAAAAGAATAAACCAAGAAGTCCAAATTACAAAAATAGAGCAGTTTGAAAAAACTTAGATTTTCATTAGTGATAAATAAATAAAATCAAGAAGTTCAAATTAAAAAAATAGAGTAGTTCAATGTATACGGAAAACTCAAATTCTTTCTATTCCTAGAAAAAATAAAAATATGAAGTTCAAGTTTAAGGAAATTGTTTGATGCTTATTCAAAAAACCGCTTTCGAAAAAACAAAACACCTTGGGTGTCCATGAAAAATATGAGTTGACAAGTGAACCTTGTGAATCGAGGGTTTTACAAAAACGTTCCATTGTTAAACATCATGTAACTAAAGTGAAATAGTAAAAAAATGAGAAAAGGCTAAAATTCAATACTTGTTTAAAAAAATAGAATGTTCAAATTAAAAAAAAGCACCTCAAACAATTTCATATAAAAAGGGATTATCTCTGTTTAAAAAACTTAGAAGTTTATTTTTAAAATACGGAATAGGGTGATGTTTATTTAGAAACTAGGATTTTTTTTCCGTTACCAAAAGAAATAGCACCTAGTCCAAATTGAAAAAACCAAGAAGTTCAATTTTTAAAAATAGAATAGTTTAATGTATATGAAAAACCCAGATTTTCCTCGTTAGTAAATAATAGACCGAGAAGTTCAATTTCAAAAAAGTGGAGTGGTTTGATATTTATTACAAAAACTTGAATTTTTTCCATTACTAACAAAAAGATTCTCCTCTCCGTAGTTGTTATGCATCTACTACATAAAAAATGCATCGACCGTACAAGTTCACATATAGCTGGGAAGGAACAACTATAGCTCTCTGTGTGCACATGTTGTGTTTGGAGAGGCATGTTTTGATTTTGATTTTGGGCTTGGATGTACAAGGTGTATGATGAAGGTGAGACAACTAAGTGAAGTCCATTTGGACATGTGAAATTCAGTGAGCCGTATGAAAAGGGAATAAGATCGTTTGTTTATTTGGCCCCCATTTGTACATCGGGTTATCTAATTTCTTGTTTTCTATTGTTTCATGAAGTTCAATAGTATGCATTGATGCAAAAAAAAATGTGCTTTTAGTATGTTTAATGTAAAAAACTATAAAAGAAAGGTGAAGCCCCGAACAAGTTCAAAAACTACGACACAAAGACGTCCAAAACAGCAAGAAGTTCAACTACTACACGAAATGCGTTTCAAATGAGAATAAAAAGTTAGAGCGGTTCTATGTCTATAAAAACTCAGATTTTTTATGTTAGTAAAGAGAAGCAGAGAGAGGTTCAAATTGATAAGAGCCGAAAGTTCACGTACTACACAGTGTGCATTTCATATTAAAAAATGAATGAAAAAGAAAAATGCTAAAAATTTTGTTACTAGAAGTTCAAGTGCTTTACCCGGGAAAGTTCAAAAGTTCTTGGGAGAGAGGTTGAACAAAAATATGTGACAGAAGTTCAAGGTGAAAACAGCGGGAAGTTCAACTACTTCACGGAATGCGTTTCAGAAGAGAATAAAAGAATACAAAACGGAAAGCCTAAAAGGTTTGTTGCAAGAAGTTCACGTGCTCCACCCTGCACGGTTGAAAAATTATATTTACGAGACGTCCGTCGTTCGTTTACAGGTTGTTTTAATAGGCAAAAACAATGTTGTTTTGCCATTTTAAAAACTGTTCTCAAACGGTAACGAATTTGTAACACATGTCTACATGAAAAACTTGCTGCTATTCATAAGCTTTCCACCAGGTATATTATGTGCCACAGTTCGATGAACGGTTTAAAATTTTCAAGTATACCATTTAAACCACGTTTTTATGTATTTAAAAAAAATTATCTGTTGAAATAGGTTCATAGTGAAAACAACGAGAAGTTCAAGTACTGCAAGGAATGCATTCAGGTGAGAATAAAAATATAGAAAAATAAAATCTTAAAAGGTTTGTTGAAAGAAGTTCAAGTGCTCTGTCCGGAGAACTTCAAAAAATCTTGTGAGAGAGGTTCACCTTGTATTTCCATGTTCGATTTTTCCATATAAAAATAGAATACAATTCTTTACTCAAAATATAAGAAGATGAAGTTCAAATTGAAATAACAGAGATGTTCAGAGTTTATTAAAACTTAGCATTTACCTGTTCAAAAAACTAAAAAACACAACGCCATTTTTTGCACTTTTAAAAACAACTCATAAACAAAAAAATGGTTGCTAGAAGTTCAAGTGCTCAGCGAGGAAAAGTTCAAAATATTCTTGTAAGAGATGTTCACCGTGTATTTAGATGTCCAAAAATACATAAAAATACGTTGTTTTTTTGTGTTTTAAAATAATTCTCTCAAACTAGAGAGAAGTTCAAAGTGATAACAACCGGAAGTACACGTACTACATGGTGTGCATTTCATATAAAAAAATACAATAAAGTAAAACAGAGTGAAGTTCAAACATACATGCCCAAGAAGTTCAACTACTTTACGCAGTGCAAAAAATAGCACGTCAACAAATAGCACGTCAAAAAACAGTACGCCAAAAAACAACACGTCAAAAACAGAGTGAAGTTCAAACAGACATGCCCCAGAAGTTCAATTACTTCACGCAGTGCATTTCCGTTCGTGATGAACGAAGAAATCATGATCTCGCCATTTTATGAGAGAGGTAATCGGCACGGTATATCATTTATGCAACTCCAATGAACGGCAGAGAAATTACAAACAAAAAATACATGGTAGAAGTTCAAAATGAAAACAACGGGAAGTTCAACTACTACACGAAATGCATTTTAGATGAGAATAAAACGAATAAACAACTAAAAGCCTAAAAGGTTTGTTGCAAAAAGTTCACGTGCTCCTCCAGGTGCAGTTCCAGATCTCTAGTGCGAGAAGTCCGACCTTCAATTACATGTTAAAAACAAGCAAAAACCGATGTTTTTGCCATTTTTGATACTGCTCTAAAAAAGAAACGCATTTGTAACGATTGTCTAGATGAAAAAGCTTCTCTTATTCATAAGCTTTCCAATGGTATGTTATATGCTACATTCCCATAAATGGTTTCAAAGTTTGATGTGTACCACTAAAAACACATTTTTACGCATTCAAAAAATATTTTGAACCGTCGCGGGCATGAAAACTGATCAACATGGGAAAGTTGTGTTATTTCAACAGCTTTCCATCGTTATGTCATTTGCTTAATTTGGGTAAGTTGTTTGGGACTTACGAACAAAAAACGGCACATCAAAAACAGAGTGAAGTTCAAACAGATATGCTCAAGAAGTTCAACTACTTCACGCACTGCATTTTCATTCGCCATTTTCTAATTTATTTCAAATCGACAGGATATATCATTTGTGTAAGTTCAAGTCCTCGATAGGAGAAAGTTAAAAAATATATTGTGAGAGAGGTTTGTACAACAAGAATATCATTGGTGTAACAATAATGAATGGATGAGAAAATTACAAAAAAAAATACGTCACAGAAGTTCAACGTGAAAATAGCAGGAAGTTCAACTACTACGCTGAATGAATTTTAGATAAAAAACTTTTAAAATTGTCGCGCGTATGAAAAAATGATCAACACGGGAAATTTACATGTTTACATCAGATTTCCATCGGTATATCACTTGCTCAATTCCGATGAGTGGATGGAGAGCTACGAGCAAAAAGAGCACGTGAAAGACAGAGTGAAGTTCAAGTAGACATGCCGAGAAGTTCAGGTTCTTCACATGGTGCATTTTCGAAGAATCTGTTTCGCGATGAATGATCTTGCCATTTTCAAAATACTTTAAAATGGCTAGGAATCACAGAAAACCATCAACATGAAAAGTTTCACATTTTCCTTAGCTTTTCAATGGTATATTATTAGCTCCATTCCGATAAATTTAATAGAAATTACGGTGAAAATATGTTTTTAGCCATTTTCAAAATTGAATTAAAAGAGTAAGGAATTTGGAGAAACAATATATACCAAAAAGTTTCGAATTTCCTCGAGCTTTCCAATGCCATATCATTTGCTGCATTCGGACATACGGTTAAAAAGATAGGTCAAAAATACGAACTCGGTGGAACTTGTACCGTTGTCTAAATTACTCTTGTACCGTTCAAAATTAGAAAAAAACTTTCTACATGAAAACGTAGCGCATTTTCATAAGCTTTCCAACGCCATATCATTTGCCTCAATTGGATTAGCCGTTTAGAAATGACATCGAAAATACGAACTCGGTTGTTCGGTTTGCAAAATTTTACGATTTTCCAAATTACTCTTTAACCGTAGGGAATTAAAGAAAAATTTCAACATGTGGAAGGAGCGGTTTTGCAGGAGCTTTCCAGCGCCATATTATTTGCCTCATTTCGATAAAAGGTTTAGAAATGCGATCGAAAATACGATTCACGTTTTTTGTATGAAAAAAAACGGTTTTCAAAACTGCTCTTAAACCGCCTACATTTTGCCAAAATTTTAACTTGGGTCGTGATACTGGTGTCCATAGCTTTTCAACGGTATATCGCAAGCCTCATTTGGGCAATGTTGGCGGAAGTTCAACCTAGCACTGGGAGAAGTTCAGGTCGGACAACTCAGGCAGTAAAATCGCAAAAAATGCAATTTCATCACGACCCGAGAGCAAAATCAGCCAATGAGCGAGATTACTACTTAAAACGGCTATTTAGTTGCTAAAAAATGTTTCTAGATTACACTAACATCATATAGAACACGACTAACAAGAATAATTCGTGGGGGAAGCCACGGTTGCGAAGATAGCCCGAAGTTCGGTTTCGTACAGAGGGAAGTTCAGCGTTACTTTAAGTGTGTCAGGTTGTGATCGTAACATTATTCGATCCCATGACGAGAATAAGCGTTATGTGTGTGTGTGTGTGTGTGTATATATATATATATATATATATATATATATATATATATATATATATATATATATATAGGATGGGTCTATTATGATAACACCCCTTAAGACCTTATTTTGCTAACACCAGCTTATTCTAATAACACTTTCGCACTGCCAAACCAGCGAACCGACAGCATACCCACCTCCAATATGAACTGCAGCAACCACGAGAAAAAAAGTGCCCAACTTTCTCCCCATCGTGACTCCCCTCCCCCGACAAATCGCACGACCCCCACCTCCTACCTGCGCCGCATCCCGCGACCTTCTTCGCTGCCTGCGCCCCCATCCAGCCACTTTCTTCACCGCCGGCGCGTCCTATCCCGCCGCCTTATTCACCGTCGGCACGCCGTATCCCGCCGCCTTCTTCACCGCTGGCGCGCTCCATCCCGCGCCCTTCTTCGCTGCCGGCGCGCCCCATCCCCCAACCTTCTTCGCCGTCGGCGTGCCCATCCCGCGGCCTTCCCCACCACCTCCCTCCCTGCTCCACCCTCCCTCGGCCCACCATCTACTTGCCCCGATCCACACCGCCCAGACCCCGACGACTCCACCAACAGCATGCGCGGACCTCCCTCCCACTACCGCCCCCCTCCTGTCAAGTGGCCGGCATCCCAAGCGCCGGCGCGCGACCGATCTCCCCAATCCCCGGATCAGCTACGGGGATCCCGCTCTACCACCGGCGAACTCGCCGGATCCGTCCTCCCTGATGGCCGTGGAGTACGAAGACGACCGGACCCCCCTCCCTGATGGCTGGTGGCACTGTGCTCCGGCCGGCTCCTTCGACGAGCTTGTAGACGATGGGCGAGGAATCCGGCGGTCTCCGGCATTACCTCCTCCTCCCGTGGCCATCTCCCCTATTCTGCTCTTTCTCTGACCACCTCGCCACACCTGTGCCGTTGGCCTCCCGTTGCTGTACTTGGTTGTCGTGCCAGTGCAGCTCGCCGGGGATACATGGTGCAGTGCAGATCCACCATCTGGCCGGAGCTCCTTTCCATCTCCCCTCCCCACAGCCCCACCTCCTCCTCCCGGACACCCGATTCTCCTATGAACACCATCTCACCCTCCTGCTCCTCCATACACCACATCCCTCGCCGACAATCGATTCGAGGGAGGCCCGAGGAGGAGTGTCACGGCCTCATTTTTCCTCTTTAGCTCAGCCACCAACAAGCTACTCCTCCCCCACGCCATGCTTGAGTGCAGTTCGGCACGGGCACGCCCATACAAGACATGTGGCGTCGCAGTGCCGAGCGAGTGTGCATGTACATCAGTACATTACTATGCAGTCTACTGCAAACCGGCTTGATTTTTGTTGAGTTCTTTCTGCTATGTTGATGAATCCTTTTATGTGAGGAATACTTGGACAGGTTGCTGTAGCTCAGTTCTTCTTTGCGTTTTTCAGATTTTGGATGTGTCAGGTATCACTCCAGTACACTTCCGGGCGCTGCAGCAACAGTAGCGGGCATGGCAGTTGGTGGCAGCATACAGTTTGGCTGGGCATGGCCGCATGAGTTGCAGTTCCCTGTGACGACAAGGAGGGTCACCTCTCGCTATAATGCAGTTGGTTTATTTATGTGTGACTAAATTCTGTTTTATGTATGAAGTGCGTTTCAATTGTTGAGAAAATTCTGAAAATCGCCGGAGGAAAAACAGGGCATTGCCTGATGCAGTTCGGCCGGGAGACCTTTGCGGCTCAAAACAAAATGTTTGAAAAACTGGAAAAAGAGTATTGCGATTCAAAAAGTGTTGCCGTACACTTGCCCTCGTCTCTGCCATCCACTCGTTCATAAAAAAAGTAATAAAAACAACAAAAGCTCGTTTGAGAAAAATAACGTCCAACAAAAGAAATTATGCAGATCGTTTGCCCATCCGATGCAGTGCGGTTTTCATTCAGAAGTAGTGCATTCGGCCTATGATGTTGTTCATCCCGTAAGTGCAAAAAAAATGTTACGGAAGCGAAAAAAAAGTAATGCGGTTCACTTCTTGATAGTGTTGTGGTTCATTTACACCTGATGTGAAGTGCACTCTACTTTCTCGTCCTTAAAATAATTACGTTTGAATAAAAGAAATCATGCAGTTCTCTTACCCATCTGATGCAGTGCGGTTTTTCGTCCGATGCAGTGCGGTTTTCAGTCGGATGAAGTACCCACGTCGATTTGGGTGTCGCGAAAAACAGTGTCCGCATTTCGGTAAATTTGAAATTCCTCTTAAACCGTAAAGAATTAGAGGGAGTGTTCTACATGAAAAGGTTGCGCCTCGTCGATATCTTTCCAACGGCGTATCGTTTGAATCATTCTGACTAGCGGTTTGCAAAAATTTCACAGAAAACCGCCGCTGCCACTCGTCGTCCGCCGCACGATTTTCAAAATTAACTTAAAACCGTAAGGAATCTTAAAAACATTTCAACATATGTAAGTTGAGCCTCATTCATAGCTTTCCAACGGCATATCCCATGCCTCGTTCGACAAACGGCTCAAAAACTGGAATGAAAACAGTACCGAAAATTTGAAAAAAAATTGAAAAACATAATTCCGCGATTTAGTAAATTTGAAACTGCTCTTAAACCGTAACGAATTAGAGAAACATTTATATACGAAAAATATGCGCCTCGACAATATCTATCCAACGGTGTATCATTTGCTTCATTCCGACTAGCGGTTTAGAAGAAATCGCGAAAAAACACTCGCTGCCACTAGTCATGGGCCGCATTTCAAAACTGCTCTTAAATCGTGTGTAATCTCGAAAAGTGTTCAACATGTCGAAGTTGCGCCTAATCCATAGCTTTTCAACGGTGTATTACATGCCTCATTCTGATAAACAGTTAAAAAACTAGATCGAAAACAGTATCGAAAAAACAACGCGTGCAGTTTCGACGAGAAGTTCACTAGCGTGAGTACTGCAGCACACTTGGTTCAAACAATGACGTGCACTTACGTTGAGCGTGCAGTGCGGAAGTGTTATCAAAATAGTTATTCTGCTAATATTAGCAGAATAGACTGGCTACAATGCGCAAAACAATGCCGCTGGACGCCGGAGGCTAGAGCAGGCGGTCCCGGCAGCGCTGGGGGAAGAAGACGAGAGATTGAAGAAGAATGTCGGTCGTTGGATGTAAATCCAACGCCTTCTTAGGCTTCGACCTACTAGCCTACATGTCAGCCAGTCCATTTGTTTTTTAGTCCATTTGGTGGGCTGGGTGAAACAATGATGTAGCATCTATATATATATATATATATATATATATATATATATATATATATATATATATATATATATATATATATATATATATATATATATATACATAAACACTATTCTGATCACGGGATCAAAATAATATTCTGATCACAACATGAACTTCCCGAGTAACACGCGTGACCTTCCCCGAGTACTAGGTTGAACTTCAGCTAAAAAGTGTCCAAATGGGGCTTCCGATATACCGTTGGAAACCTATGGACACCAATATCATGATTCAAGTTAAATTTTTGGCAAAATGTAAGTGGTTTTAGAGCAGTTTTGAAAACCGTTTTTTCTTCATACAAAAAACTTGAATCATATTTTCGATCGCATTTGTAAATCATTTATCAGAATGAGGTAAATAATATAGCGTTGGAAAGTCGCTGCAAAACTGCTCATTCTACATGTTGAAAGTTTTCTCTAATTCCCTGTGAATAAAGAGTAATTTTGAAAATTGTAAAATTTCGCAAACCAAATAGCCGAGTTCATATTTTCAATGTAATTTCCAAACAGCTAATCCATTTGAGGCAAATGATATGGCGTTGGAAAGCTTGTGAAAATGCGCTACTTTTTCATGTTAAAAGTTTTTTATAATTTGGAACGGTTTAAAAGTAATTCAGAAAACGGTACAAGTTCCACCAAGTACGTATTTTGGAGATAAGTTTTTAACTGTACGTCCGAATGCAACAAATAATATGGTGTTGGAAAGCTTGAGCAAATGTGAAACTTTTTTGTATATATTGTTTCTCCTAATTCCTTACAGCTTTAAGTCAAATTGGAAAATGAATAAAAACGTATTTTTGGCATAATTTCTACATACTTTATCGAAATGGGGCAAATAATATACCGCTGAAAAGCTACGGAAAATGCGAAACTTTTTCATATTGATGGTTTTTATGATTCCTAGCTGTTTTCAAGTTTGCGAAAATGGCGAGATCATTCGTTCTGCCTTTATCGCGAAACTGATTCTTCGAAAATGCACCGCGTCAAGAACCTGAACTTCTCAGGACGTGTACTTGAACTTCACTCTATTTTTCACGTGCTTTTTTTGCTCGTATATCTCTATCCACTTCTCCTAGCTCTCCATCCACTCACCGGAATTGAGCAAGTGATATACCGATGGAAAGCTGCTGTAAACACGTAACTTTCTCGTGTTGATCATTTTTTCATACTCGCAACGATTTTAAAAGTTTTTCATCTGAAATTCATTCAGCGTAGTAGTTGAACTTCATGTTGTTTTCACGTTGAACTTCTGTGACGTATTTTTGTTTGTACGCGCGCCTGAACTTCCGTCTGTACGAAACCGACCTCCGGGCTATCTTCGCAACCGTGCCTTCTACCGCGAGTTTTTCTGGTTAGTCGTGTTCCATGTGACGTAAGTGTAATCTTCAAACGATTTTTAGCAACTAAATACTCGTTTTAGATAGGAATCTCGCTCGCTGGCGGATTTTGCTCTCCGGTCGTGATGAAATTGCGTTTTTTGTGATTTACTGCCTGAGTTGTTCGATCTGAACTTCCCCCTATGCTAGGTTGAACTTCCCGCAACATTGCCCAAATAGGGCTTGCTATATACCGTTGGAAAGCTATGGACACGAGTATCATGACCCAAGTTAAATTTTTCGCAAAATATAAGCGGTTTAAGAGCAGTCACAAAAAACGTGAATCGTAATTTCGATCGCATTTCTAAACCGTTTATCGGAATGAGGCATATAATATGGCGTTGGAAAGCTGCTGCAAAACCGCTCCTTTCATATGTTGAACGTTTTTTCTAATTCCCTATGGTAAAGAGTAATTTGAAAAAACGTAAAATTTCGTAAACCGAATAGCTGAGTTCGTTTTTTCGATGTCATTTCTAAACGGCTAATACAATGGAGGCATATGATATGGCGTTGGAAATCTTATGAAAATGCACTACTTTTTCATCTTGAAAGTTTTTTTCTAATTTTGAATAGTTTAAGAGTAATTTAGAAAATGGCCCAAGTCCTACCGAGTTCGTATTTGCAGCAAATGATATGGCGTTGGAAAGCTTGAACAAATGCGAAACTTTTTGGTATGTATTGTTTCTCCCAATTCTTTACGGTTTTAAGTCAGTTTCGAAAATGGCGAAAAACGTATTTTCGCCTTAATTTCTACAAACTTTATCGGAATTGGGCAAGTAATATACCGTTGAAAAGCTACGGAAAATGCGAAACTTTTTCATGTTGATGGTTTTCTCTGATTCCTAGCCATTTTCAAGTAATTCCGGAAATGGTGGGATCATTCGTTCTGCCTCTACCGCGAAACAGATTCTTCGAAAATGCACCGCGTGAAGAACCTTAACTTCTCAGTGCGTGTACCTGAACTTGACTCTGTTTTTCACGTGATTTTTTTGCTCGTAGCTCTTCATCCACTGCTCGTAGCTCTCCATCCACTCACTGGAATTGAGCAAGTGATATACCGATGGAAAGCTATTGTAAACACGCAAATTTCCCGTGTTGATCATTTTTTCATACTCGCGACGATTTTAAAAGTTTTTCATCTCAAATTCATTCAGTGTAGTAGGTGAACTTCCTGTTGTTTTTACGTTGAACTTCTGTGATGTATTCTCGTTTTTAATTTTCTCATCCATTTTGTCAGTGTTACACAAATGATATTCTTTTTGTACAAACCTCTCTCACAATATTTTTTTAACTTTCTCCGACCGAGGACTTGAATTTACACAAATAACATTCCTGCCGTCTTGAGGTAAATTAGAAAATGGCGAGATCATGATTTCTGCGTTCATCGTGAACGGAAATGCACTGCGTGAAGTAGTAGAACTTCTGGGGCATGTCTGTTTGAACTTCACTTTGTTTTTGACGTGTTGTTTTTTGCACTGCGTGAAGTAGTTGAACTTCTGGGGCATGTCTGTTTGAACTTCACTCTGTTTCACTTTATTTTGTTTTTTTCTTGTATGAAATACACACCATGTAGTACACGAACTTCTGGTTATTATCACTTTGAACTTCTCTCTGGTTTGAGAGAATTATTTTAAAACCCAAAAAACAACATATTTTTTTACGTACTTTGGACATCTAAATACAAGGTGGACCTCTCTCACAAGAATTTTTTGAACTTTTCCTCACCGAGCACTTGAACTTCTATCAACCATTTTTTTTCGTTTATGAGTTGTTTTTAAAAGTACAAAAAATGGCGTTGTGTTTTTTATTTTTTGAACAGGTAAATCCTAGATTTTAGTAAACTCTGAACTTCTCTATTATTTCAATATGAACTTCACCTTTTTATATTTTTTGAGTAAAGAATTGTATTCTATTTTTATATGGAAAAAGTCGAACATGGAAATACAAGGTGAACCTCTCTCGCAAGAATTTTTGAACTTCTCCGGACAGAGCACTTGAACTTCTTTCAACAAACTTTTTAAGCTTTTATTTTTCTATACTTTTTATTCTCACATGAAATGAATTCCTTACAGTGCTTGAACTTCTCATTGTTTTTACTATGAACTTTTGTCGCATTTTTGTGTATACGTCGAATTACACACAATTGGAGGCTGGGCGTCATTTTTTGCCATTTTTAAAAATGTAATTGGAGGTTGGACGCCCCGTGATATAAATTCTAATCCGTCCATGGAGGTGCACGTGAAATTTTGCAACAAATCTGAGTTTTTTATATACTTCAAAATTCTCTGTTATTTTGAATTGAACTTTTTAGTCTTATTCTTAGAAAAAAAATATGTTTTCAAATAAGCACCAACTTTTTGAAAAAAATTGAACCTCACACTTTTAGTTTTCCTAGGAATGGAAAGAATTTGAGTTTTCCGTAAACATCAAACTACTCCTTTTATTTTAATTTGAACTTCTTTAATTTTATACTTTAGTGAGAAGAGAAAACCTGTGTTTTTTTTATAAATATTGAACTTCTCTATTTTTTTAATTTGGACTTCTTAGTTTATTTGAAATACTTTATTTTTCTTTTTGTACATCTAAATACACAGTGAACCTTTTTTAGAAGAATTTTTGAACTTTCCCGGGTCGAGCACTTGAACTTCTAGCAACAAAACTTTTAGACATTGCCTTTTTATTATATTTTTCTAATACGAAACACACACCATGCAGTACGTGAACTTCTGGCAGTTATCACTTTGGACTTCTCTTTTGTTTCTCTTTACTAATGGAAAAAATCTGAGTTTTTATGGACATCGATCCGCTCTAACTTTTTACAAAACAAAATTATAGTTTTTTCCAATTTCTACAATTTGTTTTTTTTGTCTCGTGACATTTTTGGGCTTTTTTTGTTGTCAGTGAAATGGCCTAGACGGTCCTTTTTTTCATTGATGAATTTCTTCAGTATATGGTACACGTGAACTTACGAATTTCTAAAACATGAACTTCACATTTATATCTAAAACATAACAGTTTAGCTTTTTAGAAATATACAGCGGGGCGTATATATTCGTCAGTGTTAAATTAGTTTGAATACAAGCTCAAATTTTTTTGAACTTCTTGGTTGTCCTTTTAGAAATATGAATAACTATTTTGAACTCCGTTGCTCATTATCTAAGTTTGAACTTTTAGAAATTTTTTATTTAGTAACGGTGAAACTCTTTTTTGATAAACTTTTTTGAACTTCTCTATTTTCATTTTAACCTTCTTGGTTTTGTAATACATATTGAACTTCTTTGTTTTTTAAATTTGAACTTCTAGTTTTTATTATAAATAGATTCAACATATTACTTTTATTCCTATTTTTTGGATAAGTGAAACAAAAACTGATTTGTACAGTGAGAAGTTCAATTTTTTTTGCAGCGTGAAAAGTTGCATTTTGTTGTGAATTTTTTGTTGTTTTATTTCTATCTTTTTTTACAAAACTAACATTGCATGTTTTGCTGGAGGAAATGCACAAATATTGAACGGTGGAGGCCGCGAGCAGGCACATCAAAATTGGACTTCTATCCGTGCCAAGCTGAACTTCTTTGAATCTGTAGATGTAATTCGTTAGAATAGTTAATGAATTTTTTTGCAGCATATATATTTAATTGATCTTTTCTTATAAAAATGATCTTTTCTTTGTCTTCGAACTGTTTCAATTTTTGCAATAGTACTGCTAGAGAGAATTTGTTCTTATGGGCATTTCAACGAGAACCTTGAGAACATCAAATTGCAAGAAGAAGAAAAATCATATCTTTTTCCTTTTGCACAAACTACTGTACGAAGAATTATCACACTTCACAAAGGTCATTTAACCACAAGATTGTGGGCACACAGACTTGCAAACAAGATGTGCGCCAGATTTTTTAGGAACACCAAGTTTGAATCATAAACTAAAGAGTACACTGATCAAAATGTTTTAAGTACACACAAGAGTCCATAAGCTTTTCAGATAACAACATGTTGCCTTAGAAATTACAATTATGAAGAAGTTAAGAAACAAAAAACAAGAGGGAAAAACATGTCTGAATGCACTTAAAAACATCTCTGCTTTCATCCACATCACTCTGAACTTCAGTCTTCCTTCAAACTGTGTGATCTGCTGCTGCAAAATAGGATGAGTAATACTGGAGGTTCGACACCATCATGTAATGCAGTTTTTTCATCCGGTAGGGGAGGAGGGAGCAGCAGAAGGAAGAAGGTCAGCACCAGTGCGGAGAGAAGGCCATCTTTGGTCTAAGTGGAAGGTCGGGAAGAGGATGGCCGCGACACACGAGGGGAAAGAAGAAAACTTCTGTACAGATCGACCAAGATTTTTTTAGATACATACCACATGATAAACAACACAATATTTTTGATACAGAGAAGGTTCGTTCACACATATACCTAAACAAAGTATAAATCCCAAATCTGATAGAAAAATGATCCAACTGACGGACATACACAAATAAAAATACAAGTCAAATCATCAGTCTTAGTGAGGAAAGAAGTGAAGTGCGAGGCCAACAAGAAGATAGGGATATACAGCACGAAGCAGCCAACAGGATGAATGAATTCAATTCAAATTAATTGAGTGAAGAAAGAAAGCAACTCCAACAACGTGAGTTTACTTAGCAGCTAGTAGATAACTTGTTTGCTTGTTTATTTCTAATTTGCTAGAAAGGTAATACTAGTACTAGCAAGCAAGCATGTGGTTGATGTCCCGGAGATGGAGATTTGTACTAGCACAAGTTCGAGAAATGATGCCAAGAAACATGGAGCACTGACTATGTCCCATGGGTGATTACACTAGAAATTTCTAGAAACCACTAGGCTGGACTGCTGGAGCAGAGCAGATCAGCGGTAAAAGAATGGGAAGGTCGACCTTGTGTGGGGGGCCAGTCGCCGTCGAGGCTGAGGCCGTCGGGCATGGCGTCCCCGTCGTCGTCCTCTTCCTCATGGGTGCCGTCCATGGAAGGAACAGGAGCTGCTCCAAATGAAAACACAGTAAACAAGGGGATCGATCTGAGAGAAGGGAGAGGAGAGGGTCTCCGTGGGAGGAGGGAACGAGGGCCACGGCGGACTATCCAGGTGAAGTCGTGGCGGCGGCATTAGGTGGTGACGGTGGGTGAGGGGCACCGGAGCCAAGGGGCCGCCGGTGGTAGGCGCTTAGCTTGAGGACGGCGGGAGGCGCGAGATCCTATTATGGTCTTCGGTGAGGGGCGTCGCATTGGCTGGGGCGGGCGCGTGCTGGTCATGAGGCGAGGTGGCGGAGCGGTGGGCGGCTGGGAGGCGGAGGCGGTTGGCGGCGGGGCGGCAGTGCGGTGGGTGACGGGGGCTGCGCCCGATGGAGCTGAGGTAGTTTGGGTTCCGTGGGTTTCTTTTTATGTTTTTTTCAGAGTTCAGGAAATCTTCGTCGCCCCTATATAGGCGTGACGTGATCCAAATAACTATTCTAATCCTATATATATATATATATATATATATATATATATATATATATATATATATATATATATATAGGATAGCACTATTCTAATCCCAGGATTAGAATAACTATTCTGATCACAACTAGCCTATATAGGGTGCGGAGGAGTTGTTCCCGAACTCGAACACATACTTCGGAAAAAAAGCCACCAAACCACGTCGCCCTACTAGCGATCCCCGACCAACCCCTACCTCCCGACCCCGGCTAACCCCCGCCGCCGCCCACCGGCTAGGCGCACCGCGCCGCCGCCCCAAACCTCTGACGCCCATGAATCCCACGCGCCGCCGCCGGTCATGGATCCCGCGCGCCGTCGCCAAGATCTGGATCGCGCCTGCCGCCTCCTACGGCGCAAGGCCACCTCCTCCACCTCCGGCGCACAACCACCTCGGCCTGGCTCTGGATCCGCCGGCGCTCCTCCTCCCAGCTCCACCCCGACCATGCGCCTTCCTCCTCCCACCCCGACATGCACAACCCACCGGCGCCGCACCCGGATCTCGCTGGCCCGCTGCTCGACGGCCGTCCCGCTCCCCGGCCCTTGGCTCGCCATCCACCCCACTCCACGGCTGCCGCCCGGCTGCCCGGCCGCGACCCACCTTGTCTATCCTCGCCAGTCCAGAGTTATGCGTCGCCGATGCGGGACACCTCCCCGATGCGCTACTGGCGACACATCGCGGCAACGGCCGCTGCACTCTCCACTTCTCGTCGTCTCCCTACGAAGCCGCTGGCAAAGCATGGCGAGTCCCTCTCCCCCATCTGTGCGGCGAGATGCCACCGGCAGCGGATGATGAGCTCCTAGATGCCACCGATGTAGCCGTCCCCAACCGCCCTGCGCTGCTCGAACGTCATTCCCCGAGACGGTTCCGACGCCCGACGGTGCAGTTGCCGTCCGCAAGGGCCTCCCCGACCCATTGATCCATCGACGAAAATGAAGTTCAGGAAGAACATGGCGTGAAAAAAATCAGAGTTCTTGCATAAAAAGTTCAAAAAAAATGCACGACCACACTTTTTGCTCGTGCTTGTTCATAAGTATCTCTATTTTCTTCTTATTTCTGTTCAGATTTTGGTTTTGCTGTTCATTTCTTCTTCTTTGGTTTTGCCAACCTCGACTAGTGGTTGCTGGATTTCGTGTTTCTTCTTTACAGAACTGATGCATTTCTTCTCTTGTTTCTGCAGATTTGTTAACTGAACTTTACCGTCTTGACTGATTGAACTGCACAGAACTTAACTGTCTAGGCTGCAAGGGTGTCACGCGGAGGTGGCTCGAGCCGGCGGGAGATGCAGTAGTTCGATGCAGCCCCTCCACGCCGTTCAACTCCTGCAGCCAGCTGGCTCAAAGCCAATAGTGAGCTCCTACTTCGACTCACTGCGCACATAGCTTCTGGCCATGTGCTGATATGTGGCTGAAGCTCTTTCTTTCTCTCCATAGTCTCATGTGCTGATGCTGCCCTCTCAGTCTCTCTTATCTCAGTTTGGCACACCAAAAAAATGTTTTTTGTTACTCTTAAAATTGGAAGTAGAGATGCTTAGCCAGAAAGCCAATCTTTATGTATACTGAATGTGAACCTAGTGCCCTCTATGTGTTTGCTATTATGCGTGCTAGAACTGAAGCATTTTTGTGCTTAGCTTTTTTTGTTCTGATGAAGCAAGTACTAGTTGCTCCTGCCATGCTACCTTTGGTCGAGAGCACATAGCTCAAGAGATGAGCTTGACAAGATAGAAAAGCAACATGTGGTGCAGAGAAGGCCACATTTCTCACGTGGCACACATTTTCTTTTTTCTTTTTGTGTGTAAAAAGGGTGTTTAGGCTTACCACCACATTTAGGGATCCATTTTCGGTCTCCCCCGGCATGCTCCTGCAGGTCGATCAAGGCCACAAGACGAAGTTCACCGCCATAGCTGCAGGCATTTACGAAATTCCAACTCTACTGCAACAGCTCAAGATCCACAGGTAAAATGATCCACAAGCTCATAATTTTCACACCGATGTATCATGTGCTGCAACAAAGTGTCCATGCCTGATCTTTGTTGGGTTTTGTTTTTCAGTGGCCAAAGATGGTGCTCCACAGCTGTACGGTGTAATGCCTAAGGAGAAAACAATGTCTCTCTCGCTTTGTTTTTGGAAAAGACCTACCTATCATCTTGCCGCTGCTGTGTTCGAGTGGCTCCATCTGCAGATGGGGGAGGTCTCGACCTGCAGCTGGGAGAAGTCTCGACCTGCACTGGTCACAGATGTCACGCTGCCACTTAGGTCCACCACCTACAGCCGGTAGCGGCGGCCTCGACAGATTCAACTATGCCACCTTAGTAGTTCAATGTATATTGGAGAAGAAGAAAAAACCACAGGAGGTTCAAATGTTGTGTTTTGTGATTGTTGTAGACTTGCAACAAATTAGAGGTGGGTTCAAAGAAATAATTGTTCCCTTTGATGGAGCACCTGGCCGTTCCCTTTGTTTTGCAACTTGCTAGTTGGCCGTATAGCTTCAGTAGTGGTATAATGCTTTAGGTTCCTAACTATTGGTCTAGATGTTTGGCCGTACTTGAGGTTCCGTGCTTGAGGTTCATCTTGGTAATGTATACGAGAGCAGTTTGGATTTGGTATTTTTCTACAGTTCGGCACCGTGTTATATGTATTTTAGAAGTGCACAAAAAAATAGCACTTCATTCAGAATTTGTTGTGCAAAGCGCTCATGCTTCATGGGTGCTTGTTGTAATCCGAAAATTGATTGAAAACAAGTAAAGTTTGTACGTTTAAAAAAGCCTTGGAATGCAAAACGGAATTCAACAAAACAAAAAATGCTAGCAAGTTCTTTGCAAAAACCACATGAAGTTCAATAAGTATAATTTTAGAGGTTCAAGTAATATGAGAAAGTTGGAAGTTTGTAGAAGAAAAATGCCGGTGGTGCAGTTGTTGGCAGCTACATCGGTTGGAGCCCCTACTCCATGAATCTGGCCAACCGCGCGCTGCCGACATGGATCCGCACTAAGAAGTTGAGATTAAAATAACAGAGATTATAATTTATTAGAAGAAAAGAAAAGAGAAGTTTAGTTTGTAATGATGACATCGTTCAACGTGCAAACCAATTGAAAAACTGTACATGTTCGCCTACCAAAATGTCCAACATTTCTTGTGGAAATAATTTCACTCTATGTTTTGAACTCCGCGTGAGAACTTTATGCTCTTTCAGATGTGTTCATTCGTTTTTGTGTAAATGCATGTAGCTCACGAGGTGTATATGTATTGTTGTGTGTAATTTTCTTGAAATTCAATAGCATGCGAAGTTCGTGTTTCAGAAATTCATAAGTTCACGTGTACCACATACTGAAGAAAAGGTTGGAGAAGTTCGATGATTATAGAAAACTCGGAATTTCCTCGTTATTAAAAAATGGAACCAAGAAGTTCAAAAATTAAAAAATAAGAAGTTAAACTTTTAAAAAGTAGAGCGCTTCAAAATTTCATAAAAAAATTAAGAAATAAAACCTGGAAGTCCAAATTAAAAAGATGGAGAAGTTCGACGATTATAGAAAACTCAGAATTTCCTCGTTATTAAAGAAAGGAAACAAAAATTCAAAAATTAAAAAACAAGAAGTTCAACTTTTAAAAAATAGAGTGCTTCAAAATTTCATAAAAATTAAGAAATAAAATCAGGAAGTCCATATTAAAAAGATGGAGAAGTTCGATGATTATAGAAAACTCAGAATTTCCATGTTATTAAAGAACGGAAACAAAGAAGTTTAAAATTAAAATAACAAGAAGTTCAATTTTTAAAAATAGATCGCTTCAAAATTTCATAAAAAAATATTATGAAATAAAACAAGGAAGTCCATATTAAAAAGATGGAGAAGTTCAATGATTATAGAAAACTCAGATTTTCCTTGTTATTAAACAATGGAAACAAGAAGTTGAAAAATTAAATAACAAGAAGTTCAACTTTTAAAAATAGAGTGCTTCAAAATTTCATAAAAAAAATTAGGAAAATAGAACTAGGAAGTCCATATTAAAAAGATGGAGAAATTCGATGATTATAAAAAACTCAAATTTTCCTTGTTATTAAAGAATGGAAACAAGAAGTTCAAAAATGAAATAATAAGAAGTTCAACTTTTGAAAATAGAGCGCTTCAATATTTCATAAAAAAGATTAACAAAAAACCGAGGAAGTCCATATTAAAAAGACGGAGAAGTTCGATGATTATAGAAAACTCAGATTTTCCTCGTTATTAAAGAATGGAAACAAGTAGTTCAAAAATAAAATAACAAGAAGTTCAACTTTTATAAATAGAGCACTTCAAAATTCTTAAAAAAGATTAAGAAATTTAGATTAAAATTCATAGAGAAACTCAGATATTTTCACGTAACCGAGAGAAGGTCAGATTGATAACTGCCAGGAGTTCACGTACTACACGGTGTATATTTTGTACTAAAAAGGAATAAAATAGCAAAGACTAAAAGTTTTGTTGTTATAAGTTCAAGTCCTCGGTCGGAGAAAGTTAAAAAAAATTATTGTGAGAGAGGTTTGTACAAAAGGAATATCATTTGTGTAACACTGACGAATTGATGAGAAAAATTACAAACGAAAATACGTCACAGAAGTTCAACGTGAAAATAGAGGAAGTTCAACTACTAGACTTAATGAATTTCAGATGAAAAACTTTTAAAACCGTCACGAGTATGAAAAAATGATCAACACGAAAAAGTTTCGTGTTTACAGTAGCTTTCCTTCGATATATCACTTGCTCAATTACGGTGAGTGAGTGGAGAGCTAAGAGCAGTTAATGGAGATCTACGAGCAAAAAAAACACGTGAAAAACAGAGTGAAGTTCAGGTAGACATGCCGAGAAGTTCAAGTTCTTCACGCGGTGCATTTTCGAAGAATTCGTTTCGCGATAAAGGCAGAACGCATGATCTCGCTGTTTTTGAAATCACTTAAAAACGGCTAGCAATCATAGAAAATCATCAACATGAAAAAGTTTCGCATTTTCCGTAGCTTTTCAGCGGTATATTATTTGCCCCATTCCGATAAAGTTTGTAGAAATTATGGCAAAAATATGTTTTTAGCCATTTTCAAAATTTACTTAAAACAATAAGGAATTGAGAGATACAATATATACAAAAAAGTTTTGCATTTCCTCAAGCTTTCCAACGACGTATCATTTGTTGCATTCGGACGTACGGTTAAACAATTAGTTTGAAAATACAAACTCGGTGGAACTTGTACCGTTTTCTAAATTACTTTTAAACCATTCAAAATTAGAAAAAAAAACTTTAAACATGAGAAAGTAGCGCATTTTCACAAGCTTTCCAACTCCATATCATTTGCCTCAATTGGATTAGCCGTTTAGAAATTATATTGAAGATACGAACTCGGTTGTTCGGTTTGTGAAATTTTAAGATTTCCCAAATTACTCTTTATCCATAGGGAATTAGAGAAAACTTTCAATATGTCGAATGAGCGGTTTTGCAGCAGCTTTCCAACGCCATATTATTTACCTCATTCCGATAAACGGTTTAGAAATGCGATCAAAAATACGATTCACATTTTTTGTGTGAAGAAAAAATGGCTTTCAAAACTGCTCTTAAACCGCTTACATTTTGCCAAAAATTTAACTTGGGTCATGATATTGGTGTCCATAGCTTTCCAACGGTATATCGCAAGCCCCATTTGGACACCTTTTAACTGAAGTTCAACCTAGTACTTGGGGAAGGTCAGGCGCGTTGCTCGGGAAGTTCATGTTGTGATATATATATATATATAGGGCTGGACTATTCTGTTACTAGTAACAGAATATTATTTTGTTACCCCCGGCCTGTATAGGACGTAAATCTGTTTCTTCGAGGCACATCTCTTCTCTTATCCTAAATCGAGCCCTGGATTGGACCCATAGCCGTCCTCGACCTAGCCACCGGTGCCACCACCGACCCAACCGTCGGCCCGTTCCACCACCCGGCCATGGCGCCCGCTGCCGCGCACCACCTCCTGGCCATGGCGCTCGACGCCGCACCCCACCTCCCGACCATGGCGCCCGGCTGCGTGCCTCACCTCCCGGCCATGGCGCCCGCCGCCGTGCACCACCTCCCGACCATGGCGCCCGCCGCTGCGCACCACCTCCCGGCAATGGCACCCGCCGCCGCGCACCACCCCCCGGCAACACGCCCGCCGTACCGCACCTCCCGGACACGCGACCCATCGCCGCGCTCCTGCAACCACATCTCTGTGATGCGCCTGACCTTCTTCCTCCTCCTGCCACCTCCTGTCGCAGCGTACCACGCCAAGCACACCCAGCTCGGCAGTCCACCCTCATGCTCCGCCATGGATCTATCAGATAGCCAGATGCAGGGCACCTCTCTCTCTCTCTCTCAAGTGATTTGTCGTATGGTTCAATTTTGTATCTTTGATTTTGTTCTTTCTTGAAGCTTGGATGAGAAGAACCTCAGAAACTTGCAGTATGTTCCACCGTATGCACTTTGTTCACATTCCTGTGTGAACTGATCAGTGATCATCGCGCTCGACCGTCTCCCTCCTGCCCCGTCCGTCCAGGTTTGGACTCGCACCAGTTCAAGAAGTGATGTTGCAACAAGTACAGCTCCTCCCCAGTCAAGCTTAGCGAGCCAAAAAAAAGCATCTTGATGGATGATTGCTAGCTCGCTTCATCATCGGCTGATTTTCCCATCTACTTGCTTGTGGTTAATTCCTTCGATCCTTCTGTTATATCTTTATTTGCAGATATATATTTCAAGTCATTGCCGCTTTTACCTCTAGCTATTAGAGATGCACAACAAGTCACTAGGATTCCCTGGAGCTGCCAAATCCCGGCGCTGCTCATGATCTCTGCCTTCATCAGCTCCACTTCGCCGGAGCAATCAGTCCAGACGAGGAGGTGTAGCCGGTCCACCCGATACGTCTTATTCCACCTCCAAAAATTTTCTTTTTGAGTTCTATTCTTCGCCACAGGTTCACTACTATTACCTCAGTGCAAAAAGTGCCAAAAAGTTCAGTTCAGACTATACTAAATGTCCATATTGTAGATAAATTTGCGTTGTCTTAAATTTCTGGAGGCAAGCTTCAGTTCAAGAAAAATGGATCAGTCAGTTCATCCATATGCAAACCCCCGTGACAAAACGTATATCTATTCTAGTTAGGTACGGATGTGCCACGGGAGAAAATGGAGTAAAATTGTCTCTGAAGTTTTGATTGCATCTCCATCTCCCGATGGGGCTCTGCCGACGGAGCACCCTGGCCGTTCACAGCCACCACTCCAGGCCGTTCAACGCCACCACCCCAGGACGTTCATTGCCAGCAGCACCCTGGATCCCACCCCTCACCCTAGGAGTTTCAGTTATTGAGTGGGTTTCATTCCAACTTGAGCTTTCACTCCAACTTGAGCTCCTTGAGATGATCATATAATTAACTTCAAAATTACTACATGGTCCATGTATTTTACAACAAGTCCATGTAGTACTACATGAGAAGTACAAAAATTACTGCTAGTGAGAGTTCATTTAAATCATGGTCAGTTCATCTCCTCAAAACATATTTACTTCGGCTCTGCTATGATCTTTCTCCTGGACTGTTGATGTTGCATCCTCTCTCTCATGATGTTATGATGTTGTTGCTCTCTCGTAGCTAAAACATGGTCACAAAAACATCCTATAGCTGACCACTGCGTTTGATTTTGTTTTGCTCTACCATGCCACGCTTCCTACAAAACCATATGGTTTGAGTTACCACACATGCTCCTAGTTTTTGTTGTGTCGTTTATGAATCTCGTAGTTTTTACATTGTTAAATTTACTCGCTTGTCAGTAAATTCATTGCTGAATTTGATAGTAGAATTCCATATTGTAGTGCCAACATACTTAGTATAATTATTTGTGCTTAAAGTTCAGAAATTATTTCTGGTGACTAGATTCCCTGTGCTGGCATTAATAGGCGACGATGTATTTTTTGTTAGAAAATATGCCTTTCAGAAACAAAATTTGCTATGTACCTGCATGTAGTGATATAAAAGATGATGCAAAATATGTATAACAAAAATTTCAAACCCGGTCTCAGAAATCCTCCTTGCACCATGTACAACAAAAGTTCAAACCCGTTCTCAACAAAAGTGCAAACCACAATCTGTAATTCTAAAACTACATGTTGTCCTGGTCCTTGAGCATCTTGCAGACCGACAAAAAACAGTGCACTATCATTATGATATTACTTTGATAATTATAACATGGATGCAGTAACAAATTAGATGAAAGTAAATGAGGACACAAAGTGTACAGCAGCCGAAACTAAACCTTGTTTTATTGTTACTTAAACGCATTTGTTCTCTGAACTTAAAACACAAACATATTCTTGCGCTGGCGTGCAGGTAGCTATCAAGGATGTCACCCCACTCCTCTGGCTTCACCCGTTGTCAACATAGAAGTTGCAAGATTTTGGTGATTCTGTACCTACTATTGAAGAAATCAATGGTAAAAAATTCTGATTGCAGAAATGCCATGCTCCCAGCCCACCGAGACCGAATCATTCGACACCACTTGTCTGCACATTGTGGCTTGACATGCAGCCCGACGGCTTCGTACACACAAGACACTATGGTGTACAATTTAATGCATGAAGTAAGCCCAACAATAATAACTTCTACATGTATCTTGTTAAGGTAGTACTAACCTGACCAAGCTACTTCATTTTTTGTATCACATTCTAGAACTTCTACATATCCGTACTGCTGCTGCTCCGCACTAAACTTCTAATATTGTTTGCGATCCAGCTTCTAGTTTTTGCTCTATTATGTGCTTCACTTCTACAAAAAAAGTTGGGTTATATAAATAGGATAAAGGTGTTTGCTTGCTCTCCAGAAATGAAATGGTTGGACATGTATCGACAATGTAAATAAAGCTCTTGTCTTGTATTGTTTGAAAATAAAATCACACAAGTACATGGTCGAAGTTTGTACGAGCTTGAAGAAAAAAGAAACAAAGTTCAAAAAGAAAAATTGTGAGTTCACCTTCCATAAAGTTTGTATGTACAGAGATATCACCTTGATGTAGTATGTAACTATGTATTGCAAATTTGCAATTGAGGAATGGCTGTGTCTTGTTGTCGGGGAGGCTGATCGTACCCGCGAACACCTATGGGGCCGGCGGACCGGGCCCCTTGTGGTTCGGAGGGGGGCGGAGATCGCACGAAGATCGGATCGAGGCGAGGCACACGAGCAGTTTACCCAGCTTCGGAGCTCTCCGGAGAGATAAAACTCCTACTGCTGCTTGTTTGATCTATTGTGTTCTTGCTAGGGAGCAATGCGAGCTACAAAACCTAGCATGAGTGTGTCTAGTCTATGGCCAGTCGAATGAACCGAACCAGTCGAACCTTGCGAACCCCATCTACGTTGCACCCGGGCCTCCTTTTATATGCTCAAGGGGTCTCCGACAGGTGGCAACATAGGCGGGGTACAAATGTAAAACAGGAGTTGGTACACCTACTTGAACAAAGGTACAGTGCAAAATACCTAACTCGACGGCAAGGGACAAAAGCAATAAATGCTCGTCATTGTCGCCCAAACAGCAGCAGCAGAGGCCGTCAGTGCGCCTTCGCCGCGCCACGATGGCGAGCTGTCAGCCGCTTATCGCCGCTTCTCTCCGGCTGCCTTACCGCCGACACGCGCCCATGGAACGGTCCCATGGCGACACGCGCCCATGGAACGGTCCCATGGCGACACGTCGCTGGGTGAGCTGGAGCGGGGACGGAGAGAGGTTGCATGCCGCGGCAAGCGCCTTGCCGCGACCGAATCCTTGTCGCGCCCGGAGGCCTGTCGCGCTCCGGGCCTTCCCGGCAAGCTCCTCTTGACGGGGCCTTGTCTTCTGCATGCCTGGAGTGACCTTCCCGACAAGCTCCTCTTGTCGGGGCCTTGACTTCTCAATCAAATACTTTGTTCTTGAATGTCTCCAAAGGAGCTACGGAGGATATTGGCGGTGACGAGGCAAACCTTGCCGCTGGTGTTGCAATCGTCCGTGCACCCACGGGATACTAGGGTACCCTACTCTAGTACACCGACAGAGCCCCGGGCTCGGGCCAGACACGTGCCGAAGCGCTTGTCGGGCCAGGCCCAGAATCGCAGACGGCACGCGGCCTCGACCACGCCAACTTCGCCCGGACCCACCACGATCCCCACTAACGGCACGCACCGGACGTGGCGTCGTGCGAGAGATCGTGGGCGCGGTCGTGGGGGTTCTTTATTAATATAAGCGAACGTCCGCCTCCTCCCTTTATAAGCGGAGGAAACAGAGGCGGGCCGACCACTCCTGCCATTGCCGTCTTGTCAAGAAACCACCGCCGCCCCTCTTCTTCTCCGGTGCGAAGAGAGCAGCGCCTCACTTCTTTCGCCGCAAGCACACTCACCGCCGGCCGACCTCCTCCGCCCCGCCATGGCTCAAGGCCGATAAGGAGAAGGGCGTCAAGTCGGCGCAGCGGCTTTCATGGCGCTTCGCGCAAGGAGCGAGCCATCTTCCCCTGCAGCTCGGGCGCACGGGAGCTGCGGACGCCTTTCTACCTTTTCTGGTCGACGGAGACTCGTGTGCATCCGCGCACGAGGGTGCTCCCCGCCTCCGCCGCTGATCTGGCCCCAACAGGGTACCCTTTCTTCGCCATTTTCTTCTATTGTGGTCTTTGCCCGCCGTTTTCCGAGTTCTTTTGCGACATCATGAACACCTTTAGCCTCCGCCTCCTTGATTTCACCCCCAACGCCATCTTGACCATGGCCGTTTTCGCACATTTGTGCGAAAACTTTGTCGGAGTCCACCCGAATGTGGCACTCTTCTGCCATTTCTTTGTTCCCCGCGTCGAGAGAGGAGAGCCCCTTGTCGGAGGGATAGCCTGGGTCTCCAGGATCGGCAAGAAAGAGGCCTACCTAGAGGGGGAGTTTCGGAACAAGTGGGAGGAGTGGAGAGCCAACTGGTGTTGGGTCGTAGAGGAGAACCCACAGCCTTTCACCGCCGTGCGCCAAACCCCAACAGTGCGCGACAATGATTGGAGTAACTTGGCGCCGGAGGATGCGGTGAAGATAGCTGGGACCCGAATTCGCGCCTCGGGCTTGCGGGTTAGGCGATGGAGCAGTTGGCGCAGACTTCATTCGCCGCGGCATCGCTCCCTTGCAGGAAAGGAGGAGGCCTGCTTGGGAGTTCCAGAATGCGGCGGACATCATGAGGCTGCGTCCGGGCCTGAATTGGAACTTCACTGTCATGGAGCTGGACTCAGTGCTGCTCGAGCTGTTCAAGAACGACCCCGAACATCCAGAGTGGTTCAGGTTGCCGCGAGGGGTCGTCCCACTGTGCAACAACTCGGCGCTCGACCGCATCCGCGCCATGATGCCATTGTGCGACTCCCACGGGATCGTCCCAACCTGGCAGGAGCCCCCCGAAGAGGTCGTGCAGCAATTCTTCGACGACTTGCAAGAAGTGCCGATCCGCCGACGAAAGCGTAAGAGGCTCACCCGCGACACCACCGACCAGGAGATGGCGTGGATCGCCACCAGGGTGGAGGAGGCGGCAGCAGCCGCTGCCGCTGGAGCCTTTGGGTTCACCGTGGAGGAGGCGGACGCGGCAAAGGCGGCAAGCTCTCCCGAGCGAGGGGAGGTCGCCGGCGAGGAGGACGAGCTTGTCGAGCCCAAGGCCAGGTCGAGTGGACCCACCGAGGGCGCTTCTTCCCCACCGCCAAGCGACTTGCCGCCAGCGGAGCCCCCGGCTCTGCCGAGGAGGCGTCTCCGCAGAGTTGGAGACGAGTCGGGGCGACAGACCGCCCACAAAGAGCAGCGCTGGCCGACGCGCTCCACCGCGGCAAGCGAGGTTGCCGCGGGAGCGCCCCACACTACAGCGACAACTGGGGCGGAGTCTTCTCAGGCCACCGCTGACGCCTCCGCCAAGCGGCCAAGAGAGCCCACTTCGCCTTTGTCGCACCGGAGGCGGGCCGGAGTTTGACTTCTCCGCGCTCAGCTCCGAGGAGGAAGGCGAAGAGTAAGCTTCTCGAGATTGTGCTTGTATTTCTTCAATTTTTATTGCTTCACCTTGGATCTGATTTGCTTCGTTCTGGACTCTTTCCTTTTCAGGACGCTGGCCCAGAGAGCGGCGAAGAGGGCCAAGATCCCGACGGTCGTCGTTGAGGACGATTCTCCCGTGGCGACGGGGGACGCGTCCGAGACCGCCTTGCCGGACCCGGCAACCCTTCCCCAGAGCAGCCCCCAGCACAGCCCCCAGAGTAAGTGTGCAGTTTTCTTCTTACTATTAGGTGTGCAGTGGTGCTCCTTCATTGTTGATATCTGACTGTGTGCTTGTGTAGGAGCAGAGCAGCCTCATCAGGAGGGCTCGGAAGCCGCCTCCGAGATCATGCCCGCTGCCACTACGCCGCCAAGGCAGGACTCCCCGGCAAGGGAGCTCCCTCCGACAAGGGAGGCCACCCCGGCAAGGGAGGCTACCCCGACAAGGGACGACGCCAGTGACCCTCCGGTGGTCGAGGCCACGGCTGCGGACCCCGTCGCAGGTAATTCCCTTACGCGAAAATCTCCCTTGGGCTTGCTTTCTTTTGTTTCTCTTTTTTGAATATCTGCTTGACTGCTCTTTCTTCGTCTGACGCAGACCCGATGGAGGTCGAGGCCGCCGGCGAGGAGGAAACGCGCGGCAACCCCGACGAGGCCGCCGTAGAAGAAGAAGAGGTCGTCGTCCTGGAGGAAGTGGCGGTCGCCGACGAGCCTGTTGGCTAGGAGGCCCCCGAGCCTGCGGACGCCGACGCCGGCGAGGGGTCGGGCGATCGTGATCGACGCTCGAGGGCCGCAGGAGCGGCAAGCGCCACACCGACAGCCGACTTCCCTGGCCGCCACAAGGCGTCAGGCTCCGAGGAGCCCAGCCTGGTGCCTACACGAAGGCCGGGCGAAGGTGTCTTCATCAAGCTTCCACAGGAACCGAAGCCTGTGGCGCCGGTCGAAGGGGAGACCTTCGACGGCGAGCTGCTCGCCTCCACTGGGCTGACGCTGGTGGACGCGCCAAGCAGCAGCAGCGGCGAGTCCGAGGAGGAGCAGCTACTGAAGAAGCTGCTATCGCTCTAGCGCACTGCAGCCAAGTTAGAGACCCGGAAGCCCTTGTCGCGAGGGCGGGAGCGGATATGGAGAAGCGCCGAGGAGCTCCGGAGCGCCAACAAAGAAGCCCTCCGCGACGTGGGCGGAAGCGCTGGGGCAGCTTCGCAGAAGAGCTCACGGCCTTCATCCTTGAGAAGGCCGCGGTGATGAGGAGCAGCGGTGGCTGCCGAGAAGCTTCGCCAGCAGAAAGCGAAGCTGTGGCGCAGCGGAAGGTCAACTGGACAGCCATGAGGAAGACCTTGCCGCTGCGAGGAGTCGCTGGCGGGCGCTTCAGAAGCAAAGGACGCCGCTGCAGCCGCCGAGGCCGCCAAGGAAGAGCTGAAGGCGAAGGTGGCATCACTGGAGGCCACCCTCAAGAAGGGCGGCGAAGAGCTTGCCGTGCTCAAGCGTGAGCGCGAGAAGGACGCCTACACCCTTGGCGAGCTGCAGAGCCGCCTCACCGACAGGCCAAGGAGCTCGACGCCGCCAAGGATTCCAAGGCGGATCTTGAGCTGAAGCCGACCACTCTGGCCTTGAGGCGTTGGATGGCGCCAGAGAGCGGGAGGTGGGCTTGTTGGAGGCGATCAAGGCCAAGGAGGAGCTGCTGGCGAATCTGTCTCCGTCGAGAACACCTTGAGGGAGAGCGTGGAGCACTGGACGAAGGTCTTGTGGACACCGCCACGACATCCACAACGAAATGATGGAGCTTGGGATGGCGGACCTTGCGTGCATTCCTCCGACGAGCATCTCCAACCCAGCGCCAAGCTCAGCTTGTTCTTCAAAGGCGTGGCGACGGGCCTTCAGCGACTCTGGAGGAGGTCCCAAGCAGCTTGCCGAGGAATCGCGCCAGTTTGTGCAGGGGCCCTCGAGAAGGTGTTGATGAAGGTGGCCTTCCGCAACCCGGCCTCAACCTTAACGGCATCCTCGGATCCCCGCCGCCCGAAGCCAACGTGGAGGAGCTCAAAGCCCTTGTCGCACCCATTGTGGACAAGGTGAACAAGATCAAGCGGATTGAGGCGACCGCGTGGACTAGGCTGCCAACCTTATCTTTCCCTTGTCGCCGCCGATCATGTTTAGAGAACTTTGTTAGATCAGCGACAAGTTATTCGTAATATACTCATCTTAGGTGAATCGATCAATGCAACGTTATTTCCTCTACTTGATTTCTTCCTTTGCACGCTTTACGCCTTACGCATTTAGGGGACTTGTCGGTGCGGGCACTTTTGGCGCCGAAAAGTGAACGTCGGCCTTCGGCGATGCCGCCTCCGACAAGCAACCTTGTCGCGACTAGCCGCAGCTCACTTAAGTTGTTGAGCAGACTCGAAACAAAGTAAGGGCGCGACTAACCGGCGAGTTGGTTCCTCTGCGCACAGGTTCTCCATACAAAGTACTTATCGTTCGAGGAAGATAACTTAAAATTTTTAAAAACTGATTGCTCAAACTTTGGCAACTTAGCTTTTCTGTCTCTTGCTTCCCGATGAGGTGAAGCTTCCTCGAGCGGTGCCTGGTCAATAGTATTATCTCCTCCTTCCCCCCTGGTTAACTTGTGCGCGAGGGAGCCTCCCTTTCTTTGAGAAAGAAAAAGAAGAGGAAATAACGTTATGGAGCCCAGTGGCTCGATTCTGCTTACCGGGTGTGGTTGCTGCACAAAGTGTTAGCCAAAACATGCAATAAATTGATGAAAGCATGAACTAGACAAGTTGTGCGCAACGCATGAGCTTTTACTGATGCAGGGGGTCTGCGCCCGGCTTTGTACAAAGGATTACATGCAACTGCGGCAAGACTTGTACAAAAGGTGGTTGCCGGAACGGGTTCCGACAACCGCGCCCTATGGGTAAAACTTACGAAGATGTTCAATGTTCCAGGAGTTGCTCACCGGAATGCCATCTTCGGTCTCAAGGCGGACAGCGCCAGGCCTAGTGACTCGTTTCACCCGATAAGGGCCTTCCCACTTCGGCGTCAACTTGTTTGAATTCTTGGCGGACTGAACGCGCCGAACAACAAGGTCGCCTTCCTCGAGACTTCTGGCATTAACCCTGCGGCTATGGTAGCGACGCAGAGCTTGGTGGTAGCGAGCTGCTCGCACAGCGGCCTAAAGATGATCCTCCTCGAGGAGCAGCGCGTCATCTTGTCGCAGCTGCTCTTGCTCAAGCTCATCATAAGGAGTACTCGAGGCGATCCGTATACGAGTTCCGTGGGGAGAACTGCCTCTGCTCCATAGACTAGAGCAAAGGGTGTGCGCCGCTGGCTCGATTTGGCGTCGTCTGATCGACCAAAGAACCACCGCAGCTCCTCGATCCAGCTTTCTTCCGCACTTGTGCAGCCTCGTCGAATGTTCTGGTCTTGAGCCCGCGCAACAATTCAGCTTTTGCCCTCTCTGCTTGACCGTTGCTTCTCGGGTGAGCAACAGAAGCAAAGAAGTCGTTGGCGCCAAGGTCTTGGACGTACTGCATGAAGGTGCGACTCGTGAATTGTGTGCCGTTGTCGGTGATGATCCGGTTAGGGATTAAAACGGCAAACAATCGACCGAAGAACTTGATCGCCGACGGTGCTGTCACCTTCCTCATCGCTTCCACTTCCGCCACTTTGTGAACTTGTCGATGGCGACGTACAAGTACTCAAAGCCCCCGACAGCTCGGGGGAAGGGGTCGAGGATGTCGAGCCCCCAGACCGAAAATGGCTAGGATAAAGTGATCGTCTGGAGAGCTTGAGCAGGCTGGTGTATCTGTTTGGAATGGAACTGGCACGCCTCACACTTGGTTACTTGTGCGATTTGCATCACGGAGGGCTGTCGGCGGAAGAAACCTTGCCGGAAAGCTTTGCGGCAGTGCTCTTGCGCCAATGTGGTGACCACATATGCCTCCATGTATCTCTGCCAACAGCTTACATCCATCTTCCACGGGAATACACTTCAATTTCACACCGTTGAGTCTTCTTACATGCGGTATCTGTCGACAAACTGGTACATACTTGAGCCGGGCTACTCTTTCCGCTTCTTCTTGCTCTTGGGAAGTTCTCTGTCTGAAGGAAATGGACAATCTCGGCGCCCATGCTGGAGCTTGCGGCTCGACAACAAGGACTAAAGGCACATCTGTTGCTGCAGGAACATCAGCTTCCACGGCAAGAGCCTGCGGCCCTGCCGGAGCTAGATGCTCCCCGACAAGCTTGCCGGAGCAAGACTTGTCGGGAGCGTCTGCTTCAACGAAACGAACCACAGGGTGCAGCCGGAGCAGACTGCTTCCTCGGCCTTGTTGGTGTTGATCTTGGGGACCTTGCAACGACGGCTTCGAGAAGCTACGTCGGAAAGTAGTCACCAGGCCAACTACCTCTTATTGCTTTGTCCGGTTGATGGTGTTACGGTTGGTTGAGTCAGCTTGAGCACGAAAATCCCCGGTTCCACAGGCAACTTAAGTGCGGCGCACTTTGACAGGCCGTCAGCAATATCATTCTGAGCTCTTGGAACATGTTCCATTTGCAGGCCGTCAAAGTGCTCTTCTAGCTTCCTCACTTCATCAACGTAGGCTTCCATCAACGGACTCTGATAATCTTTGTTCACTTGCCGGACGACAAGTTGCGAGTCACCCCTGACAATAAGCTTCTTGATCCCAAGGTCCACTGCGATCCTGAGACCGGCAAGCAAACCCTCATACTCTGCAGTATTGTTTGTCGCTTGCTCCTTGGAAAGTGCATCTGGATGACGTACTTGAGGTGCTCTCCGGTGGAGTGCGATAAGCGACGCCCGGCACCGGGCGCCTTTGCAGCAAGAAGGCACCATCAAAGTACATCAACCACTCTTTGCTTGCTTCTTTGACGGGGATGCTCGTCTCCGGGATCTCTTCATCTTCTGCTATGAATTCCGCCAAGGCTCTGCTTTGGATAGTTGATGTGCTTTCAAACTTGAGACCAAAGCTTGACAGCTCCAGTGCCCCCTGGACTTGCCGCAGCTCACGAGTGAATGCAGGGCAACCCACCGCGTACGGTAATAAGTCGCCTGGCCCCTCCGGCGCGTGCATGTCAACAGAAGGCCCAGCGCGCTTGTCGGACTGACGTCGCGCTTCTCTTCGGCGCTCGATGCGAGTTCGAGTGTCCTCTTGTTGTCGTTCATGAAGAACTTGGCGCTGATCGCAGCGAGCTCGCGGATCCGAAGACGCAGTGGAGTCGCTGTTGAGGTGGATCCGGTGAGTTGGCGACCTTGGCCTTCTTGGTGGAGAGTGCACGGTGGTTGCACCTCTAACAGTCTCGTCGCCACCGGCTCGTGCCTTGTCGTCTCGCCGCAACAGCAGCGGGGTTGGTTACTTGAGCGTCGCCGTTGGCAAAGCCGATGAGGCTCTGGATAGTGGCCCTCCACTCGTCGACCTTGTCAGCCGTTGGAGGGTAGTCGAGGAGCAGCTGAGCTCTTGCCAGAGCTTCTGCTGGAGTAGTAGGCGGCATTGGAGAATGGTGCGAGTAGCGGGACACGCTCGGACTTCTAATTACGTTAGAAGGAGCAGCGCCCCGTCCGGGCGACCGTATCTCACTCGTGCCAGCATGTTGGCGTGCATGCTGGTCTTGAGGGTCTCGATCCAACGAACGTATGGCGTTGCGAACTCCATGACGTTGTTGGTCCCGCGTCTCCTGAGATGGGCGCGGGGGATGTGCGGACGCCGAGGTTTGCGGTGCCTTGTCCTTGGACTTGGCAACGTCGCGAACACCTTCATCGGCGCCCGTTCCTCCGCCAGCGCTCGCCCCACCACCCGCTTGCTGCGGTGAGGATGGATGCAGCGCGACGGCTCTGCTGCCGCGAAGCCTTCTTCTTCGGTGGCATGTTGAGGAAGATGTTGATGACGCTGCTCGTGTGAACGCCGGATCAGATTCACACACGGCCTCGACGCCCCTACAGGTGCGCCAAAGATGTCGGGGAGGCTGATCGTACCCGCGAACACCTATGGGGCCGGCGGACCGGGCCCCTTGTGGTTCGGAGGGGGGCGGAGATCGCACGAAGATCGGATCGAGGCGAGGCACACGAGCAGTTTACCCACCCGGAGCTCTCCGGAGATAAAACTCCCTCTGCTGCTTGTTTGATCTATTGTGTTCTTGCTAGGGAGCAATGCGAGCTACAAAACCTAAGCGTGAGTGTGTCTAGTCTATGGCGGTCGAATGAACCGAACCAGCGAACCTTGCGAACCCCATCTACGTTGCACCGGGCCTCCTTTTATATGCTCAAGGGGTCTCCGACGGTGGCAACATAGGCGGGGTACAAATGTAAAAACAGGAGTTGGTACACCTACTTGAACAAAGGTATGATGCAAAATACCTAACTCGACGGCAAGGGACAAAAGCAATAAATGATCGTCATTGTCGCCCAAACAGTGTGCAGAGGCCGTCAGTGCGCCTCCGCCGCCACGATGGCGAGCTTTGTCAGCGCCGCTTATCGCCGCTCTCCTCCGGCTGCACAGCCGCTCGACACGCGCCCATGGAACGGTCCCATGGCGACACGTCGCTGGGTGAGCTAGAGCGGGGACGGAGAGAGGTTGCATGCTGCGGCAAGCGCCTTGCCGCGGCCGAATCCTTGTCGCGCCCGGAGGCCTGTCGCGCTCCGGGCCTTCCCGGCAAGCTCCTCTTGCCGGGGCCTTGTCTTCTGCGTGCCTGGAGTGACCTTCCCGACAAGCTCCTCTTGTCGGGGCCTTGTCTTCTCAATCAAATACTTTGTTCTTGAATGGCTCCAAAGGAGCTACGGAGGATATTGGCGGTGACGAGGCAAACCTTGCTGAGGTGTCAAGAATCGTCTCATGCAATCTAGCACGGATACTAGGGTACCCCTACTCTAGTACACCGACACTTGTAGTATCTGCCTTAAAGAGTTAATATGTGTTTTTCTAGTGCTTGTAGTTGTGGTCATTTTTTCGTGATAGATTTGTGTCTTTGCAGTGTTGGTACTTAAAAGAAAAAAGTTCTATTTTGAAAAACTATAACAATTCAAGTGCATAAAAAAAAGAAGTCCATTCTGCAAAAACAATAGTAGACGCAAAAAGGTTAAGTTTTGAGAAAATTATCCCTTGGCTAAGTCTGAAGGTGTTGTGCCGTGAAGCTCAGCTATTCAGTTCATGTCCAGGTCACCGTGTTTCAAAAACATAGATATGAACTCTAGCAGTCAGGCTCATCCAATTTGCAGGCGGGAGGTCACCACGTTCCACCGTGTCCAGTTCTAATCCGGCACTGTAAGTATACTATACTTTGCACATATCATAGTTGTACTGCTGACTGATGTAGTCAGCAGCAATATTGGTTGGAAACGTAAATACAATTCAATTTCAGATTTTGAATTAGCCTTGAGAGTATACATATGCACCTCAAGTTCATATTTTGTTCTCTTGTCTTGGTTCCATATCTCTTTATAACCTAAACTTTGCTGGTCACATGTACTTCTGAATGACAAAGAAGAAGTAAATTCACCACTGAAGAGCTCCTCCGTCCAGATCGCATAGCCCCTCCACCCCTACCCAATGTGCATGTTATATATTCTGTGAAATGCCTCAGTGCAAGTCTGGATAACCAAGAAGTTCTACTACTCATGTACACCTAAGTTCAAGACATTGTTGCAGACAAACAATGATAGAGATTCTCCGTCCATGGTTCTGCAGAACTATGTGTCGTTGTTTCCTCGAGTTGAACTGCCCTCTCCTTATAGCTAGCATCAAGCACGTCTTCATGTTGTGCAAGAAGTGAGATAAACCACAAAGATTGCCACTGATCAGTAGTGATTTTGTCCCCTCTTCTCTCTGTTATGCTTTTTGTGAGTTATTTTTGTATTGCCTACATTTCTATCTATGAATGGCATCCATGTTACCCTTATCATTCGACACCACTTGTCTGCACTTTATTTTTCTGATGATTATTATTGTTGTCATGTGAGTGTGCTTGAACATTTGCTATGCAGAAGAATAGGCCTATGATTTTTGTGTTGCGGTGGGTGATATGGATAATATGAAAATGTGTAGTCGGTGTGGTGTATATGTCATTCATCTATGAAAATGTGCAGCAGGTGTGGTGTACATGTCATTCATGTAATATATGTCCGGAAAATTTTACATCTATGATATGGTTTGCTACTTCTTTAAAGAAAGGTATACATGACCGTTTGATGTGCGTCCGAGAATGAAAGAAGTGGTTTACATAAAAATAAATTAATCAGTACGTATTAAAACCAATGATCAGTTCAAATTAATAATAAAATGGCCAGTTTGAATTTAAAAATTAGTTTGAAGTAAAAACTATGATTAGATTGGATTTAAAAAATGGATGATCAATTCAAATTAAAAAGAATAATCAGTTGATTGAAAAATTCTGCAAGTACAATTTTGAATTTCTTGTGAAGTCATACTAGTACTGATGAATATCGAGTTGATTGAAAAATATAGTTGATTCTTGAACCTTTAACTTGTCATTATATTGCTGACTCCCCTATATGTAGGTGCTTGTCCAGCAGGCTATAGAAGGCTATATATATATGCTGTTTTTGATGTCTTGTAGTGCATAGAAGGCTTAAAAATTCATGTTTCTCTAGTTAAATTTTTTGATGTTACGTAGGTGCTTGTTAGGACTTGGGAACGAGCTCGTCCCAAATAGGGTGCCGGCAGTCAGCCGTCAAGTGGAGCGTTGAAAACAGTACGAGTAGAATCACGGGTCACGGACACCAACTTAACCAAGTGCTGCACATCCGTCCAAGTCGAGCACAAACACAGGGAGAACACCAGCGCCATGCATAATTGCTGATGGATGCAGCAAGTGTTTTATTACTTTGATCTTCTACAAGACTGAATTTTGTCTCAGTTTTCGTGGATGCTAGCAGGCAAGTGACATAATTTTGATTGCCATTTCTCTATGTAGCAGATTCCATCCGCACACAAAATGCTACTGCAAATTCTTCTATGTAAAATATGAATAAGGTTCAATTCACAAAAACATGTGGAAGTTCGCTTGGGAAATTCTGCAGTCTATTTGATTATGTCAGGATGTACAGAATGACGACTCTTTATGGTGTGCCTTCAGCACAATTTAAAATTAGTCATTGACCGTATGTTTAATCGGTTTTTCTTTGTTTACAGAAAAACTAATATGTGAGGATTATCTCAGGTTTCTTTTTGAACTTGTAGCGTTACTGTACATGAACTTGTACATTACCTTGTTATCAATTTATGTGTATATGTGTTGGTAACCACTGCTACTAGCTACTGGTTACCGATCTGACCGTTGTATTAGTGCAGCTGCTCTATGTAATTATCCCCTTGTTGGGTGAATCTTGTACTATTTGCTAGCTTTGGCATTGTAAAAATACAACAAGTTTACAGCTAAAAAAGTTATAAGTTCAACACAGCGTACTAGATTAGTTTTTTGTTATGGATAGTAAAGATGCACATTGTTCTGTAGTGCATGTGTCCATTGATGTGTTCACCCCGCTTATGCGACATCCTACCGACTGGACCAGCCGTCGGCCGAATCCAGCCTCGCCCCCGAGCTTCGTCTTCTTCCTCGCCGAGACACGCGACAGTCACCCTAGTTCAGGCGTAGTAATCTCAGTAGAAGTTAAAAATGGTGGTCCGTTCGGAATAAAAAAAGGCAGAAATTCAAATTGTAAAGTTCAAGCAAAAAAAGAAACCCCATGAAAATCCTGCTCAGTAAGTGCCTCAGTACAAGTCGTAAAATGAGAGAAGTTCAGAACAACGTTGTTTAAAAAAAAGTTGAGCTAAAAAAAACAAGACAAACATATTTTCTTTTTGAATAAAATATCATTCAGTTCGATGATACAAACCATACAAATACAGGGGCGACGATACAGTAAACCGTTGAAAACTTACGAGAAAAATATTACCCAAAAAAAGAGCAAAGTCTAGTTAGTGAAAACACGCTTAGTACAAACCAATGCAAGCATCAATACAAGTACTGTTTCTCGGAACCATTCAAAATTACTCTACAAAAAACAACTCAGTACAAACATACACATATATCAGTACGACTACTCTATTTTTCAGACGAGAAAACAGCAGGATCCATCATGCCATATTCAAAATTACTCTTGAACAGTTGCGAAGTAGAGAAAACGTTCAACATGACTAAGTTTCGCATTTTTGATAGCTATCCAACGGTATATTATTTGCCCTATTTCGACAAACTTTAAAAAAATCGCGTTCAAAATCAAATTTGACCGTATTCAAATTCGTTTTTAAACCGTAAGGCATTAGAAAAACATTTCTATACGAAAAAGTTGTGCATTTTCCATAGCTTTCCAACGCTGTATCATTTGCGTCAACCGACAAACCGTTTGCAAAAAATCGCGAAATATGTTTCGCCAAGAATTTCACTGTTTTTCAAATTACTTTTAAATCATATAGAATTAGAAAAAACAATACATATATGGAAGATGCGGATTTTCACCAGCTTTCCAACGCCATCTTATTTTCTCAATTCCGACAAACCATTTGAAAATTGAGTCCAAAATACGATTCAGGTTTTCGGTTTAAAAAACGATTTTTCCAAAACTGCTCTTAAACCATAATGATTTTGCAAAAACGTTCAATATACTTGAAATATGATTGTCAAGAGCTTTCCAACGATATATTACACGCCCCGTTCCGACAAAAAGATTACAAAAAGTTTTTGAACTAAAGAAGACGATCTGTTAAACACAATTTAAAGCATCAGTTCAACCGCTTCGAAAACATCAGTACAACCACCTGAAACCGTCAGTTCAAAAAGGGTAACAGAATAATATTCTGTTACGCGTAACAGAATAGCCCATATATATATAGAATAGCCTATTCTACACCCCAGTAATGGTACATACAAAATATAGTAACGCACTAAGTAAAATATAGTAATTTTCGTAAAAATGTAGTAAATTATAAACTTGGGTGATAAAAAATTATTTTCCGAATTACTACATATCGTACACCGTTTTACTAGATTTTGTATATATCACTTAGGCTTCAAGTCCGTACATGTTAGTTAAACCTATGGTTAAAATGTGACAATAAATACGACTAATAAGTAGTGCAGTAGCAGTACTAGTATACGTCGGTCAAATTATTCATCATGTCCACACATTGAATTGACGTGACAACATGCTGCGCGTGAGGTGACACAAGAATCCCGGCGACGTGTTCGGGTATTCTGGACTTCAGATTTGGAGTACCACTTATCTGTCGAAATCTTTCATCATTCACACAAAACAGTCGATCGATCATACATTGAGTACCATATAACTGGAATTAACCCATGCAAGTCGAAGAAGGATTGGTCGGTGCTGCCGGTTGGCGTCAAGTTCGATCCCACGGATCTGGAGCTGATCGAGCACCTTGAGGCCAAAGTGAGTGCTTACAGCGCGAGATTTCACCCTCTCATCGATTTGTTCATACCAACCATCGACAGCGAGCACGACATATGCTACACCTATCCTGAGAAACTTCCAGGTAAGACATCGATCGGCCGTCTACTTGCATGTAACATCCCAAATTTTCAATTTGGCATGTTATACACAGGTCATCCATGCATATCATATTTTATTGCATTTTCATTTGCTATCCTTGAAATCCTAAAAGACTCAAGGACCCTCGGAGAGAGTTGGGGATTTTCCGATTTTCATATTTGAATTTTATCAAATAATGAAAAACGAGGATTTTGAATTTTATTATTTTTCTCTCCGGAAAAATATTTCAAGTTTAAAAATAAACGAGAGGAGATAATATGACTTCTCCAAAAATAATTGAAATACCGGAGGAAAAATGTTAAAATCATTTTTGGGATTTTATTTTATTTATTTGGAATTTTATTTGCCTAGAGAAAATTTGCATATATTTAAAATTTCATTTCAGGGGCCAAGAAAAGTTCATCTTGTTCTAAATATTTTATTTAGGCAAAGAAAACTTGTTTTGGCATTTTTAGATTTTTATTTATTTTTCTAGGATTTTTACAATTTCGGTGGAATGTTTTAAAAAAATAGGAACCGCGCCCGACTGGGCCAACGGCCCAGCCGAAAGCAGTTGCCCAAGCCGCCGCCCCAAGGCTGCCGGCTGGCCATGCCGGACTCGGAGTCCGAGCCGAACTCCTCCCGCCGCCTTGCCCTCCTCCAAGCCACCTCCCTCCCTCTTTAAATAGCGCCTCTCCCCTTAGCCACCACCGCCGCCACCATCGCCACCGCCTTGCTTGGGACCCGGAGGAGCCAGGCAGTCGAGTCGCCGCCCGCTTGGCCGTCGCCGCCTCCCGCCGTCGCCCGTCGCCCCCCTCGTCGAACCGCCGCCCTAGCCGCCCCTCGCCGCCCCTTCGCCGGACCCCTCCTGAGCCGCCGCCCGCCCCGCCGGTCGATCGCCGGAGGTAGCACCGTCGCCGGTTTTTTTAATAACCCTTCGGTTTTTTTTGGAAAACCCTAGCCGTTTTTTAGATCGGTTTATTTTCCCGGTTTATTTATTTTGAGAACGTTCACCCATTCGTTCGTTTTTACGAACTTTTCATCGTTTAGTTTCTGCTAACGAACGTTCGTTCGTTTAGCCGTTCGTCGTTTTCTTTTATCGGATTTATTCCGCGGTTATTCCGAATCCGATTTCTGAACCAATGTTCAAATTAGTATAACTTTTCGCTCGTTTATCGGAATCAGGCGATTCAAGCGCCTGGAGTTTCATCTCGAAACCCTCTTTCCGAATAACCAACTTAAATCAGTTTTTGTCTTTGTAAAATTTGAATCTAGTTCAGATTAGTAAACGGACCTTGTTTCTCTCGCCGTTTGAGTTTCGTTGTTCCGTTTGGTTTGATTCTTTTTGCAAACCGGAGTTCTTAAGTTGAACTCTCCGGTCGACCTCTTTCAGTTGAAGTTTCGTTTGTGCATCTTTGTTTGTTACTTATGTATGTATTGTTTTCTTGCGATAGAATTCCCGGAGTGTGAAGCGTGTTACTACGAGTCTCTAGGATTCACGGATCGTCAGCAAGGAAGTAACACTTGATCATACCTTTTCATACCCAGTTTTATGCATTAGCTCAACCCTCAAACATTGCATGATTAGGATGTCATTAATTTGTGGGTTGGGAAGTAGATGATGAGGTAGGAACCTATTGCCCTGTTACTATCAAACCCTTGGGAGTTACTTCTACGTGTTGCTTATATTGCCATGCTATGCTCGTAGACGTGGTTTGGGTTTGAGAGATATTCACGACAGATGTGAGATTATTAATTAATGGTTTACTTTAAGGTGGCAACTTAAATACACATCTGGGTGGATTCAGGCACCTGGGGAACCCAGTGTTGTCTGTTGTATTTTTTGGAAATCCCGGGGTACCCGTGTGATCTTCCTATGGACCGCCACCCAGGCTCAAAGGGAACTGAGATTATTCATGCTAGAAACTTCCGTGTGCAGCCACAAGCTATTATGGGCTCTAGCATAGTTGAGTAAGTTACGTGAAGCTTTCAAAGAGGTAGATCAGCCGGTAGTGGGTTTAATAGGTTTGGTATGATCTATCCAGGAGTAGAGAGTTAATGTTTACGAAAGATCGTGTCTCGGTCATTCGTTTACGAAACACCATGCAGTGCGAGAAATCAACGGAGGCAATCGAGTCTTGTGGGGAAAAGTGCGCAAACCTCTGCAGAGTGTACAGTCTAATCATGGTTAGCCGTGTCCCCGGTTATGGACAATTATGAGTATCTAGTACTTGAGTATTCACATGTATCTCATCACTCTAAATTAATACTGCTGGGTTGTTAGTCACTTTAATTGGGATTGAGTTGGGGTTATACCTTCTCAATGATGTTTCAACCACCATGATAGTTAATATTAAATTTATTCCTTTGATATAGGGAAAAATTAGCTTTTTGCAAAACTGTAACCATAGAGCTGTCCACCAGCCATATATGCATGTAGTATAGCTTATTCTTTCATTACTCTTTATGTGTTACATTGCCAGCATATTCCATGTGCTAACCCGTTCTCGGGCTGCAACGTATTATGTTGCAGACTTTTCGGACGAGGAGTAAGGATTGTAGGTCGTTGCCGTGCAGCTCAGTTATGTCGTTGGAGTTGATGGACTCACTTTACCTTCCAAGCCTTCCACTGTTATCGCACTAGATGGCCTTAAGCCATATCTTTGTAATAAGTTCTCTTTTGAGACATTCGATGTAATAAGTGTGTGATTGCTACTCTGTTATAAATCCTTGATCGTGTGTGTCAGCATTACCGATCCAGGGATGACACAGAAGCACAGAGACTTGACCATCTGAGGTCGGGTCGCTACATTGCACAAACATATTCCTTTGTTTATAGCTCTATTTTTCTTTTTAGACGCAGACCTGGTGAAGCAATTACAATTTGACAGTTAATAAAAGTGAAACAAGTGACTGCAACATGCCAAAGATGTTATGAAAATGCCAACTACGTACACTAAAACCTGTATTCAACAATACTGCAGGTATCACACTGAGTGGCCTAAGCAAGCATTTCTTCGGCACAATTCGAGGCGTTCAAAAGGGAGCACGTGGAATGGCGTCGCAAGATACTGATCAGAGTGCGGCATGCATGCGATGTGGCACAACACCGGCAATACCTTGCGGTGATGGTCAATAACGGGGCAGACGGCGAAAAGGTTACGGTGTTGCACACCAACAAGAACTTCGACCAGCGAGAGGACCAAGCGGGTGATGCACGAGTACCACCTCGGGGACTGGAGCAAGAGAAGGAGGCGGGAGCTGGTCCTCTGCAAGATTTTCTACCGGAGCGAACACTAGGGCCGGGGAGTAAAAAGATTATAAGTTAGTTTGGTATTGGTACTTGTACTACCTTGTCGTCCGCAAGTTGGTATTGTTGTTAACGATCTTTTGGTAAGAACTTGGCATTTGCTTCCAACCATCATGCCAAGGGTCGACGTGGATATAAAGCTGAATCATTTGTTTCGAAACGAATTTTCAGGCACCTGATTTTTATTTGATGGGTAGCATAAGCATCTGCCGTTCGAATTCCCAGTTCTCCAAATTTTCCGAAACAAGTGCATGCTCTTATTATCATGATGAAAAAACAATATCCCTGCTGCATCCCAGTTATCTTTACTTGCAGAATTCTCTCGTTTATTGAGCACATATATTGTTTTTTCAGGTCGAGCAAGTTTCAACTGGGCTGTAGACTGCCCAGGCTTGGTTTTGTTTTTAACAGGCCCAACCCATGACGACAACGGGGCACAAAGATCCAGCAGGTATCTACTGGCATCTGGCCCGCCAGCGTTAGTTATATTTAGTCTTACAACATCCGCAGGTAGTTTTTTTACCAAATCGAACACACAGCCCAGTTCTATTTTCCTCTTGAAACGCATGTCCTACATCTGTTTTCTAATCTCTACCTATAGTTTTACTAGTTCATATACACGTATCATTGTATTGAAAATACATAAAATTCCCTTTTCATATTTACATCCTTATTTTTGTTGTTGTTTTCCCTACCAGCGCTGATTTTTTTAACACTGGTTTTCCCTCAAACCAACTCAATTGTCTCACGTCTTATTTGCTTACAAAAACAAAACGATTTTTTGGCAAATCAATAAGTTCTTAAAAAATGTTTATCATTTCGGGATTACAAAAGTTCGAACTCCACAAAAATATGCAAAATAAGATTGAACTTTTTGACCGTGGTCCTGGGCAGAAAATGGGCTGTAATAAATTACTTAAGAATTAGCAAATGGGCTGCAACTTATTAAAAAAATAGCAAATGGGCTCTATGTTGTCTGCCACAGATTTGGAGGCTGACTTGTGGGCCTACTAAGTTCATGCGTACACAAGGTTTATGAAAAAAGAAACTTAGTCAACAATCGACTCTACCAGGGTCAGACCGTTAGATGTCAATCTAACGGCAATCGTGCTTCTTACATCTCGATCTTCACCTTGACCGCCCAAACCAGCGCCGTCGGAACCGCTTTGCTCCGCCTCCGTGGCCTTCAGGTTGCCGGGCAGGCCTCACGGCCCCATCATATACTCGCATCCCTGGCCTGTCTATCCCTCTACTCACCCACACCTCCTGTTATTTTCCGGCGACGGCAGCCGAACCAGTCAACCCTCATACTCTCCACCGCATGGGCAGCCACTGCCATGTCTTCCCCGGCTCCATGTGGTTCCCTTCGTAGGCCTCGCCGTCGTCCACTGCCCTGGTGCTCTCGGCGCGGCGTGGTCAACATGGTCAAAGAACGACATCCATCGGAAGTTTTCTGTACGTGGAGAGGCTGACAGCTGGGTCCACGGTCGCACACAAGGAAATGCCTCCTTATTACGCGCAAAATAATGATTCCTCCACCTGACATCTGGGACCTGCCGGAAGGGCCTCTGTATTTCGCGAAAAAAACGTTCCCTCCGCTGACAGGTCGGACCCACCAACTATATCTTCGCACGCAAGGAAGTGCCTCCTTAGTGCGCACAAAAATGAATAGCCCTCGCCACCGGGACCCGCCATAGTGGGAGGCTGACTTGTGGGCCTACTAAGTTGACGGGGACGGAGGGCTTTGTCAACTTAGTCAATATGAACGATTCTAGCTCACGTGACTGTACGATGTCCATCCAACGGCCTTAGTGCTTCTTCAACCTCTGGTCTTCTTGCTCCAGCCGCCCAAAGCAGCGCCGGTCGTGCCGCCTACTCCTGCCTCCCATGGCCGATTGTGCTTCCGCAGAGGCCTCACCGCCCCCATACTACTCCCACCGCTGGCCAGGCCATCCCTCCACTCACCCACACCACCTATTATTCTGCGGCGACGGCAGCCTCACACCGCAACCGAACCAGTGAACCCTCGTGCTCCTCTCCGTGTGGGCATCCACTGCCGTGTCTTCCCCGGCTCCGCGTCGTCCCCTTCCTAGGCCTCGATGTCGTCCACCGCCTTGGTGCTCTCGGCGCGGCGTGGTCAATGTGGTCAACGAACGACTTCCATCGGAAGAGTACTGTCCATCCAACGGCCGTCGTGCTTGTTCAATCTCTGCTCTTCCTGCTCCTGCCGCTCAAACAAGCGCCAGCGGGACTGCCTGCTCTCTCCTCCCTGCAGCCAGTTGTGCTGCCGTGCATGCCTCACCGCCCCACCGTACTCCCATCGCTAGCCTAGCCATCCCTCTACTCACCCACACCTGCTGTTATTCTTCGGCGACGGCAGACGAACCAGTAAACCCTCGTACAGTCGTACTCCCCTCCGCGTGGGAAACAAGCTGCCGAAGTCTTCACATCCATGTCGTTCCCTTCCTAGGCCTCGCCGTCGTCCACCGCCCTGGTGCTCTCGGCGCGGCCTGGTCAACGTGGTCAACGACCGACATGCATCTGAAGTGGACTATACGTGGAGAGGCTGACAGCTGGGTCCACAGCCGCACGCATGGAAATGCCTCCTTATTACGCACAAAATAATGATTCCTGCACTTGACATCTGGGACCCACCGAAAGGGCCTCTGTATTTCATGAAAAAAACGTTACCGCCGCTGACAGCTCGGACCCACCAGCTATATCTTCGCACGCAAGGAAGTGCCTCCTCATTATGCACAAAAAAAGAATACTCCCCACACTAGGTGGGACCCGGTATAGTGGTAGGCTGACTTGTGGGCCTACTAAGTTGACGGGATGGAGCGCTTTGTCAACTTAGTCAATATGCATGATTCTAGCTCCAAAGGATCAGACGATGTCCATCCAACGGCTGTAGTCCTTCTTCAACCTCTGGTCTTCTTGCTCCAGACGCCCAAACCAGCGCCGGTCATGCCTCGTGCTCCTGCCTCTCGTGGCCGGCTGCGATGCGGTGGAGGCCTCACCGCCCCTACTACTCCCACTGCTGGCCAGGCCATCCCTGTACTCAACCACACCCCCTGTTATTCTGCGGCAACGACAACCTCACACCGCAGCGAACTAGTGAACCCTCATACTCCTCTATGCGTGGGCATCCATTGCCGCGTCTTCCCTGGCTCCGCGTCGTCCCCTTCCTAGGTCTCGCCGTCGTCCACTGCCTTGGTGCTCTCGGCGCAGCGTGGTCAATGTGGTCAACGACCGACTTCCACCGGAAGAGTACTGTACGTGGAGAGGCTGACAGCTGGGTCCACGGCAACCGCAAGGAAGTGCCTCCTTATTACGTGCAAAATAATTATTCCTGCACCTAACAGCGGTGACCCATCGGACGAGCCACCGTATTTCACGAAAAAAATGTTTCCCCCCTGACTGCTAGGACCCACCAGCTACATCTTTGCATGCAAGGATGTGTGTCCAGGCAAAAAAAGCGATTCGCCCACGTGACTGCTGGGACCCACCAGCTATATCTTCGCAAGCAAGGAAATGCCTGACAGTCCGGACCCACCTGGTCGAAGCGTACGTAGCGTTGTTATTCTGGTCGCGAACGTGTACGTACATACTGGTCGATGTAGAGCGTGCACGTGTCGTAGTAGAGGCGCGCATGTAGCATGTACACGCGTCGCATTACAGCGGCGGTGTGCAAGAAAGAAAATCTGACCCACGTGACGTACATACGGGCGGGGTCTCGAACACCTACTCGTGCATACGTATGGCCAGGGCTCGTGTACATTGTCGGCGTTCTGGGAACGGGGGTCCCCAGACTTGCCTGCCTGCGGCCCACGGCATGGCTAAGCCAGCAGGCCGTACGGCCCATCTTCATCAGCAAGGCATCCAAGACCCTCGCAAGGGGCCAAGCCTCGTGAGGTTTATGATGCAAGAAGTCCTCAGGAGTGGCCTAGTCAGGCAGGCTCACGAGGAGCGGAGATATCAAGGCGGGGAAAACCTCACAAGGCTCTCCTGGCGTGAGCCATGACGATCAACACCAGGCAGGCGCCAGCGCGCGCAGCGTCCTTGTTTCCTCTTTGGTGCTAAGGAAGCAGGCACAGGCGAGGAGTATCGAGGCATCAGGCAAAGATTGCCATATATGTGCAATGAGACCAAGACCAGGAGGACGGCAAGACGGAGGCCATCGTCGAGCCCAAGACGGCGTCACCACCAGAGCCTTTGCACGCGAAGACCGTTTTTGTCAGGATAGCTTGTACTAGCTGTCCCCCTTCAAATTTTCCCGCCGTTGTTGGCTCCCTTCCTGCTCAATATTTGGGAAGAGGACCAGGGCCTATATAAGTAGAGCTAGCCACCACAGTAGGGGCATCTCATCTTAGCTTGATCCAATCTGATCGAGAGCCTACCCTAGCCACAAGAACACCTCAACCTCAGGAGGCTGTTCTTCCCTTTGTACTGTTCATCATCATCCCAAGAGGCAATCCACCACCACCACACTGAAGTAGGGTATTACACCACAACGGTGGCCCGAACCAGTATAAATCCCGTGTTTTTCTGTGTTGTGAGTTCGTCGAGTTCGTCCGCGAGATCTTAGCGAGCTAGGGCGTAGATCAGTAGGAGGGAAAGACTTCGCGCGCACCCCAGTGTTCGAACCTTTAGGGTTTGCCAGAACCCCACTTCTGACATTTTGCACGCCAGGTAGGGGTTCGCTGTAGCTTCCCTCTCGTCGATCAGACGATCCGTCGCTCCGTCGTCTCCATGGCGGACGCTCGCCGTGCTCGAGCTGAGCGCCGGGCTGCCCTCACCGCCCGCGTCCCTCAGACAGCTCCCGTCGGCGGGCCACCTCATCGCTCTCCGTCTCCCGCCGCCAATGCTGCCACCGGCCGGCGAAACGGCAGCGGCGTCCCGCTGCATCCTTGATGCGGCAGGACGGCCGCACCGCCACTCCATCACTGACCCCGGCCGGTTCCTCATCTCACGCACGCCGCGCTCCCATGGAGGCGTGGGCCGCACTCCTCGCCGCAAACGAACTCCTGCGCTACCGCCCAGTCGACGACCTCTACGAAGAGTGGCTCGACCGCGTCGCCGAGCTCGTCCGCGCCGCAGGGTGCTCCCCGGCGCCGTCCCTCTGTATGCCTCACCCTCAGCCGGCCATGGGCGATGAGGCTCATGGCGCGCCTCCACCACCTCTGCCCCAAGACGGTGACTTGGCACCCAGGTGCGCGGCCCCGTGGCGTGATCCGCGACGCCCGGTGCCCGCGCGAAGAGAGGAGCTGCCAAGAAATCCCACGGCAGCGAGAAGCTGCACCCGCGCTTCCCGCGCCACCTCGTCTAGAGCACGCACCGCCCACAGCAGCGCCGCGCGGACCTCGTCAAGACCAAGCTCCACCTTCGAAGCGGGCCTCAGCGACCACGGCCAGCTGCCGCACCTTCACCCCCGAGCTGCGTAGCGTCGCCTGGCCAGGCAAGTTCAAGCCGGATTTTCCTCCGTGCTACGATGGAACCATCGACCCCGCGGAGTTCCTGCAACTCTACAAGCTGAGCATCGAAGCAGCCAACGGCGATGAGAAAGTCATGGCAAACTGGTTTCCCATGGCTCTCAAGGATGGAGCCCGCTCCTGGCTCCAGAACCTACAGCACGACTCGATCTCCTCCTGGGACGAGATGCGCGACCGCTTCGTCGCCAACTTCCAGGGCACTCGCGACCGCCCGACGGCCGCTGTCAACCTGTGCCGCATCAAGCAACAACCAGGAGAGACCCTCCAGAAATACATCCAGCGCTTCTACAACACCCGCCCCAAGATTCCCAAGGTCACGGATGAGGCCATCATCTCCGCGTTCTCCGACGGCGTCCGTGACGTCAAGATGAAGGAAGAGCTTGCTATCCACGAGGAGCTCTGCACATCTTAGGAGCTATTCAACCTGGCGACCAAGTGCGCAAGAGCTGAGGAGGGACGCCTCTCCCTCCTCGAGCTGCCAGCTGCGGGATCGGAGGAGAAGAAAGCCAAGGCCAAGGACGTGAAGCGCAAGGAATCAACAGTGCTCGCAGCGGAGCCCGACACCAAGCGGGGCAGAGATCAGCCCGAGTCATCCATGAACAACTGACCGTTCTGCGCTTTCCACAACCTGAACACCCACAACACCAGTGACTGTCAAGAGCTCAGAGCCATATGAGAAGTACGCTTCGGTCGACACCCCGAGCGCAGCGACCGGGGCTACGGTCGTGGAGGAGGACGCAGAGGCAGACGCTGGGGCAACCGTGGCCCGCGCTAGGAGTGATGCGACAGGCCTCGTGAGGACCGCTGGCAGGACCATCCTCGCGAGGGGGCCTGGAGGGACCAGCCTCGTGAGGATCGCCCCCAAACCAACGCCGGTCTTCCCCCGCTGCCGCCACCAAGAAGGAACGACGACCTCCATTAGGATGAGGGGGCTGGGGTCTTCCAGGAGCCGTGCGCAATCACCTGCATCTTGGGAGGCGCCCAAGCCCCCGCCTCTCAGCGCATCTTCAAACAGTTCGCTCGCGAAGTGAAAGCGGTGCTCCCCAAGCTCGAGGCCACGCGCCCGCTCAAGTGGTCCCAATGGTCCATCACTTTCAACTCGGCAGATCAGCTCAAGTGTTCAGCCAGCCTCCCAATGATGTGCTCCCCAGTCATCAGCAGCGTGCAGGTTACCAAAACCCTCATTGACGGCGGCGCAGGGCTCAACGTCTTGTCCGTTGACACGTTCGACAACCTCCAAGTGCCATATGAGTAGCTCCAGCCAACCAAGCCTTTCTCAGGAGTGATCGACCGTTCCACCACACCGATAGGGCAGGTCCGCCTGCCTGTCACCTTCGGAGAGCACGAGAACTACTGCACCGAGCTCATCGACTTCGACGTCGCGCACATCCGCCTACCGTACAACGCCATCCTTGGGTATCCAGCGCTGGCCAAGTTCATGGCAGTCACCCATCACGGCTACAACGTCCTCAAGATGCTGGGAAGCGGCGGAATCATCATGGTCCCATGTGAAGAAAGAGATGTGGTGTGCTCCCTTGAGCGCGCTTTCCAAGCTGCAGCAATCAACGACCCCGACAGTAGAAGTGAGGGCCCTCCGAAGGCCATCCTCAAGAAGAAGCAGTCGCGCCGTGCAAGACCTCAGGAGGATGGCTCTGCATCTGGAGCCTCGTCAGGGCCAGCGCCCGCTCGAGGGGCGCCTACCTCCATCGCATAGGAAGGCGCGCCCGACGCCCTCCTCGGGCAAGGCTCAGGGGCTCTCTTCTGGAGGGCCACAAACCTTGCCAACCTCACGAGGGAGGCGCTTGGGCACCACTTGGAGGCGTGTTTCGCGGCACGTTTCCCTCAGGAGAACACAGGGTAAGAATTTCCCACCACTCAGGAGTTCATTGCCAAGACCACTTAGGAACTGCAAGACTCAAGAGCCATGTGCGGCGACGGCCGCTCACGAGGCGCAGCTCCCCATCCAGGCGACGATGCTGGGCTGCGTGTCTGGATCGACGTCCAAGGGCTCAACAGGGCCGCATCTCAGGAGCGCTTCTGGCCTTCGAGTGTGGGCCGCTGCGAGGGCCCGCCACACAGCTACGTTCGCATGCCCTTCAGCTTGCCGAGCGTGGCGTCAGCCTATCAATGCAACATGCGGCGTGTCCGGGCGGCTCAGGAAGCCAGGTACCACGCCGTCCTGGAAGAGATGGAGATGGTCTTTAGGGAACCTCCCGAGCCCCCAGAGCCTCCTGACGCTCAGGGCCCTGGTGGTTCGTGAGGAGCCACTCCTTCAGCTACACCGACTCTACTTCGTCTACAGAACCAGGTGACACCTTCCAAGCTTGTTTAGCTGGGAGCGCCCCTCAGGCTACATCATTCCCAGGCCACATGGGTCCGTCCCTGTGGCATGTATCCATTTTGCTTATGTCTATACCTTACCTTGTTGGGGGCGCCCCTCAGGCTGCATCATCCCCAAGCTGCTCGGGCCGGACTCGGTGGCATGTATCTTCCTGCATTTACCCAAGCTGATCCGCTTTCCATGCTTAACCTGCCTACGGCTATCGCCTACTCAACCATCGCCTCCCACGGGGCCTTCTCATAGAATCGGCGCTGGTGCATGGGTCCGTCCCTGCCACGTTGACAAATCTGAGCGGTCGAGCTGTGGCTCGCGGCACGCCCCGCGCACGTCACCTCACTAGGCCCTCAGTGCCTTCACTTCATCCAGAGCAACCAGTGGCGGGCTGGCAGCTATAACGGTAAACCAAGTTCTTCGTGTGCCTGTTCACAGGGATCCCGTGGGGAGGATAGCAGGCGGCACCGCGAGTCTCCTTTTCTCTCATGCAATTCGCTTGCACGTTAAAAGGGGGCTCCTGAGCATCGCGACTCAGGAGCTTTTACTGGCTCCCCAGCCCTCACCCCTGGCCTTGACCACGGCATTGCGACCTGGCATACCAGCGGCGGCTGAGCTCGGTCGAGGGCCGGGACCTGAGGACGTAGAGCACTAAGGAGAGCACAGGAGAAGGGAAACTCGTATTGGCGGGCCTAGCTATACCGCACAAGTTGGCGTGCAGCCCTAGCGCACTGTCAGGAATCGCCAAGAAGTCAACAAGATAAGTCCCGCTCTCAGATCGGCTAAATGTTTGGGCCTAATGGTCACCCACGCCTTGCTGCAACCCCGTTGCGGCCACATCAACTCCCTTTCTTGCCTTACCATGGCCGCTTGAGCGCTAAGGGGGACCTCCTGAGCATCGCGCCTCAGGGGCACTTACTGGACCTCGGGCCGCACACCTCCTGGCCTTGACCACTGCACGCGACCTGACATACCAGCGATGGTTGTAGCCTACCTGGGGACCGGGACCCGTCAGCTTAGAGCAACAAGATATCGTGAGGAAAGAAAGGGGGACCGAGCCTTAACGGGACTTGCGTTCGCCAAATTCCCATAACAGGGAAGATAAGCACAAAAGACATTACAGACCCTTACATGCCCCCACGGGGTAATTCTTGATTGTTCGCAGGTAACAAAAGCTAAAACTAAGGGGAATCCTATCTACACCCTCCCATGGCGGACGCCATCATCAACAGTGGGCCACGGGAGGCCGGCGCCAACCCCATCCAGATCAGCGGCGACGACGGCCGGACGCCGCAGCTCTACTCCGAGCGCAGCGAGAGCTCGGGGGCACGTAGCTGTCATCGCTCGTCTTCGGGGTCTCATAGAGTTCAGGAGAGCTGCTGGAATCCCAAGGGTTGCTGCTGCTGGAGTGGCTACGGGCGGAACGCGCGTCAGCTTGGCGCTCTTCTCCAAGGCAGCACTTCAGGCGGCGGCCCTCAGCATCGAAGACCTTGAAGAAGAGCGTGGCGGCGCCGTCGTACTCAAAGTGGATCGCGAGGGCGCCCCTCGCTCGGCAGACCCGCGCGATCTCGCCCCAGCCACGAGTCATGAAGATCTTGCCGGTGGGGACCGCTTCGATCTCTGCTCCGGTCGCCGGAGCACTGCAGTCGGCGTGCTGCAACCAGAGCTCGAGAGGCCCCCTCGGCGGCATCACGTCAGAGAAGACCAACAGAAAGCGGATCCAAAAGCTTGGAGGCATCGGCGCCCACAGCACCAGCTCGCGCGAGGAGTCCACGGCGTGGATTCTGGGGGAGACGGCGCGCGTTGCCGTGGCGCGGCGACCTTGGGCGCGGCATGGGCGATGCTGCTCGCCGCTCCATCCTCCTGAGCCCTCGGCTCGGGCGTACAAGGGTAGCGGATACCCTGGAGGAGGCCGCTCGCAGCAAGGCCTCGTCACCACCTGCATCGCCACTTCGTCATGGCGATGGACCGACCTCTTCTTTGGCGGAAGTGGCCCCGGGTCATCCCGGGGGGCCTTCCCCTTTTCTTCAGCAGAGAACCTTCTGATAGGCGCCATTGTTGTTAGCAGTGGAGCAAGGAGGAAGAAGCAAGCAAGCGAGGAAGAGATGGGCAACGGGGGCTCCGCCCCCTCCCCATTTATAGCAAGAGAAGGCCAACCAGCGCCTCCCACGATCGCAGGTAATGATGGTTTTCCTTGCATGTCACAGGGACTTGTCAAGTCGAGCAGTTGCCGAGGCAGTGTGGGGAAGCGGAGATGCCCACGTCCAATCAACCGCCACGCGTCAACTGAGGCCGCAGGCTTTTGGGGCCCGTGGCGCTTCGAACTTGGCCCTTGGCTTTGCCGCGAAGCCAAGCCCGAGCACACCTCGGGCCCGGGGGCTACTGTTGGTGTTCTGGGAACGGGGGTCCCCAGACTTGCCTGCCTGCGGCACACGGCGTGGCTAAGCCAGCAGGCCGTACGACCCATCTTCATCAGCAAGGCATCCAAGACCCTCGCGAGGGGTCAAGCCTCGCGAGGCGGACGACGCAAGACCTCCTCAGGAGTGGCCTAGTCAGGCAGGCTCACGAGGAGCGGAGATATCAAGGTGGGGCAAACCTCACGAGGCTCTCGTGATGTGAGCCATGAAGATCAACACCAGGCGGGCGCCAGCGCATGCAGCGTCCTTGTTTCCTCTTTGGTGCTAAGGAAGCAGGCGCAGGCGAGGAGTACCGAGCCATCAGGCAAAGGTTGCCATATCGGTGCAACGAGACCAAGGCTAGGAGGACGGCAAGACGGAGGTCATCGTGGAGCCCAAGACGGCGTCACCACCAGAGCCTTTGCAGGCGAAGACCACTTTTGTCAGGATAGCTTGTACTAGCTGTCCCCCTTCAAATTTGCCCGTCGTTGTTGGCTCCCTTCCCGCTCAATAGTTGGGAAGAGGACCAGGACATATATATGTAGAGCTAGCCACCACAATAGGGGCATCTCATCTTAGCTTGATCCAATCTGATCGAGAGCCTACCCTAGCCACAAGAACAACTCAACCTCAGGAGGCTGTTCTTCCTTTTGTATTGTTCATCATCATCCCAAGAGGCAGTCTACCACCACCACACTGGAGTAGGGTATTACACCACAATGGTGGCCCGAACCAGTATAAATCCAGTGTCTTTCTGTGTTGTGAGTTTGTCAAGTTCGTCCACGAGATATTAGCGAGCTAGGGCGTAGATCGGTAGGAGGGAAAGACTTCGCGCGCACCCTAGTGTTTGAACCTTAAGGGCTTGCCGGAACCCCACATCCAACATACATGGCTGGGTCGGAACGGAGAAACTGCGTCGTCATCGTGTTCATGGGGAGGCAACGGAATGCGTCGTGTTCACCGAAGGCAACGGAATGTGTGGGAGCCAACCGGCTTGGATGGAACAGCCGATGGAAACGAGGCCTAGCGTACCGCAGAACGGAGGAAACGGCCTTGTGTTTGACCGACCACGGGCGAGATGGGATCCTGTTCATTGGGAGGGTTCTGGCCTACCGCAAAATGGAGGAAACGGACCTCCTACGGTCGAAACGGGGGTCCTGTTGATCGGGAGGGGTGTGGCGTACCGCAATACGGAGAAAACAGACTTGTGTTGGAGTGCTACGGTCGAAACGGTAGTCCTGTTCATCGGGAGGGGTGTGGCGTACCACAAAACGGGACTCCACGGGATACTGTTCATCTCCACCGTCGACCCCCTCTAGCCTCCATGGGCTACTGTTCATCCACCGTCGACCTCCTCCGGCCTCCACTTGCGACTATTCATCCACGGGCTCCTGTTCATCCAGCCTCCACCGCGCGCTACTCCACCGGCTACTGTTCAACCAGCCCTCTCCACGGGCTCCTGTTCAACCACCCCTCCACGGGCTACTGTTCATCCAGCCCTCCACCGTCTACTATTCATCCAGCCCTCCACGGGGTCCTGTTCATCCAGCCCCAACCAGCTCGATCGATCTGCGTCCTGTTCATCCAGAGGCAACTCCACGGGGTCCTGTTCATCCACCCCCACCGGGAACTGTTCATCCAAACCCCCCAGCAACGCTCAATGTTAATCCAGAGGCAACACGACGGGGTCCTGTTCATCCACCCCCACCGGAAACTGTTCATCCAAACCCCCCAGCAACGCTCACCGTTCATCCAGAGGCAGCATCGATCGGGTTTAGTTAGCAGAAGTAAAGAAGGAATCGCTCGAACGGGTTCAGTTAACAGCCATCGATCGATCCCTCGGGTTCAGTAACACGTAGCCTGCAGTGCAATCGCTCGGTTTTAGTTAGAGCCCAACGCCTCGCTCGGGTTCAGTTAGAGCCCAATGCCTCGCACCCACGCGCGTGCGTGTATGAGAGAAATGTGTATCGCTCGGCCCCGACCACCCACCGTAACCGGGAACACCCCGATATTTTCCTTGCCCTCGCTTCTACCACGGTTTTTTCCGTAATGGACGACCCAAAGAATGTCATGCAGCTGCGTCTCCGGCCCACCCAAGATGAAAAGCCCATTCAGCGCCTCTTCCTCCGGAGCCCTCAGCTTGGGCGTACAAGGGCAGCGGGAACCCGGGAGGAGGCCGCTCGTACCAAGGCCTTGACACCTCTGGCCTCACGACCATGTTGCAGCGGTGGCCCGGCCTCTTCTTAGGCAGAAGCGGCCCGGGCTCATTGCGGGGGGGGGGGGGGGGGTTACCATCACTGCAGCCGAGAACCTCCGAATAGGCGCCATGGGAGTCTCAACTAGCAATGAAGCAAGAAAGAAGAAGCGAGCAGAAGCAGGAAAGAGATGAGCGATGGGGGCTCCGCCCCCTCCTCATTTATAGCAGGAGAAGGCTAACCGGCGATCCCCACGATCACAGGTAATGATGATGTTTCTCTCCATGTAGCAGGGACTCGTCAAGTCAGGCAGTTGCCGAGGCAGCGTGGGGAAGCGGAGACGCCCACGACCAATCAATCGCCATGTGTCAAGCGGGGCTGCATGTTGATGGGGCCCGTAGTGCTCCGAACTTGCCCCTTGGCTTCGCCTCGAAGCCAAGTTCGAGTGCGCCTTGGAACCGGGGGCTACTGTCGGTGTCCTGGGAACGGGGGTCCCCAGACTTGCCAGCCTACGGCCCACGGCATGGCTCTACCAGCGGCCCTGTACGGCCCATCTTCACCAGCAAACACTCAAGACCCTCGCGAGGGGCCAATCCTTGTGAGGCGGACGATGCAAGACCTCCTCAGGGGCGGCCTCACCGCGCTGGCTCGCGAGGAGCGGAGAGATCAAGGCAAGGGACACCTCGCGAGGTTCCTGTGATGCAATACATGACGACTAGAGCCAGGCGGGTGCCAGGAGGGCTCCAGCGCGCGCAGTGTCCTTGTTTCCATGTCGGTGCAACGAGACCAAGACAAGGAGGACGGCAAGATGGAGGTCATCGTGGAGCCCAAGACGACGTCACCACCAGAGCCTTTGTCAGGCGAAGACCACCTTTAGTCAGGATAACTTGTACTCGTTTGTCTCCCTTCGAATTTGGCCATTGTTGGATCCTTTCCCGCTCAATATTTGGGGAGAGGACTAGGGCCTCTATAAATAAGACTAGCCACCACCATAGGAGGCATCTCATCTGGGGACGGATCATCCAAATCGTCCTCAACCACACACAAGTTTACCAAGCACAAGAGCACCTCTCCTCAGGAGGCTGTTGTTCCCTTGTAACTGTTCATCCTCAGCCCAAGAGGCAATCTAGCCCACCACACTGGAGTAGGGTATTACACCACATCAGTGGCCCGAACAAGCATAAACTCTTGTGTCTGCTGTTCTCCGAGAGCGATCTAGGGAGAGAGAGATTTTCGTGCGCACACGAGTGTTCGAACCTCAAGGGTTTTGCCGGAACCCGAAATCCGACAGCACCCCTCCTAAGTGGGGCCTCGGCAAGGTCAGTTATGAAGGTGTGTTTGCGCGTCAAGGGGGACCCCTGTGCATCCCGACTCAGGAGCCTAACTGGCCACGTAGCCCCTCACCCCTTGGTCCCGTCCTGGCGATCCGGACGGTCCAACGGCAGCTGAGGTATGCGTGGGGCCAGGCTCTGCCGACGTTGAACACTAAGGCCTACTTTCACATCTCCTCCTCGCAGGCTGTTTGCGCGTCAAGGGGGACTCCTGAGCATCGCAACTCAGGAGCTGAACGGGCCACGTAGCCCCTCACCCCTTGGTCCCGTCCTGGTGATCCAGACGGTCCAACGGTGGCTGAGGTATGCGCGGGGTCGGGCCCTGCCGACGTAGAACATCAAGCAAACGGGAAGGAGGTCACGGAATCTTAACAAGATATTACAAAACATGTTGTTCCTTAAACAACAAACAAAAGTTTTAACGCCTCCACGAGGCACGTCACAGGAAAGCTCGCAGGAAAGTAAAAGTACAAAGGAGCACCATCGTTCTGGCGAGCCTCCTCTTGACCTTGGGCGCCATCGTCCGGAAGTGCCCGCTCGTCTGCAGTGTTACCGTCACCCGTGCCGTCGGCCTTGGTCGAGGGATCGACGACATCATCAGCTGGAGGTGCGGGGTCGATGGCAAGGAACTTTTTCAGCAAGGCCTACTTTCACATCTCCTCCTCGCAGGCTGTTTGCGCGTCAAGGGGGACTCCTGAGCATCGCGACTCAAGAGCTGAACGGGCCACGTAGCCCCTCACCCCTTGGTCCTGTCCTGGTGATCCAGACGGTCCAACGATGGCTGAGGTATGCGCGGGGTCGGGCCCTGCCGACGTAGAACATCAAGCAAACGGGAAGGAGGTCGCGGAATCTTAACAAGATATTACAAAACATGTTGTTCCTTAAACAACAAACAGAAGTTTTAACGCCTCCACGAGGCACGTCGCAGGAAAGCTCGCAGGAAAGTAAAAGTACAAAGGAGCACCATCGTTCACAAGCGAGCCTCCTCTTCAGCCTTGGGCGCCATCGTCCGGAAGTGCCCGCTCGTCTGCAGTGTTACCGTCACCCGTGCCGTCGGCCTTGGTCGAGGGATCGACGACATCATCAGCTGGAGGTGCGGGGTCGATGGCAAGGAACTTTTTCAGCAAGGCCTCCTCAGATGGTCAAGTCTCTGTGCTTCTGTGTCATCCCTGGATCGGTAATGCTGACACACACAGTACTCGAAGGATTTATAACAGAGTAGCAATCACACACTTATTACATCGAATGTCTCAAAAGAGAACTTATTACAAAGATATGGCTTAAGGCCATCTAGTGCGATAACAGTGGAAGGCTTGGAAGGTAAAGTGAGTCCATCAACTCCAAGCTGCATAATCGAGCTGCACGGCACAGCGACCTACAATCCTTACTCCTCGTCAAGAAAAGTCTGCAACATAATATGTTGCAGCCCGAGAACGGGTCAGCACATGGAATATGCTTTGGCAATGTAACACATAAAGAGTAATGAAAGAATAAGCTATACTACATGCATATATGGCTGGTGGACAGCTCTATGGTTACTGATTTTTGCAAAAAGCCAATTTTTCCCTATATCAAAGGAATAAATTTTATATTAACTATCATGGTGGTTGAAACATCATTGAGAAGGTATAACCCCAACTCAATCCCAATTAAAGTGATTAACAACCCAGCAATATTAATTTAGAGTGATGAGATACATGTGAATACTCAAGTACTAGATACTCAGAATTGTCCATAACCGGGGACACGGCTAACCATGATTAGATTGTACACTTTGCAGAAGTTTGCGCACTTTTCCCCACAAGACTCGATCGCCTCCGTTGATTTCTCACACTGCATGGTGTTTGAGAAACGGATGACCGAGACACGCTGATCTTCGGAAACATTAACTCTCTACTCCGGATAGATCATACCAAACCTATAAAACCCACTACCTGCTGATCTACCTCTTCGAGAGCTGCACGCAACTTACTCAACTATGCTAGAGCCCATAATAGCTTGTGGCTGCACACGGAAGTTTCTAGCATGAATAATCTCAGTTCCCATTGAGCCTGGGTGGCGGTCCATAGGAAGATCACACGGGTACCCCAGGATTTCCAAAAAATACAACAGACAACACTGGGTTCCCCAGGTGCCTCAATCCACCCAGATGTGCATTTAAGTTGCCACCTTAAAGTAAACCATTAATTAATAATCTCACATCTGTCGTGAATATCTCTCAAACCCAAACCACGTCTACGAGCATAGCATGGCAATATAAGCAACACGTAGAAGTAACTCCCAAGGGTTTGATAGTAACAGGCAATAGGTTCCTACCTCATCATCTACTTCCCAACCCACAAATTAATGACATCCTAATCATGCAATGTTTGAGGTTGAGCTAATGCATAAACTGGGTATGAAAAGGTATGATCAAGTGTTACTTCCTTGCCGACGATCCGTGAATCCTAGAGACTACGTAGTAACACGCTTCACACTCCGGGAATTCTATCGCAAGAAAACAATACATACATAAGTAACAAACAAAGATGCACAAACGAAACTTCAACTGAAAGAGGTCGAATCGGAGAGTTCAACTTAAGAACTCCGGTTTGCAAAAAGAATCAAACCAAACGGAACAACGAAACCCAAACGGCGAGAGAAACAAGGTCCGTTTACTAATCTGAACTAGAGTCAAATTTTACAAAGACAAAAACTGATTTAAGTTGGCTATTCGGAAAGAGGGTTTCGAGATGAAACTCCAGGCGCTTGAATCGCCTGATTCCAATAATCGAGCGAAAAGTTATACTAATTTGAACATTGGTTCAGAAATCGGATTCGGAATAACCGCGGAATAAATCCGATAAAAGAAAACGACGAACGGCTAAACGAACGAACGTTCGTTAGAAGAAACTGAACGATAAATAGTTCGTAAAAACGAACGAACGGGTGAACGTTCTCAAAATAAATAAACCGGGAAAATAAACCGATCTAAAAAAACGGCTAGGGTTTTCCAAAAAAACCGAAGGGTTATTTAAAAAAAACCGGCGACGGGGCTACCTCCGGCGATCGTCCGGCGGGGCGGGCGGCGGCTCCGGCGGGGTCCGGCGGGGCGGCGAGGGGCGGCTAGGGCGGCGGCTCGGCGAGGGGGGGGGGCGACGGCGACGGCGCTGAGGCGGTAACGGCGGACAAGCCGGCGGGCGGCGACTGCCTGGCTCCGGTCCGGGCAAGGGCGCGATGAAGGCGGTGGTGGCTGGGGAGAGGGGGTTGCGCTATTTAAAGAGGGGAGGAGGTGGCTTGGAGGAGGGGGCAAGGCGGCGGGAGGAGTCCGGCTCGGACTCGAGTCCATGGCCAGCAGCAATGGCGATGATACAGTGGGGGCGGCGGCTTGGGCCGGCCTGCTCATTTGGCCGTTAGCCCAAAGGGTTCCTATATATATATTTTTAAAAACATTCCATGAAATTGTAAAAATCCTAGAAAAATAAATAAAAATCTAAAATGCCAAAACAAGTTTTCTTTGCCTAAATAAAATATTTAGAACAAGATGAACTTTTCTTGGCCCCTAAAATGCAATTTTAAATATATGCAAATTTTCTCTAGGCACATAAAATTCCAAATAAATAAAATAAAATCCCAAAAATGATTTTAACATTTTTCCTTCGGTATTTCAATTATTTTTGGAGAAGTCATGTTATCTCCTCTCGTTTATTTTTAAACTTGAAATATTTTTCCGGAGAGAAAAATAATAAAATTCAAAATCTTCGTGTTTCATTATTTGATAAAATTCAAATATGAAAATCGGAAAATCCCCAACTCTCTCTGAGGGTCCTTGAGTTGTTTAGGATTTCGAGGATAGCAAATGAAAATGCAATAAAATTTGATATGCATGGATGACCTGTGTATAACATGCCAAATTGAAAATTTGGGATGTTACAAACCTACTCCCCTTAAGATGAATCTCGCCCTCGAGATTCGGGTTGGCTAGAAAATAGGTGCGTATGGTCCTTGCGAATATCATCTTCTCGCTCCCAGGTGGCTTCCTCCTCGGTATGGTGGCTCCTTTGAACTTTACAAAACTTGATAACTTTGTTGCGGGTGACTCGGTAGCCGAAATCCAAAATCTTTCTGGCTTCTCCTCATAAGTCAATTTACTATCCAATTGTATCGTCTCCGAGGGCCTTTGTATCCTTTAATGGTATGTCGGCCATCTCAGCGTGGCACTTCTTCAGTTGTGATACGTGAAACACATCGTGAACTCCTGGTAGTCCTTCGGGTAACTCCAGCTTGTAGGCAACTTCTCCCATTCGTTCCAAAACACGATACGGTACTACAAATCTTGGGGCTAAGTTTCCCGTTACTCCAAAATGTTTCACTCCCCTCAAGGGTGATACTCGCAGATAGGCTCTGTCTCCGATTTCATAGGTTACTTCCTTGCGTTTTGAATCTGCGTAACTCTTCAGTCTAGACTGAGCAATCTTTAGTCATCTCGATCGGTTTAACCTTCTCCTCTGAGTCTTTGATCAAATCAGGTCCAAACAACTGACGGCCTCCGACCTCATCCCACATCAAGGGTGTTCTACATCTGCGTCCGTACAAAGCTTCGAACGGTGCCATCTTCAAACTGGCCTGGTAGCTGTTGTTATATGAGAATTCTGCAGACGCAAATTGTCATCCCAACTAGATCCATAATCTAGCGCACATGCTCTTAACATATCCTCCGTAATCTGGTTAACTCTCTCATACATCCATCCATCTATGGGTGGAACGCGGTACTAAACTCCAATCTGGTACCCAAAGTCTGGTGTAGTTGATGCCAAAACTTTGAAGTAAATTGTGTTCCTCTATCTAATACGATGCTCCTCGGAACTCCATGCAAACATACGATCCTGGTCATATATATCTTGGCCAACTTGGCACGTGTATAAGTTGTTTTCACTGGGATGAAGTGAGCTACTTTGGTCAAACGATCCACAACTACCCATATTGAATCATATCCTGTTTTGGTTACGGGTAATCCGATGATAAAATCCATGCCAAGTTTGTCCCACTTCCATTCGGGTATTGGCATAGGCTGCATGATCCTGGCGGCTTTTGATGCTCTGCCTTCACTCTCGACATACATCGCAAATGGCTACATACTCGGCAATATCCTTCTTCATACCCGTCCACTAAACGTTCCTTCAAGTCCAAATACATCTTGGTGTTTCCGGGGTGAATTGAGTATGGTGAGTCATGGGCCTCTTGAAGTATTAACTTCCTGATCTCCAAATTGTTGGGCACATAAATCCGGTCATCAAACCACAAGGTATCATGCTCATCCTCGCGAAAACCTTTGGCTTTTCCTTTGCCCATCTTCTCTTTTCTCTCAGCAATCTCTTTATCCTCCTTTTGAGCGTCTCGAATCTTGTCTAGCAAGGTCGACTGAACCTCCACTATTGCAAGAAAACCTCTTGGAACAACCTCCATCTGAAGTTCCATAATACCCTCTGCTAACTCCTTTGGCAGTCCTCTACCTTCAAGGATATTGGCATAACTCTTCCGACTCAAGGCGTCTGCTACAACGTTGGCCTTTCCTGGATGATAGTGTAGCTTCATGTCGTAATCCTTTATAAGCTCCAGCCATCTCCTCTATCTGAGGTTTAACTCCTTCTGTGTGAAAATGTACTTTAAACTCTAATGATCCGTGTACACATCACAACGGTTTCCCATGAGATAATGTCTCCAGGTCTTCAACGCATGTACTACATTTGCTAACTCCAAATCATGCGTGGCATAGTTCAACTCATGAGGCTTCGGTTGTCGAGAGGCATACGAAACAACTTTTACATCTCCGCATAAGAACACACCCAAGTCCCAAGCGAGAGGGATCACATTACACTTGAATGTCATTATGTATATCTCGGCAATGTCAAGACTGGGCTGTAGTCAACCCGTTCTTCAACTCTTGGAAGCTTGTCTCACAATCCTCTGTCCATTTGAACTTGGTATCCTTCTTTAGCAATTCTGTCATTGGTTTAGCAATCTTGGAAAAAATTTCAATGAACCTCCGATAATATCCTGCCAGTCCGAGGAAACTGCGAATCTCGCTGACTGAAGTGGGTGCCAACCATTCAGTGACTGACTGAATTTTACTGGGATCTACTGCTATACCTTCTCCTGATATAACATGCCCAAGAAATCCAACTTCCTTCAACCAAAACTCGCACTTGCTGAATTTGGCATATAAGCGGTGTTCACGAGTTTCTCAAGAACCAAACGTAGGTGTTCTGCGTGCTCCTCTTCGTTCTTCGAGTAAACCATAATATCATCGATGAACACCACAACAAACTTGTCCAAATACTCCATGAACACTTTGTTCATCATACTCATAAAATAGGCAGGGGCGTTAGTCATTCCAAATGACATGACCGTATACTCATATAATCCATATCGTGTGGTGAATGCTGTCTTTGTTATATCCTTCTCTCGGATCTTCAACTGATGGTATCCTGATCGTAGATCAATCTTAGAAAACACCTAAACTCCTTGCAACTGATCAAACAGGTCACTAATCATCGGTAAGGGATACTTGTTCTTTATCGTTACTTCATTCAGAGCTCGGTAATCGACAACCATCCTTAGGGATTTATCCTTCTTCTCCACCAAAAATCTTTGGAGCTCCCCAAGGTGATGAACTTCTCTGAATGTAACCTTTCTCCAATAGCTCCTTGATCTGCTTCTTAATTTCCTCCGGATCATTTGCGGGCATCCGATAGGGTCTCTTTGATATTGGTCGTGTACCGGCATTAGTTCTATCGTAAACTTCGATGTCTCGATCCGTGGCATGCCCGGTAACTCTTCCGGAAAATCATCCGGATAATCCTTAACTACAGGTACTTCCTCCTGTACAACTCCCGTGAGGGTATTCACTTGGCTCCTCCTAGGCACATGCCTAGATACATACTTAATCCTTTTTCCCTCTGGGGTAGTAAGATAAATTGACTTGCTAGCACAGTCAATACTTCCTCCAAACTTTGACATCCAATCCATACCTAATATCACATCCAATCCTTGCGACTCCAAGATAATTAGGTCGGACGGAAAAACATGCGTGCCAATGATTAGGGGTATCTGGGTGCACCACTTGCTAGCTATGTACTCTGCTCCAAAGTAGCTCACTAAAAGAGGGGTCCTAAGGGTCTGGGTTGGTAACTTAAACTTATCCACAAATCCCTTGATATGTATGAATGCGATGCACCAGTATCGAAAAGAACAATAGCGGTAAATGACTGAACCAAAACTTACCTATTACCGCGTCTCCGTGTTCTTCAACTTCCTCCACGTTGACGTGGTTCACTTGTCCTTTGTTGAATGGATTGGGCTTCTTCCCAGCGCTCCCATTTCCGTTTCCATTCTTTCCTCCAGGGCAGTTGTTGGCATAGTGCCCTGTTTTCCCGCACTTAAAGCAAATAACTTGGCTCAAGTCTCTCTTGGCGGGTGTAGCTGGGTTTGAGCGATTCTGATTATTGTTGGCTGCATTTCCATTCCCATTCTTCGCACCATTATGCGATCCTCCTCGATATGGTTATGTCCTCCATGGTTATGAACTAGTCCTCCCGAGTTCGGGGTTAAGCGAGGCTTCTGGTGAGCTCCTAAGTTATACTTCCCTTGTCCATACTTCCTCTTACGATTCTCAATTTGCTGCTACTTTCCTTCAATCATTAGGGCCTTATCTACCAACTCCTGGTAGTTGTTGAAAGTTGCCACCATCAATCGCATACTCATCTCATCATTCAGCCCTTCCATAAACTTCTCTTGCTTCGTGGCATCTGTGGCCACGCCATCGCCGGCATAAGCGTGATAACTTGCTAAACTCATCCGCATCGAGCCACAAGACGATTCCCTGGCGTAAGTTGCGGAACTCACGCTTCTTTATCTGCATGGCTCCGGTTGAAACATGGGCCGTGCGAAAAGGCTTGTTGGAACTGGTCCCAAGTGACATTAGCTATAGGAAAAGTAGCCGTGTAATTCTCCCACCATGCGGCTGTTGGTCCATCCAATTGATGTGCGGCAAAACGCACTCTTTCAGCATCCGTGCATCCTGCGGTGGTTAACTCCCTTCCAATACGGCGTAACGGTCATCTGCAACTATTGGCTTGGTGCTACTGGAAAACACCGGCGGTTGTAACCTTAGAAAACGGGCTAAATTGTCCACTGGCGGCGGGTTGTTGTTGTTGTTGTTGTTGTTGTTGTTGTTGTTGTTGTTGTTGGCATTGCCCTGGTTCTGAACTAGCAATTGCATCAAGGCATTCTGCTGTTGGATCAACTGAGTGAGCTCAGGTGGGAAAACAAAACCGGGGTCACGTCTCGGAGGCATCTGAAGGTTTAGATGGGAGAGATTAGAATAGAGAGAGGTCTAGTGAGAAAACACTACCCATATGCACATGAGGCAAACACACATTCATTCAATCAAGCAAGCAAGGGCATACAAAACGATCTAGGACTATCGCATAAGTGCTCAACTACTACTAGTTACATGGAGGAAATACTACTATTATATGGTGGTCATCTAGAAATTTTGATCGGTGGAAGACTCCATCATGTCTGCTCCAGCTTCGTCTTCATAGTCATCATCACTTGGATCTGAGTCGGTGTCGTCTATGATGATCTAGTCGTCTGGACAAGCGGGATCTTCTTCCTCTTCTTGCTCTTCTTCCTTGGGTGCTGGTCCTCCCATGAAGACTCCAATCTTCTTGACTAGGTCGTCGTTCTTCTCCAGTAGTATTTTGATTTCTTCCTCATATCCGTCGCGTGTAGACTTGAGTTCTTCCTCCAGCTCGACGATCTTAGTTTTCGCCTTCTTCAAATCCATCATGTCTGTGCACATCTGGTTCTCATGACGTCGAATGTGCTGGTTTAGTTCCTGGATGTAGGCTGCAATGGATCTATCCTTCTTGGTGCTGATTACTTCCCATTGCTCGTCTCGGCGCCCACATATTTGGTATATGGTGTCTTTAAGCTCCTTATTGTAGACTTCTCCAATGCGTCCCATGGTAATGTGAGCTGCCATACTCTTTCACAAACTCCATGTTGGTGCATTGAAAACACATACTATGGGCTCCGTGCTTGGCGCAAATGTCCTTCCGGGAACTAGAGCTTGAATCTTCCATCATTCTTCTTCTGGTAAGGTGGCGTTGTACGTCCCGGTGAAGCTTGGTATTCCAATATTCAGGTACCTAGTGACTTCCTTCAAGTGGCGTCCGAAAGGTGTGTCTTCATCCGGTTGGGCAAACTTGTACTTAATCTCTGTCATCCTAAAGAGTGAAAAAATGGAGAGGAGTCAGAAATGAGTAGAGAGGAGTGACCTATGGTTTTATCTTAGTCGTCGTGTCCTACACTCAACGTGTGCTCTGATAGTCAAGTCTCTGTGCTTCTGTGTCATCCCTGGATCGGTAATGCTGACACACACAGTACTCGAAGGATTTATAACAGAGTAGCAATCACACACTTATTACATCGAATGTCTCAAAAGAGAATTTATTACAAAGATATGGCTTAAGGCCATCTAGTGCGATAACGGTGAAGGCTTGGAAGGTAAAGTGAGTCCATCAACTCCAATGGCATAAGCGAGCTGCGGCAACGACCTACAATCCTTACTCCTCGTCAAGAAAAGTCTGCAACATAATACGTTGCAGCCCGAGAACGGGTCAGCACATGGAATATGCTGGCAATGTAACACATAAAGAGTAATGAAAGAATAAGCTATACTACATGCATATATGGCTGGTGGACAGCTCTATGGTTACAGTTTTGCAAAAAGCCAAATTTTCCCTATATCAAAGGAATAAATTTTATATTAACTATCATGGTGGTTGAAACATCATTGAGAAGGTATAACCCCAACTCAATCCCAATTAAAGTGATTAACAACCCGGTATTAATTAAGAGTGATGAGATACATGTGAATACTCAAGTACTAGATACTCAAAATTGTCCATAACCGGGGACACGGCTAACCATGATTAGATTGTACACTCTGCAGAGGTTTGTGCACTTTTCCCCACAAGACTCGATCGCCTCCGTTGATTTCTCGCCTTTGCATGGTGTTTGAGAAAGCGGATGACCGAGACACTGATCTTTCAGAAACATTAACTCTCTACTCCGGATAGATCATACCAAACCTATAAAACCCACTACCTGCTGATCTACCTCTTCGAGAGCTTCACGCAACTTACTCAACTATGCTAGAGCCCATAATAGCTTGTGGCTGCACACGGAAGTTTCTAGCATGAATAATCTCAGTTCCCTTTGAGCCTGGGTGGCGGTCCATAGGAAGATCACACGGGTACCCCGGGATTTCCAAAAAATACAACAGACAACACTGGGTTCCCCAGGTGCCTCAATCCACCCAGATGTGTATTTAAGTTGCCACCTTAAAGTAAACCATTAATTAATAATCTCACATCTGTCGTGAATATCTCTCAAACCCAAACCACGTCTACGAGCATAGCATGGCAATATAAGCAACACGTAGAAGTAACTCCCAAGGGTTTGATAGTAACAGGGCAATAGGTTCCTACCTCATCATCTACTTCCCAACCCACAAATTAATGACATCCTAATCATGCAATGTTTGAGGGTTGAGCTAATGCATAAAACTGGGTATGAAAAGGTATGATCAAGTGTTACTTCCTTGCTGACGATCCGTGAATCCTAGAGACTCGTAGTAACACGCTTCACACTCCGGGAATTCTATCGCAAGAAAACAATACATACATAAGTAACAAACAAAGATGCACAAACGAAACTTCAACTGAAAGAGGTCGACCGGAGAGTTCAACTTAAGAACTCCGGTTTGCAAAAAGAATCAAACCAAACGGAACAACGAGACTCAAACGGCGAGAGAAACAAGGTCTTTTTACTAATCTGAACTAGAGTCAAATTTTACAAAGACAAAAACTGATTTAAGTTGGCTATTCGGAAAGAGGGTTTCGAGATGAAACTCCAGGCGCTTGAATCGCCTGATTCCGATAAACGAGCGAAAAGTTATACTAATTTGAACATTGGTTCAGAAATCGGATTCGGAATAACCGCGGAATAAATCCGATAAAAGAAAACGACGAACGGCTAAACGAACGAACGTTCGTTAGCAGAAACTGAACGATGAACAGTTCGTAAAAACGAACGAACGGGTGAACGTTCTCAAAATAAATAAACCGGGAAAATAAACCGACCTAAAAAAACGGCTAGGGTTTTCCAAAAAAAACCGAAGGGTTATTAAAAAACCGGCGACGGGGCTACCTCCGGCAATCGTCCGGCGGGGCGGGCGGCGGCTCCCGCGGGGACCGGCGAAGGGGCGGCGAGGGGCGGCTAGAGGGCGGCTCGGCGAGGGGGGGCGATGGTGACGGCGCGGGAGGCGGTGACGGCGGCCAAGGCGGCGGGCGGCGACTGCCTCGGCTCCTCCGGGTCCGGGCGGGCGGGCGGTGGCGATGGTGGCGGCGGTGGTGGCTGGGGAGAGGTGTGGGGCGCTATTTAAAGAGGGAGGGAGGTGGCTTGGAGGAGGGGCAAGGCGGCGGGAGGAGTCCGGCTCGGACTCCGAGTCCAGCCATGGGCGGCGGGCGCACACAAGAGTGGGGGCGGCGGTTTGGGCTTTGCTGGGCTGCTATTCAGCGCGGGGTTCCTATATATTTTAAAAAAAACATTCCGCCGAAATTATAAAAATCCTAGAAAAATAAATATAAATCTAATAATGCCAAAACAAGTTTTCTTTGCCTAAATAAAATATTTGGAACAAGATGAACTTTTCTTGGCCCCTAAGATGCAATTTTAAATATATGCAAATTTTCTCTAGGCAAATAAAATTCCAAATAAATAAAATAAAATCCCAAAAATGATTTTAACATTTTTCCTCCGGTATTTCTATTATTTTTGGAGAAGTCATATTATCTCCTCTCGTTTATTTTAAACTTGAAATATTTTTACGGAGAGAAAAATAATAAAATTCAAAATCCTCGTCTTTCATTATTTGATAAAATTCAAATATGAAAATCGGAAAATCCCCAACTCTCTCCGAGGGTCCTTGAGTTGTTTAGGATTTCGAGGATAGCAAATGAAAATGCAATAAAATATGATATGCATGGATGACCTGTGTATAACATGCCAAATTGAAAATTTGGGATGTTACATACTTGTTGTCTCCCTTCGAATTTGGCCATTGTTGGATCCTTTCCCGCTCAATATTTGGGGAGAGGACTAGGGCCTCTATAAATAGGACTAGCCACCACCATAGGAGGCATCTCATCTGGGGACGGATCATCCAAATCGTCCTCAACCACACACAAGTTTACCAAGCACAAGAGCACCTCTCCTCAGGAGGCTGTTCTTCCCTTGTAACTGTTCATCCTCAGCCCAAGAGGCAATCCAGCCCACCCCACTGGAGTAGGGTATTACACCACATCAGTGGCCCGAACAAGTATAAACTCTTGTGTCTCCTGTTCTGCGAGAACGATCTAGGGAGAGAGAGATTTTCGTGCGCACACGAGTGTTCGAACCTCAAGGGTTTTGCCGGAACCCGAAATCCGACAGCACCCCTCCTAAGTGGGGCCTCGGCAAGGACATTTATGAAGGTGTGTTTGCGCGTCAAGGGGGACCCCTGTGCATCACGACTCAGGAGCCTAACTGGCCACGTAGCCCCTCACCCCTTGGTCCCGTCCTGGCGATCCGGACGGTCCAACGGCGGCTGAGGTATGCATGGTTTCAGGCTCTGCCGACGTAGAACACTAAGGCCTACTTTCGCATCTCCTCCTCGCAGGCTGTTTGCGCGTCAAGGGGGACTCCTGAGCATCACGACTCAGGAGGCGAACGGGCCACTTAGCCCCTCACCCCTTGGTCCCGTCCTGGTGATCCAGACGGTCCAGCGGTGGCTGAGGTATGCGCGGGGTCGGGCCCTGCCGACGTAGAACATCAAGCAAACGGGAAGGAGGTCGCGGAATCTTAACAAGATATTACAAAACATGTTGTTCCTTAAACAACAAACAGAAGTTTTAACGCCTCCACGAGGCACGTCGCAGGAAAGTTCGCAGGAAAGTAAAAGTACGAAGGAGCACCATCGTTCACCAGCGAGCCTCCTCTTCAGCCTTGGGCGCCGTCGTCTGGAAGTGCCCGCTCGTCTGCAGTGTTGCCGTCACCCGTGCCGTCGGCCTTGGTCGAGGGATCGACGGCACCATCAGCTGGAGGTGCGGGGTCGATGGCAAGGAACTTTTTCAGCAAGGCCTCCTCCTGGCCCTTCACGGCTTCTACAGTGGCTTCGTAGTGCCCCTCATCGACAGGCTCGAGTAGGACACCAAGGTCGGCGTTGAGGTCGCGAAGGTGAAGGTGGCTGAGGACCCGCGTCAGGGCCGATGAGGAAAGTGCGCGCGCTTCCCCCTCCACCATGGGGCCGATTCCGTTGACGACGTCCTCGAGCGCCTTGACGAGTTGAGGAAGTAGTTGGGTGGGGCCATCGTCATCAGTCACCAAAGGCTTCTCCAAGCCCTTCTCATAGAGTCCCCACAGCACCTCACGTGATCTCTCCTCGAGGGACTTGAAGGCCTCGCGATCCTCGGCAAGAACCTTCGCCTTGATTTCCAGCTGGACCCTCTCCGCTTCCACCTCCTTTCTCCAGCTTCTTCAGGCGGTCACGTTCCATGGCCTGCGTCTACTCCAGCTCAGCATCACGGCAGGTCACTGCTTCTTCTTGAGCCTTCACCTTCTCCTCCCGCACCTCGAGCTGGCGATCCACGGCAGCCCGTACTTTGCGCAGGATCTCTAGCTCGACCTCTGCCGCCCTGCAGTGCTCCTTGGCAGCCTTGGAATCCTTGAGCGCCACCTCGCGGGCGGCCGCGGCTTGGTCGACGGCCCGCTTGTCCTCCTCGGAAGCTGCCACGGCCTGGCCTAACGCCACTCTGACAGACTCGTCAGAGTGCAGCCAACCTGAGATCAGCTCCAGGCACCCCCCCACCAAGCGACGATCCGTGCCTTGAAGGTCACCCCGAAGCCGTGTCAACGCAAAAGGAGCCTCCTCCAGAGCGTCGGGCGAAGCGGAAGGATCACGAGCCAGCGGTGCGACAGGAGGAGGAGGCAGCGTCGTCACCAAGATCTGGGAGCTGATGATAGCAGAAGAAGAGGCCAGGAACCCCTGGGCCTGTGGGACCTCGGCCGGCTAGCTTAGAGTGGGAGCCTCCGGAGCCAGCTAGGCTGTGGAGGTTGCCTTCTCCTGGGGTTGGTCCTCCGGGCCTCGCGAGGATGACTGAGCTGGAGAAGCATGGGCGCCTTCTCCACCCTTCTACGCCGGAGGAGGAGCGGCCAGGCCAGGCTGCTGGGCCCTCGAGGGTGCGGCCGCTCCCTCTCTCTTCTTCTTCGCCGCCAGCGTCGGCCTGGCGGTGCAAGAGAAGAATGTCAGGAAGGGACGACAGAAGCAGGAACAAGAACAAAATTGGGACAAGGTGCTTACTGGTCCACAGCGGCGTAGTCCCGCGGCCTCTTCAGAAGCATGGAGCCCGGGGGCCTAGCAGCCTGGGGCACCAGTTTGCAAGTTCTAGGAGCAGATGAGACCGCGGCAGCCGGCCCAGCAGCAGCACCGGTCAACGTCAGATCAAGGGCGCCACCTCGGGAGGCCAACGCCGACCTGCTCTTCGTCGGAACCCCGGTCGACGGCTTCTTCAGGGGGTGCCCCTGGACCTCGTGGTGACCCCAGCAGGGGCCTGGGACTCCCTCACCGGATGGACGCTGGCCTCGTCATCATCAGGAAGGGCGTGGAGGAGGTCCGCCGCAACAGTGGAAGTCTCCCCCTCCCCCTCCAGGGTCGCCTCTGAATCAGGCCTCTCCTCCTCACTGGAATCGCTAGAAGAAACCAGTACTGGGGCCACCACCTCCATGGTCTCGGAAGGCGCTGGCGGCACGAGCCCGCGCCCATCTAAGACAGGCATGGCGGCGGCTACCTTCTCCCCATCTGGGTGGCGGTACAAAGGAAAATGGGAGTCTCGCAGTTACCCCAGATCATCCCCGACCAGGAGGCGGATGGCCGCGCCCAGCTCTTCTTCGGGCAAGGCATCCGGGCGCAGACGGAGGTCGTCCCCCTTGTCCCCAAGCTTCCACAGGGGGCGCGAGCGTGCCTGGAGCGGGGCTACGTGCTACGTCAGGAACTCCTTCACGATCATGGCCCCCATCAGCTTCTCTGCCTCGGGTCGTCAGGCTTCAGGTCGGCGGTCATCTTCTCCAGCACCTGCTTCGCCCGGGGTCGGTGATCTTCGCGTGGAGCCACCTGTCATGAGGCGAGGGCATCTTCGTCGGCAGCACCAACAGAGGGTGGACACATTTGGCGTCCATCAGGACCCACTTGCTCCTGAAGCCCTCGGCCTCCTTCCCGGCCTTCGAAATCGCGTTGGTCCCGGTAGCCGTGACGAAGTTGGCACACCCCGAGCAATGGCCCTCCTTGAGCCGGAGGTAGAAGAAGTGGCGAAGCAATGCCACGGACAGCATCACCCTCACAAATGACTCGCAATAAAAGGCGAAAATCGATAGGATGAGGGCGGAGTTGACATGGAAGAAGTCAGAGAAAGGGGGGACCAACCTGCGACAACATTATTAATGAAGAAGTGGTAGAAGGTACTGCCTGAGGGCTCCAGCTCGGCGGAGCCAGCCCAAAGCATGGTCTTTCCCCCCTCATAGGTGTTGTCCGCCGTCATCAGGAGCGTGGCGGCGAGGTTCTTCTCCGAGATGCTAGGCGCGCTCAAGGCCGGCTCGTACCAGGAAGGCTAGTTCGCGGCCTTCGCCTTATTGGACGCCATTGACTACAGGCTCAGAGAGGGGTTCGTGTGGATCTAGAGTCCCTCGGGGCGAGAAAGAGAAAGGGGATCTGGAGCAAGGCGAAGGAAGGCAGTGAAGGCTCTGCAACATGCACTGGCCTTTTGTCAGGTGGGGACGGTTGCCGAGGCAGGGGGAAGCGGAGACGCCCACGTCCTGTCAATCGCCATGCGTCTGTAACGCCCAAGATGCGGCTATATCTCCCACGTGTCGAGGCACGACTTAGAGGCATAACCGCATTTTGATCATTACAAGTTGGTAATCAGAGCCATCCCTGACTTAGGAGCCCCCTGCTTGATCGAATCGCTGATGTTGTTGAGTCTAGAACGAAACTTTTTTGAGTATTAGGATTAAATATATTGGAGAGTAGGATTCTTTTTACTCATCAGCCCGTTCGTCTCTCTGGTGAGGTCTCCTGACGTAGATGTTTTGACTTTCCTCTCCTCATTTTCACTAACAAATTTTTTTAGGATCACGCGGGTATCTTGCGATCATTCTGATATTCTTGTGACGAGAACATTGTTCTTGGTGCCTCCTGACATTTAGGGGTTGGGGCACTGTCCCGGGGAGTTTAGCTCTGAGGTGTCGTCGTCACAATTTTATCATTACAATTCTGGAATACCTGAGTTCGCCGACATCGAAAACCTCTTTTATGCAGTTAGTGGTGAGAAAACCTCGACGCCGCCCAGTGCTAGGGCGGGAGTTCGGGAGTATTGCCTTAGCTCGTATAACAGATGCTTTTCGAAGGTTGAGGTACAGGATTTCCAGAGTTTTCTTGGTTATGTGTTGACAGATGGATACAGTTGGAGCGTAGGGCTTGTTAGTTGTGTGATATATATTGTGCCTCCCTATATCCCCAACACCAGATTACATAACCAAAAAGTTTCGGGAGTTTATAAGTGGGAATTCAAGTAGCTCCTAGAATATGTTTCCGACAGATGCATGATATGGGATTGGGTAAATCCCTATCATATGTATTTGTTCCGGCTTATTCTGCAAGCCAAATCTTTGTTTTGTTTTGAGTTGTGGTATTCAAGTTGCTTCAAGTCAAGTGTTGATTCCATACCTTTTCCTATGCGGTGTTCTCATATTTCTATGGGAGTACTAATCCTTTTATTCACGCCGAATGGTCATGCCAATTCTATTCCAACTGATGTGCTTCTCTTCAAGTGGATCCGATCATTTTCAACATCCACAAGATCAATTCTTGGGTTTTCTCAATGGTGTCTGTTTCATTCATCCCAAGTTGCCTTTGTTTTTCCCGCCCTCCCACCCTTTTCTTCAAGGACTCAAATTTCTTAATCAAGTATCCATCTTATGGATGTGAAGTCGCTCCATTCTTTTCCGTCAAGGTGACTCTCAGGAAGATACTAACGGAGCTTCAAGTTAACCATTCTTCATCTCTGGTGGATTCAATTCAAGCTTTCGGTGTTGATCATATTCCTTTCCTTATTTCAAATGTTTTCTCATGCCGGTGCACCCCCTAATCATTCACCTCTCACTATTCACTTGTTCCGAAGCACTGAAGATATCTCGAAGATTCGTGTTTCCACTCTGCATTCATTCAAGGTCTTTCGAGGATGTTATCTCATTCAAGCCATTTAATTCAACCGGCGCAATGTATCTTTTAAATCGTTCAACGGTGTATCTTTTGAGTGGTCCCTAACCCACAGGTCTTTTCCCAGGATCTTACCTGACTCTTCTAATTTATCCAGAGTGATTCCCAAATTCTTTTCAAAGTGTGACGTAAGAATGGATTCCATCAGTCATATTCCTTCTCCAAGATCGCTTTCAAACATTGTCATCGTTGGTTCATCATTTCTATTCTTCATTGTTCCGGAGTGGCTCATCAATTGTCATGGTGGTTCTCATCATCATTCTCAACACTCAAAGATGTGTGGTTCTAGCTTCAGGCCATCATCATAATTGTTTTTCGATTATGATAATTATTTTCACCTATCCGGAGCAATTCAGGAGACTTTTCAGTTTGATTCTCTGGAGCCATTATCGCAGAATTACTCATTCCATCTTTCACCTATCGTTCTCCAAATCTTACCGGTGCATCATTCAAGTATTCTCTAATCAGCTCGTGATCTCTTCGTTCACTTGTATCTAAATCCCCTCAAGTATCTTCTTTCGTTTTCCAATTCTTCACGGTGAATTGTGCCTTTGCTACTTTCATTTTGAATTCTTGTGGTGGTTCAATCAAGATTCCTCTTCCTATGTTCTCATATTAATTTATTCGTTGTTTCAATCCTACCGATGGTTCGTTGAAGACCTTCTCAAGCTTGCACTATATCTCTCGTAATCCTTTCTACGAGAATAAGTAGTATGCCAAATCCTTTGCTTGTCAACAATTTAAGGTGATGAAGGATAAGCATAATTTAATTCTTATTCTTGTTTCATCGATTGAATTCAATTCCTTATTCCGGAGGTTCATCAAAATTCTAGGTTTCAATTGCTTCATCTTTTATTTTCTAGAGTTCCAAGTTTTCTCTCGAAGTTATGATACGCCAAGCTATACTCTAAAAATAGACATGGTGTTCAACACATGTCTTGTTTTGAGGAGTTCAAGCATTCTTCATCTTGCATTCTGAAGTGCAATTCTTTCTATCTTATCTTTTGAGGTGGTGTTATGTCATTTTGATAGTTTCCTTCATGTTACATGATTCACAAGTTGTCAGGAATGAGATATTTAAACCCATCATTTTCTTCCTTGGACTTATCTTGGTATAGATTTCACCTAAAGGCTTCCATTGGGAATGTTGCTAATTGTGGTGCTTATCAACGATCCAAGTTTCCTCTTATCCTCTCGATGAAAGAAGTTTTCATGTCTTCGTTCAACTCAAGCAATCAATTGTTTCAGTTAGTGGCATGATTTCACCTCAAATTTTGAGAAGTTTTCCATAAGCCCACTACAAGATTATTCGTTTCGTTATAGGTTTTCCAACTACTCCGTTATAACCTTCTTGGAAGGGTGCTTTCCAAGCTCATTTGTGGCAGGAGTTGGCATTTTCCTCTCCATTCTTTTATTCCAATGATCTATCTTCTATTCTTTCTTCCGGAGGCATTGTGATGTTGCACTCTTCACTCATCATCTCGAATTGTGAGGACTGTGTTCTTTTCGTGCTTATCCATTTAACCGGAGTGTGGTGTTCTACTTTCAAGTTAATTTCATCTTATCAAGTTTTCCTTCTCTTTTCTACCGGAGTGCTGTCCAAATTCTGTCATTCTTGTTCCTTGGCTATATAATTATACCGGTGTGGTCATATTCCTTTGGTTCGTGAAGCTTTTATTTCATGTCTTTGCACCCCAAGGTGTTCGCAATGTTCCTTGTTCCTCTTTTCTAACGGAGTGTTTTCAACTTCGTTCATCTCCGTTGTATTCTTTTCTCATAATTGTTTTACATCACAAGGTTCATTTGTTTCACTCGTTTGTACAAGAAGCCACTTAGTTTACCTATTCTCTTCCTTTTCTGCTTCTCTCCGGTGCCATCCTAGATTTCGGGGCGAGATCCTCTTGTAGTTGTGGAGTGTTGTAACACCCCAGATGTAACATTTCCCAATATTGACAATATACCAACTTTGAAGATGATCAATTCCATTTTGGGCTCCTTCATTTTTGGGGTCATTTTGTTGTTCTCTTTCTAGCATTATTGTTGGTTGCCATGTCATCATCTTATAGTGCATATTCATCTCATGCCATCCTTGTCATATTGCATTATTCTTACTATGTCATGGCATCATGGTCATTGTGTGGTTTTTTGCCTCTTGTCTTTTACATGCTCAACATATGCCTTGAGGTGCTCATAATGTTGTTCTATGCATCATCACCTTCTCCTTCCTTCTTTTGGCAAGTACCACATTCCCTTCTCTTTTAATGTTCATCTTTGCCTCATAATTCAAGCATCGTGTCACTTACCTCTTTGCCAAGTTACACCTATTTTGGAGTTGATTTGGTTAGGTTCAAAAATGCCTCAGGTTTGAATTTTATTCATACTTGTTTTATTTTTCTATCTCTAAAAATGCCCAACGCAATTTATTAAAATAGGGTACAATTCCAGGGTCTTGATGATATTCTCATATCTCTCATACACCTCTCCTTTCCCCCATGTGCATTTCTCTTTATTTTTTCTGTCTGAAGAAAAAGAAGAGAAGAGAGTAGCAGTGCAGGCCCCAATCACCGGAGCGCACCACTTGCGCCTTCTTCCCCGAGCCGGCCCAGCCATCCACCCGCACCGCAGCCCAGTCAACCCACGTGACCCGCAAGCGACAATGCCTTCGTCCTCCTATACGGCAGTGCATCGGCCGTGTCCATGTCGACAAACCATTTGATTTGACGGACGTCTGGCGCCCTAGAGGCCTATAAATCGTGCCCTAACCCTAGACCTAGCCTCCCTCGTCCACTTCCACCCCTCTTCTTCTCTCGCCGCCGCCTAAGTAAGGCTCCACACCCTCGCCGTCGCCGCGTCCACCATGGCCCGAGCGAGCTCGAGCTCGTGCTCAGGATAGCCTCCCGCAACCTCCCTTTAACGACTAATATCACCTCCACGCTGCCATGGATCCTTCCGGACGTCGATCCACGCCAAGGGTCGCCAAGTTCGTCGACTTCTTCTTCCTCTACTCCGCCTTCTTCACGGACAGCAAGTCCGCCGGAGTACCTCGTCTAGTCTCCGTCGATCTACCGCGTCCCCGGCCTCATGTCCTTGTCATAGGTGCACTAGGTGTACCCAGCTCCCCCTCTGCTCTTTCCTATCGTCGAACGCTCCCCGTAGGAGTTTCTAGAGTCGTGCGTTCGTCGTGTTCCTGGTGCTCTGGCAAACCCTGCATTTTTTTGTAGTTGTTGTTGCTGCCGTAGCATGCCCGTGTGTCCCCGCTCTGGATCCCCTCTGGCGCGCCTGCCGCTTCCATGCCCCGCTTCGCCGCGTCTCCCGCTGCAGCTCTCCCGTGTCCTCGTCGCTCGCTGCCTCGCCGGCGCCATCGTCACCATGGCCGCAAGTTCGACGAGCTCCTTCCCACACGCACACCCACACATGCGTGCACATTCCCTTCCAGCACCGCACGCACACTACCCTGCTGATCCCGCACCCCTGCCGCTACCTCCTGAGCCCTGCCGTCGCCGCCGTTGCTTGCCGGCGTCATCGGCGTTTTTCTCTTCTGCCCAGGAGAGGAACCCGTACCAGGAGAGCTTACCTCAAAAGGAGCCAGCCTCCCTCCTAAGACGAGCACACGCATAGCCCGACTTGTTCCCACGCCGCGTCTCCACCCAGGCGACCCATGTTCGATCCCCCGCGGGCGCAGATTAAACCCCCTTTTTTTCCTCTTCCGAATGAATCACTGGCAGGGTGGCCCCACGCATCATTCTCACTAAGAGGGGGTAGCCCCCACCTGTCATCCCCCTCCTCTTTCTCCTTTTTCTTTTATTTTTATTTCCCAACGAATATTCCATTCCTGGCATATAGCATCTTTCCAATTCGGGCAATACCATTTCTGGATGTTTGCAAATTTGGACATTGCCAAATCTGTCTATTTAATTTTAGGGCAGTATATCATTCTAATCATTTGTGTTGTTTTTTCTACAGTAACCTAGACATATTATATACTCCTTCCGTCCCAAAATACAAGGACGTTTTTAACACTAGCATATTGTCAAAAACGTTCTTATATTCTGGGACAGAGGGAGTATGTTTTTGGGGTAGAAAAATCCCACCAATCCAATGGTGGCATTAGTTTCTGCATTTGAGCAAGGTTATGAACATGTCATTTTAAATCATGATGTTGTTTTGTCATTTTCGTGTGATTTAATTCAAATATGCTATGAGGTTGTTTGGCACATGTATAGCTTCATTTTCATGCCTACTCCATGCTAGAATTTATTACATGTCATTCAGTGTACTGTGATAAGTGCCATAAGCCTGCAAAGTTGCTATCATGATCTGTTTCTGCCATGTGAGATTTTCCACCAAGTCTGAAACCAGTTTTATAACAATTGCCATGTTTGCATGGGTGTTATCATCATTTCTGTAGGTTTTTGGATCAAGTTCAATAAGGGAGTTTTGTTAAGTGCATTTAGTAATATCATTCCATGTTCTTTCTTAATGTAATATGTTCCTGTAGCATATAGTTTACTAGGATTAAACTTTGCAACCTGATGCTGTTCTGCACTGATCTGTGAATTTCTGCAGTCTGTTAAATTGTTATATTTTGCATTTTTGCCATGCTGTTTTAGACTTGTTCTAGGGGTTTCTAGCTGTAGCCCATTGTTCATCATTTGTAGAGCTTCATGTGTACTTTATGATCACGTGCTTTGTTGCTCCATTGGAGTTCTGTAGCATAGTTTCTTGTTGCATTCTAAATGCTATGATGCTGTTAAGCGCAGATTTGCATCATTCTTGTTTTGCTTGTCATTTGCAAACCGTGCATCCGTTTCCGGTGATGCTTATATCGATTTTGACCAAAATCACCCCATCTTTCCAGCGGCATGCTTGGTTTTCCAAGTTGATGCCTTGTTCACATTTTCCCTTCTGGAGCACCCATATGCATTGCACATCATATCTTGCATTTCATGCCATGTCTTGCATCATGTTGCTTGTGCATTGCACTGTGATTGATTGTTGTTCCGTTTCTTGTGTTCTTGCTTTGGGTAGGGCCGGGAGACGAGTTCGTGAATGAGGAACCTGTTGAGTACGTTTACGAGGAGCAAGCTGTTGACAACTCTGAGAACATTGCAGGCAAGATGACCAGTACCCCTGATATCACTTCGCGCTACCTACCACTTGTTTATCATCCCTCCCATATTGCCATGTCAAGCCTCTAACTAGGGATGGCAATGGGTACCCATTACCCGCGTACCCGACGGGTAAAAACCGTATTAGGGCAAGGGTATGGCATAAAAATTTACACATGGGTATATAAATAGGAAAGTATTAAACCCATCGTGTATAGTGCGTACGGGTATGGGATATCATAACTCATAACCGTGTACCCGTAGACCCACAAAAAATATGTTAAGTGGGCATTCACTATTCGTTTATATAATTTAATTTGACACGAAATGAGTCTAATCCCCTAGCCATTGACTACATGAGTAGCCCACATTGGCAATAGATACATGGTAACATGGAAAGGAACCATGTAATGGCAGAAAGAATCCCATAAATCTCTCCTTCTCTCCTAGATTAACGTGATTAGGTTGATGGTCAATAATGAATATGTGATCACAACCCATATTTAGATAGATATCCTCCTCATCTCCTCATCTCATATCGTCTCCTCACCACCTCGTCCATTGCTAGTCGCTGCCTCCACCTGCTCAACGCCTCGCCGTTGCTAGCGCCTCCAGTCGCTCGGACACCATGGACCTTGCAGATGAGGAACACGGCTTGCGTGAGGACGGCAACCAGAAGAAGCAAATGCAGCTCACATTCATGTGGATTTAGTCTGAGGACAGCGACCACCATGGCTCCACGACAGCCAGGAGCATGGCACGACAACCCCAATCTCGTCGATGGATGGAGCATTGATCTTGTAGGCTTTTTAAATGGATGAGGTGATGCATTCGTGCATATAAGCATTGATTTATGCTTATACATTATGTATACAGTATATAGCTATCGTGATGAATATGATTTTTCTATATATAGAAGATATTCGAGATGTAGAGATGTTATATAAGTACAAGATTTCAGTATGTAGTGTATTATGTATATATGAGCATCGTAATTTTAGTTCTCATTAAGAATCAAGTATTATATTCAATAGACTATATATATGAATCTGATGTCTATTTTGTTATTTATGCTCCTTTTGAAGTAGTACAAATTCAGCAGCCAAGTACATGTTGCTTGTGAATATGCCAATGCTACATCTGCCCCAATGGATGAAGCTGGACATCATGTTGTTCTTTCTGATGATTAATATGTACAGGAGGAGGTGGAAGAGGTCAACAAAGTGCACAAACAGAAGATATTTTCTAAAGTTTGGCTAGAAATGAAACGAAAGAGTTGAATGATATCTTGTCGATTATGACTACTTGTTGCTCAAGTTGATGTGTGCACACGGGTATTTTTGCCCGTGGGTACCCATTTACCCTGATGGGTGATGGGTATGGGGAAAAAGTGTACCCGTTGACGGGTATGGGTATGGGTAATGGGTAAGCTCAAGGAGGATGGGCAAGGGTATGAGCTAACTCTAACCGAACCCAAACCCGGCTGGTGCCATCCCTACCTCTAACCCACCTTCCTAGCAAACCGTTGTTTGGCTATGTTACCGCTTTTGCTCAGCCCCTCTTATAGCGTTGCTAGTTGCAGGTGTAGTGTAGGTTGTTCCATGTCGGAACATGGATATGTTGGGATATCACAATATCTCTTATGTTTAATTTAATGCACCTATATACTTGGAAAAGGGTGGAAGGCTTGTCCTTTTGCTTGGTGTTTTGTTCCACTCTTACCGCCCTAGTTTACGTCATATCGGTGTTATGTTCCTTGATTTTGCGTTCCTTATGCGGTTGGGGTTATGGGACCCCTTGAAAATTTGCTTTGCATAAAACTCCCCCCAGCAAGGCCCAACATTGGTTTTCCATTTTCCTAATAACAACTAAAACTTGCATAGGGAGTAATTAACCCGAGGATTCTTAATCAACCCCCGGGCCAATGCTCCTCATGAGTGTTGGTCCAAACCGGGCAGACTGCGGGGCCGCCTCAGGGAAACCCGAGGTATTTGGTATATACCTGTAGGCTGACCCATCCAGACGTGGCCTGTGACGAGATATGCGCGGCTACTATCGTGGTGTTTCAAGACGCCGGTAGGTCTTGCTGGACTTGTTTTACCATTGTCGAAATGTCTTGTAACCGGGATCCCGAGTCTGATCGGGTTGTTCCGGGAGAAGGAATATCCTTCATTGATCATGAGAGCTTGTGATGGGTTAAGTTGGGACACCCCTGCAGGGTTTTAAACTTTTGAGACTCGTGCCCGTAGTTATGTGGCAGATGGGAATTTGTTAATGTCCGGTTGTAGAGAACTTGACACTTGACTTAATTAAAATGCATCAACAATGTGTGTAGCCGTGATGGTCTCTTTTCGGTGGAGTCCGGGAAGTGAACACGGTTTGGGTTATGTTTGAATGTAAGTAGTTCAGGATCACTTCTAGCTTCGCGACCGTTGTGTAGCTTCTCATCTTACTCTTGTATTCGTATATTAGCCACCATATTTTCTTTGTGCTTGCTGCAACTCCACCTCATAACCTTATCCTACCCATAAGCTTAAATAGTCTTGATCTCGCGGGTTTTGAGATTGCTGAGTCCGCATGACTCACAGATACTACCAAAACAGTTGCAGGTGCCGATGATACCAGTGCAGGTGATGCTATCGAACTCAAGTGGGAGTTCGACGAGGACCGTGGTCGTTACTACGTTTCGTTTCCTAATGATCAGTAGTGGACCCCAGTTGGGACGATCGGGGATTTAGCATTTGGGGTTGTCTTCTTTTCTTTTGGATTTGTCCGTCTTCGGACTACGTATGTACTCTGAATGATGTATGATTTATTTGATAATTATGTGACGTTGCGATTGTAAGCCAACTATTTATCTCTATCCTTGTTCATTACATGGGATTGTGTGAAGATGACCCTTCTTACGACGAAACCAAAATGCGGTTATGTCTCTAAGTCATGCCTCGACACGTGGGAGATATAGCCGCATCTTGGTCGTTACAGCGTCAATCAAGGCCGCAGGTGGTTGGGACCCATGGCACTCCGCACTTACCCTTTGGCTTCGCCTCGAAGCCAAGTCTGAGCGCTCCTTCGGCCCGGGGGCTACTGTTGGCGTCCTGGCAACGGGGGTACCCAGACTTGCCTGCCTGCGGCCCAGGGCATGGCTCCGCCAACGGCCTGGTACATCTCACCTTCAGCAGCAACCACCCAAGACCCTTGCGAGGGGCCAAGCCTCACGAGGCGGACGACACCAAGACCTCCTCAGGGGCGGCCTCGCTAGGCTAGCTCCAGAGGAGAGGAGATATCTATGCAAGGGGCACCTCGCGAGGTCCGCGTGACGTGAGCCATGACGACCAAGGCCAAAGGGCGCTTAGCAGCGCAGAGTACTGCTTTCCTCTTCGGTGCTAAAGGGGCAAGCGCAGACGAGGAGTCCCGAGGCATTAGGTAAATGTTTCCATATCGGTGCAACAAGACCAAGACCAACAAGAAGGCAGGACAGAGGTCACCCCGGATCCCACGGCAGCATCACCACCAGAACCTTTGGCAGGCAAAGACCACCTGTTGTCGGGATAGCTTTTACTAGTTGTCTCCCTTCAAAATTCGCCGTTGTGAGATCCCTTCCCGCCTAACATTTGGGAAGAGGACTAGGGCCTCTATAAATAGGACTAGCCACCACCGTAGTCAAGGATCGGCTCATCTTGGATCGGATCCACTCCACCAAGGCCATCTCACCGGCTCATCAAGCGAAGAACACCTCTCCTTAGGAGGTTGTTCTTACCTTGTACTATTCATCCTCAGCCTACAAGGCAATCCACCACAACACACTGGAGTAGGGTATTACACCACAACGGTGGCCCGAACCAGTATAAACTCTCGCGTCTCTTGTTCCTTGGGTTCAGCGAGCTAGGCCTTGAGATCGTTGCGAGAGCGAGCTAGGGAGAGAGAGAGAGATCTTCATGCGCACCTGTAAGTGCATCTAGTGCCACCCCTAGTTGGTTTTGGAGTATTGACGACAAACCTGGTTGAGGGACCAATGTGTTTGTGATAATTGCAGGATAACACAGGTAGTAGTTCCTCACTGATTCGGTTTACCTACCGGAGATGACCCCTAAAAATGTATGAAGACATTGAAGACAAAGGTGGTATGTGAAGATATTCACATTGAAGACTATGACATGAGAAGACATCACGTGAAGACTATGGAGCGCGAAGACTTAGTTGTTTTGTTGTTTCCTTTTCTTCTTTGTTGAGTCATAGGAACCACCGTACTGTTAAGTGGGGTCCCAGTGAACAAAGTCAGAGTGACTGAAGTGATGCTCAACCAAATCCTATGTCTTCGAGCGAAGACAATGAGAGCAAATCTTATCCAGAGCTGGATGAGTCAGCTTTACTTGTAGCCCAAGTCAAGCTGCCGCGTGTGTTTGAAATCTGATCGTTGGAACACGTGTCAGTTCCTTAGTGACCCAATGTCATTTCGGACAAATCAAGCCTGGTTGCCTAGTGGCTATAAATAGCCCACCCCCTACACCATAAATTGGTGGATGCTCAGAGTTAGTGCACGACTTTTGTCGTTTGAGAGCGACCCGCCTCCGAAGCTTTTGAGAGAGAGAAATCCTTGCTAGGACAAAGCCAAACACCCAGAGCCAAAGAGTGTTAGGCATCACTGAAGTCTTTCTGTCCGCGTGACCTGAAGACTTGTTACACTTGAGGACTGTGAATACTCCAGCCGGTTAGGCATCGCGTTCTGAGCATCCAAGAGTCGTTGTGGATCGCCGGTGAACAAAGTCTGTGAAGGTTTGGAAGTCTACCTTGAAGACTTACCAGAGTGATTGGGCGAGGACTAGGTGTCCTTAGCTCAAGGGGAATAACGTGAAGACATGGTCTTCTGAGTTGAATCTCAGCCTCCCTAACTGCACGTACAGCTTGTTGCGACAAGAATCGAACTGGTCCAACAACTCATGTGTCCTCACCAAGTGACTGGTTCTATCCTCTCCCTCTCTTTACTTACAGTTTGTCTTCATGAAGTCATTGCCTGCACGCACTACCTGTTTGACTTCACTGTGTGACTAGTATCATTGTTTGGCTTCATACTATCTTCCTTCCTAATTTTTTCTACCTAGCTGCTATTAGTCTTCGTGCTTTCACTTCATTGAATACTTGACTATGGCTTGCTTAGTATAGTCTACCTTCCGCTACATATCAATAGGTCAATTTCTATTGTTTGTCTTCAAAACTCTCATGTTTTGAAGACTTTCATAAAAATCACGTATTCAGCCCCCCCCCTCTAGTCGATAACTAGCACTTGCAATTGGTATCAAAGCAAGGAACTCCCTTGTTCTATGTGATTCGGTTTAACCACCTGGAGTTTTAGCTATGTCGACTGCAGGGATAATCAAAGTCTCCGCTGCTTGCCCCGTCTTCGATGGGCCGAAGATCTCATCGGAAGAATAAGATGCACATGCATCTTGAAGCCATTGATGTCGACCTCTGGTATGTCGTCAAGAATGGTGTTCCCAAGATCGGTGAAGGTGTCACCTCGCCGATGTCAAGAAGTTCATTCAACTGGATTCTATTGCCAAGAACATCATCTGTGGTCATCTGACCAAAGGACAGTATGGCCGTGTGAGTGCTCTGGAAACGTCGAAGCTAGTTTGGGATTGGCTCTCCAAGGTCAACGAAGGCATCTCAACCCAGAGAGATCAAAGGATCAGTGTTCTTTGCAACCTCTACAACCGCTTCAAGAGAAACGACAATGAGAATGTCCAGCTCACATTTTATTGCCTCACTGACATCACAAATGAGCTTCGTGCTCTCGGCGCCACTGAGATCACCAAGCATGAAATCGTCAAGACAATACTGAGATCACTTGACAGCTCGTTCGACACCCTTGCCCTGATGATACAAGAACACCCTGACTTCAAGACACTCGATTCGTCTGATATACTTGAGAGGCTCAACACACATGAGTTCCAGCTATCTGGGAAAAGAGATATCTATGGTCCCAACTACGGCCGAACTAGTGCTTTGAAGGAAAAAGTTGTTTCCTCATGTGAAGAAGAATCTGACTGCGGTTCTGATGATCCTGAAGACATTGGAAAGGAACTTTCTATGCTTGTGAAGAAGTTCTAGAAGTTCACTAAGAAGAAGGGCTTTAGAAAGTCTTCACGATCCAGCTCAAGAAATGATGAAGCTTCCACTCATGACTACACGAAGAAAACATGTCACAAGTGCAAGAAACCTGGACACTACATCTCTGAGTGTCCACAGTGGGACAATGAGAACAAGAAGAAGAAGAAGAGCAACGAATATGATTCTGATGACAAGAAGAAGAAGAAATCCTCAAAGTCTTCTTCCAAGTCCTCATCCAAGTCTTCATCTCATAAGAAGAGCTCATCTGGCAAGGCTCGTGCTTTTGTTGGCAAGGAGATGGATTTAGAGAGGAGTCTGCTTCTGAGGAGGCGGAGGTGGAGTCTGAGAAGGAGTCCGACCCTGGCGTTGCAAGTCTAGCTCTAGCTACAACCTTTGTTGCCAAGTCCATCTTCAACATTGAAGACAATGGCCCCGTCACCAACGCTGAAGCTAATGACAAGGACGACTCTGCTCCCACCTACTGCTTCATGGCACGTGGTGCCAAGGTAAAATCACACGATGCTTACTTTAAAACATCAAGTGAAGATGACTCTGATTGTGAATCCAAACCCAGCTACAAAACAATTGCTAAAATTGCAACTGAACAACATAAAAGCTATGGAACATACTCAAAAAGTGTTAGACAAAAGCGATGACCTGTTGGACGCTGAATGACCCGTTCTCAGTCCTTAATTGAAGACATAAAAAAATCTTCATGTTAAGTACCAGGAACTTGAAAGTCGTCATGAAACGCTCTCAACCACTCATGAAAAGCTCTCCTATGATTATCTTCAAAGGAAACAAGAGCTTGAGAAATTGAGAGCGGCTCATGAAGATCTTCAAAAAGAGAATGAGTCACTTCACGCTCAACAGATTAGTTCCGCTCTCGAAGGATTTGAACCACCATGTCTAAAATGCCTTAAGCATGATAATGCTACTTCTGTTGCTGAATGTTCTACTGCTGCTACTATTGCAATATCTTCAACTGTTGATGTGGTAACTAACCCCTCTGCTGAGGATACCACTACTATTGCTGATGAAAATGCTAGGTTGAAGACATTGCTTGAAACAGGGATGTACAAAAGTCTCGAAGGGCATCGAGACATCGTGCGATGTCCTCAAAATAAGATTACGAACCGAAACCCTAGGAAAGAGGGTGTTGGGTTCGAGAGGAAAATGAATGTTGATGGCTCCTCTTGGAAGCTTTGAGCAATACCCCAAAACCACATGGGTTCTTTGCAAAGGGACCTTCAGTGGATCCATCCACCTTATCTGGCTTCACTTGTGCTAACCCTATTATCATTGATGAATCCTTTGATGCAAACTATAAACTGTTTAAGAATCAGAATGGTGAAGTGTTTGCCAGGTATATTGGTACTACCTGCAGGAATGGACCACCTATGAAGAAGATCTGGGTTCCCAAAAGTTGTCTTGAGAATCTTCCTGTGAATGTCACCATGACACCGCCTGGGAAGAAGACAAATCCCAGACCAAGGGCTTCATATGGTCCAAAGGCTTCATACAGACAAAGGACTCACCTGAGTCACCCTAACGCCAATGTTTTGCAGGGAAACCATACTCAGACTTATGAATATGAGTGTGTTTCTTCAAACCGCTATGTTCATAAAACTAAGAACTATTCTGCTTATTCATATGAGCACTATTCACCTCCTGCAAGGCTATTTGCTAGGGCTTCAAATCCGAAGTTCTCAGATGCTGCACTTAGACTCATTGCTTCTAAGCCACCCCTGAAAATGTGGTTGGTTAAGAAGAATTAACTTTCTTTTTCAGGGAAAGGTCTCTAGCCGGAAATCAAAGGCGTCTGATGCTATTGCTGGGGACCTAAAACATCTTGTTGGGCGCAAGATCAAATGCCCAAATGGTCTTACCATGTATTTTGTTCCTGAATCGCTTGCCAATCATCCTATCATTCCTAATCTTGATCTGAGCTTTGATAATCCTCTTGTCCGTCAAATGTTTATGCTTCACAATACTCTTGGTGAAGCATATCCCCCAAACTATACTGAAGGGTATGAAACCTCATGCTTCAGAATGGATCATGGACAGCGGATGCACTAATCATATGACTGGCGATCGAAGTCTTCTCATGGACTCAACATTACGTCCATCTGACAAGAGTCACATCACATTTGCTGACACTGGTAAAAGCAAGGTATTGGGTCTAGGTAGAGTTGCAATCTCAAAGGATCAGCACATGGATAAAGTGATGCTTGTTGAATCCCTTGGTTTCAACTTAATGTCAGTCTCAATGCTTTGTGACTTGAACATGATTGTGATATTTGGAAAATATCGTTGCCTTGCTTTAATGGAATCTGACAAGTCTCTAGTCTTTGAAGGGTACCGGAAAGATGATCTGTACATGGTAGATTTCTCAGCAGGACCACAGCTTGCCGTATGTCTTCTTGCAAAAGCCTCATAGTGCTGGCTCTGGCATCGGAGGCTACGACATGCTGGCATGAGGAACTTACACACTCTCACAAAGAAGAAGCATGTCATAGGCATCGAGGGCATCAAGTTCAAGAAGGATCACTTGTGCGGTGCCTGCGAAGCTGGAAAGATGACTAGGGCCAAGCATCCCTCGAAGACAATCATGACGACATCTCAACCCTTCGAGCTACTACACATGGACTTATTTGGCCCTACTCACTACTCTACTCTCACTGCTACTGCTTATCTCTATGGCTTCGTCATTGTTGATGATTATTCAAGATATACGTGGGTGCACATAATTCTCTACAAGACTGAAGTGCAGGATGTCTTCAGACGCTTCGCCAACCGTGCCATGAACAACTATGGTGTCAAGATCAAGCATATCAGGAGTGACAACGGCACTGAGTTCAAGAACACCGGCCTCGACTTTTACTTGGATACATTAGGCATCACTCATGAGTTTTCTGCTCCGTACACACCTCAGCAGAATGGCATCATGGAGCGCAAGAACAGAACGCTCATTGAGATGGCAAGGACAATGCTTGATGAATACAAGACTCCAAGAAAGTTCTGTCCTGAAGCTATTGATACTGCATGTCATGTCATCAACCGTGTTTATCTTCACAAGCTTCTGAAGAAAACATCCTATGAACTCCTCACTGGTAAGAAGCCAAATGTCAGCTAGTTCAGAGTATTTGGTGCTAGGTGCTGGATCAAGGATCCACATGACACTTCAAAATTTGCACCGAAAGCACATGAAGGTTTGATGCTCGGTTACGGAAAGGATTCGCACTCCTACAGAGTCTTCCACCTCTTTAACTATAAAGTGGTTGAAACTATGGATGTGCGGTTCGATGAGACTAACGGCTCGCAAAGAGAGCACCTGCCAAATGTGCTAGATGAAGCTCCACCTAGTGAATCCATCAAGCTCATGGGAACTGGAGATATCATACCGTCTGAAGCACAGCCTGAAGAGGAACTTATCATTTGTGCACCTAATCAACCAGAAGACAATGCTCAGCCCGAAGACAATCCTCCCAACGATGACAATGATCATCAAGAGCAAACTCTTCGTCCAGTTCATCCTCGTGTTGCAAATGAAGTACAGATTGAGAAGATAATTGATAGCATCAATGCGCCTGGTCCACTCACTCATTCAAGAGAAACACAGCTAGCAAATTTATGTGGGCACTTTGTTTTTGTCTCAATACCTGAACCCAAAAAAGTTGCTGAAACCTTCATGGAACCTGAATGGATTCAAGCTATGCAAGAAGAGCTTCAACAGTTCAAGCTAAACAATGTCTGGGAACTTGTCAAGCGTCCTGACCCCCGCAAGCACAACATAATAGGCACAAAATGGATATATCACAACAAAGAAGATGAGCATGGTCAAGTTGTCAGAAACAAGGCTCGTCTGGTTGCTCAAGGATACACTCAAGTTGAAGGGATTGACTTCGACGAAACATTTGCTCCTGTGGCTAGGCTTGAAGCTATTCGCATATTGCTAGCCTATGCAAATCATCACAACATCCTGCTGTATCAAATGGATGTGAAGAGTGCATTTCTTAACGGAAAGATTGAATAAGAAGTGTATGTTTCACAACCTCCTGGCTTTGAAGATCCAAAACATCCTGATATGGTGTACAAGCTAAAGAAGGCCCTGTATGGCCTCAAACAAGCCCCTCGCACTTGGTATGATACACTCAAAGACTTCCTGAAGAGCAAAGGCTTCAAACCTGGTTCCCTGGATGCCACACTCTTCACGAAGACATATGGTGAACTGTTTGTGTGCCAAATATACGTGGATGACATTGTCTTCGGCACCAACCAGAAATACAGTGATGAATTTGGACACATGATGCAAGAGCAATATCAGATGTCCATGATGGGTGAGCTGAAGTTCTTCCTTGGTCTTCAAATTCGTCAGCAAAGCAATGGCATCTTCATATCTCAAGAGAAATACCTCAAAGATTGCCTGAAGAAGTTTGGAATGCAAGACTGCAAAGGGTACACGAAGCCAATTCCAACCAAGAGTCATCTGGGTCCTGACGCCAATGGTAAAGAGTTCGATCAAAAGGTATACCGCTCCATGAATTGTTCTTTACTTTATTTATGTGCATCTAGGCCAGATATTATGCTTAGTGTTTGCATGTGTGCTCGATTCCAAGCGGCACCAAAGGAATCGCATCACTTAGCTGTGAAGCGAATTCTTTGATATTTGGCTTACACCCCAACATTAGGATTATGGTATCCAAAGGGCTCAGAATTTGATCTAGTTGGATTCTCTGATGCTGATTATGCTGGTGACAAGGTGGATCACAAGTCTACATCAGGCAAATGTCACTTTCTGGGACGATCACTTGTCTGTTGGTCTTCAAAGAAGCAGAACTGTGTATCGCTCTCCACCGCTGAATCTGAATACATTGTCTTTGGATCTTCTGCGCCAGCTTCTATGTATGAAGCAAACATTCAAGGACTATGGCACCCATCTGAAACAAGTACCACTCTACTGCGACAACGAAAGCGCCATCAAGATTGCCAACAACCCAGTTTAGCACTCGAAGACAAAGCACATTGAAATTCATCATCATTTTCTTAGAGATCATGTCATGAAGGAAGATATTGATATCATACACGTCAACACTGAAGAGCAACTGGCAGATATCCTCACAAAGCCCTTGGATGAGAAAAGGTTTTGCAAGTTGCGGTGTGAGCTAAATATCTTGGAATCCTCAAATGTCCTGTGATTAGGCACACATCCTAACACTTGTGCATGTTGATGACTTAGATTTGCAACACACGAAGTAAAGTATATCTTCAATCAATGAAGACTTACACTCTAAGTGTTAATACATTAACGCGGAATTTGACTTCGGAGCGCCACGATAATTTTGCGTTGTGTCTGGGTCTAGTACTTCCTATATGGTGGGTAACGCCACCACCAAATTCTTCTGTCTGAAGTGTTTTGCTCATGGTGTTACATTTGCTATGTCTTCGCATTTGGTTCGTCTTCAATTTCAACATGTCTTCATGATTATCTTCACTATGTTGATTTGGTTGTCTTCTGATTTATACATATATTAGTGTCCTGTCCTCTACAACATTCACATATAGCTATGTCTTCTCATTTGAATCTTTTGAACTAAGTGAATGTGATCGGATCCTAACCTCTCTATGCTTTCTACCTCAAACTCTAGCTATCCAAATCATATGCATTCTGTTGGCACTGTCGAATGTCTTCTCTGCGTCCTTGTCAGCAGAAGATACAGAGACAAACATTAAATCTGTTTTAAATGCTCAATTCTTATTGCCTGAAACCCGGAGAAGCCGGAACGACCATCCGACAGTCCAGGCGGGCGTGGGAACGTGGGACAACTCCCAATGTGTTGCATGTTCGCCACGTGTCCCTCAGATGTGAACCGCCAGGGGCACCTGCGTAATTGCACTGTGCCGTCCCTTTCCCTATAAATGCACATCCAATCGCGGTCAAAATCTTTCTTCCACCTCTCCACCTCGACAAACCCTAGCGCCACCGCTAGCTCTTGATGACGCCGGCGACGAAACGCTTAGCTGCCGCGACCTCTCCGACGTCGTCTTCATGCCGGCCGCGGACATCGTCTTCTCCGCCGCCGCCGTAGGTGTCCTCCGTCGCCAAGTTAGGGCACGGAAGATCGAACTGCTCAGCCTCATCTTCTACTCCGTCTGGCAGTTCATCATGTGGTAAATTAAAACCCTCTTTTTACCATCTTTTTGATCCTATAGATTCATCCTTTCTACCAAAAGTGGTTTCTGCCTCCACAAATTTGGATCTATCCTGTCTGCATCTCATATGATGCCTAGTATATTCACTTATGCTTCACACATAGTTAGATTCCTCACTTGTACTTATTCTTGGATTCGTACAAATCTAGAACTAACTCTCAGCATATAAGTGAATGTCTTCGCGCTATGAGGTCAATGTGTTCTAAACTGATTTATCTTCAAAATCTTCTGAGAATGCATATGACCTGTTCCCCTTCCCTTGCATATCTAATGCTGTCACAGCTACATGTCCGTGGAAGAATCCCTTGGTTCTCACAGTCTGCATTCATTTGCAGAATTCTTACAGCATCACATCAACTCTCCCGAAGCCAGTTCTTGTCTGATCGAAGATGTAAGCGATGTTGTTGAAGCCATTCACCGAACCTCATGGCAACAGAGAAGTCTGCAAGGAAGGGTGGCAGACAGCGCCGTGGGAATACATCAAGAGATTTGCCTCCTGACCTCTATGAGCTGTACAAGACAGATCCGGAGGAGGACTACAATCAACAAAAAACCCGAATCCGATGGATTCAAAGATATTGGGCAGAACAATGGTACAAGTACAGGTTCATGACCCAGGAATATGCTGAGAAGAATGCCATCAAGCGACCCTGGGGAGACATCTTGTACGAAAATCTTCCTCCTGTGTCCGTAATCGAAGCCATTAAACAAGGATTCTACCCTTGCATGGTCCGTGGACCACAGCCTGCAGATGCCGACCCATCTTCATTGCTATGGTGTCGTGAGACAATCTGTTCAAGCGCAACTTCCAGTTTTCCAAGAACTCAGCCAAGGAAAACAAGAAGTCGCGGGGATTAGACTTCAACCCAGGTCCCTCTGCTCCTCGTGCCGATGGCACATGCGAAGCTGAACCCAATCTTGTTGGGCCCTTCTACAATCTAGAAGGTCTCATCACTCATATTATGGTTCAAGACGTGGATCAACCTGCAGATGACGCTGATTCTGACGAAGCGCCTGCACCACCGAAGCCTAAGAAGCTGAAGAAACCTAAAGGTTTGAAGCTTTCCCCTGCACCAAAAGCTTCGCGGGTGAAGCCTCTGGCCACTGCTCCTCCTCCTGCACCAAGTGTGCAGTCTGAAGATCTCTCACGCATCTCCAAGTCTGAGAAAAAGAAGAAGAAGCCCAGGCACACCAATGGCCCAGCTCTGACCCCCGCTGCTGTTCTGAGGAATGAAAACGACGCCATTGATCTGTCAAGTGACGAAGATCTTGCTGATGACGCTCTTGGGCAACTGATAAAGAGCAAGCAAGAGGCGGAAATCTTCAATGATTTGCCCCTCATTGACGTGGAAATATTGAACAACTTCATTGATGAGTGGTTTGACACCCCCAATCTCAGCTTTGACGATCTGCAACTTCCCATTGGCCTAAGCGTCTCCTTCCATGGAGCCATTGCTCCTGAGCTGGCTCTTGCTCAGAAAATTGTTGAGCTGAAGCATAAGATCGATTATGAAAAGGCTCAGTTCAAGAAGCACATGGCCAAGCTCAGCATGGCAGACGTCCAAAACTTCAAGGTCATGCTGCATGAGCTCAAGGAGGCATTTCACAAGAAATGTGATGAAGCCAAAGGTTCTCGTGAGCGCATGAAGATTCTCGCTGCGAAGTGTGTTCAAGCTTACAATGAAGCTGAGAACCGCAAGGCACTTGGGCGTCCTGGCATCAACCCTAAGATGGCTGCCAAGCAGAAGAAGAAGCCATCTGTGGACCAAGCTGAACCATCCAGTCGGGAAGAACCTCGCATTGTCTTCCCAGCCAGTATGACAGGTGTGAAGCCTAAGGTCCCGATAGTGGTTTCAGAGCTTCAGAAGACAAGGGCAGCTAAAGCCAAAGCTAGAAAGTGCAAGACCAAGAACACCACTGATGATGCTCCACCCACCAAGAAGCGCAAGACCAAGAAGAGAGATCGGGCTGCTCCCACAGAGCCCATTGTAGTTGAGCCAATTTTTGTTGCTCGTCCTGAATCTGCACAACAAGAACGTCGAATGATAGTTCATGAGCCTGCTTCCACAGAGGCTCCTGAAGCTGAAGACATTCCAGCTGTTGACCCCACCGCAGCTGAAGACATTGGTCATCAAGACAATGTTGAAGATGATGAAGTCCTTCCTCAGATCGCGCACAATGCGGTATCATCGCCTGTTCTTACAAACAGCAAAATCATCAGCATTGGTCGTCCTTTGACGCCAATTGCTCATGATGACTCATGGGCTGATCACCGTCAAGACTCCCCCCGTCAAGCAGAAACACTAGTTACTCCCCCAACTCAAGTCACCACTCCGGTGCTTGAAGATGAAGACTTGTGGCCCAAGCAACTCCATCTCCACAAGCGTCGCCAGCGTTCCGCAGGCTTCGCAAAGGACCAAGGCCACAGGTCACTCTGTCAAGTGTTCCAGAAGGAGAAGAGCGCCAATCAGTTTCACCCAAGTATTTCCGGAAGCCTCTCCAACTGTGAACAACCCTGAGTCTGAAGCCAAAGCGGTTGAAGATATTCCGGCTGCATCAGCCGATGACCAAGAAGAACCAAGAGAAGAAGAAGAACGTGTTGCTACACCCCAACCAACCAAGTTGTTCTCGAAGAAAACATGTCTGACCCTCCAGCTCCTCAAGTGGAGGTTTACAATACTGAGGCGACCACCAACACTGAAGCCAATGACGTTGTCATGGCTGAAGCTAATGTGGCGCCTGAAGTCAATGTGGTGCCCGAATGATAGCACTTGAAGTCAATGCTGCACCTGATGCAAATCTGCAGCCTGAAGTCACTGCCACTGCTCCTGTACCGCCTCCCAGGCCACATACTATCGAGCAAGCATACAACTATGGTCAGCTGGTCAATGTGAGTTGGCCTATTCTGGTTCCTCCACCTGCTGCTGGTCCGCAATTTGATTACCATGTCGAGCACATGCCTCAGGTCCAGAAGCCGAAGCCAAGACTGCCCGGGTTTCCAGGTACTGCCACTTCACCAGGGTCCTTCAATGCAAATGGCTTCATTGCGCACAACACTTTCTTTGATAGCGCCAAGAACCCCTACTCCAAGCCAAGGATTTCAACTGATCGGTTCTGGAGCTATCAGCAGCGCAACAATTATTCTTGTGTTCTTTATGACCAAGGGCGCATCTTCCCTCATATGCGTCTTGACCGTGAAGCCATTACAGGATTGCCATGCCTTGAAGAAGCCCTTGACTGCTTCTGTGATGCTGGATTGCTGAATTTTGTGACTGATAAGGAGCATTGGAATGAAGAGCTTCTGCTGCAATTCTATGCCACCCTCCACATTCACGGCTACAACAGGGATCCGAAGACATGGGTCCTTGAGTGGATGACAGGCAACGTACACCATGAAGCTAAAGCTCTTGACATTATTGAGCTTACCGGTCTGCCCACTTCAGGTGAATTATATGAACCTACTTGTCAGCTTCACCGCAATGCTTTGGAGAGCATCTTTCGGAAGCCAGAGCCCAACATGAGCCAAATGCTGAGCATGATGAAGCCTCTGCCACATGACGCTGATTACCCAAAGGAGTTCTTTATCGAAGACCTCGAGTATCTGCCCCGCACTATTTATCATATTATCAGGCAAACTCTATGGCCAGTCAAAGGACATTCTTCAGTAGCAAAACTTGAAGGAGCAATGAAGACTTTGGTCTTTTATATCTTCAACCGCATCAGCTTCAATGCTCAAGACTTCTTTATTAGGCAGTTGGCTGCATCAGGCTCTGATCTCTTTGGACTGAAATTCTACGCTCCATGGGTTATGCGTCTTATCAAACTTCACTCTGCCGTCAACTATCAACCTTCTGCTCGAAACCATATGATATTTTTGCTAGAGGTTGATATGTCAGTTGAAGCCATATACCCAGAGCCTGCCAAGGAGCCCATTTATCTTCACAACGTTGATCACCAAAGCTTCACGCAACCCATTTAAGGAGTCCAGGCAGTCACCCGTGTTTATCCGATGGCTGGCAATACACGCTTACCTCACCGTGCTCAAACTGAAGCCACTGAAAGCACTATTGCTCAAAGGCCTCGGAAGCGATCTCGTGTTCTCAATGATCGAGAGCTTCTCGTTGCTCTGCATCAGAAACATGATAAGCATCACTACTGGCTGAAGCGTCAGATGCAAAGCCTCTTGGTGGATGTCAATCGCATTCGCAATCTTGCCACCAAGAATGCCTTTGTCACGCATGAAACCTGTCGGAGGTCCTGGAAGAGTTTGACATTGCTGAGTGCTGAAGCAAATCTTCAAGACGTTGGCTTCACTGAAAGATTCAAGTATTACTCCACTCCTCCAAGGAATGTTGTCTTGCGTGGAACTCCCTCTCTTGAAGACTCTGATTACACCTCCTCAGCTGCAACGGTGAATGCCCGAGTAATAGATGATCAAGATGATGCTACCTCACCACCTCCAACTTTAGCGCGTATCGACACTGCACCAAGTTCTTCTGCACCGCCAAACCCTGACGCCGACCCTGCATCTTCTCCTACTCCTTCTGGGAACGAGTAGAGGCTCTATGTCTTCAAACCTTTTTGGTCCTTACTGACAAAAGGGGGAGAAGCATATGAGTTGATAGTCTTCAAGCGGGTCCATATGGGTGGTTTCTTTATATTTTGCGTAGTGTTTACAACTCTCGCTTTTGATACACTTGGTTCTTTGAGTTGAAACACTTAAAATCGATGGTCGTCTGCTACTTTGTTTGCTATTCTGTGATGCGATGATAAATTCCACATGTGCAATGATAAATCCCGCATGAAGTCATATTGCAGACGTCCAATTTTCATTATGCATGTCATTATCTTCGTTATATAAAATCATGCATGATGAATTGTCTTCATAAGTTGAATTGGATCTCACAAGTACAACCTGCCATGTGCATTTGCATTCCAAAAGCAAATTACTTATATGCACATCTTCACGGGGAGCCTTTTGCTACTTATGAAGACAATACATTTATCCTTTACAATTTCACATACTTTTATCCGTGTTGAAAACTTCAACCAGTTTGTCATCAATCACCAAAAAGGGGGAGATTGTAAGTGCATCTAGTGCCACCCCTAGTTGGTTTTGGAGAATTGACGACGAACCTGGTTGATGGACTAATGTGTTTGTGAGAATTGCAGGATAACACAGGTAGTAGTCCCTCATTGATTCGGTTAACCTACCGGAGATGACCCCTAAAAATGTATGAAGACATTGAAGACAAAGGTGGTATGTGAAGATATTCACATGAAGACTATGACAAGAGAGGACATCACGTGAAGATTATGGAGCATGAAGACTTAGTTGTTTTGTTGTTTCCTTTTCTTCTTTGTTGAGTCATAGGAACCACCATACTGTTAAGTGGGGTCCCAGTGAACAAAGTCAGAGTGACTGAAGTGATGCTCAACCAAATCCTATGTCTTCGAGCGAAGACAATGAGAGGAAATCTTATCCAAAGCTGGATGAGTCAGCTTTACTTGTAGCCCAAGTCAAGCTGCCGCGTGTGTTTAAAATATGACCGTTGGAACACGTGTCAGTTCCTTAGTGACCTAGGGTCATTTCGGACAAATCATATCGGGTTGCCTAGTGGCAATAAATAGCCCACCCCCTACACCATAAATTGGTGGCTGCTCAGAGTTAGTGCAGGGCTTTTGTCGTTAGAGAGCAACCCACCTTCGAAGCTTTTGAGAGAGAGAAATCCTTACGAGGACAAAGCCCAAACACCCAGAGCCAAAGAGTGATAGGCATCACTGAAGTCTTTCTGTCCGCGTGACCTGAAGACTTGTTACACTTGAGGACTGTGAATCCTCCAGCCGATTAGGCGTCGCGTTCTGAGCATCCAAGAGTCATTGTGGATCGTCGCTGAACGAAGTCTGTGAAGGTTTGGAAGTCTACCTTGAAGACTTACCAGAGTGATTGAGTGAGGACTGGGTGTCCTTAGCTCAAGGGGAATAAGGTGAAGACGTGGTATTTTGAGTTGAATCTCAGCCTCCCTAACCAGACGTGCAGTTGTCACAGCAACTGGAACTGGTCCAACAAATCCTGTGTCCTCGCCAAGTGACTGGTTCTATCCTCTCCCTCTCTTTACTTACAGTTTGTCTTCGTGAAGTCATTGCCTGCATGCACTACCTGTTTGACTTCACTGTGTGACTACTATCGTTGTTTGGCTTCATACTATCTTCCTTCCTTATCTTTACTACCTAGCTGCTATTAGTCTTCGTGCTTTCACTTCATTGAATACTTGACATTGGCTTGCTTAGTGTAGTCTACCTTCCGCTGCATATCAATAGGTCCATTTCTATTGTTTGTCTTCAAAACTCTCATGTTTTGAAGACTATCATAAAAATTGCCTATTCACCCCCTCTCTAGTCGATAACTAGCACTTTCAGCACCCCAGAGTTCGAACTCAAGGGTTTGCCTGAACTCGTAATCCGACAGCGACCAGTCCCCCCTGTCATCGTGGCGGTATAGCGGGGTGTAGGCCCCGGGGAGGTCCCCTAGGTCGCCATTGAGCAGGGTGGCCAGGGCCCTGTCCAACTCCTCGCCCGTCGGGCTGGCGGGGCGTAGCCTTATGTCGTCCCTCGCGCCCTGGAATTCCCACAAGCGACTTTTGTGCGACTAGAGCGGCGCCAGGCGCTGCGTCAAGAACTCCTTCACGAGCATTCTCCCCATCAACAGTTTGGCCTCCGTATCTGAGGATATCCTCTTCAAGACGGGCTCCGCCGGGGGATCAGTAAGCTTTGCAGAGGCCAACCTCTCGAGCCACTCGGGCAGCGCTGTCGGCAGCTCCAGGTGCGGGTTGAGACCCTTGGTGTCCAGGAAGACCCAGCGGTGCCGAAAGCCCACCACCTTCTTCCCGGCCTTCAAGAGCACTTACCCCTTGTGGACCACGACAAAAGAAGCGTGAGCAGAGCGCTGCATCTGGTCGTGTAGGTGCAAGCTGAAGAAATGACGAAAGAGCGCCACAGAGGGCCTCACGCCCACGAAGGCCTCGTAGTAGAAGGTGAAGATGGACAGGAGGAGGATGGGGTTGGGATAAAGATGGAGGGAGTGGACTCTGTAGTGATCGAGCACGGCACAGAAGAACTCCGAGAAGAGCGGGATGAGCCCCGCGAAGATGATGTGCAGGAAGAAGGGATAAACTATCCGCGCCAAGGTGCTCCGCTCCGCGGAGCTGGCCAGATCAAGGACTCGCCCCATTCGTTGTCTTCGCCCACTGTCTGCGGGAGCACGGGGTCAAGATGCCCCTCCTCGGTGATGGAGGACGTGTCGAGTGCTGGCGAAGGAGAGGAGGAGGTCGTGGCCTGGACCGCGGGCTTCGACTTCCCGGGAGCAATTCGCGGAGTCACTGGTGTTGGAGAAGGATGTCGGATTTCGGGTTCTGCAGACCCTTGAGAGGTTCAAACTCTGGGTGTGTGTGAAGAACTCAACCTCCCTAGTCTGCCTACTTGCCAATCTCATGGCCTAGCTCGACGAACAGGAAGGAAACGAGACACAGAAGTTTACCCAGGTTCGGGCCACCTTGCGGTGTAAAACCCTACTCCTGCTTTGTGGTGGATTGGCCACAAGGGGCTGGAGATGAACTGGTATAGTGGGAGAACAACCTCTGGAGGAGGAGTGTTCTTGGGCTCAAGTGAGCTTGTGAGGGAGAGGATGATCTGAATGATCCGTCCCCTTCTACGGTGGTGGCTAGGTCCTATTTATAGTGGCCTTGGTCCTCTTCCCAATGTAGGCGGGAATGGATCCCACAACGGCCAAATTCAAAGGGAGACAACTAGTACATGCTATCCTGACAAAAGTAGTCTTCGCCTGCAAAACCCTCTGGTCATGACGCCGTGGTGGGCTTGGCGATGACCTCCGTCCTGTCGTCCTGGTGGTCTTGGTCTTGTTGCACCGGAATGCAAACCTTTGGCTGATTCCTCAGGACTCCACGCATGCGCTTGCCTCTTTAGCACCAAAGAGGAAACTGGTACAGTGCGCCCGCTTGCACCTGCCTGGCCTTGGTCGTCATGGCTCACGTCATCCAAACCTCGCGAGGTGAGGCTTGCATAGAGATCTTTGCTCCTCAGGAGCCAGCCTGGGGAGGCCGCTCCTTGTGGAGGTCTTGGTGTCGTCAGCCTCCCGAGACGTGGCCCCTCGCGAGGGTCTTGACTTGTTGATGCCGAAGCCGGGCCCTACCAGGCCGATGATGGAGCCATGCCATGGGCCACAGGCGAAGTCAGGTACCCCATTCCCGAACACCGGCGAAGCCCCGTGCCCAAAGCGGCGCTCGAACTTAACCCGGCGAAGTGAAAGAGCAATGCTAAGCCAAGGGCCCCAACCGCCAGCAGCCTCGGTTAACACGTGGCGATTGACGGGACGTGGGCGCCCCCACTTCCCCATGTAGCCTTGATATCCGCCAGGCACGGCGGCCACCTGTTGCCATCACAGCTCCTCTTTCATTGCTTGCTGTGCTCGCCCTTGGCTCCTCCACCTTCTTGAGAAAACGCGACTGTCGGTGTTCTGGGAACGGGGTTCCCTAGACTTGCCTGCCTGCGGCCCACGTCGTGGCTCCACTAGCGGCCTGATACGGCCCATCTTCATCAGCAAACACTCAAGACCTTCGCGAGGGGCCAAGCCTCGCGAGGCGTACGACGCAAGACCTCCTCAGGGGCAGCCTCACTAGGCTGGCTCGCGAGGAGCGGAGAGATCAAGGCGAGGGGAACCTCGTGAGGTTTCCCTGACGTGAGCCATGACGAGCAAGCCCAGGCGGGCGCCAGCGGGTGCAGAGTACCAGTTGCCTCTTTGGTGCTAAAGGGGCAGGTGTAGGCGAGGAGTCCCGAGGCATCAGGCAAAGGTTTCCATATCGGTGCAACGAGACCTAGACCAGCAGGACGGCAGGACGGAGGTCATCGCAGAGCCGACGACTGCGTCACCCCCAGAGCCTTTGGCAGGAGAAGACCACCTTTTGTCAGGATAGCTTGTACTGGTTGTCCCCCTTCAAATTGGCCGTTGTGGGATCCCTTCCCGCCTAACATTTGGGAAGAGAACCAGGGCCTCTATAAATAGGACTAGCCACCACCATAGGGGGCAACTGATCTTGGATCGGATCCATTCCATCCTCACACGCACAAGCTCACTGAGCTCAAGAACACCTCTCCTCAGGAGGTTGTTCTTCCCTTATACTTGTTCATCCCCAGCCTACAAGGCAATCCACCACACCACACCGGAGTCGGATATTACACCACATCAGTTGCCCGAACCAGTATAAACTCTTGTGTCCCTTGTTCCTCGGGTTTAGTGAGCTAGGCTTTGAGATCGTGGCGAGAGCGTGAGCTAGGGGGAGAGAGATCTTCATCCACACCCCAGTGTTCGAACCTCAAGGGTTTTGCCGGAACCCATAATCCGACATTTGACATGCCAGGTAGGGGTGCAATGAAGCCTTTCTTCCGTTGATCCATGCTCCGCTACTCCACCACGTCCATGGCGGATGCACGCCAAGCCTGCGCCGAGCGCCGGGCCGCCCTCGCCGCCCGCGTAGCTCAGACAGCTCCTGTCGGCGGGCCTCCTCGTTGTTCTCCACCACCCGCCGCCAACGTCGCCACCGGCCTGGCGGGAAACGAGCAGCAAGCATCATCGCTGCACCCCTCTGTGCGGTGGGACAGCCACACCGCCACCCCATTGCTGACTCCGGCCGGCTCATCGTCCCATGCTTGTCGCGCGCCCACGGACGCGAAGGCTGCGCTGCTCATGGCACGCGAGATCCTGTGCTACCGCCCGGTCGACAACCTCTACGAGGGCTAGCTGGACCGCATCGCCGAGCTCGTCAGCGCCGCTGACGAGCTCAAGTGCTCAACCTACTCCCTACGTCCGTGAAAGACTGTATATTTAGAGATTTACACATTGACCAGGGCATAATTAATGCCCAAAAGTAGCAAACTTATGTGTGCATGCGACCATTGAGAGAAGAAGATTAAATGAAGGTCGTTGCATGCTGTAATTAAGGATAGACATGTAGCCTATACCTAGAGCACAAGTTGGTGCATTAGTCAATCAATATCGATTTAGATTAAAGGCTAAACGCATTGGAAGTGTAGATGTACTAAACTCTTTGTTTTTTAGATGATTTCTTTGCTCTGCCAACTGACAGGTGGGACCCAGAAACCAGGTGAAAATTTAACCAGTTAACAAAGTGCCACCTCGACTATGTGGCCGGCCAGTAGGGTGCAATACGGTGCTCTACGATGAGCTAGTGATCATATAATCACCGCAAAACTATATATAGTGACCGTAAAGAGCGTATTGTTACATACGTTGACGAGTGTATTTTTCTCGTTTCAAATTAAGGCATATTAGCCGGAAAGGACACAGTATGGACTAGTACTAGTACTGCTTTGATGTGTCCTGTCAACTCGCCGAACGAGGATAAGCTTGCTTACTACGCCTCTCCCTTGCCCACGCGCGCGGTGGTTCCCGGGACGAGGAGAGGGTTTTGACTACAGCGCCCTCTCCCTCTCCCTCGCCCTCGCCCTCGCGGTGGACGTGTAGCAGTTCAATCGGTGTCAGATTGCCAGAAGCATAATGTGTACTGTAGTATCATCATTGTTGGACCTTCCGAGGAGGCGAAGAGCCATGTGTAAGGTTCACACGAGTACGAACTGTTGAACCTCCCGAAGAGGCAAAGATCCAAGCGCAAGGTTTTATAGGAGTTGTCATCCTAGTAGGAGCATACTACAACTATAGCCAATGATGCTACTGTATGATGTTGCCACGTCACGTATATCCAAAGTTGTGCCAGCTTTTTTTTCTCAAAGAGTGTGTTGGAGCCCGTGTAACGACCACACAAGTTGCACGTACACATAACACATTTACTAGTAATAAATTCTAAAGGAAAAATGCCAGTATGCCACACAAGTTCATCTCCAATTCACGTGATAAATTTGTGCACGACTAGTCTACATATATTCACAGCGCTACCGTTCAAAATTTACCGTACTCCACTTACACGTTATAGATGGGCTACATGTCCTCCTCCAGGTTCCAGTCCCAGGTGTTCTTCATGGATGGCACGATCCATAGCTGTGGGCAACAGGAATCATTGCCGCAGCTTTCTTGTCCGGTTCCACACGATGGAGACTCATCCAAGCTGAAGCGGCATAAATCAGGGATAGCGTGTTCCAGCATGTCGTTCATTCGGGGGTGCGCACTGAAGACACAACCATGCTTCATGAACGTCAGGCCTTCCATGTCGTGCACAGAAGGTGGCATCCGCTTCACAATGGGGTAGCTGTCCCCAATGAAAAGCGAGTACTCTCCAAGAGTGTTCCTCAGCACCCACGTAGCATCACGGGGGTCGAACTCGGCGCCATTCATCTGGTACACGTGGCATCTCAGATCTGGACACATGGTGATGTACATAGTCAAGGTCCATGCATAATAATGTTGCACTCAAATATGGCGGTCAGTACTGTACAGCAAATAGTACTACTCCAGTGTAGAGGAAGTAAAATAACCGGCTTATTATATATAGCCACTCTTGGCTACATGGATGAGATAGTAAGACATGGAAAAACAAAAATGGTGGCAGCTAGTGGGTTCAAGTCTTCAAGGGCTTAGCTAGCTATACGCGTCCTCCAAGGTAAAAAGTACTCCTACTAGTACGTAAGTAGAGTACTAGTACAACAATGAAAGAGACGGCTAGAGGGTTAAAAAATGGAATCCCTGGGTAGAGGGTGACGGTCCGATCGTGGTAGATTGTGTGACCATTTTGCACATCACTGGTACCATGGGTAACGACTCTAACATAGTTGATCCCAATATGCCAAAGTCAGCTACAAGGTTCCAGGTTTGCAAATGCACATCCAGGATCGGCGATGTTATTTTGATCGCGGGATGACTGGTCCCTGCAAAATAATGGAGTACCATTAGGGATGCAAATGATGGTTTGTGCATTCCATTTGTAATCTCCCGTACCGTAAGATGGCAACCAGATGAAACAAGTCCCCTGGCTTGTCACCGCGAAGATGCGGCCTAGATGGCGCACGACATCTTCGAACGTGTAGGGGTACAAATCTGCCGCCGCCAACATGCGCCAGCCTCTGCCGTTACTGCCTCTTGCATTGATGGCAATCCTTCTGTCGAACACCACGATGAGATAGTAATCGGTGTAGCCGCGTCTCTTAGTCGGCGGGTCCGCAATTGCTATCTTCTTCCATCTCATGTTGGCATCATCATACGTATTCAAGCCCAGCCAGTCCGGAAGGCCGATCCCGATGGTGGAGAAGGGGTCTACCGGAACGGCCGCACTGCTGTGGATGTTGTGCAAAATGATGGTGATATCCGGCTAGAGGTATGCAGGACAATCTTTGTTTTGGCACCGACCCAGACCTATATATAAGACGGTGGGCAGCGGAGAAATTACGGGATGGAAATGGAATAACTAAGTACTACATGATCAAACTCCATTACTGACCTGCTCATCGGACAAAATCCGACTACCTCTCAACATCGGCAACTCTAGCGGAGTCAACGTGCAACCATGGCCAGGGAGCGGTGAACTGTTCGAAGGATTGTCCCATAGAAGAACCTTCTCCTCGAGGACGCAATGAAGACCAACAAGCATGACCTTTTACCAAGCCATTTTAAGCACCATCTTGAAAAAGTTGGTGCAGGAAGCACCAAGTCTTGCGGCGGTGAGGACATCAGAGCGGCGTGCGATTTCTCCTAGAGGATCGTCGTCAAGGTCTCCCAGCCCCGACGAGGAGGAGAACCGCCTGGCGAATCCATGGGAGCAGTGACGAACTGCCTTCTCTTCGGGGGGAGGGGAACTGGCGAGGAGGAGATAAGAGCGTAGTAACCGCAGGGCCTCGTCCCTTCCAACTGTTGATGGTTCCTTAGCGAAGGGGTGAGGCTATTATTTACTACTAGTACTAGCATTATGGGACGTTATGGGATTGCATTATACTGTAAATAATAGCACTACTAAGAAATTTTTGGCACTAGCTAGTAGATTTTGGCGTGGATTAAGAAATTTTGGGTATGTTTTTGCTATTTTTTGTACCGTAACTAGTGTCAAAAAACGTCTCACATTATGTGCCGGAGGAGTACTACTTTCTCAACTAGTAGTGTGATGTACTGTACTTCTAGTATAGTGCACCAGTTTTGAACTCTTGAATCTCAGGGCCAAGCATCTACAGTTGGAAGTGGAGGGTACTACTGTTCTCTAGAACCATCGCTGTACTATCAATGCAGGGAAAAGTACACCTGCATAGTGGCCTAGTGGGTACTCTCGGTGCTCCATTCAGCCGCTCCTCTCATGTAGTTGGCCTACTCATTGCTCCTCTCACGCACACACTAGCAGCCTTTGTTTATCAATGATTCTTCATGGGGCAGAACATTTGAGTTATTTGATACAATGAGACTAGGCTTTTCACTTCCATTTGTGGAGGTGTAATGGATCTCGTCGAACTTTGTTAGTAGTTCCTTGTTTATGAATGAGATGAAGCAAAGCTTTTGCCTCCGTTTCAAAAAAAACACGTCAAGAGGAATTTCTTTTATAGTAGAGCCGATAATGGAGTGAAGTCCATGTGTGCAACGCCACAAGCTACAGAGTACTAGTACAGCACTTTACGCACATAGCCATATTGCACAATTCCCAATGCCCCGCCAGGCTTTTCCGGCTCCTCGGGCTTAATTGGGAGGCGCTAGTTTAAATATGCTACTAGCTGATGAGGAAGCTGCAAGCGAGGTGCGGCTAGGGCGAGCACGCGAGCCACGAGATGCTGGGAAGGAAAACCCGTTCACGTGGCTAGGCTATCTAGTGCACCTAGATTGTGGTGCCGCACGTCCGCTTGAGTTCAAAACTCAAACTACCCGTGTAAAATATTGGCTCGCAGTGAAGTTACTATTTAAAAAAAGGCCGCCGTGCGTTCGGCCGAGATCGAACCCACAAAACGAGGTATACACTCCCGTGACCACTAGTAGTACTCATTGGAGTACAACGCAACCTAGAATCGCCTTTTGTCGCTAGTAGTACATTGTTCCTTACAAGAAACCCCTAACAATGCAAGAAACCACTAATAATGCCAAGAAACTACTACCACTTACATACGTGGCAGACTTAAGATAAGACTACCTTATCAACCATTATACATGCTCTTACCAACCAGCCCTACCAAGAAACGACTACTCTACAAAGTGCCTTTATAGGCACGTTTCAACCCATGGCCCTGTTTGGATACATTTGTTGTCACTCTAACCCCTGCCATCCAAACACCACTTTGGTTAGAGTTAGTTCAGGGTTAGAATCTAACCTCTAACTTAGAGTATCCAAACAGGGCCCATGTTGCCCATTAAGTCAATGCCTTCTATTTGACCGGGCATTATGACTTGTGGGACCTACATGTCAGTCTGCACAAAAATCCCCGAGTGACCTCCTACCTCCGGCCCGTCCACCTAGTCATCCTCGGCCATGGGACGCAGCTATTACCGCCGGCAGAAGGCGAGGTCAAAACCGCTGGCGGTGCGGAGCCCATCTTGCGTCAGCCCGGATATTATGCTGATATTAGTAAAACTGAGAGATGTTTAATTGGTCAGTTAAATGTTCCTACTTTAGTTTCGAAATGCATGTGAGCCACATATGGAGAGACCGGAAGGAATAGTATTTCTCTGTGCGCTCTGGTTCAGCATGGGTGGCCAACCAACATTATATAGAAAGACTTGTAATATCTTCAATCTGCTTGCTCTTCTGCTCTTTTTTAAGATGATCCTCTTCTCTTGCGGTCGACTGGTCAGGGCGAGTTATTCTCCCGTATTATATTTTGAATCTGTTAGGTCAGGTCGACTTGTTCTTCTTTACTATATGTTGAAGCTGTCATCTGCGAAGTATTGTCACTTCTAGAGCTCTCATATTTTGAGTAGTAGGCCACATTATATTAATGCAAACACCAAATTACAGCATTCATGGCACCTCTTAGAAGAATTGCAGAGATAGCACAAAGGGGTTTACAGGGAGGAAGTATAGGATTAGAATCATACGCATTACAAAGATAATCTCACTTGTTTTTATGTTTTCATGCATGTCGGTATTGAACATTATCAAAATGAATATGAGAATGGGCGACGAGAGGAATATTGTGGAACAATCCTTTGGCTAACAAACTTGGCATGGTGGAGGATGGCCTATCTTATTCACCCATCAAGGTGCATGCTCTAACTTGGCAAGGTTGTATTGGTTACATATTTTGCATCGACCTCTTGCATTACTTCTACTTTGTTACAACATCCGCTTAGTTTAAGCATCATATATGAGTATGTGCCATACCTATCCATTTTACGTACCTATTCCATGTGTCGTCATACTATGTTTTTCCGGTCAAATGTTGTTCTTCGTAATAGATGTCCAAAAGGAAGAGGGTGAGTGCAGATCCTCAAGGAGTACAAACTAGGTATTTGGAAAAGGTAGTGATACCTGTTAAATCAGATAGATCAGCAGCCACAGAAAAACACAGGCCCAACTGTAACAGACTTTACCCCTACTCCAGTGGCCAAACCCCTATTAGAGCTGCTGACAACCCAGTGTCAGGTACTGTCTATGATATCAATTCAAAATTTGAAGTCCTAAATTTCTGCATGTGATTTACCTTCTCTCTTGTATGAAAACTAATTTCAGATGAATCTCCTTGCTCAAAGGATCATAGGATCTCACGACAATAATGGGCTCTGCATTGCTCTTGTCAGTACCTCTTGCCCTTTGTCAGCATACTTACACTCATTGCTGTTTGATTATGTAGCATCATTGTAAATGTTCGATTCTTTATCCTCCCTTTGCTTGAAATTATAAGATCTATATTCACTCTTAGATAAATGTAGAATTAACACAATGGTTATGAAGTTTTGGATTGCTCATGTAAGTACCTGTTGTCATGTACTCCCTCATGTCGAATTAATTGTTGATCAATTGGATGTATTTAGAACTTAATAGTGCTAGATACATCCATTTGAGCGGCAACTAATAACGGAAGGTGGTGGTATTACTGTACATGCATCGCGAGATTGTTGATTGTCTAGCATTACTCTGCATCTTATCTGCCCTGCCCTCCACTTTCTCCAAATTATCATATCTACATTTACTCTTACCAAAATGTTGAATAAAGCCAATGCCACTTCAGACGTTGATGTCTGCATTCCTCTTGTCAGTACCTTTTGCCTTGTAACGCTGCACTCAATTAATTGCTATTTGATTATGTATCATCAGTCCGCACCTGAGCTTCATTATCCTCTATTTCTTCCAATATCATTTGATCTATATTTACTCTTTGCAAAATGTAGAATAATGGCAACGCTTATAAAGAATTTTCTTTGGGGAATTACATGAATTATCTTTCCATCAACATGGAGAAGGGCTTTGTCCAGCCCATGTTAACATGTAATGTAAGTTCATCCTTCTCAAGCCTTCAAACTTTGTTCTAGTATAGATTTGGATATGCATCATTTCCTTCGCTGCCGTTTACATCTGATTGGATGTTTGCAACAACTACCAGTTTTAAACTATAGTTGTAAAAACATGTTCCTTATGCAGAACAGATCCATTTATTTGCTGATCTAATTGTGAAACTTGTTACGTGTCTCCTTGTTTCTCTTTTAGAGTCGTATCTCTTATGCCAGGCAGAACTTTAGGAAAGATAGTGAGGCAAACCATCTTGAGGACAGCGAGATGACCCCAAGGTCCTGTCTTGATGAAGACAGTGAGTTGAAGCTACTCACCAGCAGGTGTGAGACAACCTCTGTGTAGTCGCTGGCTCAATCAGTTCAACTTCTTCAGTCTCAACTTAAAGCGGAAAGGCTTACTTCAGCTCAGCTCCGATTTGAAGTCAAAGATGTAATGAACATGTCAGGGGACTGCCTTGCGCACTATGGTGCCATACAGCTAGGGATGAAGCATCTTTCGTTGACACAGCTAAGGTCTCATCAGCTTGTTCGGCTTCTTGCGGAGCCCGAGCTTGCCAGGTCTAGTGCCTTATGAAGTGCTCTCAGTTTTGTATATTCTTTTGTCGGCGCGTTTATATGCACTGGTGGCGACCTTTGATGCCCAGCGTATGTAATACGTGGTCATGTTGCGCTTTATTATCACCGGTAGCGAACTTTGATTCCCAGTGGATGTAATATGCCGTAATTTCTTTATTGTATAGTCTAGGTTTATTCTTTGGTCGGTATGCTGTAACTTAGGCTGGAAGGTTCAGTGGATCTCAGTGTTGTCGGTCTTCAGGCTGGACCGTTACTCATATGGGCCAAAACGTGGGCCTATAATTATCTTGGGCCATTAGCAGGTCTAAACCTATAGTAGTTTCCCGCCTTTAACAGGCCATGGGCTACATATTTACTGTAGTGACACTGGGCTTCATACGGGCCGTAGAAACAATGGGATTTCTACGGGCCGTAAAAACAATGGGCCTTCTACGGGCTGTATCATCAATGGGCCTTAGACGGGCCGTCTGATCGATTGGCCAAACATGGACCAAAAACAAACCGCATTATGGCCGTAAACGGGCTAGAGTTGGAGTCATCCATTCATGGGCCGACCATAACGGGCCGTCGGTAATAGGCCGTATTTGATGACGCTATGAAAATGGCCCAACGTATTAACGAGCCACAAACGGGCCGATCAGAATCAAGGGCTGAATTTGGCCCACAAGCGAAAAATGGCGAACAGCCGTAAGTAACGAATCCGGAAATGAGACCAAGAATAAATAGGCCTTGAGTGAAAGTGCGTTATATCGACTAGAGGGGGGTGAATAGGCGATTTTTATGAAATCTTCACTGAGGAATTTGCTGGTGAGGAAATTCCTAAGCGAAGAACTACTTGCGATGGAATAAGTACTCAAGTAAGCATAAGAGAATGCGGGCATGGTCATCATGGTGAAATGAGGACAATCAAGGAGTCTGAAAGCGTAACACGAGGATAGCACAAGATGAAGACAAACAGGTGAAGAAATTGAACTGAGGAAATTGAGAAAGTCTTGATCAAAGTCTTCAAACACAGATATGAATGAACACTCAACACGATAATGAGGAAATGAAAGGGTTGAGGAAATAGAACCGATTAGGTTGGTGAAGACATTGATTTGGTAGACCAGTTCCAAGCTGTTGTCTCGGTTGTCCGTCTGGTTGAGCGGTGAGTATTTAAACTCGAGGACACAGTCCGGACACCCGGTCGGCGAGCACGCAGCTCAGGACACCAAGTCCTTACCGTATTCTCCTTGAACTAAGGTTACACGGACCTCGTCCAATCACTCGTGGTAAGTCTTCAGCGACTTCCAAACCTTCACAGACTTGGTCACTCGGCGATCCACAATTCCTCTTGGATGCTCTAGACCATGACGCCTAACCGTCTGGAAGAAGCACAATCTTCAAAGGTAACAAGCGTCGGATCCACGCAGGATCAATCTCTTCAGTGATGCTCAATCACTTTGGGTTTGTAGGGGTTTGGTTGTTGGGTTTTTTCTCACTCGATGATTTTCGCTCAAAGTCCTTGGAGGATGTGTTGCTCTCAAATGACAAGTGTCAAGTTCTCTCGGAGCAGCCAACCAGCTAGTGGTTGTAGTGGGTGGCTATTTATAGCCTAGGGAGCAGCCCAACATGATAAGACATAAATGCCCTTCAATGATATGACCGTTAGGTGGATAAGATATTTTGGGACAAATTGGCCAAGAAAGCAGAGTAACAAATGGAAATTTGACTTTCAAATTCCTCGGGGCTATCATGTTCCTCACTTTGTGTAGGCAATCCGCCTTTGGCGAATTCCTAACTCCTCGGTCGAACAAATTCTCGGCGACCGGAAGAGCTTCGTCTACATATCGAAGAAATTGGTGAACTGTATGAGATTTCAAAGGCTTCACTCGAAATGATTGGTAGGTGTAGGATTTTGAGTTGAGCATCACATGGAAATTTTTCCTTAGTATTTCCTCGACCCCCTTTAGCAAAGACGGTGTTTCCTATGACTCAAGAAAGAGAAAACGAAACTACGAAAACAAAAGTCTTCATGCTTCATGTTCCTCAAATGAATATCAAGTCTTCAAGGTCACACCAATTACTTCACTTTCAAAGTCTTAAGAAAGTCTTCAGAATATCAAAGTCTTCAGTCGAAGAACTTCATTTTTAGGGGTCGACTTTCTCTGTAAATATCAAACTCCTCATAGACTTATAGACCTGTGTACACTGATAAACACATTAGTCCCTTAACCTATAAGTCTTCAATACACCAAAATCACTAAGGGGCACTAGATGCACTTACAATCTCCCCTTTTTGGTGATTGATGACAATATAGGTTAAGTTTTCAACAGGAATAAACATATGAAGTGTAAATACTGATATTGAGGAATTTGATTGCAAGATATAGAAGAACTCCCCCTGAAGATGTGCATAGTGAGGAATTTACTTTTGAGGCAATGCACATTTGAAGAGTTGAATCATGGAGATCTCCCCCTATATCTTGTAATTCATACATGCATTTGACATATAATATGAAGAATTTGAAAATGCATGATGAAATATGGTGCTTGATGAAATTCAGCATGCGTGCAATAACATTAATGAGGAACAGGCATGCAGAATAACGCATCAAGAGTATCAGAGCAGCACAATGCATTAATCAGAGCACCGTACTGTCAAAAGTATCAAAGCACCATCGGGTTTAATATTACAACTCGATCCAATAAAATTTTTAGAAGAACGAGAGTTGTAACTTAACAAAAAAATATTGCCCATATAGTAGACCCGCTTGAAGACTAACTCAAATTTCTCCCCCTTTGTCATCGAATGACCAAAAGGATCGAAACTGAGGACTAACGCCCCTGAAGAATTTCAAGGTTATGAAGGAGCGCCAGCGTTGTTGGGGTTGGTTGTCGTAGTAAGGCCTGCCGCAGTGTCGTCCAAGTCTTCATTTTCATCAGTGTCTCGTGATGAAGAATAGGATCTGGCCACCAAGGAAGGAACTTTGACCTTCTTGTATTTCTTCGGAGGAGGTGCAAACAAGTCAAATTCTTCCTTGAGACACATTGTCGTTAGTTCTTCCGCGCTGTAGACATTAGAAAGAACAGCCCAGGTGCGTTTGAAGGTTTCATGGAGGTAGTAGTGGTTTTTCTTCACTGCATTGTGTGTAGAGGTCATGTTGTGAAGAATAGAACCAAACTGACGCTTGAACCATTTATGATTGCGATCAACCTTCTGATGAAGGCGAGGAGTAACTCACGATCAGTCATCACCACAAGTCTTTGTGGGCGTGAGGACTTTGCTTGGCGGAGGTATTGGCGGCAGAGTCATGTGTGGCGAGTCATCATTGGTGGAGTAGGATGCAGCTTGCGGCCCGACCATCCAATGGACGAGTGCCTTCATCGATCACAGCAGTTGCCTTGCCCTTGTCATCAGCTGAGGTAAATGTCCGTTTGAGGACTTCAATTGGACGCAAGTAGCTGCAGTGGTTAAGAGTATCAGCCTTGTAATTGAGTGAAGACCTTTTCCTGATGAATCTCATAATCCAAGGTGCATAAGGCTTCAGCTCAAATGGTGACATAGCAATGTTTGCCAGAGTCCTCATGAAGAAATCATGGAAGTTGACGGGAACGCCATGAATGATATTGAAGAGCATATTCTTCATGATGCCAACGACTTCTTCATCATTTGAGTCGTGGCTTTTGATAGGACTCATTGTCTTCGTCAGAATCCGATAGACAGTACGAGGCACATACAATAATTCCTTGACGAGGAATTCGATTCTTGGGGCCTGCCCTGGCTTCAAAGGCTTCATCAGCACTTGCATATAGTGATTTGAAAGCTCAGGTTCGTTGTACATACAACGAGCACCATCAAGTGGAGGACTGAGTGGTAGGGCACGAAGCAATTCGATTCTTTGGTGCCTTGTAGTGAGTATTTTCGGACATCGATCTAACACCCATGAGTTCACGTCTTGGCGTCTCCGTGATGTGCAGCATTGCATAGAATTGAAGAATGAGTTCTTCATTCCAATCACAGATATCGATGTAGAAATCGAAGTCCCGCATCGTGAAGAACACCGAGGACTGGCTCGAAGCCCCGGCAGAGACTCCATGTCCACATGAGGAATATGTGCATGATCGAAGACTTTGTCTTTGTTGAAGAGCACCGAGGAATAGAAATAGGCTTGTTGGCAGTCGAAACGCCTGTTCCTTATGCGAGCAGAATCATATGGATTGTAATCAGTGAAGAATACATGCTCACTGAAGAAATCTTCAGCCTTGAACTTTTGCTTTGTTGAGAAGGGATTCTTTGGCTTTGGCAGTGGAGTGTCAGTGAGTTGCATCACAACCTCTGGAACCACAATCTCAGGTTCTTCAGGCTGAGGAATTTCTTGTTCCTCTACAGGTGCAATCTGAGGATCTGCAGCAGCAGGTTCATCAGCGCTAGTGGCTGGAATTTCTTCATGGACAGATGAAGTGGGCTGAGTTTCTTCAGAGCCCATTTGAACTGTTGGAGCAGGGGACTGAGGAATCTATTGAATTCGGGTGAAGAGTGGAGAATTTGGATGCTGACTTTCCCAAAAGTCATCGTTCATCACTGGCGTTGTGCTTCCAATGTCCACATCTTCTTCAATTTCCTCAACACCGGCCTCTTCAGCTGTGAACTGAGGCATAGGTGAGGAAATGATTGGAGTTGAAGGGATAGCTTCCACTTCAATTTCTTCATCAATTTGCTCTGACGAAGCAGCAGAATGATCTTCTTCATCAGATCCGCTTGGGATCTCATAATCTTCACCAAAAAGAACAAGGTCCTTTGACGGAATTCAGGAAATTGGAACAGCATCAATAGGATTTTCAAAAGAGCTGGTCATTGGCTTCATTTTCTTTGCAGCCGAAGAATTTGACGCAGCTGACGTTTTCCGTTTCTTCACTGCAGCTCGTTCTGCAGCCTTGGTCTTCTTCACATCAGATGTAGATGGAAGAATTGTAGTTGGTGTTGGCGCAGGAGGAGCTGAGGAATCTGGTTGATTTTCCTCGGTGGCCGATGCGATTGCCCTCACTTGTTCGATTTCTTGAGCGCACCACTAGTGGATGCCCCGGCAATTTCTTCAATGGTGGAATGGAGTCATCAGCCAGGAACTGGCATTGTCTTCAGCAGCCTGAACTTCATCGGCCGGTGGCATGTTCTTCGATCGGTGGTGAGGCTCGGCTGAGGAATATCTTGTTGCGTTGGGGCTGCAACATTGGTGAACTTCTTCGTCAGGTTGACGAATCTGACTTTGGCTCCTTGCCAATCAACATAATAGGAGTTAAATTTCTCGCTGAGGGCTTTGATGTCAGCTTGCATCTTGATAAGTTCTTCAGTTGCCATCTTGACAACGTTTTTCTTCAGCAGTTTCTCCTTTACATCCGCGATTTCTTGATCTCTGGCGTATCAAATTTCCATTTCTCCTCTTGGATGAAATGAGTCAGCATGTGACTTTGGCGGTGTCAACTTGAAGTCGAGCATAGGAGTGTTTGGGTCCTTGTGCGGAGATCAATGTAGTCGAGGATCGCTCTTGGATCAACAAAGCAGCGACATTGGTGTGCCTTTGGCTCTGGCGGCCCTTTCTTGGCGGTCTCGATGATTTCCGCAAGTTCATCATCATCAGCCTCATCATCTTCAGTGGCTCTTGGAAGGCGACCTGTTTCTTCTTGGGACTTGGCGAGGATCTCGTCCATTTGTGGCCTTAGTCTTCATTGAGTCGGGCGGATGAAGAATTTGGTGCATCTGAGGAACTTGATGAAACACCAGAGGCAATGGAGATGCCAGCAGTCCTTTGGCACGTGGCCATATGCACATGTGCAGAGGACTTTGTCGGAACTGCTGAGGACTTTGTAGGAGCTGCTGAGGACTTGGGAGGAGCTGAGGATTTGGGAGGAGCAGGAGCAGCATGAGGAATTGGCCGTGAGGGCACAGCTGAGGAACTTGGCCGTGAGGGCACTGTTGGTGAAGCACTTGGCTTGTGTGCGGGCTTCTTTGCCATAGATTTTCTTGGCTTGACAGAGGCCTCGATGGCAGCAGTGATGTGAGAATCCTCATTGAATTTCCTGACTGCCTCGTTGGCTTGTCTTGCATATTTGGCTTGGCGCTTGGCCCATTCTTCAGGAAAGTCCTCACCACGCTTGATGCTGGTGGGGTCAACTTCTTGACCAGGTGCCAATGGAGCTCTTGGGCATGGAGGATTGAGAGCGAATTTCTTCATGTACTTTGGAGTTACATATCTGTACTCCCTCCATTCCCGTGCCCATCTCCTTTCAATCCTTTGAATGCGCACCTTGCGCTAATTTTTTGTTTTCCTTGCCGAACTCGGCTTCATCAGGTGTGCAATAATCAACATATATTTCCTCAGGAATCTCAAAGGCAGTCATGACCTCAGGTCTCTTTCCTCCTTTCTGTGGCTTCTTTCCTTCTGCCATATTCTTCAGCTGAGGAATTTGAACAATCGAATTCTCTGAAGAAGTATGCAACTTTTCTTCGAGGAACGCTACAAATGAGTTAAGTTGATGAGAACCTAGTGATTCAGCAGCGGACATGAGTACCTGTGAACAGAGTATAGTTGCGAGGAATTTGGAGAGGTCATATGCATTCTCAGAAGGTTTTTCAGAAAGAACTTGTTTGAGGAATTTGACCAGATGAGCCTTGAAGAATTTCACTAAGCGATCTTTTTCTTAGGTTCCAGAGTTGTATAGATCGAGGATCCACACAATTGAGGAATCTTGAAGAAAATCATTGCTTAGAAAGCGAATCAAGAGCATATTTTGTTTGAGGTGTTCATATGTGTGAAGATTTGAAGAATAAACACCTTTAAAGGTTTTCGTGGAAGGTTTGAGAATCAAAGCGAGTAATAAAAGTAACTTTTAATTACCGAAGTGAAGAACACGATTTAACCGAGAAGAACAGATGGGAAGTTCGTCAGTTAGATCTTCCACGCCCTAACTCGGCAGGAAGACAGCTACGCCGGCGGAGTGAAGATTTCATGATCGGTAGCGAAATCGTCGGCGGCGAGGTCGAGGCAGTGAAGCTTTTCCTCACCGGAGACGATGGAGTAGCGGCGGCGCTAGGGTTTGAGAAGCTCGAGCGAGAGAGAGTGGTCGAGTGGAGTAAAGGAAGTGAGGAAGGGGAGAGGGGGTATATATAGCCACGGTGAAAAACTGTTCGCCCGAAGATTTGGGACGAACGTGCCCCTGACCCTTCTCATTCGCTTGACATGTGTCACCCACGTACTGAGAAGTGGAGATAGTGTTAGATCGTGGGTGAATATATAAATCTATCGTGGGATGCGGAACGGTTTGAGCGGCAAAAATGAAAGTTTGGATAAGATCAGTTTTAAAGTTCCGTTCGCAATTTCTTCAGCTGACAAGGACACGGTGAAGATTTTGAACAAGTTTCAAATAGAACGCACATGAGGAATTTGTGAATAGATTGGGTTGAGTATAGCATAAAGGGGGAAGGGTCCGATCACATTCACTTAGCAGAAAAAGCGACTTGAAGAAATAGCCATAAGTGAATCTTTGTAGAGGACATAAACCCATATATATATATATATATATATATATATATATATATATATATATATATATATATATATATATATATATATATATATATATATATATATATAGCCAATGAAGAAAAACGGCAGAAACAGTGAAGATTTTGCGAAGTTGAATGTCACATCCCTAGTTCTGGTATGACCTAGACCAGCTAGTCATTTGTGCATCATGTTTAATTTCCATTTAAATTTGAATTGGGGATTTGTGGAACCCTCAGAAGCATTTCTGGAAATGACCCAGATAAAAATTGCTCCAAAAGGGTCCAAGAAAATGTTCATCTTTGCTCTTTGAAAATATTGGTAGAGATAAATAAATCAAACCAATATTTGCAGGAGCTCATAAGTATTTATTTTGGGCATTTGGAATTAATGCATAATTATTTGCTTTGGATATATATTGTTATATATATAATATTGTCCAAAAATTATGCTAGTAGATGAGGAGCTACGGAATAATACCACTAGCCCCTACAAAAATTGGCATAAGTTAGTAAAATGGTTTAGTATTTTTATTAAACCAAACAAATGTCGAGAAAAATAGAAAGCAGAAGAGGAACTTACCGGGCCACTTACATGCAGCGGGCCTTTATGCAACCAGCCCAACGGGCTGGCCCAGCCGATTAGCCTTGCCGATCATCCCCTTCCTCGCGCCCGGAGGGGCAGGGCACGCTCACCGCCCGCAGCGCATGGGCGCCACGCCACCCGGCCTGCTGCGTGCCCTCCCCTCGGCCTTCGGCCTCCGGGACAACGCCACGCGCCGCCCCAGGCCTCTCTCACTCTCTCTCGTTCCTCCCCCTCCCCTGGATCTCTCTCTCCCACCGTGCCCGAACGCCACCGCCGCCACCAAGCCATCGCTATCAGCGCACTGACCACGGCCTCGCCTCCCCGACGCGCTCCACAGCTCCTCCGCGATTCCCTCTCCCTCCTCGTCGAGCCACGCACCTCCGGACGGCCTCCATCGTCGCCACCATCGTCTTCTTCATCACCGGCCGCCGCAGATCTCCACTGCCCGCGCGTTGCCGTCCGGCCGTCCACGAGCTCGCCGTCGACGCCATCGAATCCGCCGTGAGCCCCTGCATCGATTTCCCCTTCTCCCCTGCCTCCCCGCGCTCTATAGCGGCGCCCTTCGGCCGAGCTCCGGCCGCCCGTGAGCCTCGCTCGGCGACCTCCGCCGCCCGCAGCCTCCCGCTGCTTCCACTGGATGCGGGGAGCTGGCGACCTCTGGTGCCCCAACCGCCCGCTCTCGTGGCCTCCAATGAGGACTCCGCCTTGAGCCCCGTGGTCGGCCCGTGACTAAACGCCGGTGGGGTTGACCGGGTCTACCCCCCAGTTGACCTGGTGTTTGACCGTGTGGGTCAGTGACAGATGGGCCCGGGCGCCCCCTAATTTTTAGTTAGGGTAATTATAACCTCTGTTAATTAACCATGACACTGATGTGTGGACCCCACACGTATGGTTTGACCCCAGTCAGCCGCAATTGACTTGCTGACGTCATGCTTACTTAATGCTGACACAGTAATACAATTTTCTGGATTTATTCTTATTCAGGAATTTCGAGAAAATGCCCAAAAAATCATAGAAATTCAACCGTAGCTCAGATTGAAATAATTTATATATGAAAAATTATCAGAAAAATGCAATCTATCCATCTGTATCAGTTTCATGCATGACAAATCAACTTATACCTGCTGTATAGGTGAAAACATATAAATGGCATATATAAGAGCTTAATTTGGAGTTGCATTTTAACCCTTGGTTCAAATGGACTTCATTCAAATTGAATACTAGTTGCATTAGCTCAAACAGCATCACATCTTCATGCCATGTTCATACATCATATTGTTGCATATGCTTGTGTATTGATTGTTGGCACCGTTCCTTCTCGATAGGTCCTGCTCCGGAGACCGTTCCGGAGTACCCGTCTGTGAAGCAGTGCCTCCCTTGTTGATTTACCAGGCAAGCAAATTCCCTTGTTCATTCCGATACAATCCTACTCTCTCGCTCCTGCTCTCAGTTATTGCATTAGGACAACAACGATGCATCTGCTACTTTGTGCTGCGGTAGTTGAACCCATTCCTCTGCATGACCTGTCGTTGCCATAGTAAATAGTTGAAACCCACTAGCATGTGTAGGAGTTGATTGAGCCATGTTGTGTTCCTACCATGCTATGCCTGCTATTGCTTAGAGTTGTATCAGGTCTGATTCAGTGGGAATGAATTGGGGTGTTACGATATGTTACGATCTTTGAGAGTGAAGTGTGTGAACACGATTTGGTAAAGGTAGCGGTGAGAGGCCATGTAGGAGTACATGGTGGGTTGTCTCCTTTGGAACCGATCCTTAAGCTTGAGTTCTATGTATGTTGTCCAATGACTCGATACTACCACACATTGGGTTCGGTAACTCGGCCCCTCTCGACTTATTAATCAACTTGGTCTCTGTCCAGAGTCGCAACTAGTTTACGGTGTTTGTAGGTAGTGCTATTTTTCTACCAAGTGGCACCCGGCAGGTGGGCTTGGGACAGACTAGGCACATGTGGCCTGGTGTACCGAGTGGCACCGGATGGTGGGCTCGGGAACCTGCACACATCGTTTGGGGCCGTGAGCGACACCCGGCCGGATCTCCTTGCGTATGGAACCCGAATAGGCGATAAACCTAGGATAGAGTCTTGTGTGGTTAGTCGGTCGTGGCCGACACCCTCGCCATGAACTTCGCTTGAAGGTTGCCGAGGTACATGGCGTGTACATGGTGATAAGTGGTGAGAGCGTGTGTGAAGAAGTACACCCCTGCAGGGTTATCATGATCTATTCGAATAGTCGTGTCCTCGGTTATGGACTTCTTGGATGCTTACGTGGTACATAGACAACTTGAAGTGGATACTCTAAAATGCTCAAGACAAGTGTGAGTGCTATGGATGGCCTTCTCGTAGGGAGGCGGGGATGAATCCATAGTAGTGTATTGTGTGGTGGCTAGTGGACTCGTGTGCGCCATATCACCTCAAAGAAGTTCTTGTAGTCGTAGAACAGGATAGCCCTTGAGTCAAAGCTGGCTTGGTTGCAACTAAACCCCACATTACCTTCTTGATACAAATGCATGTATAATAGGATCGATGTAAGTCTTCTTGAGTACCTTTGTACTCACGTTGCTTTATTTATGTTTCGGCGGAGATTTCGGTCTTACTAGTAGTTCCGCTTGGACTTGACGAGTAGCTTGTTACCTCAGCTCACGATCTTGTACCCTTGGGAGGGTCTTGTAGATAGTCGGCTTCTTAGCCTTTTTCTTTTGTAGTTATGCGTACTCGGACATGTAATGCTTTCGCTTGTTGCTTGTATGCTCTGAATGATGGGTCATGTGACCCCTGTTTGTATTAAATGCTATGTGGCTCTTCTGAGCCTTTATCTATATGAGTTTGCGTTATGTTGTGATGCCAGGTTGTACAACACATACTTGCATGTTATGCGTGCGTGTAGCGTGTATTGCTATGTGTGGGATCCGACAACCTAGTTGTCTATCCTTGGTAGCCTCTCTTATGGGGAAATGTAGTCTAGTGCTTCCACCGAGCCATGGTAGTCCGCTACAGCCGGTTCTGGAGTCCTCGCTAGCCCGACTACTGCTTCCTAACAGTTAGACTTGCCGGCATGTGATTCACTTCGCCGTTCTGTGTCCGTCCCTTTAGGGAAATGTCACGGTGACATCAGGAGTCTGCCTAGCCTGCTACAGCCCGGGTTTCCGGGGTCTGTTAACCAGCTGCTACAGCCCGGATTCACACGCTGTGACCGACATGCTCGATGTTGTTTCATGTATGCTGTCCCCGTAAGTTAGTGCCACTTTGGGTTCACGACTAGTCATGTCGGCCCGGGTTCTCTATCATATGGATGCTAGCGACACTATCATATACGTGAGCCAAAAGGCGCAAACGGTCCCGGGCCATGGTAAGGCGACACCCGTGAGAATACCGTGCGTGAGGCCGCAAAGTGATACGAGGTGTTACAGGCTAGATCAGTGTGACTTAGAATCGGGGTCCTGACAGCTTTGGTATCAGTGCCTGACTGCCTGTAGGATTTCCAAGCCAACCTGGTCGAAGTTGAGTCTAGAAATTCTTTAGTTATGTAAGGGAATTGATTGTGGGAAGGAACGTAAGGCTCTTTTTACTTCTTTACCTCATGGCCTTCTGATCTGAGTCATCTTACCTTCCCTACGGGCTTAAGGAACTAGGCTTTCTTTTCTGTCTATCAGGGTCACGTGTTACTACTCCGTAGTCCCATAGGATTGGTTGATCAGGGTCATACCCCGACTTCGAGTACTTCTGGTGTAGTCTGTTTAGTATTATCGCAGAACCTTTGAGTGGTGATGTTGAGTTGTTGTACTACCCCATTTTGGCAGGATGTCTCATTCTGAGCATTTTACTGCCGTTATGCTGCCGGAATTGCCCCAGGAGTTCGAGAGTTACTAATTTCTGTGTCCTACATTTTTCAGTCTGTAGTGATGTTGATTCCGTCCTTGGTTTCGTTTCTCAGGATGTCATCAGTTAAGCGAAGTTCTGTTGCTTGTAGCCAGAACCACGGAGATGGTAGGGATGAGGATCCTCCCGACCAGCCTTCATTGGCGAGTTTATGTTAGAGATGGAGAGGAACAAGCGTGAGTCTAACCGCTTGTTAGCACGTATCGAGGAGAACACCGCTGCGGCAGTTCAAAGTGTCGCAACCATTCATGACTTCATTCGCTTGCACCCACCTACCTTTCATCATTCCATCGAGCCACTCGATGCGGATGGTAGCTACGTAGTATCACCGCATAGCTCCGTTCTGCGAACGTGGCTGAAAGTGACAAGGTCACCTATCCGCATACCACGGAAGGTCTGCTAGTCTTCGGTGGCGAGAACTATGAGGCTATGCTTCCGGCTGGCGATTCCTACCGAGAGATTTCACTGAGGCTTTTCGCGAGCATCACATTCACGAAGCCCTCATCGATCGCAAGAGAAGAGTTCTGTAGTTTCATCCAGGGTAAGATGGTTGTTGATGCTTACAATAGAGAGTTTGAGAACCTTGCCCGCTATGCTTCAGAAGAGGTGTCCACGGACGCCAAGAAGCAGGCTAGGTTCCGGAAGGGTCTCAACCCCAAGTTGCGTCGTGATATCCACCTACATCATTGTGATACATTCCAAGCTCTTGTGAACAAGGCCATTAATGCAGAGACAACTCAGCTCACTTACGAGGAGTCTCGTAAGCACACCCGTGAGTTGGGATCTTCTTCCGGTTCTAGTTCTCGAAGCGCTGGATTTGGATTCGAACTCTGCTCTTCCACCGGATATTCACCGAGGCCATCCCATGTGATGCCTCCCCAGCTCGATCGTATGCTCCACCGGGCCTCTTGGTAGACCGCTTGTCGGTCTTGGGTCCACGTCCAACTTCAGGGATTTGCTTCACATGCGGAGAGCCAGGGCACTATGCACGTGACTGCTCTCAGACCAGTTATGCTCCACCCCAGCCTGAGAAGACGGTTGGCTGTGTTAAGCCATCAAGCAAGACGATCAGTGTCAAGTCAGCTCCGCGAACATGGGCGTGTGCATCACGTCTCAGCTAAAGACGCTCATGATGATCCGGATGTCGTTCTTGGTACACTCCTTGTCAGCGCCATCCGACGCCGGTTCTATTCGACATCTTGGAGCATCTCCTCCTTCATCTCTGAAGGCTATGCTCGTTTGCACGACATGTCATTTTGTGATATGCCAACTCCTTTGAAATCCAAACCCGGGGTCTAGATGGAAAACCCCTAGAATCAGCTATGGTAATGAAATCCTTGTTGATAGACTTGTATTCCTTGCATCACTTGTAGCCCTCAAGTCCTCAGATATTAACATCATCTTGGGTATGGACTGGATGATAGCTCATCATTCGAAGATTGATTGTTACTCCAGGTCTGTTCAGCTTACACACCCATCGGCAAGATAGTCACTTTATCTCCACTAGAGTTGCAAAGCGTCAACTCTATTCTCTTAATGCCAGCCCTCTTCCGGACCTTGAAGATATCCCGATAGTCCGTGACTTTCCGGATGTCTTTCGGAGGAACTGCCGGTGTTCCACCTAACGAGATGTAGAGTTCGTCATAGATCTTATCCCAGGAACCGCTCCAATCTCTAGGAGGCCTTACAAGATGGCACCCTTAGAACTAGCCGAGCTTAAGAAACAACTTGATGAGTCCTTGCAAAAGGGTTTCATCCGTCCTAGTTCTTCTCCTTGGGCTTGCCCCGTCCTCTTCGTCAAGAAGAAGGATGAATGCGGACCGGATGGTTGTAGATTATCGTCCCGTTAATTTGGTCACGATAAAGAACAAATATCCGCTTCCCAAGATCAACGACCTGTATGATCAGCTTGCTGGATCCTCAGTCTTTTCCAAGATGGATTTGAGGTTAGGCTACCACCAAATCATGATCAGAAACGGGGACATCCCCAAGACAGCCTTTGTCACTCGTTATGGCCAGTACGAGTACACCGTCATGTCCTTTGGTCTAACCAACGCCCCAGCCACATTCTCCCACTTGATGAACTTGATCTTCATGGAGTACGTAGACAAATTCGTCGTGGTTTACCTCGATGATATTCTTATTTACTCGAAGAACGAGGAAGAGCATGCCGAACATCTTAGACTTGTGCTAGAAAAACTCAGAGAGCACCGCCTTTATGCCAAGTTCTCCAAGTGTGAATTTTGGTTGCGGAAGTGACCTACCTAGGCCACGTAATCTACGGTAAGGGCATTGCTGTCAATCTGAGAGAGTTCAGGCCGTTCTTGATTGGACTCCACCTGAAACAGTTAAACAAGTTAGGAGTTTCCTTGGTCTAGCCAGCTATTGTCGCCGCTTTGTTGAAAACTTCTCCAAAGTGGCCAAACCCCTCACGGAACTTCTCAAGAAAGATAAAAAGTTTGAGTGTTCCCCACAGTGCGAGTACAGTTTTCAGGAACTAAAAAGACGCCTGACTTCTGCTCCCATACTTGTGCCATCGGATTTCACGAAGGACTTTGTTATCTACTGCGATGCCTCACGACAGGGACTAGGTTGCATTCTTATGCAGGATCGTCATGTGATTGCCTATGCATCTCGTCATTTGCATCCACATGAGGAGAATTATCCTACACATGATCTAGAGCTTGCGGCGTAGTCTATGCACTCAAGACCTGGCGACACTACATTCATCCTAACCGTTGCGAGATCTACACCGATCATCAGAGTCTCAAGTATATCTTCACCCAACCAGATTTGAACCTTAGGCAAAGACGTTGGTTGGAGTTGATCTCAGATTATGATCTAGGGATTACCTACACCCCAGGAAAAGCTAATGTCACGGCTGATGCGCTAAGTCGCAAATCCTATTGCAACAATCTCATGTTGCAGCAGGGCCAACCACTTCTCCATGAGGAATTCTGTAAGCTTAACCTTCACATTGCTCCTCACGGATTCCTTTCTACCTTGGTGGCGAAACCTACTATTGTGGATCGTATCATAGAAGTCCAGAAGCATGATATGGGAATCTCTCGAATTAAGAAAAATATCTCCGAGGGAGTAGCTGGTTGTTTCTCTATGGATGAACGAGGTGTTGTTTACTTTGGGAACCGCTTGGTGGTTCCCAAGAGTCAGCAGATGCAGCAAGCCCGATTCTTAAGGAGGCGCATGAATCCCTCTCACAATTCATCCCGGTAGTACTAAGATGTATCGGGACCTACGCCAGAGGTTACGGTGGACTAGGATGAAGAGAGAAATCGCCGACTTCGTTGCTAATTGTGACGTTTGTCGTCGCGTTAAGGCGAGAGCATCAAAGGCCTCTTGTCACCCTTGACCTTTAGCCATTCACGAGTGGAAATGGGATAAAGTTGGTATGGACTTCATCACCGGCTTTCCCAGGACCAAGAAAGGGAATAATGCTATCTTCGTAGTCATTGATCGTCTCTCCAAAGTGGTGCACTTCCTACCTGTTCGAGAGAGTATCACTGCTAGTCAGCTCGCTGACTTATATATTTCTTGAATAGTGTCGCTTCATGGTGTTCCACTAGAGATCAATTCAGACCGTGGCAGTCTTTTCACTTCTCATTTACGGGAGAGTTTCCAAGCGCCATGGGAACCCATCTTTCCTTGATGCCGCTTTCCATCCTTAGTCGGTGGTCGGTGGAAAGGGTCAACCAAATTCTCGAAGACATGCTTAGAGCTTGCGTTATCTCATTCGGTATGGATTGGGAGAAATGTCTTCCTTTTGCCGAGTTTGCTTATAACAATAGCTATCAATCCAGTCTCAAGAAATCTCCTTTTGAGATTCTCTATGGACGAAGATGTCGAACACCTTTGAACTGGTCAGAAACCGGTGAAAGACAATTCTTTGGACCAGACATGATCCAGGAGGCAGAAGAGCAAGTTCGCATCATTCGTGAGAATTTGAAAACAGCCCAGTCTCGTCAAAAGAGCTAGTATGATCGTCATCATAAGGATATGACTTATGAAATTGGCGACAAAGCTTACCTTCGGGTTACTCCTTTGAAGGGTACCCATTGTTTCGGTATCAAGGGCAAGTTGGCTCCTCGTTTCATTGGTTCATTTGGATTTCTCTCTAAACGTGGTGTGGTTGCCTACCTGTTGGAACTACGCCCACATCTTTCTCGAGTTCATGATGTCTTCCTCGTCTCTCTACTCGAGCGTTGCTTCTCGGAACCCATCCGTGGAGTGGACCACGCAACGCTTGATCTCCAAGATAACCTCACCTATCGAGAGTACCTGCTCGCATTCTTGATCAAGCGAGGCGTGTCACCCGACGTCGGAACATCAAGTTTCTCAAGGTTCAGTGGTCTCATCATTCCGAGGGAGAAGCTACTTGGGAGCGAGAAGATCATCTTCGACTGGAGTACCCCACCTTCTTTCCATCGACCCCTGAATCTCGGGACGAGATTTTTTCAAGTGGGGGCGAGTTGTCACATCCCTAGTTCTGGTATGACCTAGACCAGCTAGTCATTTGTGCATCATGTTTAATTTCCATTTAAATTTGAATTGGGGATTTGTGAAACCCCCAGAATCATTTAGAAATGACCCGGATAAAAATTGCTCCAAAATGGTCCAAGAAAATGTTCATGCTGCTCTCTGAAAATATTGGGCAGAGATAAATAAATCAAACCAATATTTGCAGGAGCTCATAAGTATTTATTTTGGGCATTTGAAATTAATGCATAATTATTTGCTTTGGATATATATTGTTATATATATATATAATATTGTCCAAAAATTATGCTAGTTGATGAGGAGCTCTGGAATAATACCACTAGCCCCTACAAAAATTGGCATAAGTTAGTAAAATGGTTTATTATTTTTATTAAACCAAACAAATGTCAGAAAAATAGAAAACAGAAGAGGAACTTACCCGGGCCACTTACATGCGGTAAGACGCTTTATGACCAATGACCCAGCAGGCTGGCCACCGGCACTTGCCGATCATCCCCTTCCTCACGCCAGGAGGACAGGGGCACGCGCTCACCGCCCGCGCGCATGGGCGCCACGCCACCAGCCTGCCTGCGTGCCCTCCCCCTCGACGCTCTGGCCTCCGGAATGCCACGCGCCGCCCCAGGCCTCTCTCACTCTCTCCCACCGTGCCCGAACGCCACCGCCGCCACCGGCCACTGTTGTTGCGCCCACAGTCACGGCCTCGCCTCCCCGACGTGCTCCACAGCTCCTCCGCGATCCCCTCTCCCTCCTCGTCGAGCCACGCACCTCCGGACGGCCTCCATCGTCGCCACCATCGTCTTCTTCATCGCCGGCCGCCGCAGATCTCCACCGCCCGCACGTCGCCGTCCGGCCGTCCACGAGCTCGCCGTCGACGCCGTGAGCCCCTGCATCGATTTCCCCTTCTCCCCTGCCTCCCCGCGCTCTGTAGCCGCGCGCCCGCTCGAGCCGAGCTCCGGCCTTGTTGTGAGCCTCGCTCGTGACTCCGCCGCCCATGACCTCCCGCTGCTTCCTGGATCTTGTGAGGGCCTTGGGCGACCTCTGGTGCCCGGCCGCGCTCTCGTGGCCTCGGTGAGGACTCCATGAGCCCCGTGGTCACCGGCGGCTAACGCAGTGGGGTTGACTGGTCTACCCCGATTGACACAGTGTTTGGCCGTGTGGGTCGATGTGACAGATGGGCGGCGCCCCTAATTTTTAGTTAGGGTAATTATAACCTCTGTTAATTAACCATGACAGCGGCGTGTGGACCCCACACGTCGGGTTTGACGATCAGCCGCAATTGACTTCTTGACGTCATGCTTACTCAATCTTGACGTGAAGTAATACAATTTTCTGGATTTATTCTTATTCAGGAATTTCCAGAAAATGCCCAAAACTTCAAAAAATCATAGAAATTCAACCGTAGCTCAGATTGAAATAAATTATATATGAAAAATTATCAGAAAAGTGCAATCTATCCATCTGTATCAGTTTCATGCATGAAAAAAGAACTTATACCTGCTGTATAGGTGAAACCATATAAATGGCATATATAAGAGCTTAATTTGAAGTTGCATTTTAACCTTTGGTTCAAATGGACTTCATTCAAATTGAATACTAGTTGCATAAGCTCAAACAGCATCACATCTTCATGCCATGTTCATACATCATATTGTTGCATATGCTTGTGTATTGATTGTTGGCACCGTTCCTTCTCGATATGTCACCTTCCAGGAGACCGCTCCAGTACTGCGTGAAGCAAAGGCCTCCCTTGTTGATTTACCAGGCAAGCAAATTCCCTTGTTCATTCCGATACAATCCTACTCTCTCGCTCCTGCTCTCAGTTATTGCATTAGGACAACAACGATTCATCTGCTACTTTGTGCTGTGGTAGTTGAACCCATTCCTCTACATGACCTGTCGTTGCCACAGTATAGTTGAAACCCACTAGCATGTGTAGGAGTTGATTGAGCCATGTTGTGTTCCTACCATGCTATGCCTGCTATTGCTTAGAGTTGTGTCAGGTCTGATTCAGTGGGAATGAATTGGAGTGTTACGATATGTTACGATCTTTGAGAGTGAAGTGTGTGAACACGATTTGGTAAAGGTAGCGGTGAGAGGCCATGTAGGAGTACATGGTGGGTTGTCTCACTGGAACCGTCCTTAAGAACTGAGTTCTATGTATGTTGTCCAATGACTCGATACTACCACACATTGGGTTCTGGTAACTCGGCCCCTCTCGACTTATTAATCAACTTGGTCTCTGTCCAGGAGTCGCAACTAGTTTACGGTGTTTGTAGGTAGTGCTATTTTTTCTACCAAGTGGCACCCGGCGAGGTGGGCTTAGGACAGAACTAGGCACATGTGGCCTGGTGTACCGATTGGCACCGGATGATGGGCTCGGGAACCCTGCACACATCGTTTGGGGCCGTGGCGACACCGGCCGGATCTCCTTGCGGATGGAACCCGAATAGGCGATAAACCTGGGCTAGAGTCTTGTGTGGTTAGTCGGTCGTGGCCGACACCCTCGCCAAAGCTTCCGCTTGAAGGTTGCCGAGGTACATGACGTGTACATGGTGATAAGTGGTGAGGCGTGTGTGAAGAAGTACACCCTGCAGGGTTATCATGATCTATTGAATAGCCGTGTCCTCGGTTATGGACTTCTTGGATGCTTACGTGGTACATAGACAACTTGAAGTGGACACTCTAAAATTCTCAAGACAAGTGAGAGTGCTATGGATGGCCTTCTCGTAGGGGAGGCGGGGATGAATCCATAGTAGTGTATTGTGTGGTGACTAGTGGACTCGTGTCGCCTATATCACCTCAAAGAAGTTCTTGTAGTCGTAGAACAGGATAGCCACTGAGTCAAAGCTGGCTTGCTGCAACTAAACCCCACATTACCTTCTTGATACAAATGCATGTATAATAGGATCTGATGTAAGTCTTGCTGAGTACCTTTGTACTCATGTTGCTTTATTTATGTTTTGCAGCGGAGATTTCGGTCTTACTAGTAGTTCCGCTTGGACTTCGACGAGTAGCTTGTTACCTCAGCTACGATCTTGTATCCTTGGGAGGGTCTTGTAGATAGTCAGGCTTCTCAGCCTTTTTCTTTTGTAGTTGTCTGTACTCAGACATGTAATGCTTCCGCTTGTTGCTTGTATGCTCTGAAACATGGGTCATGTGACCCCTGTTTGTATTAAATGCTATGTGGCTCTTCTGAGCCTTTATCTATATGATTTTGCGTTATGTTGTGATGCCATGTTGTACAACACATACTTGCATGTTCTGCGTACGTGTAACATGTATTGCTATGTGTGGGATCCGACAACCTAGTTGTCTATCCTTGGTAGCCTCTCTTATGGGGAAATGTAGTCTAGTGCTATCACCGAGCCATGGTAGTCCGCTACAGCCCGGTTTACCGGAGTCCCGCTAGCCCAAAGACTCTGCTCCGAACAGTTAGACTTGCCCGGCATGTGATTCACTTCGTTCCTGTATGCATCCCTTCGGGAAATGTCACGCGGTGACATCCGAGTCCTGCCTAGCCTTCTACAGCCCGGGTTTAGAGTCCTGTTAGCCCAATTGCTACGGCCGGATTCACGTCAGCTGACCGACATGCTCGATGTTGTTTCATGTATGCTGTCCCGTAAGTTAGTGCCACTTTGGGTTCCACGACTAGTCATGTCGGCCCGGGTTCTCTATCATATGGATGCTAGCGACACTATCATATCGTGAGCCAAAAGGCATAAGCGGTCATGGGCCATGGTAAGGCGACACCCGTGGGAATACCGTGCATGAGGCCGCAAAGTGATATGAGGTGTTACAGGCTAGATCGGTGTGACTTAGAATCGGGGTCCCAACATTGAAGAATTTGAAAAACTGAAGAATTTCAAAAACTGAGGAAAAACTCAAATTGAAGATTTTCAACTTTGGTGGTGGCGTGACCCACTGTATAAGAATGATGATTTCAGACACCGCGTACAATTGTCGTAGGGTTCTGAGAATCAAATTCTTCATTAATTTCTTCACACTTAGAGTGTTATTCTTCATTGATTGAAGAAAAACTTTTCTTCATGTGTTGCACATCTAAGTTATCAATTTTGCATAAGTGTCAGGATGTGTGTCCTTTTCAAAGAACATTCGAAGATTCTAAGATATTTAGCTCACACCGCAACTTGCTAAATCTCTTCTCATCCAAGGGCTTTGTGAAGATATCGGCTAGTTGTTCTTCGGTCTTCACATGCTTTCGATGGAGATGTCGCCCTTCAACACATGATCACGAAGAAAATGATGGCGAATCTGAATGTGGTTTGTCTTCGAGTCTTTGGGCTGGGTTGTGAGCAATCTTGATGGCACTCTCATTGTCACAAAGATGAGAGGCACATTCTTCACGTTGATGCCATAGTCGTTGAGAGTTTGCTTCATCCACAGCAATTGAGCACAACAAGAGCCAGCAACAATGTATTCAGCTTCCGCTTGATGAGAGTGATACATGATTCTGTTTCTTCGAGGACCAACAGACCAAAGATCGTCCGAGGAAATGACAAGTACCAAATGTTGACTTGCGGTCCACACGATCACCAGCGTAGTCAGAGTCAGAGTATCCAATGAGATCAACAGTAGAGCCCTTGGGGTACCATAATCCTAGTGTTGGTGTGTGAGCTAGATATCGAAGAATATGCTTCACAACCTTATGGTGTGATTCCTTGATTGTAGCTTGAAATCGGGCACACATGCAAACACTAAGCATTATATCTGGCCTAGATGCACATAAGTACAATAGAGAACCAATCATGGGCGGTATACCTTGTGATCGAAGTCAATACCATTTTCATCGGTGCATAGATGGCCATTTGTGGGCATAGGAATTTTGACGCCTTTGCAATCTTGCATGCCGAATTTTTTCAGGACATCTTTGAGGTATTTCTCCTGAGATATGAATATGCCATTGTGTTGTTGACGAATTTGAAGACCTAAGAAGAATTTCAACGCTCCCATCATAGACATTTGATATTCTTCACTCATCATATAGGCAAATTCATCACTATAACGTTGGTCAGTACAGCCAAAGATAATATCATCAACATATATTTGACACACAAAAAACAGTTCACCAATATATGATTTAGTAAAGAGAGTAGGGTCGAGTGAACCGGGTGTGAAGCCATTCTTCACGAAGAATTCCTTCAATGTATCATACCATGCCCGTGGGGCCTGTTTGAGACCATAGAGGGCCTTGTTGAGTCTGAAGACTTTGTCGGGATTCTTTGGATCTTCAAGACCCGGGGGTTGAGCAACATATACTTCTTCCTCAAGCTTACCATTGAGGAATGCACTTTTCACATCCATTTGATATGAAGTGATATTATGATGGTTAGCATAAGCAAGTAGTATCTTGAATAGCCTCAAGTCTAGCAACAGGTGCAAAAGTTTCATTGAAATCAATTCCCTCAACCTGTGTGTAGCCTTGAGCTACAAGACGTGCCTTATTCCTCACCACAAGGCCATTTTCATCTTGCTTGTTGCGGTAGATCCACTTTGTGCCAATGATATTATGCTTGCGAGGATCTCGGACGTTTGACCGGTTCCAGACATTGTTGAGCTCGGATGATGTAATTCTTCTTGCATGGCCTGAATCCACTCGGGCTCGAAATGCTTCATCTACCTTAGTGGGCTCTGTGATAGAGACAAAAGCATAGTGCCCACAAAAGTTAGATAAATGTGAAGCTTTTGGCGTGTGAGAGGACTGGCGCTTCAATGTCATCGATGATCTTGTCAACTTGCACTTCTTTTTGCAACGCGAGGATGAGCTGGTTGTCGTCGAGGAATTTGATCAGCATTTTCTTGACACCATTGTCTTCAAAGATTATCTTCAGTGCATCGACTCGGCGTTCTTCGCATACGAGAATGAATTCTTGACAGATTCTTGATGGGAATGACATCCTCGGTTGCCTTGAACTTGATAGATTCCTCAGAGCTGGTTCATCTAACACGAAGGTAGGTGCTCTCTTTGCGAGCCATTAGTTTCATCGAACCGCACATCTGATATCAACAATCTTGTGAAGTGCGATGTTGAAGACTCTGTAGGTGTGCGAGTCCTTTCCGTAACCAAGCATAAAACCTTCATGTGCTTTCGGTGCAAATTTAGAATTGTGATGAGGATCTCTAATCCAACATTTAGCACCGAAGACTTTGAAATAACTCACATTGGGTTTCTTGTCAGTGAGGAGTTCATAGGCAGTCTTCTTGAAGAATTTGTGAACATATACTCTGTTGATGATGTGGCACGCGGTATCAATTGCGTCAATCCAAAAACGACTAGGCGTTTTGTATTCATCAAGCATAGTCTGAGCCATCTCAACAAGAGTTCTGTTCTTGCGCTCCACGACGCCATTTTTCTGAGGTGTATAGGGAGCAGATAACTCATGAGTAATACCAAGTTCATCAAGATAGGCATCAAGACCGGAATTCTCGAACTCAGTTCCATTGTCACTTCGATGTGTCTGATCTTCACACCAAAGTTAGTTGAAGCCCTCGAGGAAAATCGTTTGAAGACTTCCTGCACTTCATTTTTGTAAGTAACAATGTGTACCCATGTGTAATGAGAGTAATCATCAACAATAAGAAAGCCATATAAAGATGCATCATTAGTGACTGCTGAGTAATGATTAGGACCGAAGAGGTCCATGTGAAGCAATTCGAAGGGACGAGTAGAGGTCATGATAGTCTTCGCTGGATGCTTGGCCTTGGTCATTTTTCCAGCTTCACAAGCTCCACACAAGTGATCCTTGAGGAATTTGACATGTTCAATGCCAATGACATGCTTCTTCTTATGGCGTGTGCAAATTCCTCATGCCTGCGTGACCAAGTCGCCGATGCCATAGCCAGCCTATACGAAGCTTTTGCAAGTAGACACCACGGCTGGTTGTGGTCCTGTAGAGAAATCAACAATATACAAGTCTCCTCTCCTAAAGCCTTGAAGACTTTGGAATTGTCGACTTCCATGATCACAACACAACGATACTTGCCAAAGACAACAACCATATCAAGATCACAAAGCATTGAGATCGACATGAGGTTGTATCCTAAGGACTCGACAAGCATGACTTTGTCCATGTGTATGTCCTTAGAGATCGCAACCTTACCAAGACCCAATACGACTTTTGCCTTTGTCAGCAAAGATGATATGCTTCAGATGTGACGGTGATAAGGGAGTATCCATCAATAGATTCTTGTCACCAGTCATATGATTTGTACATCCACTATCGAGGACCCACTCATTGGCTTTGGGTTGATCATCCTTGGCACCCTTTGCCATGAAGCAATAGGTGGGAGCGTAGTCATCACTATCTTCATCAGCCTTGTTGGTGAGGTCATTTTCTTGAGTTGAAGATGGACTTCTTTGAGGAAAGCGATGGCGAGAGCTAGACTCGCCACACGGACTCAGATTCTTGATGCCTCCTCTTCCTCATGTTCCTCAGATTCAGCTTGAGTCCATTTCCTTGCCAATGAATGCCCGAGCCTTTTTGGAGCTGCTCTTCTTGTGAGAAGAAGGCTTTGAGGATTTTGATGATGAAGATATCGACGATTTCTTCTTCTTCTTAGCGTCATCAGAACTGTAATCCTTGTATTTATTCTTCTTTAATTCCTTTTCCCACTGAGGACAATCTTGGATGTAGTGACCAGGTTTCTTGCATTTGTGGCAAAGTCTTCTCTTATAGTCCTTTGGATGAGGAATCACTTTGCTCCTTGAGGATTTTCCAAAGTGACCACGTCTTGAGAACTTGGAATTTCTTCACGGCGGTGCTAGCTCTGGCTCAATTCTTGAGGTCTCCAAGGCTACTACCGAGTCTTCAAAATCAGATTCAGACCTGACCTTGGCCTTGAGGCACGTGATTTTCCGTAGCTAGAACCATAGAGATCTCTCTTTTAAAAATTTGGAACTCATGAGTATTTAGCCTCTCGAGGATATCAGCTGGATCAAGTGACTTGTAGTCAGCACGCTCTTGTATCGTCAGTGCCAGAGTGTCAAATGAGGAATCAAGCGATCTCAACAATTTCTTCACCACCTCATGATCGGTGATGTCAGAGGCACCAAGCACTTGAAGCTCATTTGAGATGTCAGTGAGGCGATCGAAGGTTTGTTGAACATTTTCGTTGTCGAGTCTTTTGAAGCGGTTGAAGAGATTGCGAAGAACATCAACTCAAGCTGAGTTGAGACTCCTTCATTTACTTTGGACAGCTTTGTCCCGAGATGAGCTTAGCAGTTTCCAAAGCACTCACTCTTCCATATTGTCCTTTGCTCGAGATGGCCACATATGATATTCTTCGCTTGAGAATCGAGTTGCTTGAATCTCTTCACATCGGCAACATTCGGAGAAGGTGTGGTGAGGGAACACCATTTTCCACAACATACCGGAGATCGTTGTCAATTGCCTCAAGATGCATTCGCATCTTGTTCTTCGATGAGGGTAGTCCATCCCATCAAAGGTAGGACACCCTCGAGATCTTGATCATACTGCGGTCGACATAACTAAAACTCCGGTGGTTAAACCAAAATCACACAGAACAAGGGAGTACCTTGCTCGATACCAATTGAAAGTGCGTTATATCGACTAGAGGGGGTGAATAGGCGATTTTATGAAATCTTGGTGAGGAATTTGCTTTGGTGAGGAAATTCCTAAGCTAAGAACTACTTGCGCGGAATAAGTACTCGAAGTAAGCATAAGAGAATGCGGGCATGGTCATCATGATGAAATGAGGACAATCAAGGAGTCTGAAAGCGTAACACGAGGATAGCACAAAGTGAAGACAAAGCGGTGAAGAAATTGGGCGAGGAAATTGAGAAAGTCTTCAGTCAAAGTCTTCAAACACAGATATGAATGAACACTCAACACAGTAATGAGGAAATGAAAGGGTTGAGGAAATAGAACCAGTTTGGTTGGTGAAGACATTGATTTGGTAGACCAGTTCCAACTGCTATCTCAGTTGTACGTCTGGTTGGAGCAGCTGAGTATTTAAACTCGAGGGCACACAGTCCCGGACACCCAGTCGCTAAGCACGCAGCTCAGGACACCAAGTCCTCACCGTATTCTCCTTGAACTAAGGTCACACAGACCTCGTCCAATCACTCGTGGTAAGTCTTGAGCGACTTCCAAACCTTCACAGACTTGGTCACTCGGCGATCCACAATTCCTCTTGGATGCTCTAGACCATGACGCCTAACCGTCTGGAAGAAGCACAGTCTTCAAAGATAACTAGAGTCGGATCCACGCAGGATCAATCTCTTCAGTGATGCTCAATCACTTTGGGTTTGTAGGGGTTTGGTTTTTGGGTTTTTTCTCACTCGATGATTTTCGCTCAAATTCCTCGGAGGATGGGTTGCTCTCAAATGACAAGTGTCAAGTTCTCTCGGAGCAGCCAACCAGCTAGTGGTTGTAGGGGGTGGCTATTTATAGCCTAGGGAGCAGCTCGACATGATAAGACATAAATGCCCTTCAATGATTTGACCGTTAGGTGGATAAGATACTTTGGGACAGCTGGCGCGCAGCACAGCAATGGTCGGAAATTTGACTTTCAAATTCCTCAGGGCTATCATGTTCCTCACTGTGTAGGCAATCCGCATTGGCGAATTCCTAACTCCTCAGTCAGAACAAATTCCTCAGCGACTAGAATAGCTTCGTCTACATTCTTGAAGAAATTGGTGAAAGGTATGAGATTTCCAAAGGCTTCACTCGAAGGGATTGGTAGGTGTAGGATTTTGAGTTGAACATCACATGGAAATTTTTCCTTAGTATTTCCTCGACCCCTTTAACGATGCGGTGTTTCCTATGACTCAAGAAAGAGAAAATGAAACTACGAAAACAAAAGTCTTCATGCTTCATGTTCCTCAAATGAATATCAAGTCTTCAAGGTCACACCAATTTCTTCACTTTCAAAGTCTTGAAAGTCTTGAATATCAAAGTCTTGATCGAAGAACTTCATTTTTAGGGGTCGACTTTCTCTGTAAATATCAAACTCCTCATAGACTTATAGACCTGTGTACACTCATAAACACACTAGTCCCTTAGCCTATAAGTCTTCAATACACCAAAATCACTAAGGGGCACTAGATGCACTTACACTGAGAAGGCCAAAAGATAACATGGGTTGCAAACGGCCCAATGGATTAATGGGCCATTAATGGGTATAAAGTGATACACTATTCATTACGGGCCAGTTTCACCACGGGACGTTAATGGGCCAAGAGTTACAAAGGGCCTCATATGGGCCGAAAGACGTCATGGGCCGGAACTTAAAATGGGCTCTAGGTTAGCGGGTTGTAAATGGGCTATATGCGAACATGCCGTTAACAGGCTTTCCGTGGGCCGGCCCGCCACCTTTTGAGCAAGTCAAACGGGCCGCTTTTCACAGGAATGGGCCTCTGTTCGGCCGTGCCACATGTCGACGTATCATAGGCGCCTTCGGTCCAATGAGTGGATGACATCTGTCCCAAGGGTGAGCCGACACGTGTTTCCTCCAGCCAATGATGATTTTACACGTGGAAAATCCCCATTGGTCGGGGCTGTTAGCGGGTTATCGGGTCCAAAACCGGACCCGATAACTTAACAGTGTTCCGTTACGGTGGATGCCACGTGTCAGTCACCCTTCATGAAAGTACTTCTGTGACGCGCGATTTATCGTCATGGAAGTGGACACTTCCGTGATGATAATTTTGGTAATGTCATGGAACACTTCTACGACAGCAAAGGTATGACTATCTTGATTCAGTCATAAAATTGTCATGGATGTACATGCATGACAAAAAACGTGACCTACTGTGACAAACACGTATCATAACAGAAGTGTATTTTTTTGTAGTGAGATGTCCATAACCGAGGACACGGCTAACCATGATTAGTTTATACACTCTATAGAGGTTTGCGCACTTTTCCTCACTAGAATCGATCTCCTCCGTTGGATTTCTCGCACTACATGGTGTTTGAGAAACGGATGACCGAGACACGGTCTTTCAGAAGCATTAACTCTAATCCTGGGTAGACAGTACCAACCTACATCCCCTACATCTGCTAGCCTACCACTGGAAGAGGTCATGCAACATACTCAGCTATGCTAGAGCCCATAATAGCTTGTGGTTGCACACGGAAGTTTCTAGCATGAGTAATCTTATGATCCCTTTGAGCCTAGGTGGCGAACCGTACTTTGATCACACGGGTACTCCAGGATATCCTAGGACAACACTAGATTCTCCAGGTTCCCGCAAGAAATCCACCCAGATGTGTGTTTAAGTAGCCACCTTAAGTTAACCATTAGTTAACATCTCACATCTGTCATGGATACACTCAAACCCAATCTACGTCTAAGAGAATAGCATGGCAATAAGCATAACGTAGAAGTAACTCCTAATCATGCAATGTTTGAGGATTGTAACTAGTGCACCAAAAACTGGGTATGAAAGGAATATGATCAATGTGTTACTTGCCTTCCTGACGATCCGCAAAACCTAGTGACTCGTAGTAGCATGCTTCGCACTCCGGGAATTCTATCACAAACAAACAATAGCATACATAAGCAATCAAGCAAAGATGCATGATTAAAACTCAAATAAGAAGATCTAATATGAAAACTCAACTGAAAAGATTCGATTTGCAAAAGGAATCAATCGAGTCGGAGCTACGGAACTAAAACTACGGTAAAAAAAACTTCGAATTCAAATCTGCTTGAAACCAAGTTTTAAATTGTCAAAACCGTGCTCAAGTTGATTAAACAGAAAGAGGATTTCGAAACGAAGATTTTGGCGTTGGTTTCACTAGACTTGGACAAACGGTTAAAAAGTTATGAGGGTTTGAAGATCAGGGGCTAATCTGCGATAAAAATAATCGTGGATAGGTCCCTGGCTGAAAATAAAATAAAAAGAAAAAGATTAACGAACGAACGTTCGCTATCAAAACCAATCTAACGAAAATTGTTCACTAATAGATCTAAACGAACGAACATTCGTTAAACAAATAAACCGACGAAAAACCGATCTAATAAAATAAACCGTGAAACTAAAAAAACCGGGTTAAACAAAAAAACGAACGGTCAACGGCGGCGGCTCAAGCCGGGATCCGGCGGACAGCGGCAATGGCGGCAGTGGTCGGCGAATGACAGCGGCGGCGGCTAGCGGCCAGCGGTGGCTAGGGTTTGGGGCGAGGCGCGTGGCGGCTGGGTGGGCTGGGGGCGGCCTCGCCTCGCCTTATAAAGGCTCGGGCGGCAATGTTCTGATCGGACATGGCCCGTTAAGGCGGTTCGCGTTTTTTTAAACTGATTTTGCTAGAATATACTAATAAATAAAGTAAAAATCTGAAAATGCTAATACAATTTTTTGCCATCTAAATAAAATAATTAGAACATGACGAACATTTTCTTGGCCTAAAATGCAAATATTAAAAATATGCATATTTTTCTAATTCAAATAAAATTTCCATAAAATCCAAATAAAATTATTTATTTGATTTTAATATTTTCCTCCAATATTTCTCTTATTTTGGAGAAGTCATATTATCTCCTCTCATATATTTTAATATGAAATTTTTTTCGGAGAGAAAAATAATAAAAATCAAAATGATCCCCGTTTCAATATTTGAGAAAATTCAAATATGAAAATCGTGAAATCCCCAATTCTCTCCGTGGGTCCTTGAGTTGCTTAGGATTTTTAGGATCACAATCGAAATGCAAATAAAATATGATATGCATTGATGACCTATGTATAACATTCCAAATTGAAAATTTGGGATGTTGCAAGCTAACTTAAGAGTGTTTAGTTCTTTAGTTAGACGCTCAATATCCTTCTTATCATCGTCAGTCGTTTTATCTTGATTAGCATGGTTAATAGCAATTTCATCATAGTTTTCATTACTAGAGTTGTCAACAAGTAAATCATCGTCACCTAGCAAATCATCTCCGTCACTTTTGAAATCAACATACTCGGGGTGTGATACATTTGAGCCTTTAGCCATGAAGCATCTCCCAATTCCATCATTTGGTGAGTCAAATATGTCATAGGAGTTGGTTGACACAAGTGCTAGACCGACAACACCTACATCTTGAGTATATTCAGAGTCGAGTGATAACTTCTCTCGGAGTGGTTGTCGGAGTCAGAACCGGATACCCATTCACCAACATGAGCTTGATGTCTTTGTTTTGCATAGCTCTTGATGACTTGTCCTTCCTTTCTGAACCCTCGCTTCTGCGGGAGGTTCTTCGTTCATAACGATCATCTCTACTCCTTCTCTCCCTTGGAGGTGATTCTTCTCTTTTGCTTCTCCTTTTAGGTGAGTCTTCTCTTCTTTTGTAGGGATCCGTACACTCATTGGAGTAGTTTCTGGGCCTTCCATAATTCTAGCAATTACACTCGCGACTAGAAGATCTTTTGTCATTGTAGGACCTTGACTTGGAACTTCTTTCTTTGCTTCTACTCTTGTAGAACTTGTTGAAGTTCTTCAACATTAGGCTCAATTCTTCATTGAAATCTTGTTTTTAACTTGATGATGTAGGAGCATCACATGAGGCTTTGTAAGCACCACTAGACTTGTTGTGAAGCTCTTCTTTATCCTTCAGTGACATCTCATGAGCAACAATTCTACCAATAACTTTCGTTGGCTTGAGATCTTTGTAATTGGGCATCATTTGGATCAATGTGCACACGGTATCATATTTTCCATCCAAGTCTCTTAGGATCTTCTTGATGATGAATCTATCGGTCATCTCTTCACTTCCTAAGCCGGAAATCTCATTAGTGATGAGAGCAAGCCTAGAGTACATTTCAGCGACACCTTCACCATCCTTCATTTTGAACATGTCAAGTTGACTTTGAAGGACATCCAATTTGGATTCCATGACCGAGTCGGTACCTTCGTGCATATCAATCAAAGTATCCAAAATTTCCTTTGCATTCTCAAGACGGCTGATTTTGTTGAATTCTTCGGGGCACAATCCGTTGAAGACGATATCGCAAGCTTGAGCATTGTATTGCACCATCTTCAATTCTTCAGTGGTAGCTTCCGATTTGGTTCTCTCCCATCGAAAAATTCACCTTGCAAGCCAATACACACAATATCCCAAATGGTGGGGTTTTTTGTCTAAGAATATGCATTTTCATCTTATGCTTGCAACTAGCAAAATTAGTACCATCAAAGTAAGGACCGCTACGGTGGTAATTTCCCTCACTAGACGCCATACTCTCCTAGGTTGTGAAACCAAGGCTATGATCACCAAAGCTATGGAAATCAAGGCAAATGGAGAACAAAGCTCTGATACCACTTGTAGGATCGAAAGTATGTCTCGAGAGGGGGTGATTAGACTACTTGACCAAATAAAAATATAGCCTTTTTCCCAATTTTAAGTTTTGGTAGATTTTAGCAACTTAACACGAGTCAAGCAATCAACCTACACATGCAATTCTATGAGTATAGCAGCGAAATGTAAATCATTGCATATGAAGGTAAAGGGGAGGAGTTTGGAGGGAGCAAACACAATGTAGACACAGAGATTTTTGGCATGGTTCCGATAGGTGGTGCTATCATACATCCACGTTGATGGAGACTTCAACCCACGAAGGGTAACAGTTGCGTGAGTCCACGAAAGGCTCCACCCACGAAGGGTCCACTAAGAAGCAACCATGTCTATCACACCATGGCCATTGCCCACGAAGGACTTGCCTCGCTTGGGTAGATCTTCACGAAGTAGGCGATCTCCTTGCCCTTACAAACTTCTTAGTTCAACTCCACAACCTCGATGGAGGCTCCCAAGTGACACGTAACCAATCTAGGAGACACCACTCTCCAAAAGGTAATAGATGGTGTGTTGATGATGAACTCCTTGCTCCTGTGCTTCAAATGATGGTCTCCCCAACACTCAACTCTCTCTCACAGATTTAGATATGGTGGAAAGATGATTTGAGTGGAAATCAACTTGGGGAAGGCTACAGATCAAGATTCTTGTGGTTGGATTGGAACGTCTTGGTCTCAACACATGAGTAGGTGGTTCTCTCTCAGAAAATGAATGCTGGAAGTGTAGGCAGGTTCTGATGGCTCTCTCCATGAATGAAGGAAGGGTGGAGGGGTATATATAACATCCACACAAAATTTAACAGTTACAGACAATTTACCAAACTTGGTGGGACCGAATAGTGAAACTCGATCAAACCGATTCAGTTCAAAATGTGAACGTTAGGCTTTTCGGTGGGACCGACATGATCAACTCGATGGGACCGATATGTTAGAGTTAGGGCATAACTTGATCTCGATGAGACCGATCACATGAACTCGATGAGACCGATTTCAGTAATAGGCAAACAGAGAGTTGGTCAGGGCAAACTCGGTGGGACCTATCGCTCATTTCGGTGAGACCGAAACGTTACAAAAAGGAACCAGAGAGTTTGTATTGCGAACTCGGTGGGACCAATCATTCATCTCGGTAAGACCTAAACGTTACAAAGGGAAACATAGAGTTTGCAATCCCATCTCGGTGAGACCGATATCCCTATCGGTGAGACCGAACTGATTAGGGTTTATGGCTATGGCTATGTCAAATGAACTCGGTGGCGCCGGATAGATCAAATCGGTGGGGCCGAGTTTGACTTTAGGTTTAGGAATTATGTGGAAATGAGAAAGTGGTTGAGTGATTTTGGAGCATATCACTAAGCATTTAGAGCAAGCAAGCCATTAAGCAACACCTCATCCCCTTTTAATAGTATTGGCTTTAACTATGGACTCCATGTGATCTTGGATGACTAAAATGGAAAAGTAGAGTCTTGAGCTTTTGCCAATGTGTGTCCTTAGCATTTTGAGGGGTCCACATCTCTTGTCCATGCCATGGCAATCATTCAACTTTCTGAAATGATTATCTTGAAAGAATATTAGTTCAATGAGCTATTTGTTGCTAAGAATTACCAAAACTACCCAGGGATTAGTTGCACTTTCAGTCACTAAAAGTTATATCTTTGAACTCGTATTTGAACATAATTTCAGATGGTATAATTTTTGGTGACATGCATTGGCATTTTCTTAGGTAAATCTATGGTAAAAAAAAATCACCAAATACGAAGTAGTACAAAAGTGGGTCATAATGACCCTCCACTATGTAGGCTAAAACACATGACAAATTCACTTTTGATGCATTTGGCATCGATGCCCTCCATTGCTCACCTGGTGCCCCAATCTGGATCACCTACTTTGGCCTCATTCGGTTTGGTGGAACCAAAATGTAGGAATTATGAGGAATATAGGAATTTGATAGGATGGCACTAGCCATCCTATGGAATTTTCTTGCCTTGTTCCTACACACAAAATGAGCTCTGAGTAGATGTGTATATTCCTCCAAAAACATAGGAAATGAGTATTATTCCTACAAAATTCCTGTACGCATTTCCTACAAACCGAATGCATCTATAGGAAAATTTCCCATAGAAATCCTCCAAACCGAAAGAGGCCTTTGCTCCGGTGCCAAATTAACTCACGCTATGATAAAAAAATTGTGTGGCAGAGGGAGAGGACCGAGTCAATAAAAACACTTGTTTGGGAGAGGGAGAGGCTGGTGTAGTTGGTTTGATTGATTTTTTATACATGTGGGTCTTGTGCACAACGGTGCAAACTCTCTCACATTGCTAGAGCAGTGCCAAAATATTTTTTATTTGACATTGATGCATATTATGTGGCATACTTTTGAGAAGTATGGCATCGGCCACATAGTGGAAGGCAACAAATGCCCAAGCTCTTCACCTGCTCCTAGGTAAATGAGAGGAAAGAGAAAGAGAGAGAGAGTGAAAAATTATCACTAGCCTTAGAGCCAACCCTATCGTATGAGCGAATGATATTGGTACCTCTTGATGACACGACAATCTTATACATCCAGCTGCTCTAATATATTCTCTTCTTTTGTAGATAAAAAAGATCAAAAGTGAAAAATGTGCTGCACTATCACAATCACATAAAATGCCTTGATCTCCATCTTATAGAAATTGATTTCATCGACTATCGAGGCAGCACATCTGAGATTAAATTGGCCAGGTTCTTTGTTCTGGAGGCAAGTCTGCTCAAGGTAATGAGGTTTGGCGTTATCTGGCACAACAATGAATGGCGTGCTGATCACCGCAAGCGCCTATGCCTAAGTGACAAAAGCTCAGCAGAAGCTAAATTTGTTTTTGAAACATCAAGTCGCAAGAGACTCAAAAATTTATTTGCCCATTAATGACTTGTCAGGGCGGTGGATTTTAGTTTGTACGATAATGCCACATCCACCAAAATTAACAAAAGTTCTTATGTAAACTTCCTAACAATTCCCTCTTCGTAGGTGCAACATTACTCCTAGCATTTTTAGTATCAGTTTGAAACTTGTAATATTACGACTATCCAGCATGAGGTACTATGTTACGATAAATGTTCCCATGTAGGTGCAGTAACGATATAATACCCATTATTCGAGTACAATATTTATTATTACTCCTGGCAACGCACGAGAAATTATGTCGAACACGGCTAGTTGTAAGCAGGCTAGCTCTACAGCTATGGTGATAGTGAACGGTGAGGCTGACTTTGGTATGCCGAACACGGCATCTACACTCAGGTGTCATCTTCGGCGCAGGTTCTTGTCACTTCACTATGAGGATCAGCACATAATAATTTGACCAACGGGTAGTACAACACTACTACATTGGTACTTTGGTAGTACTACTAGTACTAGCACCACCGTTTGGATTTAGTAGTACTACCATATCTTTCTGGATTGATTTAGTATGACTAGCAATATCTAGTAATGCATGTCACAAAAATACTTCACTGTGAGGCCTCTTGGACGACAGCTTCGTCTCCTTGTTCGACGAGGCCCTTGTCGGCTTCCTCGACAAGTTCACCTCCGTGAAGAAGCTCGCGGACGACCTTGACGTATCACTACTGGAATCAGCTACTTTGCCATCTGCCAGCTGTTTGCCGTCCGCTAGCAGACGGCAAAGAAGCTCTTTGCCATCAGCTACCCAAAAGCAGACGACAAAGAACTGGCTGATGGAAAAGACCTTCTTTGCCATCAGCCAGTTCTTTGCCATCCGCTAGCAGACGGCAAAGATTCGTTGCCCGTCGGTGGCAGCGGCAAAGAGAGGCGGCCCACACTAACGGTCCGATTAGGGAAAACCTGCAGGCCCCTCTTTGCCGTTCGCTAGCAGACGGCAAAGAGTATTAAAGCGGACGACAAAGGGGGGCGGACGGCAAACGTTTAGGTTACTAACGGCCGAGCCCCACCCCGCCCATCTCTCTCTGTTTCAATCTGTCCCCCTCCTCCCCGACGACCACCGCCACCCGCCGCCGCCCCCTTGCCCCACCTCCCCTCGCCCCGTCGCCCCATCGTCCCAATCACCCACCGCCGCCGCCGCCACCCGCCACCGCCCCTCGCCCGCCCCTCGCCCGTCGACCCCACCCGCCACCGCCCGGCGTCCGGCGCCAGCGCGGAGCCAGGCTCGCCGTGGGCCCCTAAATCCGCCTCGCGCCCGCCCTGAACCAGGGCTCGCCGCCGCCCTGCGCTGCGCCCGCCCGGAGGCAGGCTCGCCCTGCGTCGCCTCCCCCCCGCCCTGCGTCGCCTCGCGCCCAGCCGGAGCAGGCTCGCCGCCCGCCCAACGCGCCGCCCCCTCCATCCTCCATTGAGAGGAGCCAAGGTGAGCATTATTTTGTTTTTTCTACTGTTTTTTTTGCTGTTTAGGTTTAATTAGGTTATTGATAGGTTTAGGTTAGTGGTTGGTTTAGGTTAGTGCTAGATTTAGGTTTAGATAATTAGAAGAAGAAGAAAGTTGAAAAAAGAGGAAGAAGTAGAAGAAGAGGAAAAAGGAAAAAGGAAGAAGAATAAGAAGAAAGTTGAAAAAGCAGAACAATATGGAAGAGGAAAAGGATAAGAATAATGAAGAAGAAGAAGAAGAAGAAGAAGAAGAAGAAGAAGAAGAACAAGAAGAAGAAGAAGAAGAAGAAGAAGAAGAAGAAGAAGAAGAAGAAGAAGAAGAAAGAAGAGGAGGAGGAGGAGGAGGAGGAAGAGGAGGAGGAAGAGGAGGAGGGAGAAGAAGAAAGAAAAGAAGAAGAAGAAAGAAGAAAGAAGAAGAAAGAAGAAAGAAGAAGAAGAAGAAGAAGAAGAAGAAGAAGAAGAAGAAGAAGAAGAAGAAGAAGAAGAAGAAGAAGAAGAAGAAGAAGAAGAAGAAGAAGAAGAAGAAGAAGACGAAGAAGAAGAAGAAGAAGAAGAAGAAGAAGAAGAAGAAGAAGAAGAAGAAGAAGAAGAAGAAGAAGAAGAAGAAGAAGAAGAAGAAGAAGAAGAAGAAGAAGAAGAAGAAGAAGAAGAAGAAGAAGAAGAAGAAGAAGAAGAAGAAGAAGAAGAAGAAGAAGAAGAAGAAGAAGAAGAAGAAGAAGAAGAAGAAGAAGAAGAAGAAGAAGAAGAAGAAGAAGAAGAAGAAGAAGAAGAAGAAGAAGAAGAAGAAGAAGAAGAAGAAGAAGAAGAAGAAGAAGAAGAAGAAGAAGAAGAAGAAGAAGAAGAAGAAGAAGAAGAAGAAGAAGAAGAAGAAGAAGAAGAAGAAGAAGAAGAAGAAGAAGAAGAAGAAGAAGAAGAAGAAGAAAGAAGAGGAGGAGGAAGAAGAAGGAAGGAAGAGGAGGAAGAAGAAGAAGAAGAAGAAGAAGAAGAAGAAGAAGAAGAAGAAGAAGAAGAAGAAGAAGAAGAAGAAGAAGAAGAAGAATAAGAAGAAGAAGAAGAAGAAGAAGAAGAAGAAGAAAGAAGAAAGAAGAAGAAGACGAAGAAGAAGAAGACGAAGAAGAAGAAGAAGAAGAAGAAGAAGAAGAAGAAGAAGAAGAAGAAGAAGAAGAAGCAGAAGAAGAAGAAGAAGAAGAAGAAGAAGAAGAAGAAGAAGAAGAAGAAGAAGAAGAAGAAGAAGAAGAAGAAGAAGAAGAAGAAGAAGACCCCGACACGCCACCCCGACACCCCGACACCCCGACCCCGACCCCCGACCCCTGAAACCCCGACCCCGACCCCCGACACCCCGACCCCGACACGCCACCCCGATACTGCCCGACACCCGACCCCCGACCCGACACCCGACCTGACCCCGACCCCGACCCGACACGCCACCCGACACCCCTACCGACACCAACCCCGACCCGATCACACCCGACCCCGACATGCCAACCCGCCACGCCACCCGACACTGCCCGACACTTCACCCCGACTCGACCCCTCAAGACACTCGACACCACACCACCCCGACACGACACCTCGACACCCGACCTCGACACGACACCCCGACACCCGACCACCCCGACCCCCGACACCCCGACACAGACCACCTTCCCTGCCCCCAACCCCGACACCACACCCCGACACCCCGACCCGACAACCGAACCCCCGACCCGACCGACACACTCGACATCGAACAAAGACTTTGATTCTCGACACGGCACGCCGACACCGACATTTACACCCCTAATTCGACACCTCCCGAAAATGTGTTCTTTGGCCTTCCAGAGGCCGACGGGTCATATATTTGTGAATTATTAGTTAGGTCATATATTTTTCGATTTTGTTATGAAAAACATCATATATAATTGTGTTGATCGGGTAGTTTTAAATGTGCAGTTGTTTCATCGCTGCGAGGTTTGGTGTTCGACGACCTCGTCGTGCGTTTGACGAGCTCTGCCCCTTCGTTCATGGGTGAGCACAAATGACATGTCCTCCTCCCCCATTAATTATTTAATCTATTCCGATGAAACTTGATAGCTAGCTATATATGTGTCTTGAATCATCAGTATGCGTAACCAATATGTGTCTCCCGTTCGAAAGCGTCATAGTTATAAATATGCATGCATTTGCATATTTATAACCTTGATTCTTTCGAATTGTCCAACGCTATCCATGGACAGCCCGAGTACGTTCGTTTTCCCTTATGCTTTGCGCCGGATCCGACGCCATAAATTTCATCAATGCCTCCCATGTTGTTCTCCGGGTACACATCCTCTCTGTTTATTGCGTAGACGCGTGTATCGAGGAGAAATGAGGTGCTGCCGAAATTTTAAGGCCGGATCCGAGCATAGTATGGGAAAATGAACCCAATCTACACATACACGGGTGGGATTAGGACCTACATTACCTATTAGAGTGTAGGTTGCATGGACGTAATAAAATTGACAAAGTAGATCAACTGATGAATATATACATGGTGAATTACATATATAATTGTTGTGCGTCCAGTAGCTGTGAAAGTCAAGATGAGTGATCGTGCGTGGATGTATACCGGTCACACTCGTCAGAACAAATGGAGCGTTGAATGGTTCACAAAAACCAAGGGGTTTGTGCAAGCCTCATTTGCAAATGGCCAGAGGAAAACCTGGTGCCCCTGTTTCTGGTGCGACAATTGGGAAAAGAGGACAGAGGCTGAAATGGGCAAACACCTGCAGAAGAGTGGTTTTACGCCCGATTATACGGTGTGGACATTTCATGGTGAGTCTGCACAACGTGACCGAGCTAAGGTGGATTGTCGTCACACCGACGAGCATGGTACCGGGATGGAAAACATGGTGCAAGACTATGATGATGCTCAGGATTCGGACGAGGAGATGGAGGAATCTGCAAAGGCCTTCAATGAAATGTTGGAGTCTTCAAAATGTCCGCTCCACGAGCACACTGTGCTTTGTCAGTTGGATGCCATCTCACAAGTAATGGCTCACGAAGGCTCAGTTCAACTTGGCGAGAGAATGCTATGGCGCAATTATGACAGTATTTGGGCGCTTTACGCCCAAAGGCCATGTAATGCCCGCAAACCTGTACCGGTCGGACAAAATCCTCCGTAATCGAAGATGCCCTATCAGAAGATACATGCATGTGAGAAAGGATGTGCCTTATTTAGGCTTGACTATGCAGACTTGAACTATTGTCCCATTTGCAAGTCTTCCAGGTATATTGTGGTAGACAGCGGCATGGGTGAGAAGACACAGGCCAAAATACCCGTTAGTGTTCTTCGGTAAATGCCAATCGTACCAAGACTTCAACGTATTTTCATGGTCGAAGAGATGGCCAGACAGATGACATGGCACAAAACAGGCAAAAGAACCGAACTAGATGCAGATGGGAATCTGATGATGGTACACACATCGGATGGTGTTGCGTGGAAAAAGTTTGATGAATTACATGCAGACAAAGCGGCAGATCCGAGGCATCCTCGAGTCGGCATCCGCACGGATGGGTTCAGTGTGTTTGGTATGACGGCAGCCCAATACAGCTTGTTGGTCTGTATTTGTCTTTTCCACTCAATCTCCCCCCGGACAGATTATGCAAAGAAAGAACATTTTCCTGACGTTGATAATTCCAGGGCCCAACTATCCGGGGAAAAAATATGAATGTGTACATGCAGCCGCTTAAGGACGAATTGCAAGAAGCCTGGGATAATGGGTTCAAGAAATACGATGCCTATAGCAAACAGAACTTCATAATGCGTGTCTCGTACATGTACTCGATGCATGACTTGCCGGCGTATGTGCTATTCGTTGGCTGGTGTGTGCATGGAAGGTTCCTGTGCCCCACATGCAAGGGAGCTGTTGAATTCGTTGGCTTCAGGCCGATCGCAAGTTTTCTTGCTTCGACATGCATAGACAGTTCCTGGATCCTCGCCATAAGTTCAGGAAAGACAAGAAGAACTTCATCAGAGGTAGAGTTGTCAAAACTTTGCACCACCTGCATTGACGACAGCCAATGCACTCGGATCAGTTAAACGCTCTCGAGCCAGATCCACAGTGTCCAGGGTACTTCAAGGGGTATAATTCTAAGCACGCCTAGACTCACAAAACATGCTTATGAGATCTGCCTTACTTCAAAGACCTCCTTTACCCACGCAACATCGACGTGATGCACACTGAGAAGAATATCGCCGAGGCACTTTTTGGTACATTGTTCGGCATAGATGGGAAGTCAAAGGATAATACTAAGGCTAGAGTCGATCTGGAGGCTGACCAATTTGGTCGGGCTTGCCTCTGATGGTCGACAAAAGGCTTTGCCGTCATGACGGACGACAACGAGTAAAAAAATTGCCTACAGCGGCAGACGGCAAAGGCCTGCTCTGTAGTGACGTCCAACTGACATCATTCGGTGGACGGCAAAGGCCTGCCAAAATTTGCCGTCAGCGGCGGACGACAAATGCCTGCCGTTAACCACCTAACGAAGTAACATCGCATTTATTGCCGTCTGCATTCTTTGCCGTCCGCTGCTGATGGCAAAGGCCTCTTTGCCGTCAGCCGCCCGAAGCGTACTGCAAAGTAGCTCTTTGTCGGACCTTACTTTGCCGTCTCCTTTTGCCGTCTGCCGTCCATGCCTTTGCCGTCTGCCGTGGCATATGGCAAAGTAGCTGATTCCTGTAGTGTATGCCTCCATCCCATACGCCCAGGCTCAGTGATGCCCCCACCCTCAACGGCCTCTATGGTTACAACCTCGACGCACTGGTGGCCCTGCGACTGCCCTCCATCGCTCCGGAGAATGTCCACCTCGAGGTCGCACTCGCCATGCAGCGCATGGCTCAGCAAGACACCATGGACATAATCACCCACGTCTACGAGAAAATCGTCCACGAGAACTACTACATGCCAGAGAGGACGATAGGATGGGATTGTTCAGAAGCACGTTGAGCTCGCCACCAATGCCGCTGCTTCTCACCCTTCCGTTGGTGACTCGGCGCACTAGGCCGAGAGGATGTCGTTGATGGATCCATATGCATCTTTATTTTTGTGTCAATTTCACGTATACTGTAATTTTCTTACTTTTTGCATCAACTTCATAACTTACGTACGTACCGTGCATGAACCGCGCCACAACCAAGCTTCTTATATATTATTATTGACGTGTAATGGGAATGTTTAGGTCTGATGCAAGAAATGGGAATGGATTTCAAACTTCTAGGCGTGGTGGTCCAATTTGCGAATGCGCACACATAAATAACCAAAACAAAGTCATTTTGGAACAAAGAGTTGCCACATTACAATCGAAAACAGAAGTAGTATTGAAACGGTGGGCATTCTACTAACCATTTAAGTGCTGCCACGCGTCCCTCATTAATTGGCTACTAGGAGGCGTCGTGCGGGTGGTACTACTCCGTCCTAGTTTATTGTTCCCCTTAGTGTTTTGTGCCAAATTTTGACTATGAATTCAGTTTACAAAATGCTAATGCATGTCACACATAGTTTCATTGGAAACTATGTTCAAATACAAATCCAACCATATAAATGTGTATAACATGCACTAAACATTTGTCAATTAAATCTATGGTCAAAATTTGACACAAAATACGAAAGGACCAACAAATCAGGACGGAGTCTTTGAGTAGACCGGAGGCATGCAAGCAGACAGCTGCGCAGGATCACCCCCAGGCGGGCGTTCCAGCCCACCTCTCAACGCACATTGGCTAGGCATATCACCTACATGTGGGACCGCATGTAAGGAAAGCGATGACGGCTGAAATTGCCAAAACTCCCCCGTTTATCACGTGGGAAAAGCTGAGCGCTAGCGTTTTGAATCGTTATTTCTATCTTTTGAGGGAAAATCATTCGCTCTAGGAGCAGAACAACGTGTTACAACTTACTAGTCACTAGTACAAGTTCAAAAGGAAAAGCCTACCGTGTTCACGTCGCACACCCACACGGTTGGTCCGGCATGCCGCTCAAGGGGGAGCGTGTGCTATCTTGCATCTTCACTTACAAGTGGGACCGCAGTTGAGGAAACCCCCTATCGCCAAACCCCAACCCTGCCTGCCGCGCGATGGCTGAGTTAGAGAAACGAGGTGGGAGAAGAGATAGTTGTAGCACGGACTGCAAGAAATATGGTGTTAGATGGGAGTCGTGCTGGTGGTGTGTGTTGTACTCCTTGACGTGAAAGCTTGTTCTAGCCCATGCCAACCTACTATATATCAAGGATTCGAGGTGTTGGTTACGTACATCGAACACATTAACATATGGGCCACCTCACACTATGGCCAAAATTCCTGAAGTCTATGGTTGGCTAAAAAGTGTTCTTTGTGAGGGTGGATGGCTGGTCTCAAGTTTAAAACTTGTTGTATTACGTATACGTAAACGTAGATAGAGATGGTGCAGCAGTTTTGAAAGTTTGAATTAAAACATCAGAATGCAATTCTACTGTTGATTGGACTCATCCGATGACCTAGGATGATGGGATTTGCAGCTACAGTAAAAACACACACCCGCCGCGCGAAGCATGTGAAGCTAATATAACTAGTAGGAGTAGGAGTAGTGCTATTGTTGATTGGAATCATCCGATAACCCGTTGCAATGCACGTACAATTGTCTATTCGGGATTTTTTTTGCCTCGTCGTAGCACCCACTCTGAGAAGCGACTCGAAAGCCATTCATAAATTTAGTAAGTTTATCATAGCCATACCATTTAGTATTACATAATACAATAGGTCACCCCCGCATAACGAAAACGAGGATACATTATAAATACTAATGTTTTTCTCACACCTCAAATAAGAAAGCGACGAAATAAACTTCAGGTCCACCAATCCTTGGCATTGGAAATGCTTGCTTTGAACGGTAAGTGATTCTCTGGGCAGGGCCAGCTATTATCAATATCGAGAGCAACACAAGAGTCATCATCCAGGCTGAAGCAGCCTATATCAAGACGCATATTGTGATAGCCAAGGTAGGGAACCATACCAATGTCCGAGGGATAGATACAGTTGCTTCTCATGAATTGTAGTAACGTTGTGCCAACAATAGCTGTATCGCCTTTCACCATCATTGGATAGTTTTGTCCAAGGAAGAACGAGTTTTCTCCAATACTATCAATACTGTACCAGGCAAAAGGTGCTAGCACTAGCACACTAGTATCCCTCCTGAATACCCTGCAATAGTTGTAGGAATAGTTCCGGAGAGTGCGACCATGGGAGACAAGACCTGCTTCCTGTCGGTGCAATGATAGGCCCCTTGTGTTTTGGAGTTTGTTGACATAAACAATATGGGACTTATGTGTTTGCTAGTGCACATAGAGTAACAGGACCCTGAGATCACGAGGAGTTTGATGCAAACGACAAAGATAATCTCCCTGCGTGCAGCGAAGGATATCACCGAAGACTATGATAACAAGAGTGACCTCTCAAAAATTGCTGTAGTGAATCAGTTGGTTTGGTGTCTATCCGAGGAAAATGACTGCGTCCAAGGAGATTGTAGACGAAGTGAAGACATAGCATTTATTTTGTTGTTCTTCTTCTCTTTATTGAGAACTAGGACCATCGTACTATTACGAGGGGTGTAGAGTATGAAACTTTGATTCTCTGATGCTAAACCCAAAACCTATGTAAGATGTGAGAGAAATCTCTTTGTGTTCCGAGCAAATACTTGCCAGCAAGAGACTGTGATCTTCTTCACGGCGAGAGATTTGTCTCAGAGTGAGGAGTTACTGTCGGTGCGTAACGACGCCTATGGGATCACAAGAATCCCTACTACGGTTGCCGGGGCGCAGGGTTGCGAGGAGAGCAGGGCTAGTAGCACAAGGATCGTTTACCCAGGTTCGGGCCGCGAGGATGTGCAAAACCCTAGTCCTGCTTTGGTGGGTGTATTTCTGAGAGTTCTTGAGCTCTCGAACTAGCTGTGGTCAGCGCGTGGTTCGAAAGAGCCGAATCCTCCTCCAGTATGCCATGGGCCTCCTTTTATAGTTGAAAGGGGCTGCCACAGTGACACACAGGAGGTGGAAAGGCGTCTGATGCCTGAGCTTATCGTCAGATCACGGACAAGATGCATTTAATGCATGGCTTAGGTGTCCCTTGCTTTATCGGGACGGGGCAAGGCCCCGTCCGTCGCCGCCTCCTCCTCAACCCGACACGCGCCCCACGATGATACTGCGGTGCCATGTAGGCAGGCAGGCAGCTGGGTGGCACGGTGGTGGAGCCTTCACGAAGATCTGCATGCCGCCACGCAGGCGCTTGATGAGTTGGCCCGGGAGCTGCATGTTTCCACGCAGGTGCCCGCCCAGCTGGTTGGGCTGGTAGCTGCATGGCAACGGTGGAGGAAGCTTGGTTGGTCACGGGCCTGGCGGTGGTCCCGCTGGCGTCCTTGGTGAGGGCCTTGCCGGGTGGCCCGGCAAGGGTCTTGCCGTGGCGCGCTGTCGTCCCCGGCAAAGGTCTTGCCAGGGGTCTGGTAGCCTTCCTCGGCAAGGATCTTGCCGAGGATCATCGTCTTCTAATCCTCATCTGATCTTGAATATGTCTTAACAAAGATCTGCATGCCACCACGGAGGTGCCTCCCGAGCCCTGGCCCCATGTGGATGATGGTGTTTGGGATCGTGGGCTCAAGGGTGGCTCACTCTGTTGGTGTGGGGCGAGATGTCCCGGCAAGGGTCTTGCCGGGGGAACCTGCTTCCTCCCTCTGCTCTTTGTGGTCTTGGCCTTGGCGTTGCATCGATTGTCTTGGGCTTTGGCCTTACCTTGGCTCACCTCCCTTGTTCTGCTTGGTGTGGTCGTGGGCGCGGCTCTGACTGCCCGTGCACAGGTAAAGGGGTACAAAAGCGTGCCCCTCTTTTTGTACACCGATAGGAGCCCCCGGGCCTGGGCCACACATAAGCGTGACACGTTGTTGGGCAGGCCCAAAACGGTGTGCGGGCAGGTGGGGCGGTTTTTACCGTGGGAAGATTCTTCACGCGCTCCGCCTCCCACGACCCGCGCGTGTGGCACGGCGTGGAGGGATGTGCGTGACGTGCGTGGCATGCGTGCGGCGGTTTCCACACGCATGCTTCACATCACAGTAAATGGGTAGCGCGCCCCGCGGCTTCCCCATAAAAAGGGATAACTGCTGGCACACTGTTCCTTTTACCCTCCGCGCAACCCCAATCTCAGAGACCTCCACCTACTTCCCTCTTCTTCTCCAAGCTTCGTCCCTGATTGCCACCGTTGTGCCTCCGCCGCCCTCCGTCCTGCCCTCCTCCCCCAGACGTCATGACGCCAAAATCCACTAAGGGAAAGGGAGTGGCTAAGGATGCCGGAGCCGCCGGAAAGTGCGATGGCGGTGCAGCGGACGCAGTCTGCCTTCTTCCCCTCGATGGTCGACGTGTTCGAGCTTTGGGACTCCTTCAGGCCCTTGTGGGGAGTGAAGACGGGGGGAGAATTCGGGGCATCCGGCCACGCGTGTCATCCCCGCCAACTGCGCCGAGGCTGTCCCAAATTGGTACCCCTTCTTTGTCGATTATTTTTCCTGCGGGCTCAGTCCTCCCTTCTCTGATTTCTTCAGCGACGTCATGCATACCTTTGGCCTCCGCCTCCTGGATATTACTCCGAACGCGGTGGCGTGCACGGCTCTTTTCGCGCATCTCTGCGAAGGCTTCGCCGGGGTGCACCCCAACACGGTGCTTTTCCGCCATTACTTCTCCCCTCGGATCCAACCAGGGGGCGCCATCTCCAGTTGCATCGCCTGGGTCTCAAGATCCAATGGAGCATACCCGGACGGCGCCATGAAGGAGAGGTGGGAAGAATGTTGGGGCCGGTGGTGCTGGATCAAGGAGGACCCGCCGGCGTTCTGCGAAGTTCGCCGGGCGCCGCCGGTCCGCAAAAGCGATTGGAGCGATGTCGATGCTGACGACAAGAAGTTCACGGTCGCCACCACCAGGATCCTCCAGCTCACCAAGGCCGGCCTCACCCTTTAGATGATCGGGCCGGACTTCATCAGCCACCGGATCGCTCCACTGCATAACAAGGGGAGGCCAGGCTGGCTCTTCACGAACCCTGCCGACATCATGCGGCTTCGTCCCGGCCTCGACCACAACTTCACAGTGATGTGGCACGCCCATTTCTGCCAGCGGCTCTTCCAGCTTGACGTGGGCCGCGACGGCGAGGTCGAGCAGACCGGCAAGGTCGCGAGGGCCGCCGTGAAGGCCGGCAAGATCCTCAAGGGGCATTTGTTCAAGCTGCCAACGGGGGTGATCCCGTTGTGCAATAACTCGCGCCGGTCCGATATCATTGCCATGATGCCGGACTGCAATGAGCACGGCCCGACCTGAGCTGGAAGGAGCCAAAGGACGTCGAGGTGCAGCAGTTTTTTGACACCCTGCACGAGGGGTACGTCAACGCCGTCGCCGAGCGGCTTCTTGTCCAGGACACCACCCAGGCGGAGCTAGACTACATTGCTACCAGGGCGAGGGAGGCACAGCTTGCCAGGGAGGCCGGCAGCGCCGGCGGTGTGGAGGACAGGGCCGCGACGGCCGCGGAGGAGGAGGAGCTCGCCCGGTGGCCGGCGACCGCCGGGGGATCCCGCAGCGCCGGCACCGAGGCTCCTCTGGTTGAAGATGTGACCGGCGAGTTGTCGTCGGAGGAGGCCGAGATCACAGACCCGACGCCGCCTACAGGGAGGGGGCGAGTCCTGTGACGGGCCATTTCTGGCGAGCCCGTCCGGCCCGGCAGGGCTGCGCGGCCACAACTGACCTTGGAGGGGCCTGGGCGCCACACGAGGGCCGCGGCGGCAAAGAAGCCGGTGAAGGCCACGATGAAGAAGAAGACAGCTGCCCCTTCTTCGTCCGCGCGTGTCCAGACACCACCTCCTTCTCCTCCTGCGGCGAATGTTGATACGGAGGTTATTTTTGACTATGGATCCCTCAGCCCGAGGAGGAAGAGGAAGACAGCAGAGGAGGAGGCGGACGACGCGTAAGTATCTGGTTCCTTTTCGTTATCTCTGCCTCCTCAATCTGCGTTGCTTGTCTTGACTTGTTTTTGTCTTTGCAGGCACGCGGAGACGCTGGCCCAGAGAGCGTAAAGGGCCAAGGTCTCGGCGGGTGGCCAGCCCCCGGCTGGTACTTCGAGGGCGTCGTTGGTGGTGTTGAGCAGCCCAGACAGCAGCCCCCGACATAGGCCCCAGCGTAAGTTCATCACTCTTCCCCCGTCGACATGTGCCAGGGGCACGACACTTTGGTGCTGACCTTGCCAGGTATGTAGGAGGAGAGCAGCAGCAGGAGGAGCCATAGAAGGCTACCCCTAATACGCCGCCCCCATTGACCACGCCGCCCCGAGGGGCGTCCCCGGCACGGGCGCCAAGTACGGAGCCTGTGCACATGGAGGAGGAGGAGAATTCGAGCGTCGGCGGCTTTGCCTCGATGCCAAATGTTGGCGGGGAGGGGACTTCCGTTTCTCAGCCTGGTACCAGCACTGGCATGCCGTTCGCCATTCGTCCCTGTTCTTTTTCTTTCTGGCTCTTGGTTCTGGCCTTGCCTCACCCCCTTCTTCGGCGCCCAGATTCGTCCTTGGTGAACCCAGAGGACGTGGACGCCGTCATCGAGGGCGTCGCCAAGGCCGCCGAGGAGGACGTCGACAAGATCGCCGCCGAGGAGGCCACCAAGGATGCTGCCAAGGACGCCGCCGAGGGGCCTACCGGGGAGGCCGACAAGGCTGCCGCTGAGGAGGCCGGCAAGGGGCCTGCCGGGGAAGCCGGCGGGGCCGCTGCCGAGGAGGAGGAGGAGGAGGCTGGTGACCAGCCTTCCTCCTCTGCTGCTTCCGGCTCCGGCAAGTACCTGAGGGTGAGTGACGACTTGTTTGTCCACCTTCCAGGCGCGTCGAGCACCAGGACACCCGTTGAGGGAGAGGTGTTCAACGACGAGGTGCTTGCCACTGCCGGGCTTGAAGTCATCGACGAGCCGATCGTTGGCGGTGAAGGTTCGCAGGAAGAGCGGCTCCTCCACGCCATGGGCGCCAGCTTCCGGAAGCTCCAAGCGCTCCACCGCGCCCGCCTGGACAAGGCTAAGTCCAGGACGGCGATGGTGGAGAAGGCGGAGGCGGACCTCCAGAAGCGCGTTGCCGAGGCGCTGGACTGGTTCTGCAAGGCCCACATGGAGCTCAAGGCGGCCCAGGGTGAGTAGGCCAAGCGCGACGTGTAGCTCACCATGAAGCTCGCCGACGTCGAGAAAGCTTAGGAGGCGGCAAAGAACTTGGCCGCGGCCGCCGAAGCCGCTCGGACCCAGCGCGAGGCCGCGCTGAACTCCCAGGAGGAGGACCTCGCTGCATGTGAGGAGAAGCTTGCCGCCATGCTTCGCGGCAAGGATGCAGAGGTCGAAAAGCTTGTCTTGCAGCGGACCGGTGAGCTGGAGCAGAGGCACGAAGAGGCACTCAATGCCCAGGTCCAGGTTCACGCCGGCAAGGTGGAGGAGCTGGAGGAAGAGCGCGACGGGATGAAGGAGCAAGCCCTAAAGCTGTCCCAGGAGAGGGACACGCTTAACAGTGCCTTGACAGAGGCGCAGGGCACAGTCGTCGGCAAGGCCGGGGAGCCCTCCGAGGCCTACAACTCCATCAAAGATCTCCAGCTGAAGCTGGAGGGTCTCGAGAAGGTGCTGTCGGAGGCCAAAACCCGGGAGGGGATCCTGGCCAAGGAGCTGGAGGCCGAGAAGCAGTTGCGGACGAACGAGGGCCTCAACTTCGCGGATCACGTGGCGGGCGAGAACCGTTGGCTCGATCGCCTCGCCACCGTCGCCAACCAAGTCGCCGCGTAGCAGGCCATCATGTGGATGTCGAACGTGAGGTACGTCCCGGAGCGGAGCGTGAGCGGCAATTGCAGCATGAACATGTTCTTTGAGAAGGTCGTCGACGCTCTGGAGCGGCTCCATGCCAACCGGGCGGCCTCGCTGGCCGAGGAGTCCCAGAGGCTTTGCGAAGGTGCCATGACCAAGGTTCTCACCAAGGTGGTGCACTGGTACCCCGACCTCGACTTCGACGCCGTGATGGAGAGCTTGCCGGAGGGTACTAACCTCGCGCCGCTCAGGGAGCGCATCAAGCCCATCATCAGCCGTGTCGGCGGAATTCTGAGGGTGGAGGGCCAGCGCCGGGATTAGGCATCTCGCCCTTTATCGCCGTTGTAGGTTCACAACCAAGACAATCGCTATCTCTAGTTAGAACCGCAGCAACAATTTGATGTAATATAACTCTGCAGCACTTTCAGTATTGTGCACGTTATTTTCCTATTCGATTTTCCTTTGTATGTCCACCCTACGTTACTGGGTAGGCTCGCCGGCGCGTAAACCCAAGGCGGCGTCTTGGGGACGGATCCCCATTGGCCTGCCGGGTGTGCTTGCTGCCGGGCAGACCACCTCCGCCCTTAGCGCGGCCGCCCAAACTGTCGAGCTTGACTCGAGTCAGAGTCGGGAGCGTTGCCGAGTGCGGAAGGCTACCCCGCCACTCTCAACGCGGTCACTTTGAGCTATTGAGCGGACTCGAAAGAGAACAAGGGCATTGCCAATTGCGGGAGGGCCCCTTTGCGTGCAGGTTTCTCATACATAGGCGAGATCTTCGAGGACGATAACCTTAGATAAAAGAGGAAATAACTCAAAGCTCTGAATAACTTAGCTTTTCTGTTGCCCAGCCGGCGTCGTTTCTCCAGCCGCCTTCTTCTCAGAAACCGAAAGCGATGAAGAACTGCTTGGCTAACTATTAGACCAGATTCTCACAATTGCACCCCCCTACCTGGCGCGCTAGAGATGTCGGTGCGAAACGACACCTATGGGATCACAAGAATCCCTACTACGGTTGCCGTGGCGCAGGGTTGCGAGGAGAGCATGGCTAGTAGACAGCACAAGGATCGTTTACCCAGGTTCGGGCCGCGACGATGCGTAAAACCCTAGTCCTGCTTTGTTGGGTGTATTTCTGAGAGTTCTTGAGCTCTCGAACTAGCTGTGGTCAACGCGTGGTTTGAAAGAGCCAAATCCTCCTTCAGTATGCCATGGGCCTCTTTTATAGTTGAAAGGGGCTACCACAGTGACACACAGGAGGTGGAAAGGCGTACAGTGCCCTGAGCTTATCGCTCATATCACAGGACAATATGCATTTAATGCGTGGCTTAGGTGTCCCCTTGCTTTATCGGGGACGGGACGAGGCCCGTCCCATCCGTCGCCGCTCCTCCTCGCTTCGACACGCGCCCCGGCCAGTGATGCGTGCGGTGCCATGTTGGCAGGCAGGCAGCTGGGTGGCACGGTGGTGGAGCCTTCACGAAGATCTGCATGCCGCCACGCAGGCGCTTGATGAGTTGGCATGGGAGCTGCTTGTTGCCACGCAGGTGCCCGCCCAGCTGGTTGGGCTGGCAGCTGCATGGGAACGGCGGTGGAAGCTTGGTTGGTCGCGGGCCTGGCCATGGTCCCGGTGGCATCCTTGGTGAGGGCCTTGCCGGGTGGCCCGGCAAGGGTCTTGACGTGGCACGCTGTCGTCCCCGGCAAAGGTCTAGCCGGCGGTCTGGTAGCCTTCCTCGGCAAGGATCTTGCCGAGGATCATTGTCTTCTAATCCTCATCTGATCTTGAATATGTCTTCAAAAAGATCTGCATGCCACCACGGAGGTGCCTCCCGATCCCTGGCCCCACGTGGATGATGGTGTTGGGGATCGTGGGCTCAAGGGTGGCTCGCTCTGTTGGTGTGGTGTGAGCTCTCCCAGCAAGGGTCTTCTTGGGGCAGCCCGAGGCCGCTGGCAAGGAGTCTTCTTGGGGAACCCGCTTAATCCCTCTTGCTCTTTGTGGTCTTTTCCTTGGTGTTGCCTAGATTGTCTTGGGCTTGGCCTTACCTTTGGCTCACCTCCCTCGCTCGCTTGGTGTGGTCGTGGCGGCTCATTGCCGATGCCTGCGGCAGTAAAGGGGTACAAAAGCGTGCCCCTCTTTTTGTACACCGACAGTTAGCATTACTTGTTCCTCAAGTCATGTTACCGTTGCTCCCAAATCTGACATGTGAAACATGTCGGTTGGCCATTGGCTGGACCGCGTGTCCAAAATGGTCATTTCACTACAAAAAAATACACTTCCTTGATGATACGTCTTTGTCACAATAGGTCATGTTTTCTGTCATGCATGTACATCCATGGCGATTTTATGACAGAATCAAGATAGTCATACTTGTGCTGTCGTAGAATTGTTCCATGATATATACCAAAATTATCATCACAGAAGTGTCCGCTTCCATGAGAATAAATGGTGCGTCATGGAAGTGTTTTTGTCAAGGGTAACCGACACGTGGCATGCACCGTAACGGGTCACTGTTAAGCTATCGGGTTCCTGTTTGGATCCGATAACCCATTAACAGCCCCGACCAATGGGGTTTTACACGTGTAAAATTCTCATTCACCGGATGATCCACATGTTAGCTCATCGTTTGGACATATGTCATCCCTACAATGGACGAAAGACATATATGATATGTCAACACGTGGCACAGCCCAACAGTGGTCTATTTAAGGTAAAAAAGGCCGGCCAGCAAAAGGCCCACCATATTTTTCAAACACTAGTGGGATGGCACGTTAAATAGAAGTGCTTTCGTCAAGGGTAACCGTCACGTGGCATCCACCATAATGGGTCACCGTTAAGCTATCCGGTTCCCATTTGGATCCGATAACCTGTTAACAACCCGGACCAATGGGGATTTTCCACGTGTAAAATTCTCATTCACCGGATAATGCACGTGTCAGCTCATCATTGGGACAGATGTCATCCCTAAAATGGACGGAAGACGCCTATGATATGACGACACCTGGCACAGCCCAACAGTGGCCCATTTAAGGTAAAAAGGTCGGTCCAGCTAAAGGCCCACCTTATTTTTTTAGACACTACTGGGCTGGCCCGTTAACAACCTACCATGTTTTGGGTCAAATTGAAGCCCATATCAGATCAGGCCCGTTCACAGCTTGTCGTGTTTTGGGACAACTCACGGCCCATATCAGGTTAGGCCTGTTAACATGCCACTGTTCTTTTGGGCCCATTCTAAGCCCGGTTTGTATTTCAGCATATTAAATGACTATTTACCAGTTCGGCCCGATAATAGTTTCGGTCTATTAGCGGCCTGTGGTGCATCTGGGCCTTTGTTGACACGGTTTCACTTTAGGCCATTTAGCGGCCCATGCAGAAACTGGGCTATTTCTTGTCCAAAGTAACTTTAGGCCTCTTAACGGCCTGTAGTCTTCATTGATAAATTTCAGCCCAACTGGCCTATCGGCCTGTTAATGGCACAAGCAACAGTTGGGCCTATGTCGTGGGAAACCACGGCCACCTATGGGGACGAAGAGCCCCTTTTTGTTTGGCGGGGAGATGGGCACGTTGCACAAAGAGCGGAGAAATGTAACACAGCACGACCGAGATCACACGGGTAGTTTTACCCAGTTTCGGGTCGCCGCGAGGTGTAAAACCCTACTCATGCTTTGATGGATTGAGGTATTTTGGTAGGAAGTGGCTGCCAGTGGCAGAGAGTATCCAGTTAGTCACTTAGGAGCCTGACACCGCACTGATCGCCGATGTGCGTCACTGTGAGTGATGAGGTGGAGTAGCTTGCCTCCGTGAGCCCCGTCAGGCCTGCTGGGGCGATCTTTGGAGGCTTGCTTCTGGGATAATCCCAACCTTTCCAGGCCCACCTGCCCAGCAAGGGAGGTTCTTCTCATAGTGGAATCTTGTCTCTCTGGAGAATCGTGGTGGGGCCACCCTTGTAATGGTCCGTGAATGATTTTAATCGCACGGGCGAGTAACTGCCTATTCACTCTTCCCACCATGCTGTTATCCTTAGCCATCTATGTTGCATGCACCAAGTGGGGTAGGTAATGGAGGCGCGTGGTGTGGAAGAGCATCAAGGCATGTGCCCGGTCTTCTTGAATTGGTGGAGGAGGGCGGCGGTTACCCGTTGTGGGATCAGCTCCCTTCCTCGACCCGCCTATAAAAGGAGGGGCGGGGGACGAGCGCAGGCACTCATCCTCACATCCCTTCTCCTCCATCCTCTACTTTCTCCTGGTTATGCCAAAGGGGAGAGCCCGGGGCCAGGCCCTGGGCCATAGCTTGAATTTGGCAATGCTGAATGCTTGTGCTGATGTTTGGGGAGTGAGTCTGGTCTAGGCCTGGAGGAGGCGTGGTTACGCTTCCATTGGGGCGAGATCACTTCCTCATCTTCCCGCAAGCTTCGGGAGGTTATGCGGACGGTGTAGCGGTAGCACCAGAGGTGGTGACTCCGGTGTTCTCATCGCCGAGCCGTCTGTTGCTTCAATTTTAGTGAGCAGCGACGCAAGCGACACCATGCCGAAGCCCACAACGGGCGCAAGGCGTGGTAGTTGACCGTGGCCTATCCCCCCTTCTCTCGCAGCGCCGGAAAGAGGTCGCAGAATGGGATCGCCGTCGGTAAAGGCGGGCCTGACTTCCCCGGGCACCGTATGCTTGGCGCATGGGAGAGCTCCTCGATCCCATTCATGTTTCCTTAATGCGCGGCGGCTCCTGATCTTCAGGCCATCGGGGATGACCGTGCTCATTGTGTAATTACCCAGAGAGCATGGTTCCTGATTCGGCTATTGCGATGGAGGCTTCGGGTGGTAGTGGTACGGAAGGTGGCACCAACCCACGATGCATCAAGAATCGGGACGCTCGCTCCGACGAGTCGTGTTTGCCAATGACTCCGCCGCCCCTGTCTGAGCTTCCGGCAGCGCCACCATTCACTCTTGCCCTCTGGTTTCTTCCTCCCAGCCAGGAAACGGCGCCGCCCGGATCCTGGGGAGCTGTCGAATACCATCCAGGCCTTCCCTCCACCGTCCTCATCTCCTCCTATAGTTTTGAAGAAGGAGAGGAAAAAGTGAAGGCATGACGGGCATCTTATCTTTTTTTTAATCTTAAATCTGTAGGCACTTGCCAAATTCTAGTTCCAATACTGTAATATCTTCAATCCATGTTTGTGTCCTGTAAGGTCTATACTTGTTTAATCAGCATATTAAAGGAAAAAGATAAACCTTGCCGAGCACTCATGCATGTACATACTTTTAAGTAAACAAGTTTCGCCCGGCAGGCTACCCTGTCGGTACCCACCCAGTTTTGTTGCCGGGGAGTTAGGTCTACCGGGCACAAAACTGTGAAGAGGGCCCAGCCCCCGCGCCAATATTTTTTATCAAAGGCCACTACAACCATCCTGACCGAAGCAACGTTCGAGTCAAGAGATGGGAGCACCTAAATTTCAAATAGCGGCAAGGTCTTCTTATGCACAAGTATTTACTTACAGAACACATATGGATAAGAGAAATAACTTATCTGTTCAGCTTGTCGGAGATTGCAGTGTAGGCTCATATTTCCACTTCCTCTAGGAGACCATGTCTTCGGTAGGTGCCTACAATTTATGCAGATGAAGATGATGCCAGATGCAATCTTATCTACATGAACATGCGATGCTCATGAAATGCTTATGCATGCATGCAACTTGTCGGGGGCCCCTCAGCTCTTCATTTATTTCTCTATTGCTCAGGGTCTGCGACTGGCTTTCTACAAGGGGCTACATGCAACTAAGGCAAGGCCTGTACAAAAGAGTGGCTGCCAAGCGGGGCCCGACAGCCACGCCTTACTGGTAGAACTTGCGGAGAAGCTCAATATTCCATGAGTTTTGCAATTGAATGACATCTCCGGTCTCCAAACGGACTGCGCCAGGTCTGGTGACTCGTACTACCCGGTAAGGGCCTTTCCACCTTGACGATAACTTGGTTGCACCCTTGGCGGACTGGAGGCGCCTAAGGACAAGGTCGCCTTCCTCAAAACACCGGGTATGAACCCTGCGCCTGTGATAGCGACGCAGGGCTTGCTGGTAGCATGCAGCACACGTAGCAGCCCCGAGACGGTTCTCCTCGAGAAGCACAACGTCATCACGCCGGTGCTGATCCTCTGCTACTTCATTGTAGGCAAGGACTCGAGGTGACCCATAAATGAGTTCCGTGGGGATAACTGCTTCTGCCCCATAGACTAGGGAGAAAGGAGTCTGCCCGGTAGCTCGATTTGGTGTCGTTCTGAGGGACCAAAGAACCACCGGCAGCTCGTCGATCCATCGCCTGCCGCACTTCTGCAACTTATCAAATGTTATTGTCTTGAGTCCTTGCGAACACTTAAGTGTTCGCCCTCTCAGCTTGTCCACTGCTTCTGGGATGTGCAAAAGAGACAAATGAGGTCTTGCTTCCAAGGGCATGAACTTATTGCTTGAAGGCGCCGCTCGTGAACTAGGTGCCGTTGTCGGTGATGATCCAGGAAGGGACCCCAAAGCGGCACACCAATCCTTTCAAGAACTTGATAGCTGACTGATCATTCACCTTTCTCACGGCTTCTACTTCCGGCCACTTTGTAAACTTGTCGATGGCAACGAACAAGAATTCAAAGCTCCCGACAGCTCGAGGGAAAGTGACGAGGATATCAAGCCCCCAGACCGAAAACGGCCATGACAAAGGGATTGTGTGAAGAGCTTGGGCAGGCAGATGGATGTTCTTGGAATGGAACTGGCAGGCTTCACATTTGGTGAATAGCTCGACCTCATCTTGGAGGGTTGTGGCCAATAGAGTCCTTGCCGGAACGCTTTCCCAACCAATGCTCGTGATCCAATGTGGGAGCCGCACATGCCTTTGTGTATTTCTGCCAGCAATTCCTTTCTTTCTTCCCGGCAAATGCACTTCAATTTCACACCGTTGGGCATCCTTCTGTATAGTGTGTCATCGACAAACTGATACATACTAGCCCTCCGGGCTACTCTTTCAGCTTCTTCTTGCTCTTCAGGAAGTTCTCCAGTTTGGAGGAAGTGGACAATGTACCTTGCCCTAGTTGGAGCCTGGGGCTCGGCAACAAGGACTAGCGGCACCTCCTCATTCGGTGGGGCATAGTCCTCGACCGCGGGGACCAGTGGCCCGGCAGGAGGGTGCAGCCTGGCAGTCAAAAGGGAGTTGTTTCTAGTAGGGTCCCTGCCAGGAGCCCTAAGAGGCTCTACCAGGAGAGGCATACCGGAGTCCAATTTCCTCTTGTTTCGGGCCATTGTTGCTGGGGATGCGGAGAGCTGAGTAAGATGGAGAACAAAAGTTCCTGGTTCCACAGGAAGCTTCTGCGTAGCACACTTTGACAAATGATCAATAAAGTTGTTTTCCGCACGGGGTACGTGCTCCGTTTGCAATCTGTCAAAGTGCTCCTCTAGTCTTCTCACTTCCTCAACGCATGCCTCCATCAATTGACTTTGGTAATCCTTGTTGACTTGTCTCACCACAAGTTGTGAATCTCCTCGAATCATTAGCTTCTTGATTCCCAATTCAGTGGAAATCCTTAGGTCGACAAGGAGCCCTTCATACTCTGTTGTATTGTTGGCCGCCTCCTCCTGGGGAAAATGCATCTAGACGACGTACTTTAGGTGCTCTCCAGTGGGAGCAACGAGAAGCATGCCAACCCCTGCACCTTGTAGGGAGAATGCACCATCGAAATACATAATCCATTCTTGGGGCGCCTCCTTGCCAGGAATAACTGTTTCATGTACTTCTTCATCAGGGGTTGGCGTCCATTCTGCAATAAACTCTGCCAATGCCCTGCTCTGGATTGTTGATGTGCTTTCAAACTTCAGGCCAAAGCTGGATAACTCCAATGCCCACTCCACTATTCTTCCGGTAGCCTCAGGGTTTCGGAGTACCCTTTGCAAAGGAAAGCGGGCGACCACCGTGATCTCATGGGCTTGAAATTAGTGGCGCAGTTTCCTTGAGGCCATGATGAGGCCAAAAATCAACTTTTGCACGCCAAAGTACCTAGATCTAGCCCCCTGTAATAGGGAGCTGAAGAAGTACCCTGGACCCTGCACCACTTTCTTCCTTGTCGCGTCCTTGGGGTGGCCTCCGCTGCCATGCTCCTATTTGTCTTGATCCGCATCTGGCCTTGCCGGGCTGTTCTCACTTTCTGTCTCTTCTACTTCCCGCTACGCCACTAGGGCCACGCTAACCACTTTATTAGTTGCCGCTAAGTATAGCAGCAACGACTCTTGTAGTTTGGGAGCAACCAAAGTGGGCATAGAGGACAAGTAGGTCTTCAAATCTTGCAATGTTGTGTCTGCTTCTAGAGTCCACTTCATGGGCCCTTCCTTCACAATTTTGAAGAACGACAAGGTGCGCTCGGTTGACTTGGAGATGAATCTACTAAGCGCAGCAACACACCCTGTCAGACGCCTCACATCTTTAACTGTCTTGGGTGCCTGAATCTGCTTGATAGCCTTGATCTTGTCGGGGTTGGCTTTTATCTCGCAATGGGATAAAAAGAACCCAAGTAGCTTGCCGGAGGGAACGCCAAACACACACTTCTCCGAGTTCAGCTTCAAGCTGATCTTGCGCAGATTAGCAAACGTCTCTTCCAAATCCTGGATGAGGGTTGATCTATCCTTGGTCTTGACCACAGCATCATCCAAATAGGCTTCAATGTTCCTGTACAACTGTGATTCAAAACCAATTTGGACTGCTCTTGCAAAAGTGGACCCGGCACTCTTCAACCCGAAAGGCATGCACATGAAGCAGTATGTGCCACATGGGGTGATGAATGAGGTCTTCTCTTCGTCTTCCTTGGACATAAAAATCTACTGATATCCAGAGTATGCATCCAGATGCGAGAGCAACTCACATCCTGAAGTGGAGTCCACAATTTGGTCAATGCGCGGCAAGGGAAATGGATCCTTTGGGCAGACCTTGCTAAGATCTACGAAATCTATGCACAGACTCCATTTTTCGTTAACCTTCCATACGACCACTGGATTTTCTAACCACGCTGGATGTAGTACTCCTCTAACTAGACCAGCTGCCTCAAGTTTCTTGATCTCTTCTGCAATGAATTGTTGCTGCTCCAAGGCTTGCTTTTGGACTTTCTTCTTGATAGGTCGGGCATGTGGGAAAACATCTAGGTGGTGCTCGATTACCTTCCTGGGAACGCCGGCGATATCAGATGGTTGCCAAGCAAACACATCGGTATTCGCCCGTAGGAAGGCAATGAGCACGATTTCCTATTTGTCATCAAGGGTGGCACTGGTAGGAAAGGTACCATCAGCGCCAGCCAGCTCTGCCAGGACCTTTTTCATAGGAGGTGCGGTGGCCTTGGATCTCTTGCTATTGGAACTCTCCGGCAAGTCATCAACAGGTGCAGTATAGCTCAAAGAGGTACGCTTCCTAGATTCCTTGCTGGTGTCCATGTTATCCTTCTTATTTCCATTGATTTCCTTGGCGGAGTTATGGCTTCCGCGGCCTCTGCCGTGACTGCATCCCAGTACATCTTATCCACGCAAATAATTTTGTCCTTCTCGTCTGACGGAATGGAAATGACTCCCATTGGTTCTGGCATCTTCAAGGTATTGTAGGCATAATGGAATGCCACCATGAATTTTGCTAGAGATGGGCGTCCAAGGATTCCATTGTACGGTAGGGGGAGGTCGACCACATCAAACACAACCTTCTCCGTCCGGTAGTTCAACTCTCCCCCGAATGTCACTGGTAACATGATCTTTCCCTTCGGATGACACCTACCGGGGTTGATTCCTTGAAACTTGCCTGTGACCTTGAGTTCTTCCTCTGCTATCTAAAGTTTGATGACTTTTGGGGAAATCAGATTCAACCCGGCCCCGCCATCAACCAACATCTTTGTGACCTTGAGGCTGCGGATCGTTGGTGAGACCAACAATGGCAAGCATCCTACCACAGTGGTGATGTTAGGATGGTCCTCTTCGTCAAAGACGATGGGCGTGCGTTACCATTTGAGTGGCTTCTGAGACTCTATCGCTGGCTCCACTGCATTGACCTCATGCGCCCACCATTTAAGTTGGTGGTGAGAGGAGTGCAGAGATGCACCTCCGTCAATGCACAGAGCATCAGTGGCCTTCTGGAATTCCTGCTCGCTGGTTTCCTCTTCATCCCCTCTATCACTACAATTGTCGCAATCTTCCTTCTCTCTGCCCCTGGCGGGTTTTCCTTGGTTCCGAAGAGCCTTGCCAGGGCGATTTGCTTCACCACCCCGGCCCCTCGCGCCAGCGCCATTCTGACCTTTTTCCTTATCACGCTTCTCATATTCAACCTGTAAGTGCATCTAGTGCCACCCCTAGTTGGTTTTGGAGTATTGACGACAAATGTGGTTGAGGGACTAATGCGTTTGTGAGAATTGTAGGATAACGCAGGTAGTGTCCCCCATTGATTCGGTTTACCTACCGGAGATGACCCCTAAAAATGTATGAAGACATTGACGACAATGGTGGCATGTGAAGATATTCACATTGAAGACTATGACATGAGAAGACATTGAGTGAAGACTATGGAGAGTGAAGACTGTGTCGTTTCGTTGTTTCCTTTTCTTCTTTGTTGAGTCATAGAAACCACCGTACTGTTAAGTGGGGTCCTAGTGATCAAAGTCAGAATGACTGAAGTGATGCTCAACCCAAATCCTATGTCTTCAAGCGAAGACAATGCGAGCAAAACTTATCCAGAGCTGGATGAGTCAGCTTTGCTTGTAGCCCAAGTAAAGTTGTCGTGTGTGTTTGAAATCTGACCGTTGGAACACGTGTCAGTTCCTTAGTGACCTAGGGTCATTTCGGACATATCAGGTGGGGTTGCCTAGTGGCTATAAATAGCCCACCCCCTACACCATAAGTTGGTGGCTGCTCAGAGTTAGTGCACGGCTTTTGTCGTTTGAGAGTAACCCACCTCGAAGCCTTTGAGAGAGAGAAATCCTTGCGAGGACAAAGCCTAAACACCCAGAGCCAAAGAGTGTTAGGCATCACTGAAGTCTTTACATGCATGTGACACGAAGACTTATTACACTTGAGGATTGTGAATCCTCCAGCCGGTTAGGCGTCGCGTTCTGAGCATCCAAGAGTCATTGTGGATTGCCGGTGAACGCTGTCTGTGAAGGTTCGGAAGTCTACCTTGAAGACTTACCAGAGTGATTGGGCAAGGACTCTGTGTCCTTATCTCAAGGGGAATAAGGTGAAGACGCGGTCTTCTGAGTTGAATCTCAGCCTCCCTAACCAGATGTACAGTTGTCACAAAGAATCGAATCGGTCCAACAAATCTGTGTCTTCAACAAGTGATCGGTTCTATCTTCTCCCTCTCCTTACTTAGAGTTTGTCTTCGTGAAGTCATTGCCTATTTGTCATACCTGTTTGACTTCATTGCTTGACTACTTTTGTTGATTGGCTTCTCACTATCTTCCATCTTGATCCTACTACCAAGCTGCTATTAGTCTTGTACTTTCAATGCTATTGCATACTTGACTATGGTTTGCTTGTTGTAGTTTATCTTCCGCTCCATATCAATTAGGTCATTTCTATGTTTGTCTTTGAAACATCCTTGTTTTGAAGACTTTCCTAAAAATCGCTTATTCACCCCCCCTCTAGTCGATAACTAGAACTTTCAATTTGTATCAGAGCAAGGTACTCCCTTGTTCTGTGATTTGGTTTAACCACCGAGTTTTAGCTATGTTGACCGCAGGGATAATCAAAGTCTCCGCTGCTTGCCCGTGTTCGATGGAACCGACTATACCCTCTTTGGAAGAATAAGATGCGCATGCGTCTTGAAGCCATTGATGTCGACCTCTAGTATGTCGTCAAGAACAGTTGCTCCCAAACTGGTGAAGGTGTCACCTCGCCGATGTCAAGAAGTTCATTCAACTGGACTCTACTGCAAAGAACATCATCTGTGGTCATCTAACCAATGGACAGTATGGCCGCAGAGTGCTCGAAACATCGAAGCTAGTCCGGGACTGGCTATCCAAGGTCAACGGCGTCTCAACCAAGAGAGATCAAAGGATCAGTGTTCTTCGCAACCTCTTCAACTGCTTCAAGAGAAATGACAATGAAAATGTCCAGCTCACGTTTGATCGCCTCACTGACATCACAAATGAGCTCCATGCTCTCGGCGCCACTGAGATCACCAAGCATGAAATCGTCAAGACACTACTGAGATCACTTGACAGCTCTTTTGACACCCTTGCCCTCATGATACAAGAACGCCTACGACTTCAAGACACTCGATCCGTCCGATATACTTGAGAGGCTCAACACACATGAGTTCCAAATTTTCTCGAGAAAAGAGATATCTATGGTCCCAACTATGGTCGAACTCGCGCTTTGAAGGCAAAAGTTGTTTCCTCATCTCAAGAAGAATCATCATGGGTTACGATGATCCACGAAGACATTGGAAAGGAACTTGCTATGCTTGTGAAGAAGTTCCAAGTTCACTAGGAAGTAAGGCTTCGTAAAGTCTTCACGATCCAGCTCAAGAAATGATGAAGCTTCCACTCATGACTACAAGAAGAGAACATGTCACAAGTGCAAGAAAACTGGACACTATATCTCCGAAAGTGTCCACGGTGGGACAATGAGAAGAAGAAGAAGAAGAAGAGCAAGGAATATGATTACGATGACAAGAAGAAGAAGAAATCTTCAAAGTCTTCTTCCAAGTCCTCATCTAAGTCTTCATCTCATAAGAAGAGCTCATCCGGCAAGGCTCGTGCTTTTGTTGGCAAGGAAATGAATTCAGAGGAGGAGTCTCGCTTCGAGGAGGTGGAGGTGGAGTCCAAGTGGAGTCCGACCGGGCGTTGCAAGTCCGGCTTTAGCCACGCCTATGTTGCCAAGTCCATCTTCAACATCAAGACAATGACTTCCACACCAACGTCAAGGCGATGACAAGGACGACCCTGCTCCCACCTATCGCTTCATGGCACGTGGTGCCAAGGTAAATTCATGTGATGCTTACTTTCAAACATCAAGTTACGATGACTCTGATTGTGAATCCAAACCCAGCTACAAAACTCTTGCTAAAATTGCAACCGAACAACAAAGAGCTATGGAACATACTCAAAAACTGTTAGACAAAAGCGATGACCTGTTGGACGCGGAAATGACACGTTCACAGTCCTTAGTTGAAGACATTAAAATCTTCATGCTAAGTACCAAGAACTTCAGAGTCGTCATGAAACGCTCTCAACTACTCATGAAAAGCTCTCCTATGATTATCTTCAAAGGAAGCAAGAGCTTGAGAAATTGAGAGCAGCTCATGAAGATCTTCAAAAAGAGAATGAGTCACTTCGCGCTCAACAGATCAGTTCCGCTCAGGATGGATTTGAACCACCATGTCTAAAATGTCTTGAGCGTGATATCGCTACCTCTGTTGCTGAATGTTCAACTGCTGCTACTGTTGCATTGTCTTCAACTACTAATGTGGTAACTAACCCCTCTGTGGAGGATACCACCGCTATTGGCCGATGAAAATGCTAGGTTGAAGACATTGCTTGAAACAGGATGTATAAAAGTGCGAAAGGGCATCGACACTTTGCGATGTCCTTAAAAAGCAGATTCTGAATCGAAACCCTAGGAAAGAGGGTGTTGGGTTCGAGGAAAAATGAATGTTGATGGTTCCTATCGAAGCCCGAGCGGTATCCCAAAACCACATGGGTTGTCAGAAGGGACCTTCGGTGGATCCATCCACCTTATCCGGCTTTACCTGTGCTAACCCTATTATCATTGATGAATCCTTTGATGCAAACTATAAGCTGTTCAAGAATCGTAATGGTGAAGTGTTTGCGTGTATATTGGTACTAACTGCAGGAATGGACCACCTATGAAGAAGATCTGGTTCCCAAAAGCTGTCTTGAGAATCTTCCAAAGGAATGTCATCATGATACCACTCGGGAAGAAGATGACCCTGCACCTAAGGCGTCATATGGTCCAAAGGCTTCATACAGACAGAGGACTCACCTGAGTCACCCTAACGCCAATGTTTTGCAGGGAAACCGTACTCAAATTTATGAATATGAGCGTGTGTCTTCAAACCGCTATGTTCATAGAACTAAGAACTTTTCTGCTTATTCATATGAGTATCATTCATCTCCTGCAAGGCTATTTGCTAGGGCTCCAAAGCCGAAGTTCCAGATGCTGCACTTAGACTCATTGCTTCTAAGCCACCCTCAAGATGTGGGTGGTTAAGAAGAATTAACTCTCTTTTGCGGAAAGGGTCTCCACCGAAAAATCAAAGGCGTCTGATGCTATTCTTTGGGGACCTAAAACATCTTGTAGGACGCAAGATCAAATGCCCAAATGGTCTCACTATGTATTTTGTTCCTGAATCGTTTGCCATTCATCCTAGCTTTCTTAATCTTGATCTGAGCTTCAATAATCCTCTTGTCCGTCAAATGTTTATGCTTCACAATACTCTTGGTGAAGTCTATCCCCTAACTGCATCAGTAGGGTATGACACCTCATGCTTCAGAATGGATTATGGACAGCGGATGCACTAATCATATGACTGGTGATCGAAGTCTTCTCATGGACTCAACCTTACGTCCATCAGACAAGAGTCACATCACATTTGCTGACACTGGTAAAAGAGGTGGACGATGGCGCCGATGAAGTGAGAGGACGCGATGAAAAGGTCCTGGTCTGGCGCCGTGGATGAACACTGCCTCAGCCTCATGGGAGGCCCCATCACTACTGGAATCCACTTCTTTGCCGTCTGCCACTTCTTTCCCGTCAGCTAGCGGACGACAAAGAAAGGCTTTGCCATCAGCCACCAGAAAACTGACGGCAAAGAGGCAGCGGACGACAAATGATGGCTTTTCCATCAGCATATCTTTGTCGTCTGCTAGCTGACGGCAAAGAGGGTGGGTGGCGGGCGTACGGGGGGACCTAACGGCCATCTTCTTTGCCGTCTGTTGGCTGACGGCAAAACATTTTTGCCGTCCGTCAGCAGTGGGCAAAGAAGATGTCCGTTAGTTCGTCTGTTCCCCCCCGGCCCCACCCCACTAGGTATGCTCTTTGCCATCTGCTGGCAGACGGCAAAGAGCTGTGACCTAGCAGATAAGGGGCTGCGCCCGCGCCCGATCTGCCCATTACCTCTCTCTCTCCCTGCCAGAGCCGCCACGACACCTCACCCCTGCCGCCGCCCGGCCGCTCGCCCGCCCACCGAGCCGCCGCCGCCCGCCGCAGGCTCGAGCCACCCCGCCCCACGCCACACACGTTGTCGGCCGCCGCCTTGCCCCGAGCGGTCGCCGAGACTTTAGGCCACGGCCGCCACGCCCCACCCGCCCCACCCTCCCGATCAAGGCGCCGCCGTCCCAAGTCGCCGGGCCGCCTGCACCACCTCGCCTGTCCCGAGCCGCCGGCCAAGATCAAGCACCACCCGGCCAAGACTGCCTGCCCTGCCCCGCCGCCCGCCTCATCGTGGTGAGTTTTTTTCCTGTTTTTTTAGATCTAGTTTATATTTGTTTAGTTTAGGTTAGTTTAGTTTATTTAGTTTAGTGTAGGTTAGTTTAGGTTAATTTAGTTTATTTTAGGTTACAATTAGTTTATAGTTTTGTGTAGGTTTTTTTTCCTGTTTTTAAGAATAATCAAGAAAGATGAAAAGAAAGAAAAACAAGAAGAAGAAAAAAAGAACAATAAGTAGTAGAACAAGAAGAAGATGAAAAAAAGAAGTAGAAGTTGAAGATGAAAAAAAGAAATAGGAAAAGAGGGCGCCCGGGGACGAGCAGGTTAGGGGGTTCCTCGGTGTCGATGGAACCCTAAATAGCAAGTATCGTCTGTGCGAGGTACATGTGGCCGTCGGTGTCGAATACTACATCCACGTCCCACAAGTGACGCCGACGTCCGGTGTCCCAAAGCAACTGTTCTCGGCGTCGCTGGCGGTAGAACACCATTGCAAATTTGTCTGGCAGCCTCTGCGATGATGATTAAAACGCAAGTGTTGAAACTTGAAACACCCAACTGACTCAAGTCGGTTTGGTTGTTTGAAATTTCAAAACTTGGGTTTAATCCTCATCCTGCAGGTCAAGTGCATACAATTCGCCAAGGTGTTCGACCGTCATCGGCCACCAGAACTATTGTTGCAGGATGCCGGGTGCCGGCTTCACTTGTGGGATGTGGATCTAGTGTTCAACGCCGACCGCCTCATGTAAAATGCACCGATGGTAGTTGCTATTTAGTTTACCCGGGGACAAGCGGGTTAGCGCGTCGCTATGTTACTCAACTTTGGAATTAAATGTGCAGTCATTTCGTCGCTGTGAGGGTCTAGTGTTCGACGAGCTCTGCACCTGCGTTCGTTGGTGAGCACAAATGACATCTCCCAATGAAACTTGCTAGCTATAGGTGTCAATCATCAGTATGCGTAACCACTATATGTATCCCTTTCGAAAGGGTTACATCTATAAATATGCATGCATTTGTATATTTATAATCGTGATTCTTTCGAATTATCCAACATTATCCATGGACAGCCCGAGTATGTGTAGATTGGGTTCGTTTTCCCATATGCTCAGCTCCGGATCTGATGCAGAATTTCATCAGTGCCTCCCTGTTGTTCTCCGGGTACACATTCTCTCTGCTTATTGCCGAGACATGTATCAGGAGAACAGCGTGGAGGTGCTGCCGAAATTTTGCGTCGGATACGGAGCAGAGCATGGGAAAACGAACCCGATCTACACATACTCGGTTGGATTAGGACCTATCTTTACCTATTAGCGTGTAGGTTGCATGATGTAATAAAACTGACAAACTCCATTAACTGATGGATATGGTTTGCTTAATTATGTATATATTTCTTGTCGCCCAAAGAGGGAAGTCAATATGAGTGATCGTGCATGGATGTACACGGTTACACTAGTCGAAAGTTTGGACCGAGGAATGGTTAACAAAAACCAAGGGGTTTGTTAGAGCCGCATTTGCAAATGGCCAGAATTTAGCTGGTGCCCCGTGCCCGTTGCGACAACTATAAAAAGAGGGACGAGCTTGAAATGAGTAAAGACCTGCAGAAGTTTGGTTTTACGCCTGGTTACACGGTTTGGACATTACATGGTGAGTCTGCCCAACGTGCCATAGCCGAGGTTCGTCGTCGCACCGACGACCATGGTACCGGTACCGCAGACATGGTGCAAGACTTTGACGATGCTCGGGACTCGGACGAGGAGATGGAGGAATCTGCAAAGGCCTTCACTGAAATGTTGGAGTCCTCAAAACGTCCTCTCCACGAGCACACTGAGCTTTGTCAGCTGGATGCCATCTCACAAATAATGGCTTTGAAGGCTCAATTCAACTTGGGCAGAGAATGCTAGGACGCGATGATGACAGTATTCAGATGATTTCTACCCAAAGGCCATGTGCTACCTCCAAACCTGTACCAGTCAGACAAAATCCTCCGTGCTCTTAAGATGACCTATCAGAAGATACATGCCTGTGAGAAAGGATATGTCTTATTTAGGCTTCAGTATGAGGACTTGAACTATTGTCCCATTTGCAATTCTTCCAGGTATGTTGTGGTAGACAGTGGTATGGGTGAGAAGATGCAGACCAAAATACACGTTAATGTTCTTCAGTATATGCCAATCGTACCAAGACTTCAACGTCTTTTCATGGTCAAAGAGATGGCCAGATAGATGACATGGCACAAATCGGGCAAAAGAACCGAACTAGATGCAGATGGGAATGTGATGATGGTGCACACATCGGATGGTGAAGCGTGGAAGCGCCTCGATGCATTACATAAGGAAAAATGGCAGATCCAAGGCATCCTCGAGTCGCCGTCAGCACAGATGGGTTCAGTGTGTTTGGTCAGATGGCAGCCCCATACAGTTGTTGGCCCGTGTTTTTCATTCCACTCAATCTCCCCCCCCCCCGGGCAGATTATGCAACGAAAGAATATTTTCCTGACGTTGATAATTCCAGGGCCCAACTATCCGGGGAAGAATATGAATGTGTACATGCAGCCGCTTAAGTACGAATTGCAAGAAGCTTGGGATAATGGGTTCAAGACATACGAAGCCTTTAGCAAAGAGAACTTCATAATGCGTGCCTGGTACATGTACTCGACGCATGAATTGCCGGGGTATGCGCTATTCATTGGCTGGTGTGTGCATGGAAGGTTCCCGTGCCCCACATGTAAGGGAGCTCTTGAGTTTCGTTGGCTGACGGAGGGCGCAAGTATAGTTGCTTCGACTTGCATAGACCGTTTCTACATCCTGGCCATAAGTTCAGGAAAGACAAGAAGAACTTTATCAAAGGTAGAGTTGTCAAACACTCTGCACCACCTGAGTTGACAGGACAACAGACCCTAGATCAGTTAAATGCTCTCGAGCCAGATCCAGAGCGTCCAGGGTATTTCAAGGGGGTATAATAAGGAACCCGCCTGGACTCACAAGACATGCTTCTGGGATCTGCCTTACTTCAAAGACCTCCTTTGCCCACACAACATCGACGTGATGCACACTGAAAAGAATATCGCCGAAGCCATTTTTGGTACATTGTTCAGCATAGAGGGGAAATCAAAGGATAATACTAAGGCTAGAGTCGATCAAGAGGAGCTATGTGATAGACCGTTACAAAACATAAAAGAACCGAAAGGAAAGGGGATCAACTGGATGAAGGGAAAGGCAATGTTCAATCTTGGAAGGCCAGCTATGAAGGAAATTATTTTGTGGGTGAAAATGCAGTTGATGTTCCCCGATGGGCATGCAGCAAATCTAAAGAGGGGAGGGAGTCTTCAAAATTTGAAAATATTTGGTCTAAAAAGTCATGATTGGCATATATGGATTGAGCGGATAATGCCGGTGATGTTGCGTGGCTTCATCCCTGAGGATGAATGGCTAGTACTAGCAGAGCTGAGCTATTTCTTCCGTGTTCTTTATGCAGAAGGACTATCGCCTGGCATCCTAGAAGAAATGGAATAGTTTGCGCCGGAGTTGATATGCAAGTTAGAGAAGATCTTTCTGCCAAGCTTCTTTAATCCAATGCAACACTTGATTTTGCATCTCCCGACCGAGGCACCATTGGGGGGGCCCAGGCAAAATCGTTGGTGCTACTCAACTGAGAGGATGCAGAAGACGCTTCGAGCAAAATGTAAAAATAAACGTAGAATATAAGCATCGATGGCGGAGGAATTCATCACTGCGGAGGCGGCAAACTTCATGACAACACACTACGCAGCCAAAAATCGTCATTTGCATAATCCGAAGCCTCGGTACAATGCTGACGAACCTCAAAAGGGTCAATCCAACCTCAGCCTATTCAAAGGGAATCTCGCACCAGCCAGTGGTTGGAAACCAGTAAGGTTGGATGTTGAAGAATGGCGGACCATTTCACTGTATCTCTTCAACAACCTAACAGAAGTGCGGCCGTACATCGAGTAAGATCTCGGTACATTGTTTCACAACATCTAATTCCTTTGAACTTCTCTTATTCCTGGATATTTGATGCAGTCGATACGTTGCCATATTATCATATGGAGCGGTGATCCAAAAGGATTCCATCGAAGAGTATGAGCTTCTGGCAAAACAAGGAGAGGGATATCCCGGTTTCATCTCTTGGTTCAAAAAACGGTAATTTCCATTAGACCCTTTCTTTTCTTTGGATAATTTGCGACTAATACAACAATCCTTTCATATTAAACTTGTAGGCTAATTCAGATATTATGGATGCCGAATTGAGACAAGTAGCTAATGGTTTTGACTATAAGGTCCGTTCATTTGACAAATACGACATCAACGGGTATCGCTTCCGTACCTATGGCAAAGAGCTATCTATGGCTGACCGAAAGTCTACAAATTGTTGTGTCTCTGCTATCGGCGAAGGAGGTATCGAGTATTATGGAAGAGTTGAAACTTGTGGGTGAAAACCCACCAAACATCGTAATCTTCAGATGTTATTAGTTCCAGCCGAGGGAGAATAGAAGGACTTATGAACATATAGGTCTAGTCGAAATCAAAAAAAGCACCCATTTGGATGTTCCTGATGTCTATATTACGGCTCAACAGGCAACCCGAGTTTTCTATCTACTGTGGGCCTATCAAAGTGATCCAAATCTCGGTGGTTGTGACGTTGTTTATGAAGTGCTGCCACGTGTTAGACCACCTCCCCCCAATGAAAAGGATTATGAACCTCACATTAACCAGGACACATATGACGAAGGAGAATTCTTCCAAGAAACACGTCTTTCCAAAAATCATTTAAAGAACCGCTCTACTCCACCCTAGAACATTGAAGTAGACAATGATAGTGAATCTGACTTCACCACTGAGCCGGAACAAGAAGAGCCGGAAGAAGAAGAAGTTATCTCTGTAGATGACCTGTCAATGCTTGAACGATTACGTAAAGGTGGCCTTCCACATGATGATGCATTTATTAGTGATGATGATGAGCACGTCATAACCGATAGTGATGATGATGCTTTAATTAATGATGATGACGAGCACGTCATTACCGATAATTATTATTAGGTATTCAAATTTTTATGTTGTACTTGATTTATATAGTTATTTGTATGATTGTATGATTTATATAGTTGGTATTTATAATTTTCTTACTTTGTATGATTGTTTCTTATACATAGTTCCATGGTCTTGATTTCCGTCCCGGTCGGCCCTCACCCGCTTTATGATTCGGATGTGGTAAATTCTCTTTCACTATTTGTTGCATTTCGCATTTATGCAAATTATGGCCATCAAGTTGACATAGAGATATTTTAATCTAGGAGGTATGTGAACCGGAATTTGAAACGGACCCTCTTGTTGAGAAGTTAAATTTAGTTGAAAAATAAAATGAGTATTTGAAAGAAAAAATTAAAAGAATTGAAGAAGAGAAGATGACATTGGAGTTGTATGTTGTCGATGCCATCGATGATCACAAGATGAAGATGAATGCAATGCGCTTGAAGATGGATGCAATGCTTTCAAGCTTAAGAATATTAGAAAATATGCCATTGATATTGAGGCTTGGTATCATTATGCCGTTGGATCAATTGTTACCTTAGTTGCGATCTTCATCACATTTGTTGTGATGAGGGTAAGTTTTCTCTAGTGTTTTGCTTTACAAATGGATACTTAGCTTATTTTCCTCCTAAATGGCATAATTACCTAAGTTAGATAAAAATAAGCTATACTTAGCTTATTCAGTTCATTTATGACATACTTAGCATACTTAGGTAAAAAATGGCATGATAATCTTTGTTAGCTCCAAAATGATATAGATTTAGCTTATTTTCCTCGAAAATGACATAATAACCTTACTAAGCTCCAAAATGACCTATTTACCTACCTTAGCTCTAAAATGACCTACACTTAGCATTTTTACCTAGCTTAGCAATAAAATGACATTTTTACCTACCTTAGTTAGAAGATGAAGAAGATAAAGAAAAGGAGAGGAGAAAAACAAAGAGAAGAAAAAAAATCTTCTTCTTCTTCTTCTAACTACTCTTCTTCTTCTACTACTTCTTCTTCTTCTCCTAACTAGTCTTCTTCTCTTCTTCTTCTAACTTTCATCTTTCCAATTTGCAGATTTGCTTTACATGAGGAAGCTTGGATTGATGGAGTGTACTACTGATTATGTTCAATATGTATGCATGGATATGTTGTTGGAAACTAGTTTCTGGTTATGCATGTATATATGGATATGTTGGACTTTGTTGAACTATGTTGGATTTGATGAAATATGATGTTGGATATATATGTTGTTGGATTTGATGAAATATGATGTTGGACTTGATGTTATATGTTGTTGGATATGTTCCATATGTATGCATGTATATCTGTGTTTGAAACCCTGTCAAATTAATTGGATTAAAATAAAATCAGGGGATATGTAGCCTCTTTGCCGTCTGCTAGCGGACGGCAAAGAGGACACATGGCAGTCACCTATGCAAACTGGGAACGTGGCAGTCACAAGTGACCAGCTATGCCGTCAGCCAGCAGATGGCAAAGATTCATACCTCTTTGTCGTCTGCCGGCGGACGGCACAGCTGCACACGTGGCAGCTTCCCAGTTCTGCCTAGCTGAGCTCTTTGCCGTCCGTTGGCAGACGGCAAAGAGCGCCGTTAAACCACTAACGGCTCTCACACCACCGCACTACCATCCGTAGTCTTTGCCGTCTGCTGGCCTCGGATGGTGGACAACGTAATCCTTTGTCGTCCGTTTCTGGGAAGCGGACGGCAAAGAAGGCCTTTGCTGGCATGCGTTCATCCGGACAGTTTGCCGTCCGCTAGCGGACGGCAAAGAGTTTTGTCGTCCATGAACCATGCCTTTGCCGTCCGCCATGCCGGATGGCAAAGAAGCTGATTCCAGTAGTGCATGCCCCGCGCGGGTGCTTGGCATGAGGGGCCTCGAATCGCGAGCGGGCCAAGGGCCTCCAGAGGTCGCTCCCCAGGAGGTTTCGCCGCCACAAGCGAAGGGATCCTCAGGAGCCAGAGTCAGAAAAGGACGCGACACGCAAAGATCCACGAAGATAAGGTACTTACTCGTCACAGAAATCCACTTCCTCTTTTTCAGGGGCCCGGGGCGCCACCACTGCAGCTCCAGAACCCTTTCCTATTGCAAAATGCTCCAAGGTCCAGATGTGGTGTGCCGACGGTTGGTGCATTGCCCTTTGCGGCTGGGCTGCAGACCGCCACCTCAGGAGCAGTCACCTCAACAGCACTTCCGGAGCCTCAGGAGCAGTTACCTCAGGAGCGCCTTATGGCGCCTGCTCCCCAGCAGTCATCTCAGGAGCACCGGACAACGCATGCTCCCCAGCAATCGCCTTCGCAGCACCTAACGGCACCTGCTCTCCAGCTATCGCCTCAGGAGCACTCAACAGCGCTCGCCCCCCTGCAACCACATCATGGGTGTGCGCCACAGGATCAGTAAGCATAGGAGCCACCAAGAAGGGATTCTCGCGAGGCCTCGAAGCCATGGCGGCGGAAGTTGATGGACACTGGCGCGGAATCTGGAGGAGAAGGTACGAGCTCACTGGAAAGGGGGGAAGCGGAGGACAGGCGCAACAGGCAATGGTGGCTTAGTCGCGCTTGCAACAGGCAGCCGTTAAGTCTGGCGGTTGCCGAGCCTGGTGGGGAAGTGGAGACACCAATGTCCCATCAAGTGCCACGCATCGATCGGGTCCGCAGGCGATTGGGGCTCACGGTGCTTCGCCCTTGCCCTTTCGCTTCGCCTCGAAGCCAAGTCCGAATGTGCCTTGGGCCCGTGGGCTACTGACTGCGTTCCGGGAACCAGGGTGCCCAGACTTTCCTTCCTGTGGCCCATGGTGTGCCTCCATCAGCGGCCTAGTACGGCCCTTCTTCAGCATTGACAACACAAGACCCTCGGGAAGGGCCAAGCCTCGCGAGGCGGAAAACTCCAAGACCTCCAGAGGGAGTGGCCTCCCTAGGATGGCTCCTGAGGAGCGGAGATTCCAATGCAGGCGCCTACCTCGTGAGCTTAAGGTGATGGAAGCCATGATGACCAAGGCCAGGCGGGCGCCAGCGGGCGTAGTACATCAGTTTTCCTCTTCCAGCGGGCGTAGTACGTCCCGTGGAATCAGCCAAAGGTTTCCATTTTCGTGCTACAAGACCAAGACCGCCAGGACGGCAGGACGGGGGTCATCACCGATCCCACCACGATGTCATGACCAGAAGCTTTGCAAGCGAAGACCACATTTAGTTAGGATAAGATGTACTATTTGTCTCCCTTCAAACTTGGCCATTGTGGGATCCCTTCCTGACTTCATTTTTGGGGAAGAGGACCAAGGAAAATATAGCTTAACCACAACCATAGAAGGGGATCGAGCCATCCGAACCCTCACTAGCTCACACCTACACAAGAACACACCTCTTAAGGTAGTTCTTCCTCTATACTAGTTCATCCTCAGCACACCTCGAGGCTAATCCACCACAAAGAAGGAGTAGGGTCTTACACCGCAAGGTGGCCCGAACCAGGGTAAACTGTCGTGTCCCTTTCCTTTCCCGTTCATCAAGCTGGGCTGTGAGAGCGACGAGTCGGTAGGCTGGGGAGATCGAGCTCTTCATACATGCCTCAGAGTTCAAACCTTTCTTGGGTCTTCGGAGCCCTGAATCCGACAATGTTGATGTGAAGCCTCGTTGCTGTTGCAATTTTCTTTGAAGATATCGTCAGCATCCCATGGTTGCAAATCTAGTTGTTGAAGTTTATTTTGCACCCTCTATTTAGGTAAAATTAATTTTAATCGCAAGCACTGGTTCGAATTAATCATCGATGGTTGATCTAAACTAATGAAAGAAGGGTGTGTGCTTACACGACAATATATGTGCTTCACTCTATTTTTATGCTTGTTCGAGGTGCCAGCCCCAAAAGAACAAATATTTTGATTGATGGGGTTGGCATCTCCATCATTAATAGAAGCATCAAATTAGTCATGCAACTTGGGAAGACAAAGAACGCACAAAAAAGTAATGAACAAAGACTCAGAGCAGTGATGTAATAGCTAGCATCGGAAAATGTAGGGTGAAACGAACAAAAAGCAGCGGAACCACATGCTAGTTTGCTGATGTGTAATTAAGCACAGAGAACATGGAGTAGTCTGATGTAACCAATAGGTGGCATCAGAACAACACCATTATCATAAATATAGCATCCAAGAAGTAAAATAGTAGGCAGTGATTTCTAGGAAGTACAGTAATACTTTGGACAAAACAAAAGCATTGTAACTATATGTGCACTGGTTTGAAATTTAGCACATGTAACATGCCCACTGCCAGAAGTATGGCCCTATAGGTGCAAGGAGAATAACGCGTCTCATGAAAAATTGAATGATGCCCTGAAGAAATTCAAAGGTGCGGTGCTCATGCTAAGAAAGTGAACGTAGGCGCCGGCCGCTGGATAATAGTACCTAATTCTCTGTGGCGTATGGGTATCGTTGTCATACTTGATAGCTAAGGATCGCCGATGGTGATCCTGTTGCGTTGAGTTTGGGCCGGCTGTCGCCATTGCTGAAGCGGTTCCGGTGCTTCGATTGCGGCGCTTGTCGACATACAAGAAAGCTCATATGTGGTAAGTCAACAGTTCCACGATACAGAAGAGAAAAATCGAAGGAGTACAAATTGAAATAACCTGATGAGGCTGCGGCATCAGTAAAGCAGGGCCGGTGGACTTGAATATGGCGTCCGTGGAGCGTGTCCGGTGTAGTGGAAGAAGGCGTCAGTGAAGCACATCCGTCGCGGTGTATAGTGCTTTCGATGAGGCGGATTTGTTGCGGCGGACGAGGGCTTGTATGAAGGGCCAGCGATGGGGCGGACGAGGGAGTCGGTCAAGGGCTTACACTGTGGTGGACGAGGGCGCCGGTGAAGCAAATCCAGTGCAGTGGACCATGATGGCGGTCAGGGAGATCTGGAGCAGTGGACAAGCCAGTCGCTGAAGCGGCTCCGGTGAAGTGGTGAGTTGGCAGTTGGGGGTTCCAAGGTGCGGAAGGTAGATCTGGTGGGGTGTGAGGTCCACCGCTGTGGCGTAGGACTAGATTCAGCGGCTTGGCGTGGTTGGGGCGAGGAGGGGAAGGGGAGGGGCTTTGGTGAAAAATGTTGGGGGCAAAGTGGGGAAAACAATGGAGTTACCAAAGCAGCCCTTTTTCCTTCATGTGGTAGGGGTAAAACAGGAATATCCTAGGGCTAAACTTTCGGGTGCGAGATATTTCAATGTGAGTGGGAAGTTTGAAAGCTTTTGGTATCTAAAATTAAGTGTTATGTTGTTGTACGGCCGGCTATGATATCATGGCCGAGAATTTATTTGTTTTGCACGCAAAAAAAGTGCAAGTTTCGAAAATCAATGTCTCCAACTCGAAACTTAGATTGTCCATTCAATTCAAATATGGATCATTGAGCTAGTGGAAGCAAATACCATCATATGGTCCAATTCAAATGAAAATCCAAATGTGTTTATCCTTAATATGATGACAAAAAAATTGTGTATGTGTATGTATAAAGTGGATGGTTATAAGGTTTGAACATGCCCGTATGTGTATATCTCTAGGTTTGATATATGAATTTGAAATCACGAAATCCCGGCCTAAAAAATGTACCTCCATTTAAAATGAATTACAAAAGCTAATGATGGAGTCGAATTCCAAAATTACAATCTTAGATTTGTAATTCTGGTACTTCAAAGTGTATCACGCATGTTCAAAAGTACCGTTATATATATCAATTACGCTAAAGTGTCGCAAATATAGAAACCTCACTCTTTATCTGAAGGAACCCACCCCGTCCCCCCCCCCCCCACAAGTCGTTCTCTCCCCCGGACACAAACACAGGAGCACATTAACACCCCTCTCTCTTCTAAAGTACGGACCCCAATATAGGTCTCTATCACTTTATCTCTCAGGCATGCACACATCTCTTCCCCCACTCTCTAAGTCTCCCGGAATCTCTCTTTCCGAAGCACACGCACTATATATAGTGTATCTTTCCCATACACACAAAACTTAGCCCCCAAATGTCTATCTCCCTAGATATGTGGTTCTCGCACAATCACCTCACTCACCACCCCACTGCAAACAAGCACCCTTTGTCTCCTTGTGCACCACTCTCCTCTTTCTATCTCTCCCACATGCGGACCCGCCCCAGCTCCTTCCCTATATACATATATGTCGTGACTCTTCCCATAGCTCCCTAACGTATCGTCGTTCTTGATCTCGCACGTTGTTCTCTACACCATCTATTCTAGATCTCTCATGAAGTCTCTATCACACACACGATGACTCGCTTCCCTTGCGTCTCCCTACATAGGCCACTTTCGAACAACATCAACCTTGTCTCCCTATCTATACGCCACTTCCACACACAAATGACCCCTCTCTCTCCCCCTCTCTTCCTCTCTCTCCCTCGCTAGATCTCTCTCTCTCTCTCTCTCTCTCTCTCTCTCTCTCTCTCTCTCTCTCTCTCTCGCTCTCACACCCCTCTCCCACACACACTCGATGTCTCTTCCAAATAGTCTGCTCCCAGCCCGCACCCATGCTATCCCGCTACTACACATGCCTTTCTCTCTGTGACACACATGTCACACCATTCCCCCTTCCCTACTAGGTTTACATCATTAGTTGTCTCTCTTCTCCACATACACACACTACCTCTCACACACGCGCGCGCGCACACACACACAGAGACACGCACAAACACCCATATATCTCGATCCTTCTTTTAAGACACACACACACCCTTGCATATTCTCTCCAGCTCCAGCTCACATGCACACCAAAATTCTCCATCTCTCTAACTCACACATCTCACCCCATGTCCGCATGTGTATCTCACACACTCACTCTCTAACTATGTCTATGTGTCTCCACATTACACCACACAAAGCCCCATGCACCTGCCTCTCTCTATCCTCCACACATAGAGACAAAAAGAATCTCTTATCATTGCCTCAGTCTCTACAGATATCACACACGCACGCGTTGTCTCTCTCTCGCACTCACGCTCAACCAAGGTTTTCCCGTGAATAACTTACTATCTATTCATCAACAGTCGTGGCAGTACAGAGAACACGAGACATGAAAAAGAATAAATCTACACGTGCGTAAACCACCTAGTATGACTACTAGGACTAGAGCAAGCCGAAAGCGCGCCGTCGTCACCCCCTCCTTATCAACGTTGGGAAAACTTTTGTTTTACACAGTCGAGAAGTCATCGTGCTAAGGCCCCACATGCACAGCCGTTTAATAGAATGTAGATCCAAGTTCATGGAAACAAGTATCGATAATACGTTTGTATCTCCATACTTATATCTCTTCTCTTATAAAAAAACCAAGTTGGTGATGATGGTATGCCTGCCATCTTGCAATATAGACTGTCTAATCTTTATCTGGCGGATAGAAACTAAACTAAAAGGTATCCGCACCTCTCTCCACATTTGCAGACAAGGCCTTCCCTCGTTCATCCTTATCTCCCACAACCTCATTGTTGAGCAATTAAAAAAAGAAGCCTCTAGAACAAACTGACATGGTGGTCGCTGCCGGCGTCGTCCATCCACATGCCTCCGCTTAGTCCGACCACCAATCACCACCACACCCCACTCCTCCTCGCCTTATCTCTCCTCTTTATTGAAGTATCATTAGTGTTTACACATGGGATTACTCCCGCATGGCTCAATCACAACAGGTGTTTTATAAAAAAAATGCATCTTGATGTTCCGTGCAATGCACGGGCATCTTGCTAGTACTCCTACAAAATACTTAGTTGGTAATGATGGTGTGTTTGCCATCCGCCATTTCTTACCATTAGATCTACATCTAACGACTATGAGGTAAGTTGTTGCCTTTTCTCAACAACATCCCATTTCTCTTCCAATTTTTGGAAAAACCCTTAATTAGTAATTTAAAACCAACCACATCCCTCCCTCACCTCACTAGAACAACCCATGGAATATATTCTGATTGAAACATAATATATTTATAGTGATATATGTATATCAAAATTAGAGTGTTTTCTATCAAGTTTGTGAATAAGTATTATTATAATTATGATCCGTTGCAACGCACGTGAACATTGCTAGTATTTCCAACCATGCAAAAAAAATTGCTAGTATTTCCATAGTTTCAAGTTTTCCATCAAGATATGAGTCACTCATGGTTGATATTTAGTTTTAATTATGTATATATAGGCACTATTTAACTAGCCGTGCTTATTGGCTTCCAAAGCTAAACTTTCTCTCCTAGTTAGAGTATGTAGAGTATTTAACTAAAAACTACCACTTTCAACCAGCTCTAGGAAGAAACTATTGTACAAAAAATAGCAAAAACATGCCCAAAATTTCTTAATCCGCACCAAAAAAACTACTACCTAGTGTCGATTAAGCTCGTGTGAACCCATTTATGACAGGGTTGGGCCACATGTCCGTGCTGACGAGGCAGCTTAAACCAACACATTTTGTTTTACCGTTGACACGAGGGACCCACATCTGACCTTCTATCATATTCTTCCTCCTCCAGTCATTATTTTTCCTAAACATTACTTCAAACAGTTCATATGCGTGGTCGTCGGTGGCGCCGGTGATGAGCGAGCTGGCCGCTGCTCCGCTGGATGGGCCGGATGCCGCACTGGCCTCCGCACAGGTTGGCTAGCTGGCCCGAGCGTGGCTCACGTGCAAGAAAGCCGCCACGCTGGCCTTCGCTCGAGCCAGATGGCTGGCCTTAGTGCGGCGCGTGCGAGCAAGCCGCCGCACCGCTGTGCCAACCTAGCTAGCAAACCTTGTAGACAAGCGGCTGGATGCATCCAGTAGGGTGTGTGCTATCTTTGCTAGCTAGCGGCCGCGAGCACCGAACGGAGCTGGCATCCGGGCTGCTGCAAGATGGGCTACGTGCCACCAGCGGTTTTGACCTCGCCTTCGGTCGGCAGCGGTAGCTGCGTCCCATGGCCGAGGATGACAAGGTGGACGGGCCGAAGGTAGGTGGTCACTCGGGGATTTCTGTCTAGACTGACATGTAGGTCCCACAAGTCATAACGCCTAACTTGCCGGTCAAATAGAAGGTGTTGACTTAAGGGGCGACATGGGTTGAAACATGCATATAACAACACTTTGTAGAGTAGTTGTTTCTTGGTAGGGCTGGTTGGTAAGTGGTAGTTTCTTGGTATTAGTGGTTTCTTGTAAGGAACAATGTACTAGCAACAAAAGGCGATAATAGGTTGTGTTGTACTCCAACGAGTACTACTAGTGGTCGCGGGAGTGTATAGCTCGCTTTGTGGGTTCGATCCCGGTCGAACGCAGGACGACCTTTTTTTAAATAGGAACATCGCTGCGAGCTAATATTGTAGACTGGTAGTTTGACTTTTGAAGTCGAACGGACATGTCGCACCACAATCTAGGTGCACTACATAGCCCAGCCACGTGAACGGGTTTTCCCTCCCATCATCTCGTGGCTTGTGCACTAGAGTAGTACTCCTATATATCAATTCACACCATGCAAAGTTTTCTCACGTGCGTGCTTGCCCTAGCCACACCTCGCTCGTTGTCGGTGTCAAAACCGGCGGATCTCAGGTAGGGGGTCCCGAACCGTGCGTCTAAGGATCGATGGTAACAGGAGGCGAGGGACACGATGATTACCCAGGTTCGGGCCCTCTCGATGGAGGTAAAACCCTACTTCCTGCTTGATTGATCTTGATGAATATGAGTATTACAAGAGTTGATATACCACGAGATCGCAGAGGCTAAACCCTAGAAGCTAGCCTATGGTATGATCGTTGTATATGTCTATCGACTAGCCTGGCCTCGGTTTATATAATGCACCAGAGGCCTAGGATAACAAGAGTCCTAGTCGAATACGCAGGTGGGGACGAGTCCTTGTCTTGATCGCCAAGTCTTGTGGAATATTCCTTGTATGCGGCAGCTGTCCAGACTGGCCCATGAGTATACGACCATGGGGGTCCTCGGCCCAATCTAACAGATCGGGAGACGACGTGGTGAGTACCCCCTAGTCCAGGACACCATCAGTAGCCCCCTGAACCGGTCTTCAAGTTAGGAATGCTCCTCGATTCTTCCGAACTGTTCTTCATCTTCGGTCGTCGATCTTGAAAACGGGTTCAACAAATCTTCTCCTCTTCGATCTTGAGGATCGCGAAGTGCATCCGAAGAGTTTACACGTCGGGTATCCGAGGAACCCCTTTAAGTTTCCGGCATTTATCAATGCCTTGTTATTTTTATGCCCTACCTCGGGTTTGAAGTGTTTTCCCGGGAGGCAGTGTCCTCTTGCGTCCGAGCTCCCACGCCGGACTGCATTCAAGGCATCTTTTGCAGCCGAGCACCAATGTCGGACTGCTTCCGAGCTCCAACGCCGAAATGTATCCGAGCTCCAACTCCAGACTGTGTCCAAGCTCCAACGCCGGACTATATCCGAGCTCCAACGCCGGACTATATCCAAGATGTCATAGATCATCTTGGTTCAAAAAAGTTGAAGGAGTTTAGCCGAGCTTACTTCCGGAAATGCCCACTATGGAGCTAGCCGCTAGCGCCCGAGCTTTATGTCGGACTGCTTCCAAGGTGGTGCACCACCCCGACCGCGGGCTGATTTTTTGTGAATATTTTTAACAGGTGCAGTTTATTCTCTGTCGATATATATCCAGTAGCCCTCAAGGTCTTTATCAGTCTAAAACCCGAGATGCAGCTGAAGGCAAGCATGAAAACCGTTGTTCCCAGTAGCCCCTGAGACTCAGGTCGATGCGCGAAATCGGCCTGAGGATCAATTCCTAGCTCGGCAGCATACATAGGAATAAAAAACGCAGTGTAATATATTAGAGATAATAGTGATCGGCGAGTGGGCCCCTGAAGAGAGGGTCGTGAGAAGTCGCCGCAATATACTAGCTTGACGCCGGATAGGTCCATATGGTACCTATTATTGTCCGAAGACATGTATGCGCATAGTTCGGTCAAGCCGAACACCGAGCACTTTGAATTCTCTGCATTGAATAAGCAATGCAGTAGCCCCCGAGACACTGGTCGGGTGGCAACACCAGATCAGGGGATTGATGTGCCCCTTTAATATTTGTAAATAATGAGCACGAAGCCCAGTAGCCCCCGAGCCTTAATGTGGGCACGGGTGGCCAAATTAAGGATCGATATCCAGAGTAAAATCACAGATTATGTGTAATGATTCTATGTATCCAAGTACTTTACATCATTATTTTCACTCCATTGTGACCATTTATCAGTTGAAAGTGGCCCATCGTCGGCTTCTACCCCTTGGTAGATACTACGCAGGGTGTTTTCGTACTGACAAAACAACCCTTAGCCGACGTCTCGGTGCCAACAGATATGTGGGCTTTAAAACTTTCGCTTAGTCATAGGAGCTTTATACTGGGGAAGCTAGCTATGAGCCCCCGGTTAGTGTTTCGGCGACAGCTGAGGTCAAGCCGTAAACACTTCGGCCAATGTTATGAACGGCCCGTCATTTAACATAGTCATCGGATCGGTGACCAATTTATGCCTATTGTGACAGTCTATTTTCGGCTTTCTCCACTGAGGTGCTTGACCATGCGAGCTGGAAGCACAATCGCAGTGGTTCTCCCTTGGCACACCTAGCCAAACAAAGCGGAACGTAGGAGGTAAGCACAGGAGCCGGGCAACCCAACTATTGACCGAAGACACAATTCGAAACCGATGCATATATAGCAATATCCGAGAATGTTTTTGTCGAATCCCTAAAGGTGTCCGGCGTTGCACTGCGAGACTAATGCTGGAAACGCACAAATAGTTTAAAATTTCCATAGGCTCGAAAAGCCAAAAAACTTATTCAAAAGTTTACTGTCCGAACTATATCAAGTGTTCGGTGCCAAATCGAAAATTGGTCTTAGAAAAAAAAGGTGTTTATGTCGTGCTTTAACATGACACATCCTATCTCGAGACTTCAAGCGGGTCAGCCTATGGCTTCAACCTCCTATCCCGAAGGCGGAGTACTTCTCGTTAGGCCAGTTTAGCAAACTTTAGCGGCTTTGAGAGAGAAATTAGCAGCCCCGGCTATTGACCGCACACTCGCGTCAAAAAAAGGAGTGATAGAAATAAGACTTTGCAACGACTAATAAGAAGAACACTTACTATAAAACAGCTCACGTAAATTTAAGAGCCCCCGAGTGACTTGGGTAAAAGAATGATTGTATGTACCGAAGTACTTATATCATATCTATGTTCACTCGAACTTTAAACACGTCTTAACCGACCGTCGGCTTCTCCCTCTTCGGTCAAGGACCGAAAAGTGTTATGTACTCCACCTGTCGAGAATATCGACGGTGTTTCCGATAACCAGGCAATCAGGTCATAAGGCTTTAATGCATAAAGCGGCGCCAGTGGAACTTATGTTATATTACTAATAAAGTGTAAGAAGCATCTTCAAGAAAATAGTACCCCACCGATACCTTTCTTCGGTGCTCATTGTTAATATGAGACTTGTGCAATAGATTTTTTGTACTCATGAGTTCCGTTGTCCCGACCATAATTGAAAACAAAGAAGAGTGCTAGCTTTGGCTTCACCCGGGCCCGAGGTCCGGCTCGGGTGACCCGATCGTGACAATCGCAGAGGTGCTCCCTTTACTCCCTAACCGAACAATCGGGAACGTAGGGGTAAACAAAGGAGCAAGGCAACCCAGCTTGCAAATCACTTAGGTCAATATGGTGCATATTGTGGCATAATACACAAACAAGGAACGAAGCCGTACAAGTATAATCATATGCAAGAGGAAAAGCTCCAGCAAGGGAGCCCCCAAGTAATCTGGGTATTTGAATTTGTTCGTCACAAACAGAGTTTGGACAAGGAAAATTTTTTACAAGCAACTTTTTTCCAAAAAAGTATAATGCTTGGTCGAACCGAACACAAGTTAAAAATTTAAAACTTTGAGCATGAAGGCAACTTAGCTGGTTAAGGTGTTCGGTATTGATGACGCGGCATGAGCTTGATGCAGGACAGGGTTCCAACCCCCAAATCGGTCCCGAGGTGTCGCCAAAGGATATAGTCCGGCTGGATCATTTTCTTGTGCACAAAAAATAGTGCAAACCGAAGATAATAGTAATGATAATAAAAAAATTGTTGCATAATTAATAATTTATGCAAAGTGAGTAATAAAAGAAATATGGCCTGGCGCCGAAGTCAATGTCAATGCAGGGCGTCGGCGTGAAGCGGTAAAGGCGTGTAAAGCTCGAATTCATGTGTCGGTCTGAGTTCCTGATGCGCCGTTCGCCGGACTATGTACGGAAACTGACCGAACCACCATGCGACCGTCGTTAATGCGGCCACCATTTGTATAGACCTGTGTACATATGATGGATAAACCAGAGTAACAATTCCTTGGGAATAATGAACCCAAACAAGCAAAAAATACTAGGATTAATAGCACCTGGTTTATTTGTTGTAGCAATCCAAAGTAAGGTGATTCCCAAAATTGGGGCTCGATCCGCACACCCATTGCGTGACGGGTGATAAAGCGACGACATGGCAATGCTGGCAAAGGTTGGCTCGCCAAGGCAAAGCCCTCGGTCCAGCTAACGTGACGGAGCTGGTCGGCTAGAGACGCTGAAGTCTGTGGAGTAGGTTGATGAAGAGATGGCGAAGCCCCCAGTCCAGCCGAGATGTCGAAGTAGGTCGGCGTGATGGACACCGGCTTGAAGAAGCAACAGCGCGGCCCTGCTGATGCAGGTAGTGACATGGTCGATGCCGGCTTGATAAGTGACCGTGCGGCGATGCCGGTGTTCCCGCTCCGTGTAATCCGTGGAGCGGCGATGTAGGTGATGATTTATCCTTCGCGATGCCGAACTCTTGTTCGGCTTGCCGAGATGATGATCCGAAGAAGTTGAGCTCGGCTCAACAAAGCGGCGACGTGTCTAGCGCAGGTTGCCAGCCTTGGAGCAATATTGCCGGACTAGTTTGACACCAGCATGATGGTGAAGATCATGTTCAGAAGATTCTAAAATTAGTGGGATGTGTTCGGGAACAAAACACAATACCCCATACAAAACTTCCTTCAAAAAGAATGTCTGAAATCTCGTTCATAAAAGAGACGAACTCGGGTCGGATTCGTTTTCGCGCAGAAAACAGATCTGAAAAGTGATGCACTGATCGGAAGGTCCCGGAGTTTGGACGGTCGGATCGAGCTGAAATTTTGAAGGATGGTAGATATAGGAATTCCGCAGCCGATCAACGGTTGGATCTTCCAAAGGACGTCCGAGCTAGAAGCTGGACACCCCGCCCTAAACTCATCCAGATTCTCGTACAGATTTAACAGGGCTCCGGTATATCGCGGATTGCCAGAGGTTCCTCCATCGGAACTCGACGAAATTTTCCAGGGTTGTTGTAGACTCAATTCCGCACAGTTCCACTGAAGCAATCCTTAAAGCGACACTCGAGGAGGCGGTGGTGGCGGATACAAGTTCGCTGTCCAGAAAAACAGTACGGTCGCCCGAGGGCAATGTTGACGTTGAGCCCCCGGGCTCCCTGGATGATTCCTCCATTATCTTGATAGAGATTGGAGTTGATGTTGATGAAGGTCCTCATACGAACATGATGATCGGAGGTAGGGCGCAGTCCTCGGCTGAACCAAGGTGACCAGTCGAGCTGGTGACTAAGATGCCGAAGTCGCAGTTGATCTGCAGGCGAGCCATCGACCTTTTGCCGAACACACAGCGGAACTCTCAATGAAAGCACCAATGTCGGTGTCAAAACCGGCGGATCTCGGGTAGTGGGTCCCGAATCGTATGCCTAAGGATCGATGGTAATAGGAGGCGAGGGACACGATGTTTACCCAGGTTCGGGCCCTCTCGATGGAGGTAAAACCCTACTTCCTACTTGATTGATCTTGATGAATATGAGTATTACAAGAGTTGATCTACCACGAGATCGCAGAGGCTAAACCCTAGAAGTTAGCATATGGTATGATTGTTGTATATGCCTATCAACTAGTCTGGCATCGGTTTATATAATGCACCAGAGGCCTAGGATAACAAGAGTCCTAGCCGAATACGCCGGTGGGGAGGAGTCCTTGTCTTGATCACCAAGTCTTGTGGAATCTTCCTTGTATGCGGCAGCTGTCCGGACTGGCCCATGAGTATACGGCCATGGGGGTCCTCGGCCCAATCTAACAGATCGGGAGACGACGTGGTGAGTACCCCCTAGTCTAGGACACCATCACTCATAGGTTCCTCATCAGCTACCATATTTAAACTAGCGCCTCCTAATTAAGCCCGAGGAGCCGAAAAATCCTGGTGCGACATTGAGAACTGTGCAATATGGCTTTGTACGTAAAGTGCTACTCTACTACTCTGTAGCTTGTGGTGTTGCATGCATGGACTTTGCTCCATTATCGGCTCTATAAAAGAAATTCATCTTGACGTGATTTTTTTTGTTTTGAAACGGAGGCAAAAGCTTTCCCTCATCTCATTCATAAAGAAGGAACTAACAAAGTTCAACGAGCTCCATTACACCTCCAAAAATGGAAGTTAAAAGCCTAGTCTCGCTATATCAAAGAGGACAAATGTTCTGCCCCCGCAGTAACCGTTGCTGATAAACAAGCTGCTAGTGTGTGCATGAGAGGAGCGGCTGAGTAGGCCAGCTACGCGGTTGAATAGGGATTGAATAGAGCACGGAGAGTATGCACTATGCAAGTGTACTTTCCCTGCATTAATAGTACATCGATGGTTCTAGAGAACTGTAGTACCCTCCACTTGCAACTGTAGCTCCTTGGCCTCCAGATTCAAGAGTTCAAAACTGGTGCACTATAAAAGTACAGTACATTGCACTACTAGCTGAGAAAGTACTGTACATTGCACTAGTAATGCTACAATACTACATAGTAAATAATAACCTCACCATCGCGGGGCACTAGGCACTACCACTATGCGTGCCCGCATAACTTCCTTAACGAAGGGACGAGGCCCTGTGGTTACGCTCTTATCTCCTCCTCGCTAGTTCCCCTCCCCCCGAAGAGACCAAGGCAGTTCTTTGCTGCTCCCATGGTTCGCCAGTCGGTTCTCCTCCTCGTTGGAGTTGGGAGACCTTGGACGACGATCCTCTGGGATAAATCGCATGCCGCTCTAACGTCCTCACCGCCGCAAGACTCAGTGCTTCCTACACCAACTATCTTAAGATGATGCTTAAACATGCTTATGAAAAGGCCATGCTTGCTGGTCTTCCATGCGTCCTTGAGGAGAAGGTTATTCTATGGGACAATCCATCAAACAGTCCACCGCTCCCTTGCCATGGTTGCACGTTGACTCCACTAGAGTTGCCGACGTTGAGAGGTAGTCAGATTTTGTCCGATGAGTAGGTCAGTCATGGAGTTTGATCATGTAATGTATATTCTAAATATAGTACTTAGTTATTCCATCTGGTAATTTCCTCGCTGCCCACTGTCTTATATATAGGTCTGAGTTAGTGCCAACGAAGACTGGCTTGCATACCTCTGGCCGGATACCACCATCATTTTGCGCAACATCCAGAGCAGTGCGGCCGTTCCCGTAGACCCCTTCTCCGCCATTGGGATCGTCCTTCCAGACTGGTTGGGCTTGAATACGTATGATGATGCCTACAAGAGATTGAAGAAGATAGCAATTGTGGACCCGCCGAAAAAGCTACACGGCTACGACGATTACTATCTCATCGCGGTGTTCGACATAAGGATTGCCATCAATACAAAAGGCAGTAACGGTAGAGCTTGGCACAAGTTGGTCGCGGCACATTTGTACCCCTACACGTTCGAAGACGCCGTGTGCCATGTAGGCCGCATCTTCGCCGTGACAATCCAGGGGAGTGGTTTCATCGGGTTGCCATCCTACGGTACGGGAGATTGCAAACGGAATGCACAAACTATCATTTGCATCCCTAATGATACTCCATTATTTTGTAGGGAACAGTCATCCCAAGATCAAAATAAGATCGCCGATCCTGGATGTGCATTTGCATCCATGATTCGGTCTCACCTGGAACCTTGTAGCTGACTTTGGCATATTGGGATCAACTATCTTAGCAGTCATTACCCATGGTACCACTGATGTGCAACATGGTCACACAATCTACCATGATCGGACCGTCACCATCTACCCAGGTATTCCATTTTCTCATTGATGTGTGTTAGAGTAGTAGTACTTGTTGGTTATTTTCTTTTCTTGACTGGGACAGGTTTACTGTACTACTACTACTACTACTACTACTACTACTACTACTACTACTACTACTACTACTACTACTACTACTACTACTACTACTACTACTACTACTACTACTACTACTACTACTACTATTACAATTTAGTAATATATTTTTTAACCCTCTCGCCTTCTGTTTTATTGTAGTACTACTTACTAGTACTAGTACTTTTTACTTTAGAGCACGCGTATAGCTATCTAGGCCCTTGAAGACTTGAACCCACTAGCTCCCACCATTTTTGTTTTTCCACGTCTCACTATCTCATCCATGTAGCCAAGAGTGGCTATATATAATAAGCTGGTTATTTTTCTTCCTCTATACGGAGTAGTACTATTTGCTTCACAATATTACTGGCCTCCATATTTGAGCACAACAATATTATGCATGGACCTTGACCATGTACGTCACCATGTGTCCAGATCTGAGATGCCACGTGTACCAGATGAACGGCGTAGAGTTCGACCCCCGTGATGCTATGTGGGTGCTGAGGAAAACTCTTGGATAGTACTTGCTTTTCATTGGGGACAGCTAGCCCATTGTGAAGCGGATGCCACCTCCCGTGCACGACACCGAAGGTATGCCGTTATTAAGCATGGTTGTCTCTTTAGTGCGCACTGCCGGATGAACCACATGCTAGGACACGCTATCCCTGATTTATGCCGCTTCAGCTTGGATGAGTCCCCATCATGTGGAACCAGACTAGAAAGTTGCGACAATGGTTCCCATTGCCCACCGCTATGGATCGTGCCATCTATGAAGAACACGTGGGACTCGAACCTGGAGGAGGACATGGAGCCCATCTATAACATCTAAGTGGAGTATGGTAAATTGTCAATGGTAGCACTGTAAATATATGTAGACTAGTCGTGCACAAATTTATCACATGAAGTGGAGATGAACTTGTGTGTCATACTAGCATTTGTCCTTTAGAATTTATTACTAGTAAATGTGTTATGTGTACGTGCAACTTGTGTAGTCATAACGGGCTCCAACACGCCTCCTTGAGAAAAAAAGGTGGCACAACTTTTGATATAGATGATGTGGACGCATCATACAGTAGCGATCGTTCGCTATAGTTGTAGTACTAGGACGGCAACTCCTATAAACCCCGCGCTTGGCTCTTTTTCTCTTCGGGGTGTTCAACAGTTCTTACTCCTATGAACCTTGCACTTGGCTCATCGCCTCTTCGGAAGGTCCAACCATGATGATACTACAGTACAATATGCTTCTGGCAATCTAGCACAGAATGAACTGCTGCACGTCCACCGCGAGGGCGAGGGAGAGGGAGAGGGAGAGGACACTGTAGACAAAACCCTCTCCTCGTCCTGCGAGCCACCATGCGCGTGGGCGAGGGAGAGGGCGTAGGCGTACGTAGTAAGCAAGCTTGTCCTCGTCCTGTGAGCCACCGCGTGTGGGCGAGGAAGAGGGTGTAGTAAGCAAGCTTCTCCTCGTTCGGTGAGTTGACAGGACACATCAAAGTAGTATTACTAGTCCATACTACGTCCTTTCCGGTTAATATGGCTTAATTTGAAACGGTAAAATACACCGGTGAGTTGACGTATGTAACAATATGCTCATTACGGTCATTATATAGTTTTGCGGTGATTATACGGTCACTAGCTCACCGTAGAGCACCGTATTGCACCCTACTGACAGGCCACATAGTCATGTGGCACTTTGTTGACTGGTTAAATTGACACCTGGTTTCTGGGTCCCACTTGTCAGTTGGCAGAACAAAGAAATCCGTTAAACAGAACTATATGTAAGCACGACTGGAGTCCAACCCTTGTGCACGAACCAACCTGCTGGCTATGTATCTGAGTGCATGCACGTGTACTCCCTCGGTCCATGAAAAACTATACATCTAGCATTAGAAAATTTTCCAACAAAGAATGTACATCTACATTTTCAATGCACTTAGCCTTTAATCTAATCGGTATTGATAGACTAATGCACCAACTTGTGCTCTAGTTATAGGCTACATGTCTATCCTTAATTACAGCATGCAACAACCTTCATTTAATCTTCTTCTCTCAATATGCTACTTTTGGGTGTTAATTATGCCATGAAGTTCCAGTTCCTCTTGGTAAATGTGTAAATCTCTATATGTACAGTCTTTCACGGACGGAGGGAGTAGGTTGAGCACTTGAGCGTGAGCGCGTGTGTTGTGTCGTGTGCTATGTGCCGCATGGATGCATGAGTGTTGCGTGTGTGCATGTGTACATGTGAGTGTTGCATGTCGCATGCATGCATGAGGCTTTTACTCCCTACCATTGACATGTTCATATTTCAAGCTTCATTAAAACGTTGCATGCAAGAATTCATAGAAAACTCACCAATGTGTGTAAAAGTTCTGGGCTTTTGTTCCTCATGCATGCATTCCAATTAATACGTTCGTAAACACAATTTTCTTGAGGAAAACGAGCCCATTATTGAGTACTTTCAGAAAAAAAATCTCCGGGCACTCATCATTTACTACTACCTTGGTTGATGATTTTTTATGGACCTGTATATAAACCTCTCGTCCTGGTTTATTGGTCGCCTTTCAGATTTAGTGTGTAAAATTTTGATCAGAATTTAACTAACAAAGTGTCAATGCATGTCATAAAAAACTATACCATTAAAAACTATGTTCAAATACGAACACAACGATATAATTTTTGGTGACATGCATTAACATTTTATTAGTTAAATAGATGGTCAATGTTTGACACAAAACACTACTAGTACTCCTACATTATTGGTGTCCGGTGCCTTGGCCAATGTTTCATCTTGTTGGACAGGATGAGAGTAGAGGCATAGGGATACTATAGATAGGAAGTCTTGGCGATCCATTATTCCCCATCTCGGTCAGAGAGAACTATTCAACTAGTCTTCACAGTGAAGTGACAATACATGCTGCAACAGATGGGACACTTAATTAATAAGCTGAACCAAAGATGTTGGTGTTACTAAATCAGCCTTACCCAAGATCGCCATCATGTTTTCCAGTGGACCACGCTTCCGCAAATACGCGTACACACCTATCTCTTCCATTAACTGACATATGGGCCTTCTTGAGGTAGACCCACATGTCATCGACTTCACTATTTACACTCCGAAGGACGGTATATCCTGGTAGTAGTACTAGTAGAATTGAGATTTAATGCACTTTCTTACCCGCCTTTCCCTCTTCTTCCTCCTCTCTTCCCCATCGTCGGCCGCACACCATTTCCCCCTACTCATTGCTCACACGCCTGCACCATCTTCCTTGGTAGTTCACGCATACCATATCCCCCCCCCACTCACTGCTCGACTACACACGCCATCTTCTTTGCTCACCCGCCCGAATGCACTTCCCCCGCTCGCTTGCAGGCACCGAAACCCCCAATCAATCAACGCCCTAAAAAACCTTCAATCTTTTGTCGGATATTATGTACTGTAGTCAGTTTGAAGGATAGATACCTTTCTGGGATCAAGGGCATCCTAACTCACCTGCGTAGGATGTACTGATAATGATGATGGAGATGCTATGTAGAAGCCATATATATCAATTAGGCTTCAAGTGTGTACTTGTTGGTGAAAGTGTTGTCCGTTGGGAATCATATTTTGTACTATTACTCATGTAGCCTACAAAGTTTGTCGCATAGCCTTGTAACTTCGTACTCCATTTGTAAATTTGTACTAGTCCTCCATACCGTATATTGCACTACTCATACTACTACCTTCCTCCTGGTTTATCCCCTTCGTAATTTCTGTGAAATTTTGAGCATAAACTTAACTAACTAAATGTTAGTGCATGTCACAAAAATTTATATCCTTAGATTCGTATTTGAACATAGCTTCCAATAGTATAATGTTCGGTGACATGCATTGATATTTTGTTAGTTAATCCTATGGTTAAAATGTGACACTACATACGACTAGTAAGTAGTACAGTAGTACTAGTATACGCCGGTCAAATTATTCATCATGTCCTCACATTGAATTGACGTGACAACATGTCGCAAGGTGAGGTGACACAAGCTAGAGTCCAGCGGCGATTCGGTTTACCAAAGTGAGCCTCACCCTCTCGTGACTACAACAAAGACTCTCAAGATTCTCTACAAAATCACTCTCCCATTCTCTCCCAGTCTCCCAACCGCCGCCTTGTTCCGATCCATTTGGTACGATGAGCGATGAGCTACTGGAGTTGATATACTTCATTGCAAGTAGTCAAAACGAAGATGCCGGAAAAATTGATCTCAACAAGGACGCTCTTCAAGCTAGCCAGATGAAGGAACCAACGAGGCCGCTCCTGTGAGTATTCGTCCCATCACCCTGTATTATGATTTTGATCTCAGACGGTTTTTCAAGTCTAGAGTCTACATGTATTAATGAAGCCGAGACCCTAGTTTGTTTGGGTATTGTGGACATCAGATTTTGAGTACCACTTATCTGTCGAAATGTTTCATCATTTACATAAAAAAGTTGATTGATCATACATTGAGTACCATTTAACTGGAATTAATAGATGCAAGTCCAAGAAGGATTGGTCGGTGCTGCCGGCTGGCGTCAAGCTCGATCCCACGGATCAGGAGCTGATCGAGCACCTTGAGGCCGAAGTGAGTGCTGAAAAAGTGAGATCTGACCCTCTCATCGATTTGTTCATACCAACCATCGACAACGAGCACAACATATGCTACACCCATCCTGAGAAACTTCCAGGTGAGTCACCGATCGGGCGTCTACTTGCACAAACATATTCCTTTGTTTATACCTCTATTTTTCTTTTTAGACGCAGACCTAGTGAGGCAATTACAATTTGACAGTTAATAAAAAGTTAAACAAGTGACTGCAACATGCCAAAGATGTTATGAAAATTCCAACAACCTACACTAAAACATGTATTCACCAATACTGTAGGTATCACACTGAGTGGCCTAAGCAAGCATTTCTTCTAGCACAACTCCATGGCGTTCAAAAGGGGCATGCGGACGCGTCGTACGATACAGTCAGAGTGCGGCATGCACGCGATGTGGCACAAGAACGGAAATACCTTGCCGGTGATGGTCAACGGCCGGCAGACGGGCAGCAAAAAGGTTCTGGATGAGCGCGAGCATCAGCCACCTGTGCCAGATAGTCCATGACGCCGGCTTGCGGCCCGGCACCGAGGAACGTCTCTAGGTCATGCTTGAGGCTGCCAGGGTGAGAGGCCTCTTGGATGACAGCTTCGTTACATTGTTCGACGAGGTCCTCGTCGGCTTCCTCGACAAGTTCACCATCATCAAGTAGCTCGTGGACGACCTTGACATACGCCACCAGCCCACGCGCCCAGGCTCTGCGACGCCCGCCACCCTCAAAGGCCTCTATGCTCAAAACCTCTTCGACGGACTGGTGGCCCTACGACTGCCCGCCGTCGCGCCAAAGAATGTCCACCTTGATGTCGCGCTCATCATGCAACGCCTGGCGCAGCAAGACACCATGGACATAATCACCCACGCTTCACGCAAATCGTCCACAAGGACTACTACGTGCAAGAGGAGGACGATAGGACGCTGGCCTTCTTGGACCGTAAGGAAACCTTGGACGACATTGTTCAGAAGAACGTTGAGCTCGCCGTCAACACCGCTCCTCCTCACACGTCGGTTGGTGACCGGCGCACTAGGGCGTGAGGATGTCGTTGATGAATCTGTATGTATCTTTATCTTTCCGTCAAATCCATGTAGTAGTATATTCTACTACTAGTAATTACCTTACCTTTCGAACAACTTCATAATTTTTGTACGTACTCCATGCATGAACCGCGCCAGAACCAAACCTCTCATTACTCTAGGGAAAATTGTTATTTCTATCTATCGGTCGCGCCATGGAGCAAAACCAAAATTTACAAGTTACAAGTTCAAAAGGAAAAGCCCTCCGTGTTCGCGTCGCACCCCCACTTGGTTGGTCCAGCACGCCGCTCAAGGGGGAATGTGTGCAGTATTGCATTTCCACTTACAAGTGGGACCGCAGTTGAGCAAACCAACTATCGGCAAACCCCACCCCGCCCATCGTGTGATAGTTGAGAAAACGGGAGGGAGAAGAGATGGTTGTAGCACGGACTCCAAGAAAATTGGTGTCAGATGGGACTCATCTAGGTGGCGTGTGCCATACTGCTAGACATGAATGCTAGTTATGGCCCATGCCACCCCACTATATCGAGGTGCTGGTTATGTAGAGCGAACACATTATCTCTCCAGGAGTACGGTACACCACTAGTGCTACTCACATTATCACGAAATTTCCTGAAGTCTGTGCTCAGCCCTCCTCTATCTCTCTCTCTCTCTTCTCAGCTAGCCAGCAGACGTGCGGAGCCCATCGTTTATTTGCTCACAAGTGGTCACACATATCAGTGAAAACGCAAGATTTACCATCGAACTCCGCACATCTTTCACCTCGACGTCTGGTGATGAAAACAAATCCAATAAAGATCTTCAAAGGGTCGCTTTTGGAGTTACTCAAGAGTAAGATTCTATTTACAGTTTAACCCAAGATGCACATCAAGTGGCTTCAACTAGCACTCCATTTTCTTGCATGACACAACATGGATGCTGGATGTCCCACGTGTCGGCAAAAGGAGGAAGAACTCGACCAAATCTTCTCTGCATTTAGACTGGAGGAGTAGGAAACACGGCAAGCCATGTGCCTACATCATACTATGTACAAGCCCACCTCACCTACTCACGCTATCACCATATTTCTCGGCCTCCGTGCGACACCTAGCTCTAGTTGATCTAACTAGAACTAACTATTGTGCTAGCATACTCCACTATTAGGTTGGTTCTATGTGATGTGGAAACTTCATATAACCGGATGCTGGCTATACTACTACGGTACTCACAATCCAAGAAGTGGCTCGAAAACCATTCATAAATTGAGTTTATGACATGCATATGCAAATGTACCATTTATTACATACAACAAATCATCAACACACAACGACAACGAGGATACATGTTGGATTATAGACTATCTAGTAAATACTATAGTTTTCATCACACAACAAATAACAAGCAATGAAATGAACTTCAGCTCAACCAATCCTCGGCTGTCACAACCCTAGAATACCTGAGTGAAATAGTTGCTTCTGCACTCATGCATCATGTCTAAAATTTCTGAAAGTTGAATTGAGGTTTGTACAAACCCGCAGAAATCAGTTCCAAAAATAATCAACATTTAATTCTCATCAAATGAGCCCAAGGAAATGTTCCTATTACTCTATGAAAATATTGGTAAGAGGTAAAATTCAAACCAATATTTTCATAATCACAGAAATATTTATTTGGGGCCTTTGAATTAAATCAATGACATATTTGAGTTGGATTTATTTCTGTTATATAAGAAATAAAGCTCAAATATTTTTGTAAGTTGCCAGTGACCTTGGACTAGTTTCTGAGCTCACATAACAATTTACAGAAAGTTTTAAAAAATTGATTTGATGTTTCAAATCAAATCAAAACAAAATACAGAGAAATAGAAAAGAGAAATAAAAGATGTAGCGAGAGAGAGAGAGAGAGAGAGAGAAACCCACCGGGCGCTTACACAGGCGGCTCCTTGCCAGCCCAGCCCATCTCCACCTCCCCTATCGTCTTCCTCCTCTTGCCAGGAGGACGAAGGGCGCGTGCCCGGCACGCGCAACCACACGCCGACCACCTCCTGCTTACCTGCTCGCGGCTGGAGGCTGGCTGGAGACGCCACGTAACCTCCCTGACCGCCTCGAACTTTCCCTCGTGCCCCTCTCCCCTCCTCTGACTCTCTCGCATGCAACCACCCGAGCGCCACAGTCGTCGTTGCTCATCGTAGCCATGGCTATCGCCTCTCCCTCGCCCCCTGGAGCTGCCCACGAGCTCCGCCTCGACCACCTCTTCCTCCTCACCGAGCAACGCACCACGGGAGCCTATGTAACGTCGCCATCACCGTCGTCTTCAACCTCCAGCGCCCGAGATCGCCGGCAATGCCACGTCGTCATCCGGCCTTCCCCGAGCCCGCTGAGACGCGTACTGCAACCGCTGTGAGCTCCTCCACCGAACCCCCCTTCTTCGTCTCGTATGCATGTCGTAGCGCCATTCCCCACTGTCACTGAAGCTTGCCGCCGTTGTGCTTCATTGCCACCGTGGCTAGAGCGAACGCAGCTTGAATCCGAGCACATCACCGTGCTCAGCGCGTCCTCACGTGCCCGTAGCAACCATCGCCCTTCCTGTCGCTTGCCACAACGCCGTCCTCGTGCATGCCGAACTTCGGCCGCCGCTGTCGAGCTCGCCGGCGTTGCTTCCGGCGTCCCCGTGTCCAACCACTTGCACCACTGGGTGCGGTAGCTCCCCAGCTACGCGTAGCACGTCTTCGTCGTCAATTTGGTCACCGGAGGACCAAATCCGAGGCCTCAGGTTGCCCGCCTCGGGCTGGCGCCGAGTCGCCTGGGTTTGACCTCGCTGCCAGGTTGACCTCCCCTGGGTCCGGACAACTGGGCCCAGAGCCCTACTAATTTTAGTTTAGTGCTAATTACCTTTTAGTTAACCAGCTAAGTCACTGGCATGTGGGCCCACGCCCTAATTAACTTAGGTTAGTATTTAACTTAGCACTAATTAACTCTGTTAATTAGCTGTGACTCTAACACGCGGGCCCCACTGGTCAGGTTTGACCTGGACCGTCCCCGTTGACAGCTGACGTCACAAAGGATTTAGTGTCGACTTGATTAATTATTTTCTGGATTTATTCTTATTCAGAAATTCCAGAAAATAGTGCTAACTTCTAAAAATCATAGAAATTAATCTGTAACTCCAAATTCAAAGTGTTTTATATGAAAAATGATCAGAAAAATCCAATCTATCCATCTGTACTGGTTTCATGCATGTTTAAACAAGTTAACTTGTTGTTTTAGTGCAAAACATGAAAAGGCACAATTTAAGAGCACAAATGAGTTTGAACTTTGAACCTTTGGTTCAAAATGGCTCAAACCCGTCTGGTTGTAGTTGCATTAGCCCAACACACTCATTTTGCCATGTCATGATCATGCATCATATTGTTACATTGCATTGATTGCGTTCCTTCTTGTTTTCCGGTATTTGTTCCCCTTTAGTAGACGTGGTTCCGACGATGAGATCGGTGACATCGATGAAGAACTATACTATCTTCAGAAGTGCCAGGCAAGCAAAACCCCCTTGTTCATTCTGATACAATCCCACTCTCTCGCTCCTGCTCTCTTTTACTGCATTAGGACAACATCGATTCAACTGTTACATGCTGCGGTAGTTGAACCCCTTTTCCTCTGCATGACCTGACATTGCCACAGTAAATAGATGAAACCCACTAGCATGAGTAGGAGTTATTTGAGCCCTGATGTGCCTACTCATTCATGCTTGTTTGTCATGCCTGCTACTGCTTAGAGTTGAGTCGGGTCTGATTCATCGGGAATGAATTGGAATGGTGATGAACATGTCCTACTGTGTGTGAGCTAAGTGTGTGAACACAATTTGGTAAAGGCAGCGGTGAGAGGCCATGTAGGAGTACATGGTGAGTTGTCTCATTGAAACCGTCCTCAGGAACTGAGTTCTGTGTTTGTGATCCATGAACAGCTACTACCACACATTGGGATCCTTAATTGACTCTCTCGGTTTCTTAACCACCCTTGTCTTCTGTCCAGGAGTTGCAAGCACGCCAGCGAGCAGGGTCATGGCGAAGAAGATAGTGGATATCAAACCGCTCCTGGACCCTTGGGTTCTTTGTAATGATGTTATTAGTTGAGTTGAGAATGGTCTTGAACGAACCTGCCATGCTAGCTGAGGTAATGACATTGCACCGATCAATGAGTTCCTCCACCACATCATCTTTCAGATCGGGGCAAGAATAACGGGGTCGTTTACGGCCTATTCCCTCCATGGAGAAGATGATCAAACAATGGCAGAAGGAAGGGTGAAGGCAAATGGAGGAGGGAGGAAGAGCGTGCAACAGCAGTTCCAAATCGAGAGGGAAAGGAGAAGAGGCGGTGGACGGTTGCCACGGTATAGGAAGAGGCGCCCCGGCCTACATAGACGTCTATTTAGAAATTGTACGAAAGGACTCGCCGTCGTCTCACTGACATGTTGGAACGGGACCACATGTCAATGAAACATGGTGTGTCATTTCTTGTGCAAAATGCGATTAGATTACATACCTCACTTTCATGAGATAAGTCAATTTTTTTGTACAGTGCCACCAAAATGCCAAGGTGCTGATGTCATTTTATTTTGGTTAAACTGCAAAAAAAATTACGAAGACAAGAGGAAAGGTCAAGAGTGGGCACCTCCTCCTCCGGCTGTTCTCTTGATTCGCTCGATCAAGTTTTTATGTTCGATCGATTATCAAGATTGGGATAGCAATTTTGATGTCCCCTTGAGTTCTAAATGATATTTACCTTGAAGGTACATGGTTTTCAATTTTTTTATTGTCATTAGTTAATAATGCTAGTTACCTTCAGACTTTTGTATTTGGTTTAATGCTGTTGCACAGCTAGTATACCAATGCTGAAACTTGTTACCTTTACATTTTGTAAAACCATTGTACTGTACCCCGTAATAAAAAAAACTACTCTACTATTCAGTAAAACCGTTGTACTGTACCCCGTAATAAAAAAACTACTCTACTATTACACTAGCCACCGGATTAGTGTATATTTGTACTATTCGAATGGTGTTGCCTTACCGTATGGACATATATAAAGTGTGGCAAGCTTTCCTAGATATGTGCTCAAGAAAACTACTACCTGTTTTTCTAAATACTAGACGTTTGGGTACTTTAAACTGAACTGCGAAAATGTTTTATATTAAGGAACAGAGGGTGTAGAGTTCACTCAAATTATCACGGTAAAGCTAGTCACACCTTTGTTAAAATTAATGTTCATTATGTTATCGGAGGAGGTATGTATGTTTGTCTCTAATGCCTGTCGATTACATACCTGACATCGTGATGTAATGTTAAGTCATTTATTTTTGTACAGTGTCACTGGATTGTCAAGGTGGTGATGGCATTTAATTTTTTGTTGAACTGCACAAAATATGCTTAAAAGAAGAGGAAAGGTTAGGAATGGTTCAGTTTTTAAGAAAATACTATGTATCCTTTCCTGACATTAGCCGATGTTGCCTTATTTATTCCTTCAAACAGATGGTTAGAAACAGTCTTGCTACCTTTTCCCATTAAGAAATTGAAATGCTTATATTTGTGAGTCTATGTTCAACTAGTGCCACTTTTATAGTAATCACACTTTCAATATCTATGCAAACAGGGATGCTCGATTCTAGTGGAACTACACAAAAAGTCTGAATGGTTCAACATTAGGAGCATGTTTTCTTCCAAACCTTTATATCCAATTGGTGGCACTATGAGTCGTTCATTACGAAGGTACATGGTTTGCTACAATCAGCTACTCTTTTTGTACTGTCAATAGATAGTAATATTAGTGGTTTGCATGTGAATTTATTCGCAGGGTGGACCTACATTGGAGCTGTAGGACATGATTCAATGATTGGATGCTCAATTTTGGTTTTATCGATTTCCCTCTTCCATCATTGTGAACATGGATATCCTTGGTATGATGAAGAATAGGCGCTATATTTTTGCTCTGTACCAGCCAATCAATTCTGTATGAAATTGTCCAGGGAAAAACATGACAGTATCAAATTGTCTAGTGTAAAACATGACAGATGCTAAGCGGAAGAGACGTGTTTAAACCGAAAATACAAGGTGGGATATATGTTTACTAGCTGCTTGATATTTGTGCGCATGTATGTTCCGCCCTTTGTTATTTGGCCAACGCACAGTGACCGCAATTTTGGTCGAACTGCACAAGAGAATAGTATAGTCACTACATGCAGTGCCATTTGAAAATAGACACAGAAAGATTGGATAGTCACTTCATGGACTACACAAAAGTAGTACTGTACTATTTATCGGCCAACACTAGGTGCTTCACTGCTTTGGTCTGATTATATAATGGGCATCATTTTGCCAAAGTTAAAGTTTGTATTCCGAAAATAGTCTCGTCGTGTGATCGAGAGAAGACCAAACCATATTGCAGTGGATGTTCCTCCATCATGTGTGGTTCATTTTCATGGTTCCAGCTGTTGGTGAAACCACTTACGTTTGCAAGAGGAATTGTAGACTTCACAAACAAATTTATCTTTCACTCTGTACTGAATGTTGGCCCAGAGAAGCATCCATGTTAGTACAAAAAACAGATGTTTTTTCTAGATCTTTGCTTTTGGAGCTACATATTTGTATATGATCTATGAATCATTGAGATGCATTAACATGTTGATCATATGTATGGGAATCATACTAGTTGGTTGTGAATTTGGGGTACTAATGTGAACATATTACAATGCCAGGCATGTGAGTCTCGTGTGAACATTTCAAACGGAACGACTCTTACTACTGTGCACATCATGATCCTTATTTTTGTGTTCTCAGTGTTTACAAGTTACTAATATTTCCTTATTTATGTTTGCTCAGTGTTTACAAGTTACTGATCGATCACTAGCTAGCCTACTAATACACTCCTGGAAGTTTTAGTTGTGATGCAAGATCCGAAGTGGCAGTTTATTGAATAAAAATGCCTACCTCTGAAGAAACTGACATGTTGTTCTGAAGAAAATGCCATGCGAATCTAAAGAAACTGCCAGCAAAAAAGTTCGCAGATGCCTTATCTCCTAGCGAACGTTCATCCGCTATTGCGATCCTACACATACACTATCTGACCGACTCGATCCTATGCAAATAACCAGCGGATCACACACATACCTCATTTGGATGAATCGAGCGCACTCATTTGACCGTCATGTCGACGCCCGACCCAGCACGGACTGGACGCACCACTAACATGATGGGACGGTACGGCACAGTCATAATTTCAATTTTCTAGTTTTCCACGGCAAGCTGGCGCGCTAAGCCATGCCTGCTTATGCACTGAATTCCGATGACCGCGATGACCATCGCCTTTCCCGCGACACGCTGGTTCACCTATAACTAGTGGTTCCCGGCATTCTCCGGTGGTACCATCACCCAACTCGCCCTATCCTCATAAGCCCCCACCGGCTCGACGTCGCTCGCCATTTATCCTCGCTCTCGCCACGTCCGTCATGCCCCCGCCCGTCCGCAATAGGCGATGCCGGAGCCGGTCACCGCCGGAACTAGTGTTCGGTTTTTCACCGGAAGACAGACGGAGGGAGGAGGCATTCTATCAGTCTTTAGACGGCAATGCGGAGTATGAGGACTTCCTGGAGCGTGACCGCCTGGCGGAGGAGAAGAATATCACCGATTTTCGCCACCAACGTGGCATGGAGCAGCAGCGCACCGACGCTCTGAGTCGCGAGCAGAGCGCCCGCAACTGGGCTGACTATGTGGAGGTCGGTGCCCGGCAAATAGACCCGGAGGTTGTCATGCACGCACGCGTTCGCGACGCCGAATTTTACTACCATCTCGTCAAGTGGGTTTCCCGCTTAGAAGCCGAAGCTTCGGACCACGCCCCCATGGAAAGGGCCAAGGCGTGCGAGCAACGCGCCCTATCGCACCTCTGGCAAGTCCGAGGCGAAGCAGAGGACGTCAGTGCCGGTGTTTAGCGTGTACCACAGATGGCGGCCGGTATCGTCTAGTTAGCTAAGAGTAAGTTAGTACTTGTACACTACTAGAGTATTAGTGGGAGTAGATAGTTAACTTGGCTATGATGGTTGTCAACATGGAAGTTCAGTACTCTATATCTGGATCAGACCTGTTACTTTTCTCTGAATGTTGAACTTTCCATTTGAACGTATGGAATGAGCTGTTATTTTTTTAAACGGGTTGTATTTGTACACCATGGGTTTAGAGGCTGACTTGTGGGCCTACTAGGTTGACGCATACACAATCAGGAGATGATTGTACGTGGAGAGGATAACAACAGGGACCCACCAAGGTCTTTCTTATTTCAAGCCAAAAAAATGGTTCCTCCTAATGGATTGCTGACATCTGGGTCCCATGCCATTGTCAACGTAGTCAATAAATGAGAAAATTGCACAACAAGCGTCTGACACCAGGGGCCCAGCAGCTCGCCCAGTTATTTTTGTTTTTGACATGGAAGCAGGGTGTCAACTGGGCTGTGTGGGGCACTCTGGCCTGTCTAGCTAGCCATTTCTTTTATGTTTACCACAAGACTAGCCCAGTAGTTTTTTCTTTCCAAAAATGGCTACCCGGTTTTTTTTGTTCTTTTGCAGAATACCCAACCGATGCCTACTTGCTTTGTCAGCCCTGCTGGGCTGCAAATCTTTCAAGACGAGGAGAGGTTCATTCGGCTTGCCCGTAAAATGGGCTATCAAGAATGAGAAATGGGTTGTACATTTTTAAAACACATCAAACCGGCAATTAGTTTCAAATTACTTTTTTTTATTTCGAGATTTTAAATTCCATTATTTCTTATGCATGGACAATTTTTGGAGTTTATGTTGATATAAATTTATTTTTTAAATTAGTTTGAATGTGACTCGAAATTTCGGGATTAATAACAGTTCGGACCGCACCAAAATATGCAAAATTTCATACAATTTTTTAACCGTGGCCATAATATGGGCTGTAATGCTAACAAAAAGAATATGGGCTCCAAAAAAACCTTAAGAATTAGCAAATGGGTAGTAAATTACTAGAAATAATGGCAGATGGGATGTATGCTGTGTTCCATAGATTTGAGACTGACTTGTGCGCCTACTATAGGTTCACGCATACGCTTTCCTAAAAAAAGGTTGACGCACACGCAATGTCGTGTCAACTTAGTCGACACACGAGAGCAGTGACTGTTGGATGTCCAACCAACGGCCGTCGTGCTTCTTCAATCTCTGCTCTTCCTGCTCCAGCCACTCAAACAAGCGCCGGCAGGACTGCCTGCTCCCTCCTCCCATGGCCGGTTGTGCTGCCGCGCAGGCCTCGCCGCCCCACCCTAGTCCCATCGCTGGCTTGGCCATCCCTCTACTCACCCACACCTGCTGTTATTCTCCAGCGATGGCAGACGAACCAGTAAACCCACGTACTCCCCTCTGCGTGGGAAACAACTGCCGAGTCTTACCTGGCTCGGTGTCGTTCCCTTCCTAGGCCTCGCCGTTGTCCATCGCCCTGGTGCTCTCAATGCGTGTGGTCAACATGGTCAACGAACGACATCCATCAAAATAGGATTGTACGTGGATAGGATGACAGCTGGGCCCATGACCGCACGCAAGGAAATGCCTCCTTATTGCACACAAAATAATGATTCCTCCACTTGGCAGCTGGGAAACACTGAAGGGCCTCTGTATTTCACAAAACAAAGCGTTCCCCCCGCTGACAGCTCAGGCCCACCAGCTATATCTTCGCATGCAATGAAGTTCCTCCTTATTATGCACAAAAAAAATGAATGCCCCCCTGCTAGCTGGGACCCACCATAGTGGAAGGATGACTTGTGGGCCTACTAAGTTGACGCAGATGGAGGGCTTCGTCAACTTAGTCAATATGAACGATTCTAGCTCTAGTGACTATACGATGTCCATCCAATAGTCGTAGTGCTTCCTGAACCTCTGGTCTTCTTGCTCCAGCCACCCAAACCAGCGCTGGTCATGCCGCCTGCTCCTGCCTCCTGTGGCCGGCTCTGCAGCCGTGCAGGCCTCACCACCCCACCCTACTCCAACCTCTGGCCAGGCCATCCCTCTATTCACGCACAACCCCTGTTATTCTGCGGTGATGGCATCCTCACACCACAGCCGAACATGTCAACCCTTGTACTCCTCTCCGCGTGGGCATCCACTGTTGTGTCTTCCCCGGCTCCGTGTCATCCCCTTCCTAGGCCTCGCCATCGTCCACCACCTTGGTGCTCTCGGCGCGGCGTGGTCAATGTGGTCAAGGAACGATTTCCATCGGAAGAGTATTATACGTGGAGAGGCTGACAGCTAGGACCACTGGTCGTAGCAAGGAAGTGCCTCCTTATTACCCGCAAAAAAATGATTCCTCCACCTTATAGCAGGGACCCATCGGACGGGCCATCATATTTCACGAAAAAACATTTCCCCCTGACTGCTGGGACCCACTAGCTACATCTCCGCATGCAAGGAAGTGCATCCATATTACGGGCAAAAACTATGATTCTCCCCCTGACAGCTGGAACCCACCAGCTATATCTTCACACGCAAGGAAGTGCCTCCTTACCTCCCTGATAGCTAGGACCCACCCGGTCGAACCGTATGTAGGGTTGTCTGTCTGGTCGCCAATATGTACGTACATACTGGTCGATCGGTCTGTCTGCAGGCTGCAGCGATGAACCGTGGCCGAGTAAGGAAGGACGCGTGTCATAGTAGAGGCGTAGACATAGCATGTCACACAGTCCCGTCAATATCGTGTACATGTACGTACATCCAGGGTGCAAGAAAGTAAATACGGCCACATACATACATACGGGCGGGGTCTCGAATCCCTACTCACGCATACGTACGGCCAGGGCTCGTGTACATGGAGAGGCAGCAGAGAGCAGCGACGGCGTCCTGTTCATCGGCAGCCAACCGACTTGGTCAAAATGGAGAAACGGTGTCGTGTTCATCGGGAGGCAACGGAACACGTCATGTTCATCGGGAGCCAACCGGCTTGGACGAAACAGCCGATACGAGGCCTGGCGTATCGCAGAACGGAGGAAATGAACTTCTGCTTGACCGCCTATGATCAAAACGGGATCCTGTTCACCGGGAGGGGTCTGGCGTACTGTAAAACAGAGGAAGCGGACTTCTCCTCGACCTCCTACAGTCGAAATGGGGTCGTATTGATCGGGAGGGGTGTGGCATATTGCAAAACAGACGAAACAGAGTACTGTCCGACCTCCTACGGTCGAAACGGGGGTCCTGTTCATTGGGAGTGGTGTGGCGTAGCACAAAATAGGACTCCATGGGCTATTGTTCATCCACCTTCTACTGCCTCGTGATACGTCCATTTTGCATCATGCTTTTATATCGATACTTATTGCATTATGGGTTGTTATTACACATTATGTCACAATACGTATGCCTATTCTCTCTAATTTTACAAGGTTTGCATGAAGAGGGGAAAGCTAATGGAATTACGGGCTGGAAAAGGAGCAAATATTAGAGACCTATTCTGCACAACTCCAAAAGTCTTGAAACTTCACGGAGGCACGTTTTGGAATTAATAAAAAAATATTGGCGAAAGAATTAACCAGAGGGGGCCCACACCCTGGGCACGAGGGTGGGGGGCGCGCCCTAACCCCTGGGTGCGGCCATCTGTCTCGTGGCCCCCTGGCAGGCCTCCGGTGCCCATCTTCTGCTATATGAAGTCTTTCGTCCGAGAAAAAAATCAGGAGGAAGCTTTTGGGACGAAACACCGCGGCCACGAGTCGGAACCTTGGCGGAACCAATCTAGGGCTCCGGCGGAGCTGTTCTGCCGGGGAAACATCCCTCCGGGAGGGGGAAATCATCACCATCAATCCTCTCAGCGGGAGGGGGTCAATCTCCATCAACATATTCACCAGCACCATCTCCTCTAAAACCCTAGTTCATCTCTTGTATCCAATCTTTGTCCCAAAACCTCAGATTGGTACCTGTGGGTTGCTAGTAGTGTTGATTACTCCTTGTAGTTGATGCTAGTTGGTTTATTTGGTGGAAGATCATATGTTCAGATCCTTTATGCATATTAATACCCCTCTGGTTATGAACATGAATATGATTTGCGAGTAGTTACGTTTGTTCCTGAGGACATGGGAGAAGTCTTGCTATAAGTAGTCATGTGAATCTGGTATCCGTTCGATATGTTGATGAGATGTATGTTGTCTTTCCTCTAGTGGTGTTATGTTAACGTCGACTACATGACACTTCACCATTATTTGGGCCTAGAGGAAGGCATTGGGAAGTAGTAAGTAGACGATGGGTTGCTAGAGTGACAGAAGCTTAAACCCTAGTTTATGCGTTGCTTCGTAAGGGGCTGATTTGGATCCATATGTTTCATGCTATGGTTAGGTTTACCTTAATACTTCTTTTGCAGTTGAGGATGCTTGCAATAGGGGTTAATCATAATTTGGATGCTTGTCCAAGGAAGGGCAGTACCCAAGCACCGGTCCACCCACATATCAAATTATCAAAGTAACGAATGCGAATCATATGAGCGTGATGAAAACTAGCTTGACAATAATTCCCATGTGTCCTCGGGAGCATTTTCCTTCATATAAGAGTTTGTCCAGGCTTGTACTTTGCTACAAAAAGGATTGGGCCATCTTGCTGCACCTTATTTACTTTCATTACTTGTCGCCCGTTACAAATTACCTTATCACAAAACTATCTGTTGCCGATAATTTCAGTGCTTGCAGAGAATACCTTACTGAAAACTGCTTGTCATTTCCTTCTTATCCTCGTTGGGTTCGACGCTCTTACTTATCGAAAGGACTACGATAGATCCCCTACACTTGTGGGTCATCAAGACTCTTTTCTGGTGCCGTTGCCGGGGAGTGAAGCGCCTTTGGTAGGTGGAATTTCGTAAGGAAAATTTTGTATAGTGTGCTGAAATTTACTATCACTTGTTACTATGGAAAGTAATCCTTTGAGGGGCTTGTTCGGGGTATCTTCACCCCGACCGGTAGAGCAAAGAGTTGCTCCTCAACCTACCGAACCTACTGAAAATGTTTACTTTGAAATCCCTTCAGGTATGTTAGAGAAACTGCTAGCTAATCCTTTTACAGGAAATGGAACATTGCATCTCGATTTGCACCAAATCTATGTGGATGAAGTTTCTGGATTATTTAAGCTTGCAGGTATGCCCGAGGATGTTATCAAGAAGAAGGTCTTCCCTTTATCTTTGAAGGGAAAGGCATTGACATGGTTTAGGCTATGTGATGATATGGGATCATGGAACTACAACCGATTGAAATTGGAATTTCATCAAGTTTTATCCTATGCATCTTGTTCATCGTGATCGTAATTATATATATAATTTTGGCCTCATGAAGGAGAAAGCATCTCAAGCTTGGGGAGGGTTAAGTCAATGTTATATTCATGCCCTAATCATGAGCCCTCAAGAGAAATTATTATTCAAAAAAATTATGCTCGGCTTTCTCTCAATAATCGCTCCATGCTCGATACTTCTTGTACTGGTTCTTTTATGATGAAGACTATTGAATTCAAATGGGATTTATTGGAAAGAATTAAATTCAACTCTGAAGATTGGGATCTCGACGAAGGTAAGGAGTTAAGTATAACACCTAAGTTTGATTGTGTTAAATCTTTTATGGATACCGATGTTTTCCGTGAATTTAGCACTAAATGTGAATCCTTTTCTACTCATGTTGATCTCCCTAAGGAGAAGTGGTTTAAATATAATCCTCCCATTGAAGTAAAAGTAGTTGCACCTATTAAAGTTGAAGAAAAGACTATCACTTATAATGTTGATCTTGTTGTTCCTACAGCCTATATTGAAAAACCACCTTTCCCTGTTAGAATAAAGGATCATGCTAAAGCTTCAACTGTGGTTCGTAAGAGTAACACTAGAACACCTACACCCCCTGAGCAAATTAAAGTTGAACCTAGTATTGCTATGGTTAAAGATATCTTGGCCGATAATATTGATGGGCATGTTATTTACTTCTGTGATGAAGCAGCTAGAATTGCTAGACCTGATACTAAAAATAAACATAGACCTGTTGTAGGCATGCATGTTATTTCTGTTAAAATAGGAGATCATTGTTATCTTGGCTTGTTTGATATGTGTGCTAGGGCAAGTGCAATGCCACATTCCTTATACAAAGAAATTATGCATGATATTTCACCTGCTGAGATAGAGGAAATTGATGTTACAATTAAGCTTGCCAATAGAGACACTATTTCACCAGTTGGGATTGTTAGAGATGTTGAAGTCTTGTGTGGGAAAGTTAAATATCCTGCTGATTTTCTTGTTCTTGGTTCCCCACAAGATAACTTTCCCTTCTTGAATACTATTAATGCTAGGATAGACTACAAAAAGGATGTTGTTACTATTGGTTTGGGGGATATGTCTCATGAGTTTAATTTTGCTAAATTTCGTAGACAACCCCATGACAAAGAATTGCCTTGTAAAGATGAAATTATTGGTCTTGTTTCTATTGCCATGCCTCCTAATGATCCGTTAGAACAATATTTGCTCGACCATGAAAATGATATGTTTATGAATGAAAGAAGGGAAATAGATGAAGTATTCTTTAAACAGGGACCTATCTTGAAACACAACTTGCATGTTGAAATTCTAGGGGATCCTCCTCCACCCAAGGGTGATCCCGGGTTTGAGCTTAAACCATTACCTGATACTCTTAAATATGCTTATCTTGATGAAAAGAAGATATATCATGTTATTATTAGTGCTAACCTTTCAGAGCAAGAAGAAGAGAAATTATTGAAAACTTTGAAGAAGCACCGTGCTGGTATTGGATATACTCTTGATGATCTTAAGGGCATTAGTTCCACTCTATGTCAGCACAAAATAAAATTGGAGAAAGACGCTAAACCGGTTGTTGATCACCAACGACGGTTAAATCCTAAGATGAAAGAAGTGGTAAGAAAAGAAATACTAAAGCTTCTGGAGGCAGGTATAATTTATCCCGTTGCTGATAGTCAGTGGGTAAGTCCTGTCCATTGTGTCCCTAAGAAGGGAGGTATTACTGTTCTCCCGAGTGATAAAGATGAATTGATCCCACAAAGAACCGTTACAGGTTATAGAATGGTAATTGATTTCTGCAAACTAAATAAAGCTACTTAAAAGGATCATTACCCTTTACCTTTTATTGATCAAATGCTAGAAAGATTATCCAAACATGCACATTTTTGCTTTCTAGATGGTTATTCTGGTTTCTCTCAAATACCTGTGTCAAAAGAAGATCAAGAAAAGACCACTTTTACTTTCCCTTTTGGTACCTTTGCTTATAGATGCATGCCTTTTGGTTTATGCAATGCACCTGCTACCTTTCAAAGATGCATGATGGCTATATTCTCTGATTTTTGTGAAAAGATTGTTGAGGTTTTCATGGATGATTTCTCCGTATATGGAACTTCTTTTGATGATTGCTTGAGTAACCTTGATCGAGTTTTGCAGAGATGTGAAGAAACTAATGTTGTCTTGAATTGGGAGAAGTGCCACTTTATGGTTAACAGAGGTATTGTCCTTGTCGGGGCAGGCTGATCTGGCCCACGAACACCTATGGGACCGGCGGACCAAGCCCCTTTCGGTTCGGCGGGGAGCGGAGATTGCACGAAGAGCAGATCGAGGCGAAGGACACGAGAGGTTTACCCAGCTTCGGAGCTCTCCGGAGAGATAATACTCCTACTGCTGCATGTCTGAGTGTATTGAGTTCTTGCTCAGGAGCGCTGAGTGCTACAGTGCACACAAGCTGCTAACGAGACCGAGCGTGAGTGCCGAACCTTTTGAACCCCCCTCTACGTTGCGCATGGGCCTCCTTTTATATGCTCAAGGGGTCTCCATCGGGTGGCAACGTAGACAAGGGTAAAAATGGAAAAGGAGTGGTTGGTACAGCTACTTGTACAAAGGTATGCTGTATCATACCTAACCCTGACGGCAGGGGACAAGGGCATTAAATGCCCGTCTACGTCGCCCTAATAGTGCAAACAGGGACCGTCAGGGACGCCACCGCTCGCCACGATGGCAAACTTGCCACGCGCCGCTTGCCACATCACAAGACCGGGTCAAGACAGCCTTCACCACGCCGCCGAAAGGTCCAGGCGACACGTTAGTGGATGTGCTGGAGCGTAGGTGCAGAGTAGTGGTGGTCTGCATGGCAAGCGCCTTTGTCATGTTGTTATCTTGTCGCGCCGGAAGCTTGTCGCTCATCGGGCCTTCCGGCAAGCTCCTCTTGCCGGGCCTTGTCTCCTAGGTGCCTTGGGTGGCCTTCCCAGCAAGCTCCTCTTGCCGGGGCCTTGTCTCCTTGGCTTGAATACTTTGTTCTTGAATGTCTCCAAAGGAACCACGGAGGACCTTGGCGGTCACCAGGCAAGCCCTTTCTGCGGAGGGCTGCAGCTGCCCGTGCACAAGTTCGGGATACTAGGGTACCCCTACTCTAGTACACCGACAGGAGCCCCCGGGCCTGGGCCACACACGGTGCCGAGCGCTGTTGGGCCAGGCCCAAAATAGGGCACGGGCACGCGCGGCCTGGGTTACGCCATAACTCACTCCGGCCCCACCACGCCCTCCACGAACGGCACGCGTCGAATGCGGCATCGTGGGAGAGATCATGGGGGGTTTCTTTATTCGAAAAAGCGGAATGTCCGCCCCCTCCCCCTTTATAAGCAGGGGAAACAGGGGCAGGTCGCCCACTTTGCCAGTTGCTGTCCAATCTCGAAAAACCACCGCTGCTCCCCCCTTCTTCCCAAGGCCGAAGAGAGCAGCCCGCCCCCATCGCCACTAGCATCACCAACGCCACCGATCTCCCTCACCACCTCCGCCATGGCTCCGAAAGCCGACAAGGGGAAGGCCGTGAAGTCGGCCGAGGCGCAGCGGCTTGCGGCGCTGCGGAAGGAGCGGGCAATCTTCCCCCCTCAGCTCGCCGCGAGGGAGCTGAGGGAGAACTACTACCTCTTCTGGTCGACGGAGACGCGAGCGCATCCGCGCACGAAGGTACTTCATGCCGCTTCAACTAGCTCCGAGCGGATATCCCTTCTTCGCTCTTCTTCTCTGCGGGCTCGCCCGCCTTTCTCTGAATTCTTCAGGACATCATGAACACCTACGGGTTCCGCCTCCTTGATTTCACCCCCAATGCTGTTATGACCATGGCAGTTTTCGCACATCTCTGCGAAAACTTTGTCGGAGTCCATCCAAACGTAGCCCTTTTCCGCCACTTCTTTATACCCCTTGTCGAGAGAGGGGAGCCTCTTGCCGGAGGAATCGATTGGATCTCGAGGATCGGCAAGAAGGAGGCCTATCTGGAGGGAGAGCTCCGTAGCAAATGGGAGGAATGGAGGGTGGATTGGTGCTGGATTGTCGAGGAGAACCCGCAGCCGCCATCGCCCAAATACTAAACCCCAATAGTGCGCGGCAACGATTGGAGCAACGTGGCCCGGAAGATGCTAGGCTGAAGATTGCGGTCACCCGAATCCTTCGCCTTAGACTTGCCGGAGCTCACCGTGAGGCACCGCTGGCGCAGACTTTCTTCGCCACAGACGCTTCTTGCAGAGAGGAGGAGACCTACCGGGAATTTCGTAACGGCACATATCATGAGGCTGCGCCAGGCCTCAACTTCAACTTCACCGTCTTGGAACTTGACGCGATGCTCTTGGAGCTGTTCAAGCCCGATCCTCGATCATCCAGAAATGTTTAGGTTGCCGAGGGGCGCTGCTCTGTGCAATTCCTCGCTGACCGACGTCAGGCGGCGCTTCTTTGACAATCTGGTAGAAATGCCGGTCCGCCCGATGAACAGAGGGGCCTCACCCGCGACACCACCGATGACGAGATACCAGACGCCACCAGCCTGGAAGAGGCGGCAGAGCGGCTGCCAGGGCGAGTTCGGATTCACCGTGGAGGAGGCAGAGGCAACAGAGGTGGCAAGCCTTGTCGAGCGAAAGGAGTTTGCCGGCGAGGAGGAGCTTGCCGAGCCTGAAGCTAAGTCGAGCGAGCCCGCCGAGGGCGCATCCTCCCCTCCTTCGCAGACAGCTTGCCGCGAGCGGAGCCCCCAGCTCCACTAAGAAGGCGTTTTCGCAAGGCGGAGACGAGCGGGCGGCAGACGGGCTCAACAGAAGCGCCAGCGACGCGCTTCCACCGCGGCAAGCATTGCAGCTGGAGCACCTCACGCCATTGGTGGCAACCGGAGCGGGCCTCGCAGACCACCGGTTCTGCTCCCGCCAAGCGCCCAAGGGAACCTACCTCCGCCTCGTCAGCATCGAGGCGGGCTGAATTTGATCTCTCCGCGCCAGCTCCGACGAGGAAGAAGAAGAGTAAGATTCTTTGCTGCATTTGTAGTTCTTCGCTTGTTGCTTTGTCTTGTATCTGATTTGCTTTATTCTCAACCCATTCCCTTCGTGACGCCGCCCAGAGAGCGTCGAAGAGAGCCAAGACCCGTGATTGTCGCCGAGGACGAACCCATCATGACATTAGGGGCGCGTCTGAGACTACCTTTTGCCGGACGCGGCAACTCTTCCTCAAAGCAGCCCCAGCCCCCAACAGTAAGTATATGGTTTACTTCTTGCCGTTAGCGTGCATGGGTGCCCTTTCTTCTTGCCGACATCTCGATCGCTGATTTGTGTAGGAGCAGAGCAGCCTGACCGGGAGTGCCCTGAAGCCGCTCCTGACATGTCTTCTGCTTCGACGACACCGCCAAGGGAGGATTCCCCGGCAAGGGAGCGTTCTCTGGCAAGGGGCAGTTCTCCGGCAAGGGACAGCACCAGCGGTCCCCTGGCGGCGGAGACCATGACTGCAGACCCTAGCACAGGTAATCCTCTTGCCTGAAAACTTTCCTTGTGTTCTTCTTCTTCTGATTTTCTCTTTGAATATTTGCTTGACTTTTCTTCGTTCATCCGCCACAGAGCCAATGGAGACCGAGGTCGCCGGCGAGAAGGACGCGCGCGGCAATACTGATGGCGCCGCTGCCACCGAAGAAGAAGCTGGCGCTGACAAACCCGCCGGCGAAGAGGCCGCCAAAGCTGCTGCCGCAGAGGCTGGTGAGGGGTCCGGTGATCGCACCGACGACCGAGGTCAGCAGGAGCGCCAGCGCCACGCCGACCGCCGATCCCTCCGCCGCTGCAGCTGCCGGGTTCAAGAGCCCCAGCCCGGCGCCTATTTGAAGGCCGGCGATGGCGTCTTCATCAAGCTCCCATGGGCGTCGAGCTCCAGGGCGCCGGCCGAAGGAGAAACTTTTGATGAAGAGCTGCTCCTCCTCAGACTCGCCGCTGCTGCTGACGCGCCAAAGATGTCGGGGCAGGCTGATCTGGCCCACGAACACCTATGGGACCGGCGGACCAAGCCCCTTTCGGTTCGGCGGGGAGCGGAGATTGCACGAAGAGCAGATCGAGGCGAAGCACACGAGAGGTTTACCCAGCTTCGGAGCTCTCCGGCGAGATAATACTCCTACCGCTGCATGTCCGAGTGTATTGAGTTCTTGCTCAGAGCGCTGAGTGCTACAAAGGCACACAAGCTGCTAACGAGACCGAGCGTGAGTGCCGAACCTTTTGAACCCCCCTCTACGTTGCGCATGGGCCTCCTTTTATATGCTCAAGGGGTCTCCATCGGGTGGCAACGTAGACAAGGGTAAAAATGGAAAAGGAGTGGTTGGTACAGCTACTTGTACAAAGGTACAGATGTATCATACCTAACCTCGATTGCAGGGACAAGGGCATTAAATGCCCGTCACGCCGCCTCTAACAAAGGCAAACAGGGGACCGTCTGTGGACGCCACCGCCGCCATGATGGCAAACTTGCCACGCGCCGCTTGCCATCACAAGATCACCGGCCGCTGACAGCCTTCGCCACGCTACCGAAAGGTCCTGAGGCGACACGTTAGTGGATGTGCCGGAGCGTAGGTGCAGAGTGGTGGTCTGCCGCTGCAAGCGCCTTGCCGCGTTGTTATCTTGTCGCTACCGAAGCTTGTCGCTCACCGGGCCTTCCCGGCAAGCTCCTCTTGTCGGGGCCTTGTCTCCTAGGTGCCTTGGGTGGCCTTCCCGGCAAGCTCCTCTTGCCGGGGCCTTGTCTCCTTGGCTTGAATACTTTGTTCTTGAATGGCTCCAAAGGAACCACGGAGGACCTTGGCGGTCACCAGGCAAGCCCTTGCCGCGGAGGGCTGCAGCTGCCCGTGCACAAGTTCGGGATACTAGGGTACCCCTACTCTAGTACACCGACAGTCCTGGGGCACAAAATTTCTGAAAGAGGTATTGAAGTCGATAAAGCTAAAGTTTATGCTATTGAAAAGATGTCGTGTCCTAAGGGTCCTCGTAAGGTGCCTAATTACACAGCAGATCGGCCCCCTGAAGCTTGGGTGGAGAGTTATGAGATGGACATGGAGATGCTAGATGTTAGTGAAGCTGCATGCGCTAAGTATTTCACCATGATGTTGGAAGGGCCAGCTCGTACTTTGTTGAAGGGGATGCACGCTAACTCCATTGGGTCATGGGTGGAGCTGAAGGCCCGATTTATTCAAAATTTCAAAGATACGTGCAAGCAGCCTAGGTCAATCATGGATTTAGTCTCTTGTGTTCAACGTGAGGGCGAGTCAACAACCAGCTGGGTACGTCGGGTCTCAACTATCATACACTCATTAGATAGTATCAACGTCGGCTCAGCAGTTTTAATGTTGGAGAAAATTTGTCGTTTCATCCCACTCAAACAGAAACTTGGGCGGCTTAAGCGCCATTGCATTGACATGGGGGAGTGATACGTCCATTTTGCATCATGCTTTTATATCGATATTTATTGCATTATGGGCTGTTATTACACATTATGTCACAATACTTATGCCTATTCTCTCTTATTTTACAAGGTTTACATAAGGAGGGAGAATGTCGGCAGCCTAGAATTCGGGTTGGAAAAGGAGCAAATATTAGAGACCTATTACTGCACAACTCCAAAAGTCCCGAAACTCCACGAAAGTTATTTTTGGAAATAATAAAAATATCGAGCGAAATAACACGTGGGGGGCCACCACCTGTCCATGAGGGTGGGGGCATGCCCTACCTCCCAGGGCGCGGCCCCCTCGTGGGCCCCCTGTTGGCTCTCCGGTGGCCATCTTCTGCTATATGAGGTCTTTCATCGAGGAAAAAAAACATAAGCAACCTTTCGGGACGAGACTCCGCCGCCACGAGGCGGAACCTTGGCGGAACCAATCTAGGGCTCCGGCAGAACTGTTCTGCCGGGGACACTTCCCTTCGGGAGGGGGAAATCATCGCCAATGCTCCTCTCATCGGGAGAGGGCAATCTCCATCAACATCTTCACCAGCACCATCTCCTCTCAAAACCCTAGTTCATCTCTTGTATCCAATTCTTGTCTTCAAGTCCGGGATTGGTACTAGTAGGTTGCTAGTAGTGTTGATTACTCCTTGTAGTTGATGCTAGGTTGTTTATTTGGTGGAAGATCATATGTTCAGATCCTATATGCATATTAATACCCCTCTGATTATGAACATGAATATGCTTTGTGAGTAGTTACGTTTGTTCCTGAGGACATGGGTGAAGTCTTGCTATTAGTAGTCATGTGAATTTGGTATTTGTTCGATATTTTGATGAGATGTATGTTGTCTATCCTCTAGTGGTGTTATGTGAACATCGACTACATAACATTTCACCATTATTTGGGCCTAGAGGAGGGCATTGGGAAGTAATAAGTAGATGATGGGTTGCTAGAGTGACAGAAGCTTAAACCCTAGTTTATGCGTTGCTTCGTAAGGGGCTGATTAGGATCCATATGTTTCATGCTATGGTTTGGTTTACCTTAATACTTTTGTTCTAGTTGCGGATGCTTGCAATAGAGTTTAATCATAAGTGGGATGCTTGTTCAAGTAAGAACAACACCCAAGCACCGATCCACCCACATATCAAATTATCAAAGTACCGAACGCGAATCATATGAACGTGATGAAAACTAGCTTGACAATAATTCCCATGTGTCCTCGGGAGCGCTTTTCTCTATATAAGAGTTTGTCCAAGCTTGTCCTTTGCTGCAAAAAGGATTGGGACACCTTGCTGCACTTTATTTACTTTTTTTACTTGTTGCTCGTAACAAATTGTCCTATCACAAACTATCTGTTACCACTTATTTCAGTACTTGCAGAGAATACCTTGCTGGAAACCGCTTATCATTTCCTTCTGCTCCTTGTTGGGTTCGACACTCTTACTTATCGAAAGGACTATGATAGATCCCCTATACTTGTGGGTCATCAAGACTCTTTTCCGGCGCCGTTGTCGGGGAGTGAAGCGCCTTTGGTAGGTGGAATTTGGTAAGGAAAATTTTATATAGTGTGCTGAAATTTACTGTCACTTGTTACCATGGAAAGTAATCCTCTGAGGGGCTTGTTCGGGGTATCTTCACCCCCACCAGTAGAGCAAAGAGTTGCTCCTCAACCTACTGAACCTATTGCAAATGAAAATGAAAATGAAAATGTCCACTTTGAGATCCCTTCGGGTATGTTAGAAGAACTGCTAGCTAATCCTTTTACAGGAGATGGAACAAAGCATCCTGATGAGCACCTAATATATGTGGATGAAGTTTGTGGATTATTTAAGCTTGCAGGTGTACCCGGTGATGTTATTAAGAGGAAGGTCTTCCCTTTATCTTTGAAGGGAGACGCATCGACATGGTATAGGCTATGTGATGATACGGATCATGGAACTACAAACGATTGAAATTGGAATTTCATCAGAAATTTTATCCTATGCACCTTGTTCATCATGATCGCAATTATATATATAATTTTTGGCCTCGCGAAGGAGAAAGCATCGCTCAAGCTTTGGGGAGGCTTACATCAATGTTATATTCATGCCCCAATCATGAGCTCTCAAGAGAAATAATTATTCAAAGTTTTTATGCTCGGCTTTCTGATAACAATCGCACCATGCTCGATACTTCTTGTGCTGGCTCTTTTATGATGAAGACTATTGAATTCAAATGGAATTTATTGGATAGAATTAAACACAACTCTGAAGATTGGGATCTCGGCGAAGGTAAGGAGTCTGGTTTGACACCTAAGTTTGATTGTATTAAATCTTTTATGGATACCAATGTTTTCCGTAAATTTAGCACTAAATATGGACTTGACTCTGAGATAGTAGCTTCCTTTTGTGAATCTTTTGCTACTTATGTTGATCTCCCCAAGGAGAAGTGGTTTAAATATCATCCTCCCATAGAAGTAAAAGTAGCTGCACCTACTAAAGTTGAAGAAAAGACTGTCACTTATAATGATCCTATTGTTCCTACTTCTTATGTTGAGAAACAACCTTTCCCTGTTAGAATAAAGGATCATGCTAAAGCTTCAACTGTGGTTCGTAAAAGCAATATTAGAACTTATACACCTCCTGAGCAAATTAAAGTTGAACCTAATATTGCTATTGTTAAAGATCTCTTGTCTGATAATATCGATGGGCATGTTATTTATTTCTGTGAGGAAACTGCTAGAATTGCTAAACCTTGTGCTAAAGATAAACATAGACCTGTGGTAGCATGCCTGTTATTTCTGTTAAAATAGGAGATCATTGTTATCATGGCTTATGTGACATGGGTGCTAGTGCTACTGCAATACCTTTTGACCTATACAAAGAAATTATGCATGAAATTGCACCTGCTGAGCTAGAAGATATTGATGTCACAATTAAACTTGCCAATAGAGATACTATATCACCAATGGGAATTATTAGAGATGTTGAAGTCCTGTGTGGGAAAACTAAATATCCTGCTGATTTTCTTGTTCTTGGTTCCCCACAAGATAGCTTTTGTACCATTATTTTTGGTAGACCCTTCTTGAACACTGTCAATGCTAAGATAGACTGTGAAAAGGATGTTGTTACTATCGGTTTAGGTGATATGTCTCATCAGTTCAATTTCTCTAAATTTAGTAGACAACACCGTGAAGAGGAATTACCTAGTAAGGATGAAATTATTGGTCTTGCCTCTATTGCCGTACCTCCTAGTGATCCTTTAGAACAATATTTGCTAGACCATGAAAATAATATGTTTATGAATGAAAGAAGAGAAATAGATGAAGTATTCTTTAAACAGGAACTCATCCTGAAACACAATTTTCCTGTTGAAATCCTAGGGGGTCCTCCTCCACCCAAGGGTGATCCCGTGTTTGAACTTAAACCATTGCCTGATACTCTTAAATATGCTTATCTTGATGAGAAAAAGATATATCCTGTTATTATTAGTGCTAACCTTTCAGAGCATGAAGAAGAGAGATTATTGAAAACTCTGAAGAAGCATCGTGCTGCTATTGGATATACTCTTGATGATCTTAAGGGCATTAGTGCCACTCTATGTCAACATAAAATAAATTTGGAGGAAGACGCCAAACTAGTTCGTGATCATCAACGACGGCTGAATCCTAAGATGAAGGAAGTGGTAAGAAAGGAAATACTAAAGCTCCTTGAGGCAGGTATAATTTATCCCGTTGCTGATATCAGTGGGTAAGTCCTGTCCATTGTGTCCCAGTGAGGTATTACTGTTGTTCCTAATGATAAAGATGAGTTGATTCCGCAAAGAATTATTACAGGTTATAGGATGGTAATTGATTTCTGCAAATTAAATAAAGCTACTAAAAGGGATCATTACCCCTTACCTTTTATCGATCAAATGCTAGAAAGATTATCTAAACATACACATTTTTGCTTTCTAGATGGTTATTCTGGTTTCTCTCAAATACCTGTGTCAGCCAATGATCAATCAAAGACTACTTTTACTTGCCCCTTTGGTACTTTTGCTTATAGATCTATGCCTTTTGGTTTACGTAATTCCTGTGTCAGCCAATGTTCAATCAAAGACTACTTTTACTTGCCCTCAAATACCTGTGTTAGCCAATGATCAATCAAAGACTACTTTTACTTGCCCTTTTGGTACTTTTGCTTATAGATATATGCCTTTTGGTTTATGTAATGCACCTGCTACCTTTCAAAGATGCATGATGGTTATATTCTATGACTTTTGTGAAAAGATTTGTGAGGTTTTCATGGACGATTTCTCCATTTATGGATCCTCTTTTGATGATTGCTTGAGCAACCTTGATCGAGTTTTGCAGAGATGTGAAGAAACTAATCTTGTCTTAAATTGGGAAAAGTGCCACTTTATGGTTAATGAAGGCATTGTATTGGGGCATAAAGTTTCTAAAAGAGGCATTGAAGTTGATAAAGCCATGGTTGATGCTATTGAAAAGATGCCATGTCCCAAGGACATCAAAGGTATAAGAAGTTTCACAGGTCACGCCGGTTTTTATAGGAGGTTCATTAAGGACTTCGTAAATTTCTCGGCCTCTGACTAATTTATTACAAAAATATATACCATTTGTCTTTGATGATGATTGTGTAGAAGCATTTGAAATACTTAAGAAATCATTGATCTCTGCACCTATTGTTCAGCCACCTGACTGGAATTTACCCTTTGAAATTATGTGTGATGCTAGTGATTATGTTGTAGGTGCTGTTCTAGGGCAAAGAGTTGATAAGAAATTAAATGTTATTCAATATGCTAGCAAAACTCTAGACAATGCCCAAAGAAATTATGCAACTACTGAAAAAGAATTCTTAGCAGTTGTATTTGCTTGTGATAAGTTCAGACCTTATATTGCTGATTCTAAAGTAACTATTCACACTGATCATGCTGCTATTAAATATCTTATGGAAAAAAAGATGCTAAACCTAGACTTATTAGATGGGTTCTCTTGCTACAAGAATTTGATTTGCATATTGTTGATAGAAAGGGAGTTGAGAACCCCGTTGCAGACAACTTGTCTAGGTTAGAGAATGTTCTAGATGACCCACTACCTATTGATGATAGCTTTCCTGATGAACAATAAAATGTCATAAACGCCTCTCGTAGTACTCCGTGGTATGCTGATTATGCTAATTATATTGTGGCTAAATTTATACCACCTAGTTTCACATACTAGCAAAAGAAAAAGTTTTTCTATGATTTGAGACATTACTTTTGGGATGACCCACATCTTTATAAAGGAGTGGATGGTGTTATTAGACGTTGTGTACCTGAGCATGAACAAGAACAGATCCTACGCAAGTGTCACTCGAAGCTTATGGAGGACACCACCCTGGAGATAGAACTGCACATAAGGTATTGCAATCCGGTTTTTATTGGCCTACTCTCTTCAAGGATGCCCGTAAGTTTGTCTTATCTTGTGATGAATGTCAAAGAATTGGTAATATTAGTAGACGTCAAGAAATGCCTATGAACAATTCACTCGTTATTGAACCATTTGATGTTTGGGGCTTTGATTATGGGACCTTTTCCTGCCTCTGATGGATACACACATATTTTAGTTGCTGTTGATTACGTTACTAAGTGGGTAGAAGCTATTCCAACTAGTAGTGCGGGTCATAACACTTCTATTAAAATGCTTAAATAAGTTAATTTTCCGAGGTTTGGTGTCCCTAGATACTTAATGACTGATGGTGGTTCACATTTTATTCATGGTGCTTTCCGAAAAATGCTTGCTAAGTATGATGTTAATCATAGAATTGCATCTCCTTATCACCCACAGTCTAGTGGTCAAGTAGAATTGAGTAATAGAGAACTCAAATTAATTTTGCAAAAGACTGTTAATAGATCTAGAAAGAATTGGTCCAAGAAACTTGATGATGCATTATGGGCCTATAGAACTGCATATAAAAATCCTATGGGTATGTCTCCGTATAAAATTGTTTATGGAAAAGCATGTCACATACCTCTTTAACTAGAACATAAGGCTTATTGGGCTATTAAAGAGCCCAACTATGATTTCAAACTTGCCGGTGAGAAGAGGTTATTTGATATTAGCTCACTTGATGAATGGAGAATGCAACCTTACGAAAATGCCAAGTTGTTTAAAGAGAAAGTTAAAAGATGGCATGATAAAAGGATACAAAAGCGTGAGTTTAATGTAGATGATTATGTATTGCTATACAACTCTCGTTTAAGATTTTTTTCAGGAAAACTTCTCTCTAAATGGGAAGGCCCTTACGTTATCGAGGAGGTCTATCGTTCCGGTGCCATAAAAATCAACAACTACGAAGGCACAAATCCGAAGGTGGTGAAACGGTCAAAGAATTAAACATTATATCTCAGGTAATCCTATAAATGTTGAAACCAATGTTATTGAAACCATAACCCCGGAGGAATACATAAGGGACACTTTCCGGAACGTTTCAGACTCCGAAAAGGAATAGGTATGTGGTACGGTAAGTAAACCGACTCCAAAACAATTTTTATGGCAATATTTCTCCGTTTTGGAATATTTAGAAAAATAGAAGAATAAGAAGCAGTCCGGGAAGGACACGAGGGCTCCACGAGGGTGGAGGGCGCGCCCTACCCCCCTGGGCACGCACCCCTTTCTTGTGGGCACCTCGTGTGCTCTTCGGACTCCGTTTTCTTGCACGATACGTATTTTGGTCGATAAAAATTCATTATATAATCTCCTGAAGGTTTTGACCATCGTATCACGCAAATATCCTCTGTTCTTGTTTCGAGCTGTTGCTGCTGCAGATTAGAGCAAGATGCCTTCTCAAGAGTCAGTCGGGGAGAGCCGGGTGTCTCATCCGGCATCAAGACCAAGAACAAACAGCGATGCTGACCACTTTGGGCCTGCAACGGAGGAAGAGATAGAGGCTGATTTGATGAGGATAGATGCCATGGAGGATCAAGAAGTCACTTCTCACTTCCAAGATGGGTTCATGATGGGGGAACTACAGAGCTCAGCTATTCCAAACTCGGTTATCCCTTCCAATGTTAAATTTCTTTCTTATGAAAATATGAAGAAGAGTGTCACTTGTTCTCCCGCAGCTATGCAACACCCTTGGGTGAAAGGGGCTTTAGCTGTTACAGAGAAGCTTCGTAAAGATATAATGGATCTCAAGCAGCAACTCAATAAGCTCGAGGAAGAGAATCGTATCCTGAGGGGCATTATCGCCAAGAATATCACATCACCATCACCGAAGGAGACATAATCACATGGGTATGGGCACTCCCCTTGGCAACTGCCAAGCTTGGGGGAGGTGCCCCGGTATCGTATGACCATCACACTCCTATCTTTACCGTTTTTCTTAGTTCGATCCTCTTAGTAGTATCTTGATCTAGTAAAATAAAGTTTATGGCATGATCTAGTTTTGAGTTTTGCTTTATGATCTCTCTATGTAATCGAGTCCGTGAGCTATATAATAAAGATTAGTGTTGAATCAAGGGCTTGATTATTTTGCCATGATCTTGAGTGAATAAAAGAAAAGATAAAAAGAACAAAAAGAAATAAAGAGATCATATTGATCTTATTGAGAGTAATGACTTCACATAGAAAGAGTATGATGAATAAATGTTGTTGGGAGTTGGCAAACATTAGCTTTGGTCATCATTGCAATTAATAGGAAGTAATAAAGAAAGATAGGTTTCACATATAAATATACTATCTTGACATCTTTTATGATTGGGAGCACTCATTAAAATATGACATGCTAAAGAGTTCATGTGGAGAAGGAAGACAACGTAATGGGTTATGTTTTCTAATATCTGAGATAAAGTATATAGTCATGGATCATCCAACATGTTGAGCTTGCCTTTCCCCCTCTTGCTAGCCAAATTCTTTGCACCAAGTAGAGATACTACTTGTGCTTCTAAAAACCCTTAAACCAGTTTTGCCATGAGAGTCCACCATATCTACCTATGGATTGAGTAAGATCCTTCAAGTAAGTTGTCATCGGTGCAAGCAATAAAAATTGCTCTCTAAATATGTATGATTGATTGGTGTGGAGGAAATAGGCTTTATACGATCTTGTGATGTGGAAGAAATAAAAGCGACGGACTGCATAATAAAGGTTCATATAACAAGTGGCAATATAAAGTGAAGTTCTTTCGCATTAAGATTTTGTGCATCCAACCCTGAAAGCGCATGGCAACCTCTGCTTCCCTCTGCGAAGGGCCTATCTGTTACTATTATCCTCTACCTTATGCAAGAGTCATGGTGATCTTCACCTTCCCTTTTTATATTTTATCCTTTGGCAAGCACAAAGGTGTTGGGAAGATCTGATATATATATATATATATATATATATATATATATATATATATATATATATATATATATATATATATCTAATTGGATATGGGTTAGCATGAACTATTATTGTTGACATTACCCTTGAGGTAAAAGGTTGGGAGGCGAAACTATGAGCCCCTATCTGTGTCCGATTAAAACTCTGTAACCAGAAGTATTGCGTGAGTGTTAGCAATTATGAAAGATTAAATGATAGTTGAGTATGTGGACTTGCTAGGAAGCTCTGACATAGACTCTTTATGATGTTATGATAAATTGCAATTGCTTCAATGACTGAGATTATAGTTTGTTGGTTCACAATGAAGTTTCTGATTCATACTTGACATTGTGAATAGATTATTACTTGAGCATAAGAAATCATATGACAATATCCATATATGTTGCTGTTATGAGAACAATAATGATGCCCTCATGTCCGTATTTTATTTTATCGACACCTCTACCTCTAAACATGTGGACATATTTATCGTTATTGGCTTCCGCTTGAGGACAAGCGAGGTCTAAGCTTGGGGGAGTTGATATGTCCATTTTGCATCATGCTTTTATACCGATATTTATTGCATTATGGGCTGTTATTACACATTATGTCACAATACTTATGCCTATTCTCTCTTATTTTACAAGGTTTACATAAGGAGGGAGAATGCTTGTGGAATTCGGGCCGAAAAGGAGCAAAAATTAGAGACATATTCTGCACAACTCCAAAAGTCCTCAAACTCCACGAAAGTTATTTTTGGAAATAATAAAAATACTGAGCGGAAGAAATACGCTGTGGGGGCCACCACCTGTCCACGAGGGTGGGGGCGCCGCCTACCCCTGTATGGCCCCGCCTCGTGGGCCCCTGTTGGCTCTCCGGTGGCCATCTTACGCTATATGAGGACTTTCACGAGGAAAAATCATAAGCAACCTTTCGGGACGAGACTCCGCCGCCACGAGGCGGAACCTTGGCGGAACCAATCTAGGGCTCCGGCAGAGCTGTTCTGCCGGGGACACTTCCCTCTGGGAGGGGGAAATCATCGCCAACGCTCCTCTCATCGGGAGAGGGCAATCTCCATCAATATCTTCACCAGCACCATCTCCTCTCAAAACCCTTGTTCATCTCTTGTATCCAATTCTTGTCTCCAAGTCCGGGATTGGTACTAGTAGGTTGCTAGTAGTGTTTTTGATTACTCCTTGTAGTTGATGCTAGTTGGTTTATTTGGTGGAAGATCATATTTTCAGATCCTATATGCATATTAATACCCCTCTGATTATGAACATGAATATGCTTTGTGAGTAGTTACGCTTTGTTCCCGAGGACATGGTAGAATTCTTTTTATTAGTATTCATGTGAATTTGGTATTCGTTCGATATTTTGATGAGATGTATGTTGTCTATCCTCTAGTGGTGTTATGTGAACGTCGACTACATAACACTTCACCATTATTTGGGCCTAGAGGAGGGCATTGGGAAGTAATAAGTAAAAGATGGGTTGCTAAAGTGACAGAAGCTAAAACCCTAGTTTATGCGTTGCTTCGTAAGGGGCTGATTTTGATCCATATGTTTCATGCTATGGTTAGGTTTACCTTAATACTTTTGTTGTAGTTGCGGATGCTTGCAATAGAGGTTAATCATAAGTGGGATGCTTGTTCAAGTAAGAACAACACCCAAGCACCGGTCCACCCACATATCAAATTATCAAAGTACCGAACGAGAATCATATGAACGTGATGAAAACTAGCTTGACGATAATTCCCATGTGTCCTCGGGAGCGCTTTTCTCTATATAAGAGTTTGTCCAGGCTTGTCCTTTGCAACAAAAAGGATTGGGCCACCTTGCTGCTCTTTATTTACTTTTGTTACTTGTTGCTCGTTACAAATTATCCTATCACAAAACTATCTGTTACCACTTATTTCAGTACTTGAAGAGAATACCTTGCAGGAAACCGCTTATCATTTCCTTCTGCTCCTTGTTGGGTTCGACACTCTTACTTATCGAAAGGACTACGATAGATCCCCTATACTTGTGGGTCATCAGGGAGCTCATGGCGGCCCTTGTCAAGTATGCTGACTCTGATGGTACCAAGGACTCCGAGTCTCATGATGAAAGGATAGGCAAGGGAAAGAAGAGTAGCAGCATGAAAGGGCAGCAACACAACACGGACAGTCAGGGTGGCAATGGTAAACGCAGAGATGAACGGAATCTAGACTTCATGGCCAACACTGGTGCGCGGAATAATTACCAGCATCGCAAGGGGAGGCCGGCTCAGTCTGGAGGGGGAGAACTCGACCTCGAAGAAGTAATGAATCAGTCGTGTCCGAGGCACGGAACACAGGAGAGGCCATCTAAACATCTGTGGAAGGATTGTTTTATCATGAATGAATTCAAGAAATCCCATATTTTCGAGAATAACCATGGCCCGAATGGCGGCTCGGGATCTGGTTCTCACGGTCCGGGTGATGGAGGTCGCGGTTCAAATTTTAATTTTCAAGGCCAAGGAAATCAGGGTGGTCACAACCAACAGAGTAATCAGGGGAATCGGCAACAGTCTGGTTATCAGAGCAATCCGAAGCAATTGAATAGTGGGCAATATCACGTCTTCACCACAAGCTTATTTAAGCGGGATAAGAAGCTTCATAAAAGGGCAGTGACCGCTGTTGAGCCGGCGGTGCCCCGTTATTTGCGATGGTCTAAACACCCCATTCTGTGGAGCCATGAGGATCACCCGCCCCAGGTTGATAATCCGGGTCACTTGGCGCTGGTGGTGGCGCCTCAGGTTGGAGGACACAAATTCACTAAGGTGCTCATGGATGGAGGCAGCAGCATCAATATCCTTTACTATGAAACTTTCCGTCACATGGGATTGACCGACAAAAACCTTAAGCTGCCGAACACTGTTTTTCACGGTGTGGTGCCTATGGTTAAATTCAAGAGCCCTTATCATGCTCTGTTTGGGCGGTAGGCTTATACTAAGTTCATGCAAGGCCTTGTTATGTTTATTTGCAGCTAAAGATGCAGGGTTACAAGGGCACTATAAAAGTGCATGGAAGTCGCAAGATAGCCTTGGAGTGTAAGAAGGCGATGCTGCTTATGCTGAGTCTGTTTGTGCAATAGAGGAGTTGAAATTTTACAAGGATAATGTTGACCCGGCAGATATGATGTCCTTTAAGAATCCAACCACAGAGCATGATCCTTTATTGAAGTTTAAGTCGGCAGACGACACTAAGAGAGTTGACTTTGTTCCTGCCGACTCATCTAAGCAGTACAGCATCAGTGCTAATCTGGATCTGAAATAGGAAAGCGCGCCCATCGAGTTCATCCACGAGAACCGGGACATCTTTGCATAGAAGCCTTTAGACATGCCAGGTGTACCGAGGGAACTCGCTGAGCACACTCTCAATATTGATCTAAAGTTTAAACCGGTCAAACAATTCCTTTGCCGTTTCAATGAAGAGAGGCGCAAGGCTATTGGTGAGGAGGTAGCCCGGCTCTTGGCGGCTGGGTTCATTGTTGAAGTTTTTCACCCTGAGTGGCGGCTAACCCGGTGCTGGTACTTAAGAAAAAATGGTACCTGGCGCATGGGTGTGTATTATACGGACTTAAACAAGGCTTGTCCGGCTGATCCCTTTGCTCTCCCCCGTATTGATCAGATGATTGATGATACGGCGGGTTGTGAGCATTTAAGTATTTTGGATGCTTATTCTGGTTATCATCATATCAGGTTGGCAGTTAAGGACCAGGAGAAGACGGCCTTTATTACTCCCTTTGGAGCCTTCTATTATGTTTCTATGCCTTTTGGGCTAAAAAGTGCCCAGGCGACTTACTAGCGGTGTGTGCAGAATTGTCTTCATGATCAGATTGGGCACAATGTTCATGCCTATGTGGATGATATTGTGGTGAAGTCCAGGAAGAAGGAGACCCTGATAGATGATCTAAAGGACACCTTTGACAATCTCCGGGTTTACAAGATGATGCTTAACCCGACCAAGTGTGTTTTTGTGTGCCAGCAGGCAAGCTCTTGGGGTTTCTGGTTTCGGGGCGAGGGATTGAAGCTAACCCGGAGAAGATAAAATCCATCACCTCTTTGGCTAAGCCAGGGTGTATCAATGATGTTCAGCGTTTGGCAGGTCGCGTCGCAGCCTTAAGCCGGTTTATAAGCCGGTTGGGTGAGAAGGCTATCCCTCGATACCAGATGATGAAGAAGATAGATCACTTTGTTTGGAGTGATGCTGCTGATCAGGCATTTGAGGCCTTGAAGAAACAATTGGCTGAGCCGCCGGTTCTTGTTGCCCCCATTGATAAGGAGCCTTTGTTGTTATATGTGGCTGCTAATAGCCGAGCTGTTAGTGTAGCTATTGTGTAAGAAAGGAAGGAATCAGGCAAGGAGCATCCGGTTTAGCGGCCGGTTTACTACATCAGTGAGGTGCTTATTGAGTCCAAGGCAGGTATCTCGCATTGGCGTAAGCTTGTGTATGGGGTATTCATGGCTAGTCGAAGCTCAAGCAATATTTTCCGGGACATCCCATCACTATGGTTAGCTCACGATCCTTTAGGGATATTATTCGTAATGTAGAAGCCACAGGTCGGGTTGCCAAGTGGGCCATTGAGCTTGGACCTCATGGTTTGAAATATATGCCTCAAACGGCCATTAAGTCTCAAGCACTTGTGGATTTTATCAATGATTGGACAGAATTGCAGATGCCTGAGGAGAAGCCGGATAGCACATATTGGACTATTCATTTTGATGGATCTAGGCAGCTGGAGGGCTCGGGGGCTGGAGTTGTCTTGACTTCCCCACGAGGTGATAAATTTCCTTACGTTCTCTGGTTAATGTTCCCTTGTACTAACAATGCAGCTGATTTTGAAGCCTTCCTTCTGTCGGATTACGGGTTCCGGCAAAACCTGTCGGTGTTCTGGGAACGGGGGTCCCCAGACTTGCTCACTGCTGCCCACGGCGTGGTTTCATGAAAGCAGGCCCGTATGGCCCATCTTCACCAACAAGCATTTGAGACCCTCGCGAAGGGCCAAGCCTCACGAGGCGGACGACACAAGACCTCCTCGGGAGCGGCCTCGCTAGGCTGGCTTGCGAGGGGCGGAGAGATCGAGTCAAGGCATACCTCGTGAGGTTCCAATGACGCAAGCCATGACGATCAAGACCAGGCGGGCGCCAGCGCGCGTAGTGTCCTTGCTTCCTCTTTTGCTAAGGAGGCGAGTGCAGACGAGGAGTACCAAGGCATCAGGCAAAGGTTTCCATATCGGTGCAACGAGACCAAGACCAGCAGGGCCAAGACGGAGGTCATCGTGGAGCCCAAGCCGGCGTCACCACCAGAGCCTTTGGCAGGCGAAGACCACCTTTAGTCAGGATAGCTTGTACTAGTTGTCCCCTTTCAAATTGGCCGTTGTGGCATCCCTTCCCGCTCAATATTTGGGAAGAGGACCAGGGCCTCTATAAATAGGGCTAGCCACCATAGTAGGAGGCAACTCGTCTCGAACTCATTCAGTTCATCCTCACACCCACCAAGCACAAGAACACCTCACCTCAGGAGCCTGTTCTTCCCCTTGTACTGTTCATCCTCAGCGCGAGAGGCAATCCACCACACCGCACTGGAGTAGGGTATTACACAACAACGGTGGCCCGAACCAGTATAAATATTGTGTCTCTAGTGTTGCGAGTTCGTCGAGCTAAGCTTAGAGATCCCGGTGAGACTGAGGGCGTGATTTGGTAGGGGGAGATCTTCGTGCACACCCCAGTGTTTGAACCTTGAGGGTTTTGCCGGAACCCGAAATCCGACATTTGGCGCGCCGGGTAGGGGTGCGCCGGACTTTTCCTTCCGTCGATTCACGCTCCACCATCTACGCGCCCATTCTCTATGGTTGGCGCCACTCTTTTGGCTGGATCTACGGGTGCCCACGGTGACACCTGGGGGCTCCGAGTCCTTGCTCCTGCCTTGCGGTAGGTGCAGTGGCCACCCAAGTTCAAGCTGGAGATGCCGCCGCGCTACGACGGCGCGGCGGACCCGTCGGCTTTCCTGCTGGCGTATGAGGAGGCCGTCCTTAAGGCCAGGGGCGACGACAAGGTCATGGCCAACTGGCTTCCCATGGCCCTCACTGGCGCACTGCGCGCCTGGCTGCTCAACCTCCACGGGTCCACGATTGCATCTTGGGAGGAGCTGCGCGGTCTCTTTGCTGTGCGCTACGCGGCACCCGTGCACCACGCGGTCGCGGCCCTCCTCGGCGGCTCGCAAGCACCGCCCTCGGATCATCACATCAAGCCATTCCTTCGCCAGATCGGCGTCACTTCCAACCGCCCGGGGGCTCCACCGTGCTGGGCCATGCCCGAGGGCGACCTCACCTTCGACTCAGGGGATCATCCCGTCTCCACCATTGGCTCGGGTGTGCTCCCAATGCTTTGCACGCCCACCATCTGCAACGTGTCCGTCACCAAGACGCTCATCGACGGCGGCACCGGCCTCAATGTGCTCTCCGTCGACGCCTTCATCCTTCTTCACGTACCGCTCGAGCGGCTCCGCCCTAGCAAGCCTTTCTCAGGGGTTGGTGGAGGCTCCGCCCACTCCCTGGGGCGGATCCGCCTCCCCGTAACCTTCGGCACGTGCGGCAACTACTGCACCGAGCTGGTCGACATCGACATCGCCGGCATCGGCCTCCCGTACAACGCCATCCTTGGGTACCCGGCCCTGGCTCAATTCATGGCGGCGACCCATCTGGCCTACAACCTCATGAAGATGCCCGGGAGCAAGGGTGTCCTCACAGTAGTTGGGGACACCAAGGAAGCCCTGATGACGCTCAAGCTTGCCCTCAAGACCGCTGCAATGGTGCAGCCCGCCGACGCCAACCAAGAAGAAGCTGTTGTGCACTCAATACAAGGCAGAAACCAAGCGGGTGTCGGTCGAGGAGGACGGGTCCTCGTGGGCAACCTTTACCATAGGCGCCAACCTCGAGCCTGATCAGGAGGAGGCACTTGTGAAGTTCTTGCGTGAAACCAAGGAAGTGTTTGCTTGGAAGCCCGATCAGCTGGTAGGGGTCCCAAGAGGGGTGATAGAGCACCACCTGAAGGTGTGCCCCAACGTACGCCCCGTAAAGCAGAGGGCGAGGCAGCAGTCCACGGAGAAGCAAGCTTTCATCATCCAAGAGACCCGCAAGTTGGAGGCTGCGGGTGTCATTCGCGAGGTTTGGTACCCCGAGTGGCTGGAGAACCCCGTCGTCGTGCCAAAGAAAGGCGGGAAGGAGTGTATGTGTGTCGACTTCACCAACCTCAACAAGGCCTGCCCCCAAGATCCGTTCCCGCTTCCACGCATCGACCAGATCGTCGACTCCACCGTCGAGTGCGACTTGCTGTGCTGATGCGTTTTCAGGATATCAGCAGATCCAGATGGCGGTAGAAGATGTGGAGAAGACAGCCTTCCTGACCCCGTGTGGGGTGTACTGCTACACTTGCATGCCGTTCGGTCTGCACAACGCAGGCGCAAACTTCCAACGGCTGATGCACATCGCCTTGGGTCGGCAGCTCGAGAGAAACGCTGAAGCTTACGTCGACGACATCATGGTGAAGTCTAGGGAGGCGAGAAGTTTGATTCAGGACCTGGAGGAAACCTTCACGAGCCTCCGCCAGGTGGACTTGTGACTCAACCCGGAGAAGTGCGTGTTTGGCGTCCCTTCCGGCAAGCTACTGGGCTTCCTTGTGTCCCATAGGGGGATCGAGGCCAAACCAGAGAAGGTCAAGGCCATCGAAGACATGAATCCACCGCAAACCCTCAAGGAAATGCAGAAGCTTGCTGGACAGGTGACTGCTTTGGGACGCTTCATTTCCAAGCTGGGAGAGCGTGCCCTACCCTTCTTCAAGCTGATGAAGAAGAAGGGCCCATTCAAGTGGACCCCGGAGGCCGACCAAGCATTTCAAGACCTCAAGAGATATCTGACCAGCCCTCCAGTGATGGTGACGCCACAACCTCTCGAGCCCCTAGTGCTTTACCTTGCTGCCACTCCCTACTCTGCCAGCGCGACTCTAGTGGCGGTTCGGGAAGAACACCAAGCCAAGGGCACATCATGCCAAGCTACATCCCTAGCAGGGACGATGCAAGACCAGGAGGGCGCCGCAAAGGCCGCAGCTGCGGCAGCAGAGGATCAAGCTCAGCAGGACGACGCCCCCGAGCCTGCAGGGACCCCGACAAGCGATCAGGCTCCACCACCTCAGGAGGCACCCCAACTTCCGGAAGGCGCAAGCCTCATCAATGCACCCGCCCTCTTCGAGCACCCGGTATACTTCATCAGCACGGTGTTGCAGGATGCAAGAGCACGGTACAACATGCCTCAGAAGCTCTTACTCGCGCTCTTGGAGGCCTCGCGTAAGCTGTGGCATTACTTTCAAGGTCACCCCATCAAGGTCGTCTCGGCCTATCCATTGGAGAGGTGCTCAGGAGCCCCAACTCTGCCGCGAGGGTCGCCGAGTGGAACATCGAGCTGCAGGCATTCCAGTTGGAGTTCAGCACCACCAGGGTCTTCAAGGGAGCCACGCTCGCCGATTTCGTGGCAGAATGGATGATACATCTCCAACATCTCTATAATCTTTTATTGTTCCATGATATATTATATTCTGTTTTGGATGTTTAATGGGCTTATTTATACACTTTTATATTATTTTGGGACTAACCTATTAACCAGAGGCCCAGCCCAGAATTGCTGTTTTTTACCTATTTCAAAGTTTCGCAGAAAAAGAATATCAAACGGAGTCCAAACGGAATGAAACCTTCTGGAACGTGATTTTTGAAATGAACGTGATCCAGAGGACATGGACCATACGTCAAGAAAGCTATAAGGAAGGCACGAGGTAGGGGGGCGCGCCTACCCCCCTGGGCGCGCCCTCCACCCTCATGGGGCCCACGTTGCTCCACTGACGTACTTCTTCCTCCTATATATACCCACGCACTTCAAACTACCAGACACGGAGCCAAAAACCTAATTCCACCGCCGCAACCTTCATGCATTCGTGAGATCCCATCTTGGGGTTTTTTCCGAGTTCACGAGGGGGCATCAATCACGGAGGGCTTCTACATCAACACCATAGCCTCTCCGATGATGTGAGTTTACCTCAGACCTTCGGGTCCATAGTTATTAGCTAGATGGCTTCTTCTCTCTCTTTGGATCTCAATACAAAGTTCTCCACGATTCTCGTGCAAATCTATTCGATGTAATCTTCTTTTGCGGTGTGTTTGTTGAGAACGATGAATTGTGGGTTTACGATCAAGTTTATCTATGAACAATATTTGAATCTTCTCTGAATTCTTTTACGTATGATTGGTTATCTTTGCAAGTCTCTTCGAATTATCAGTTTGGTTTGGCCTACTAGATTGATCTTTCTTGCAATGGGAGAAGTGCTTAGCTTTGGGTTCAATCTTGCGGTGTCCTTTCCTAGTGATAGCAGGGGCAGCAAGGCATGTATTGTATTGTTGCCATGGAGGATAACAAGATGGGGTTTATATCATATTGCATGAGTTTATCCCTCTACATCATGTCATCTTACTTAAAGCGTTACTCTGTTCTTTTGAACTTAATAGTCTAGATGCATGCTGGATAGCGGTCGATGTGTGGACTAATAGAGGTAGATGCAGGCAGGAGTCGGTCTACTTGTTGCGGACGTGATGCCTATATACATGATCATACCTAGATATTCTCATAACTATGCTCAATTCTGTCAATTGCTCAACAGTAATTTGTTTACCCACCGTAATACTTATGCTCTCGAGAGAAGCCACTAGTGAAACATATGGCCCCCGGGTCTATTTTCCATCATATTAATCTGCCAACAACAAGCTATTTCTGGCGCCGTTTATTTTGCTTTCTTTACTTTGCATCTTTATCATAAAAATACCAAAAATATTATCTTATCATATCTATCAGATCTCACTTTCGTAAGTGACCCTGAAGGGATTGACAACCCCTTTATTGCATTGGTTGCGAGGATTTTATTTGTTTGTGTAGGTGTGAGGGACTCGTGCGTGGCCTCCTACTGGATTGATACCTTGGTTCTCAAAAACTGAGGGAAATACTTACGCTGCTTTCATCGCATCACCCTTTCCTCTTCAAGGGAAAACCAATGCAGTGCTCAAGAGGTAGCAAGAAGGATTTCCGGCGCCGTTTGGGAGTCTACGCAAATTCAACATACCAAGTACCCATCACAAACCCTTATCTCCCGCATTACATTATTTGCCATTTTCCTCTCATTTTCCTCTCCCCCACTTCACCCTTGCCATTTTATTCGCCCTCTCTTTTTCGTTCGCTTTTTTTCGCGTGCTTCTTGTTTGCTCGTGTGTTGGATTGCTTGCTTGTCACGATGGATCAAGATAATACTAAATTGTGTGACTTTATCAATACCAACAACAATGATTTTCTTAGCACTCCGATTGCTCCTCTTACCGATACTGAATCTTGGGAAATCAATACTGCTTTATTGAATCATGTCATGAAAGATCAATTCGCCGGCCTTCCTAGTGAAGATGCCGCTACCCATCTAAATAGCTTCGTTGATTTGTGTGATATGCAAAAGAATAAAGATGTGGACAAGGATATTATTAAATTGAAGCTATTTCCTTTTTCACTTAGAGATCATGCTAAAGCTTGGTTTTCGTCTTTGCCTAAAAATAGTATTGATTCTTGGAATAAGTGCAAAGATGCTTTTATCTCTAAGTATTTTCCTCCCGCTAAGATCATCTCTCTTAGAAACGATATTGTGAATTTTAAGCAACTTGATCATGAACATGTTGCACAAGCTTGGGATAGAATGAAATTAATGATACTTAATTGCCCTACACATGTTTTGAACTTGTGGATGATTATACAAAAAAAATATGCCGAATTGAATTTTGCTTCTATAAATCTTTTAGATTCGGCTGCGGGAGGCACTTTTATGGAAATAACTTTAGGAGAAGCTACTAAACACTTAGATAATATTATGGTTAATTATTCTCAATGGCACGCCGAAAGATCTACTAGTAAAAAAGTGCATGCGATAGAAGAAACTAATGTTTTGAGTGGAAAGATGGATGAACTTATGAAATTATTTGCTACTAAGATTGTTTCTTCTTATCCTAATGATATGCCTTTGTCTACTTTGATTGAGAATAATAATGAATCTATGGATGTGAATTTTGTTGGTAGGAATAATTTTGGTAACAACTCGTATAGAGGAAACTTTAATCCTAGGCCGTATCCTAGTAACTCCTCTAATAATTATGGTAATTCCTACAACAATTCTTATGGAAATTTTAATAAGATGCCTTCTAAATTTGAGACTAGTGTTAAGGAGTTTATGAATTTGCAAAAGAATTTCAATGCTTTGCTTGAAGAAAAATTGCTTAAAGTTGATGAATTGGCTAGGAACGTTGATAGAATTTCTCTTGATGTTGATTCCTTGAAACTTAGATCTATTCCACCTAATCATAATATCAATGAGTCTCTCAAAGCCATGAGAATTTCCATTGATGAGTGCAAAGAAAGGACTGCTAGGATGCATGCTAAGAAAGATTGTTTTGTGAAAGCGTGTTCTTCTAGTTTCTATGATAATAAAGATGAAGATCTAAAAGTTATTGATGTGTCCCCTATTAAATCTTTGTTTTGCAATATTAATCTTGACAATGATGGGACTGAATATGATCCACCTTTACCTAGAAGGCGTACCAAAAATTCGGAGTTTTTAGATCTTGATGCAAGAATTGGTAAAAGTGGGATTGAAGAGATCAAAACTCTAGATATTAATGAACCCACTATTTTGGATTTCAAGGATTTTAATTATGATAATTTCTCTTTTATAGATTGTATTTCCTTTTTTCAATCCGTGCTAAATTCTCCACATGCTTATAGTCAAAATAAAGCCTTTACCAAACATATCGTGATGCTTTGATGCAATCTTATGAAGAAAAACTTGAGTTGGAAGTTTCTATCCCTAGAAAACTTTATGATGAGTGGGAACCTACTATTAAAATTAAAATTAAAGATCATGAATGCTATGCTTTGTGTGATTTGGGTGCTAGTGTTTCCACGATTCCAAAGACTTTGTGTGATTTGCTAGGTTTCCGTGATTTTGATGATTGTTCTTTAAACTTGCACCTTGTGGATTCCACCATTAAGAAACCTATGGGAAGAATTAATGATTTTCTTATTGTTGCAAATAGGAATTATGTGCCCATTGATTTTATTGTTCTTGATATAGATTGCAATCCTTCATGTCCTATTATTCTTGCTAGACCTTTGCTTAGAACTATTGGTGCAATTATTGATATGAAGGAAGGGAATATTCCATTCCAATTTCCGTTAAGGAAAGGCATGGAACACTTCCCTAGAAAGAAAATAAAACTACCATATGAATCTATTATGAGAGCCACTTATGGATTGCCTATCAAAGATGGCAATAGCTAGATCTATCCTTGCTATTATGCCTAGCTAGGGGCGTTAAACGATAGCGCTAGTTGGGAGACAACCCAATTTTACTTTTAGTTTTTTTTTCTTTTTGCTTCTGCTTAGGAATAAATATTTGATCTAGCCTCTGTTGAGATGTGTTTTTATGTTTTAATTAGTGTTTGTGCCAAGTTTAACCTATAGGATCTTCTTGGATGATAGTTATTTGATCTTGCTGAAAATTCCAGAAACTTTATATTCACGAAAATAATTGTTAGAAATCACCCGAACGTGATAAAATATTGATTCCAATTGCTTCTTATCAACAAACAAATTTTCTAGGTCGTCCTATTTTGGCTAAAAATTTTGAGTTCCAGAAGTTTGCGTTAGTTACAGATTACTACAGACTGTTCTGTTTTTGTCAGATTCTGTTTTTCGTGTGTTGTTTTCTTATTTTGATGAATCTATGGCTAGTATAATAGTTTATAAACCATAGAGAAGTTGGAATACAGTAGTCTTAACACCAATATAAATAAAGAATGATTTCATTACAGTACCTTGAAGTGGTGTTTTGTTTTTTCCGCTAACGGAGCTCACGGGATTTTCTGTTAAGTTTTGTGTTGTGAAGTTTCAAGTTTTGGGTAAAAGATTTGATGGATTATTGAACAAGGAGTGGCAAGAGCCTAAGCTTGTGGATGCCCATGGCACTCCAAGATAATCTAAGTACACCTAAAATCCAAAGCTTGGGGATGCCCCGGAAGGCATCCCCTCTTGCATCTACTTTCATCGGTAACTTTACTTGGTGCTATATTATTATTCACCACATGATATGTGTTTTGCTTGGAGCGTCTTGTATTATTTGAGTGTTTATTTGTTAGTTTTCCACAATCATCCTTGCTGTACACACCTTTTGAGAGAGACACACATGATTCGGAATATGTTAAAATACTCTATGTGCTTCACTTATATCTTTTGAGTTATATAGTTTTTGCTCTAGTGCTTCACTTATATCTTTTAGAGCACGGTGGTGGATTTGTTTTATGGAAACTATTGTTCTTTCATGCTTCACTTAGATTATTCTGAGAGTCCTACAAAACAGCGTAGTAATTTGCTTTAATTATGATAGGCATTCAAGATTAGTAAATAAAAATTCTTATGAGTGTGTTGAATACTATGAGAAGTTTGATACTAGATAATTGTTTTGAGATATGAAGATGGTGATATTAGAGTCTTGCTAGTTGAGTAGTTTTCAATTTAAGAAATACTTGTGTTAAAGTTTGTGATTCCCGTAGCATGCACGTATGGTGAACCGTTATGTGAAGAAGTCGGAGCAAGATTTATTTATTGATTGTCTTCCTTATGAGTGGCGGTCGGGGACGAGCGGTGGTCTTTTCCTACCAATCTATCTCCCTAGGAGCATGCGCGTAATACTTTGCTTCGATAACTTGTAAATTTTTGCAATAAGTATATGAGTTCTTTAGTACTAATGTTGAGTCCATGGATTATACGCACTTTCTTCCTTCCACCATTGCTAGCCTCTCTAATACCGCGCACTTTTCGCCGGTATCATACACCCACCATATACCTTCCTCAAAACAGCCACCATACCTACCTATCATGGCATTTCCATAGCCATTCCGATATATATTGCCATGCAACTTACCACCGTTCCGTTTATTATGACACGCTCCATCATTGTCGTATTGCTTTGCATGATCATGTAGTTGACATTGTATTTGTGGCAAAGCCACCGTTCATAATTCTTTCATACATGTCACTCTTGATTCATTGCATATCGTGGTATACCGCCAGAGGCATTCACATAGAGTCATATTTTGTTCTAAGTATTGAGTTGTAATTGCTGAGTTGTAAGTAAACAAAAGTGTGATGATCATCATTCTTTTAGAGCATTGTCCCAAGGAGGAAAGGATGATGGAAACCATGATTCCCCCACAAGTCGGGATGAGACTCTGGACTTAAAAAAGAGAGGCCATAAAAAAAGAGAAAAGGCCCAAATAAAAAAATGAGATAAAAAGAGAGAAGGGACAATGTTACTATCCTTTTACCACACTTGTGCTTCAAAGTAGCACCATAATCTTCATGATAGAGAGTCTCCTATGATATTACTTTCATATACTAGTGGGAAATTTTTCATTATAGAACTTGGCTTGTATATTCCAATGATGGGCTTCCTCAAAATGCCCTAGGTCTTCGTGAGCAAGTGAGTTGGATGCACACCCACTTAGTTCCTTTTGTTGGAATTTTTTTCAAAAGTATCATGTTTTTTGTAGCAAATTCGGAAACTATAGTGTAGAATGAGAAAAATGCAAAACTAGTAGCCCGTCGGCCAGGGGTGGGCCGAAAAGGGGCTTTTCGGCCAGCATGGCAAGTAGGCTTCGCCGCCGCTTTGGGCCGAACACGCTGTTGGGTGGGCCGACCGAAAATAGTAGCTTCGTCATTGGCAATCGGGCTGCTGGCCCACACGTGATCAAGCAGAGCTTTTCGGCTGGCTACGGCCGAAAAGGTGCGGATAAGCCCGTTCGCCACGAAGCGCCTGTTCTTCTTCGTTTCCTTTCTCTCTCTTAGTTCTTCTCTACCTCGCCCCCGCCGATCTCCTCCATTTGCCACTCATTTGCAAAGCCAACCCACAGAATCGGTAGATCATCGCAATCTCCACCGCCTATGGTGTTATTTTTTGCTATGGGATAGTTTTTGATGTGTTTGGGGAGGAGTAGCCATGGTGGGGAGGAGGAGCCATGGTGGAGAGGAGGACGGGTAGAAGCTGCTGCAGAGGAGGAGGTGGTGAGGAGGAGGTGGTGAGGAGGAGGAGCAGGTTAGGGGCTGACCGGAGTTGAACCTCCGGTCGTCGGGGGCGGCGTTGTCGTTCTCCGGTGGTGCAAGAAGCGTACACACACTTCGAAGGTATAATCACGGTGTCACAAATATTATGTAAATTGTATAGTTTAGTTAGTGTATATAAGTCAGATTGTGAATTTTAGTGTCAATAAATTTTTGGAGGCATTTCAACAAGATAGTTCGTGGTAGCGGATAATATTAGTGTTCGCTAGAATTTTAGTGTTAATATAATTTTGGAGGCATTTTAGCGCATAGTTCGTGTAGCGGATAATATTAGTGTTCGCTAGAATTTTAGTGTTAATATAATTTTTGGAGGCATTTTAGCGCATAGTTCGTGGTAGCGGATAATATTAGTGTTCGCTAGAATTTTAGTGTTAATATAATTTTGGAGGCATTTTAGCGGATAGTCCGTGTAGCGGATAATATAAGTGTATATTGTGATTAATGAGAAGATGGCAATGTCTCGGTGAAAATGTCTCGAATCAAGAAATCTGAATGTTTACTACGGTACCGGTAATGTTCGATATAATGAGTTGGGGTTGATCTTAGCGAGTTTAAAAATGGCGTCATGACACTAGTCGACCGGACGGTGGACATTAGACAGCTTGAAGCATCGGTTGACAACTAGTTTGATGCGGATCCTCAAGTATGTTCTCACAAGATTCATGCATTGTGGACCAAATCCTGTAAAAATGTCAAGTGGGAGTTGATGCAGGTAGATAGGAGCCAGCATTGGTTGTCCTGTTAAGACGCTGCCGAGACCAAGAATCCACCCATATGCACTTGTGCAACCTTTGTCAAGGAGGAGAATACCGTAGAACTCCACAGGGGTATGAACCCGGCCAAGGCAGTGAAGTGGCTAACGAGATTGTTTTATCCGGGTCACAACCACAAGATGTGGATGCTAGCCAACCCGAGAAAGAGTCGACCACGTGCCACACAATGTTTGTGGTCCTGACATCGGGCCCGAGCAAGTCGATAATATTAGCTGGTTCAGGTTTTATTGATGGGGATGAGGAAGGGGATGAAATGCGAGGGTGATGGAGGAAGAGGACGAGGATGGATTGGTGGAGGAACTGGATTACTGAAAATTCGAGGATGAAGTTGAGGTACCGATTCCTTCGCATGGGAGCAGGACATATCCACCGGCCTTACGGTGAACGATGGCCATGAGACTCCATGGCAGTATAATCTGAACCAAGTACAAATAGGGGCTATGTTTGATACAAAGAAAAAATTGAAGTATGCGGTGATAAAGTGGGCTATGTCTACGCAGAGGGTTTTTAAGACACACATATCAAGTCCAACAAACTATACCGTGAAATGTGTTGAAAAAGGTTGTCCAGGGAAGGTGCACGGGCACGCGTCAAGTACGACATCCACCGGGTTGTCACCATTGTCATCCCACATAATTGTGTGAGGAAGAACCTGCTTGGTGAAGCATCCAACCTCGACTTCAAGTCTCATTGCGCAACTCATGTATACTGAGATAGTTGAGAAGAAAGATATGGAAGCAAAACACATCCGCAGCGGTGAAGGTCGATGGAAGTATGTCATTCCTTATGGGAAGGCTTGGAGGGCTAAGCAGAAGGCTATGGAGGAAAGGTTTGGGACGTTCTTCGACTCATATGATAATGTTGTCCGTCTCTGGGCATCTTGAAGGAGAGGAATCCGGCACTTATGTGAACGCATACAACACATGAGGTTGCCGAGTATACCAGATTTCAAGGTGTTGAAACGAGTGTTCTTCTCTTTTGGTATGTGCATTGAAGCTTTCCGGCATTGTCCTCCTGCTCTGTTTGTGGATGGTACATTCTCGACGGTCAAGATAGAGGGCAAATCCTGATCGCTATTGGTGTGGACGGGAACAATCAAATCATCCCACTTGCCATGGCATTTGTGGAGGTGAGAACTTTCTCAGCTGGGTATGGTTCTTCCGCCAAGTGAAAATTGCCATTGTGAAGGATCGACCAAACGTGTGTGTCATTCATGACAGACATGCTGGTATATTGAAGGCCGTGAAGACACTTCGTAATCCAACAGATGACGAATCTAACACCTTGGAGGGACTTGCAGAGCCGGTGGTGCATGCGCCATCTTGGGGCTAATTTTTCTCACAGTTCAAGAACAAGCGGTTGATGAACTTGTTCAAATAAATTATGCAAGCAGAGCCAGCAGCAAATACGAATTTATTTGGTCAAAACTAGATGAGTTTACTAAGAAGCAGGTCCGTGCGAGGAAGAAAATGGAAGAAGATCAAGTTAAATTAGCGGCACTCATCGCGGAGCTAGAGGAGCCAGAGGTCTTTGTGACTTGCCGTGAATTGACCCTCCTAATACTACGAGAAAGAAGGGAAGGGCAATAAAGAATTTTTTCCGAGTGGATAGAGAAAGAGCCTCCAGTGAATTGGTCTTTGCTGCATGACACACATGGAGCTAGGTATGGCCACATGACAACCAATCTTGCAGAGGTGTATAACTTTGTGCTCAGAGGGAACAGAGCATTGCCACTCACAGCTATTGTGGAGGCTGTATTCCATGGCACTTTGAGATATTTCGGAGAAAGGCACGAGTTAGCATGAAGCATATTGAAGATAATCAGAACACACCTTATTGTAGCCGTGTCATGGAATACATGGCAAAGAAGATAGAGAAAGCAAAGAAGCACACCGTCGGACTCATAGGGAATCAAGAAAGGAGGTATGAGGTTCAGCTTCCTACCGATGGTTTTGGTTCTGAAATGAGGTGAAGACACACGAGGTAAAAATTGGAACGGAATTTTATCCAACGTGTGAGTGTACATGCAACAAACCGAAGTTGTTGCACCTACCTTGCTCTCATGTGTTGGCTGCCTGTGGCAGATTGAGTTGGATGCTATCTCCTTCGTGTCCCCATACTATTTAAAAGAGGCAAAGGTGCTCAACACCGGACAGGCGAGATGACAGGGTTTAGAGTTGTCGGCAATTTCAACAAGGTAAACGACGGTGAGAGAGTATATATCCCGCATCCAGACCTTCGGCGAAACAAGTAGGGCAGACGGAAGGCCCGTCAGATCCGGAACGATATGGACCAGTCTGAAGCTGGTGGTGCAACCAGGCAATGTTTGTTATGCGCTTATGGGCATAGGATGAAATATTGTCCCGACCTGAACAAAGATGGTGCTTCCGCATCGACGAGTGCTTCCACATCGACGGCCATGCGACAACAAGAGGAAGAGGCGGACGTGGTCGTGGCAGTCGAGGTCAAGGGGCGGACGAGGAAGAAATAACTCACAAGCTATATAATGTGTCGTAGTGGGTTTTAATATGTCAGGACTATGTTTTAATTTGTAATATGTCGTGACTATGTTTTAATTTGTAATATGTCGTGACTTTGTTTTAATATGTAAATCCTTATGGACTATGTTTTAATTCGTACTATGTCGGGACTATGTTTTAATTTGTAATATGTCGATCTATGTTTTTATTTGCGCCGAGATTTGTTGTTTGAATTGCAGATATGTCTTTTGTATCCGTTGCTTAATGGCAACATCGATAGAAAGCACCGGGCGCCCTATTGGAAGCGGGCAACAACTTAGACGTGTTGGTCACTCGCACCCCAAAGACTAACCGGCCGATACACGATTCATGGGTTGATAGGTATGTGTGCATACAATGGAGTCCATATAATGACTTACTATGTTTTACATACTTTTTATAGCCGCTAACAATATTTTTATTTTGTAGGTTGTTGGCTGGACTTCTACCCTTGGCACGGCTGGTTCAGGGTACATTGGATGAGTGGATTGATGGTCCGGACTTAGATGAGGCAGGTGAACCAAAGGCAGATTACACAAGAGGCAAGTGAGACGCTTCTCTTACGACAAGTCACTCCTTACCGCTTAGTAGATAGATGGAGGCCAGAGACACATACGTTTCACTTCCCATGGGGAGAGATGGCGCCTACTTTACAGGATGTGTCGTGACTTGTTGGGATTACCTCCGGCCGGTGCTGCCATAGGTCCCTTAGAGGCGTAATCGTGGTGGCAAACAGCGATGCAGAGCGCACTCCGCTTTTTGGCTGCGGTCCCATTGCTAGGGCCATAGACAACGATCCTCATGGACCTCTTTTTAGATGGTTGAGCCAGTTTCAGGTAACCATCACGGCCACGTAAACAAATGTTGTTTTTAGTTGCCCGATTTTCATACAATTATTACGTTTCTATGTAGATTGTCTCGTTAGGACATCCCAATGTTGAGTTGTCGGAGGCACGTATCGACCGGTCCTTAGAGGCATATATTCTTTGGCTGTTCGGCAAGACGATGTTTACGGAGAACCACGTGACCACCGTCGATGCACGACTCATCGGTATTGCACGAGAGATAGCCGACGACGTTGCCCCGCCGGATATTCTCTGAGAGGAGTTTTGGTTCTTGTGTTAGCGGCTACGCATGAGGCCTGCAAAGCTTGCTTGTTGAAGTCTAGAAAATCTGGTGTTGTTGGATGTCCATTATTGTTGCTGCTCTGGTCATACGAGAGATTCCCTATTGGGCGACCCTATGTCTACATTGATAAACCTTTTGGTTTGGAGGACTTAGCTGGGCTTATGTGCCTGCTACGGCGACTTACCTACTATGGGTTACATTTGGGCACGGCGAGAGGTACATTTATATTAAGTAACAATTAATTTAATTATTTTTTGCCATTCATTAGTATTACTAATGCTTATTTGTTGTCATGTACAGAGACGGTTATGCGCATAGTCGAGTTAGGGGATGCTACCCGTCCTTCACGGGCGCAGCTTTGATAGTTTGCACGAGGATCAAGTTATCTGGGAGCCATACTCGGCCGAGGCTATATCATCGAGGTACCCAGTTGGGATTTCTGGATTGTGCACTAGAGATCGGCATTTTGGATGACCAAGGCCAAGTTGGTGTTCGATGTGACGGTTGAGGAGATGTCTCTTCATAGAGTAATGAGACGATTCGGTCTATATCAAGAGCCCGAGATTCCAAAAATTCCACAGTTGCCGTGAGCACGTGCACAAGTAAGTACTAATACTATTTTAGTTGTCACTATACATTCATAATATACCTAATTTCAGATCGCGCATGTCAATATCGGGGATACGCCTAGGAGGAAACAAGTCCATGGATTATCGGCTTAAGAGCATTACCCTTACGTTGATTTAATGGACTACCGCGCGATAAATACCGGGTGAGGGTCGGGCCTTTAATCGGCAAATGTTCGGGTTGTATCTGCAGCGTTACGGCATACAACAAGGATCTACTTGGTTCCATCAGCCTCCCCGATCAGATCGAAGCCCCTCTCACCAGCGATATGTACCCAATCGCCTCTGCTAGGGAACCCGGACACCACGCGGTAAATGCCTTGGTTCTTATATGTTGAGTCTTTTGTTAATCTGGACATATTCGCTTGGGTGTCTATTCGTGGTGTCTATCATACAACGAGGATATAATTGGTTAACTCTTCATCTGCTGTGGTGACTTGACAAGACAGCGCGAGAGGAGGTTTCCGCTTTAATGCGGCGCTTCAGAGGAGAAACTATCCCACCGCGAGAGGGCGTCTCATGGTTGAGGCGTCTTGATGACAAGCTACGGGGATTTACGCTGCTTTATTACGTGTAGACGGTCTTCGGATGTTGCACTTCCTCCTCCGCACATCGTCCGCCACGCCCCTCCTCAGACAAAGATTCGTAACCACGACCCTCTCAGGCAACGCTCACAACCACGACGCTCGTGCACCGTGCAGAACCTCATCCTTCACAGCCAGGGAGCTCTTCCGGGCATGAGCCACCTCCTTCACAGCCTGTGGAGCTCTTCTGGCATGAGCCACCTACTTCACAGCTGTGGAGCTCTTCTGGCATGAGCCACCTCCTTCACATCCAGAGCTCTTCCCGGCATGAGCCACCTCCTTCACAGCCTGTGGAGCTCTTCCTGAATGAGCCACCTCCTTCACAGCCGGGGAGCTCTATCGGCATGAGCCACCTACTTCACAGCCGGGAGCTCTTATCGGCATGAGCCACCTACTTCACAGCCAGGGAGCTCTTCATCGGCATCAGCAGATGGAACTAGGTAACCCTACTCACTACATTCTTTTTGAACAGAGTAGTAATCGTTCATGCATTTGTATCAATTTTACAAGTTTTTACTTTACCGCAGCGGCAACCTGTCGCAACTGCTCATGCATTCAGAGAGTCCACCCATCCTTAGTGGTGGTGCTGATTACTTTGAGGGCGATCATGAGGATGATGACCATGCTACAAACATTTATGGCTTCTCGCATGAAGGTGATTCACACTCCACCACCACCACCGACGCAGGAGACATGCATCGTGATGCACGAGGTTAACTATGGTCATGGTTATCGCGAGCCTCGTCCACCGCCTCGGCGCTTATCGCCTTCCGGTCCTCGCCTCGAGGAAGACCTGACTCGTCGCCGTCCCGCAGTGATATGCTTATTATCTATGTATGACTCATTATCTATGTTAGTTTGGACTATTCGCATATGCTTATTATCTATGTATGACTCATTATCTATGTTACTATCGCACTTCCTTCTATCTGAACAGAGACATATATTGTTTTATGTATGCTAGAGACATATTACTATTAATTCGCATTCTTATTCCAGTTACATTTCCAAATAGATTACAACCGATAATTAAGATACAAGTACATCTGAATTAAACGGTGCGGCTGAACTTGTGCAATACATCTTACATACTACAAAATGAAATTCAGATAGAACATAATGCCCTATAATAATACAATACAAACTGGAATACATCTTACATACTACATGAAGTCATCATCGTCATCCTCCGTTGATGCAGCCCTCTTGCCCTTCGACGATGCGGTCCTCTTGCCCTCCGTCGATGCGTAACTCTTGCCCTTGCTGGATGCGTAACTCTTGCCCTTCGAGGATGCGTAAGTCTTGCCTTTGGACGATGCGTAACTCTTGCCCTTCGATGATGCGAGAACCCGGAAGCGGCGCCATGAAGATATCTTCGTCGCCCTCGCTCTCCTCAGTCCATAAAAATGTATTCTTTGCTGCAGTCCTTCCGAAAGTTTCACTCTTCGCTCCACTACCTTCTTCCACCTTTCATGCAACCTAAGAAGTTCTTGACGCACCTCCTCATAGGTCCTTTCGTGCCACCCGGACCCACGTAATTGGTGAGCCAACTCATTCATTATGGTGTCACTACCGGTGAGTTCGTCCCATGGAACTATCCTATTGTCCATCCTGAAATCGGTAACTAGACTCGGAAGAGTGCTGCTCATCCTGTGGTGAAAACTACGATCGAATGGATAATGGGACATCTCGACTACACTACACTGGAATGCTTATCCACCTTCGCCTGAAGGGGGTTTTATAGATACAGAGGAGAAAATAAGGCGGGAAAGAGTTGGCGGGAAACGGGTGGCGGGAAACGGGTGGCGGGAACATATGGCGGGAAGGGTTGGCGGGAAACGGGTGGCGGGAACATATGGCGGGAAGGGTTGGCGGGAAACGGGTGGCGGGAAGGGGTTGGCGGGAAACGGGTGGCGGGAAGGGGTGGCGGGAGCCATGCAACTTCGGCCTACATGCTTTTCGGCCTAGACTAGACCAAAAAGTCTATTTCGGCCTAGCTTTGGCCGAAATGCTCCACTTCGGCCTAATGATGGCCGAAATCACCTACTTCGGCCTAATGATGGCCGAAATCACCTACTTCGGCCTAGCTTTGGCCGAAAATCCCTACTTCGGCCTAGCTTTGGCCGAAAAGCCCTACTTCGGCCAGAGGATGGCCGACGGGCTACTAGTTGTGGTTTTTTTGCATTACGTCATATAGTTTCCGAAAATGCTATAAAATCTATCACAGTTTTGAAAAAAATTCCCTTTTGTTGAGCTTTCATATACTTATAGCTCTAGTGCATCTGTTGCATGGAAATCTCTACTCACTCACATTGATATCTATTAATAGGCACCTCCATAGCCCGTTGATACGCCTAGTTGATGTGAGACTGTCTTCTCCTTTTTGTCTTCTCCACAACCACCATTCCATTCCACATATAGTGCTATGTCCATGGCTCACGCTCATGTATTGCGTGAAGATTGAAAAAGTTTGAGAACATCAAAAGTATGAAACAATTGCTTGGCTTGTCATAGGGGTTGCACATGATTTAAATACTTTGTGTGGTGAAGATAGAGCATAGCCATACTATATGATTTTGCAGGAATAACTTTCTTTGGCCATGCTATTTTGAGAAGACATAATTGCTTTGTTAGTATGCTTGAAGTATTATTATTTTATGTCAATATTAAACTTTTGTCTTGAATCTTTCGGATCTGAATATTCATACCACAATTAAGAGAACTACATTGAAATTATGCCAAGTAGCATTCCACATGAAAAATTCTATTTTTATCATTTACCTACTCGAGGACGTGTAGGAATTAAGCTTGGGGATGCTTGATACGTCCCCAACGTATCTATAATTTTTTATTGTTCCATGCTATATTATATTCTGTTTTGGATGTTTAATGGGCTTATTTATACACTTTTATATTATTTTGGGACTAACCTATTAACCGGAGGCCCAGCCTGTAATTGTTGTTTTTGCCTATTTCGTAGTTTCAGAAAAAGAATATCAAACGGAGTCCAAACAGAATGAAACCTTCGGGAACGTGATTTTTTGGAACGAACGTGATCCAGAGGACTTGGACCATGCGTCAAGAAAGCTATAAGGAAGGCACGAGGTAGGGGGGCGCGCCTACCCCCCTGGGCGCGCCCTCCACCCTCATGGGGCCCACGTTGCTCCACTGACGTACTTCTTCCTCCTATATATACCTACGTACCCATTCTCAAACTACGGACACGGAGCCAAAAACCTAATTCCACCGCCGCAACCTTCTGTACCCGTGAGATCCCATCTTGGGGTTTTTTCCGGAGCTCCGCCGGAGGGGGCATCAATCACGGAGGGCTTCTACATCAACACCATAGCCTCTCCGATGATGTGAGTTTACCTCAGACCTTCGGGTCCATAGTTATTAGCTAGATGGCTTCTTCTCTCTCTTTGGATCTCAATACAAAGTTCTCCACGATTCTCGTGCAAATCTATTCGATGTAATCTTCTTTTGCGGTGTGTTTGTTGAGAACGATGAATTGTGGGTTTACGATCAAGTTTATCTATGAACAATATTTGAATCTTCTCTGAATTCTTTTATGTATGATTGGTTATCTTTGCAAGTCTCTTCGAACTATCAGTTTGGTTTGGCCTACTAGATTGATCTTTCTTGCAATGGGAGAAGTGCTTAGCTTTGGGTTCAATCTTGCGGTGTCCTTTCCTAGTGATAGCAGGGGCAGCAAGGCACGTATTGTATTGTTGCCATGGAGGATAACAAGATGGGGTTTATATCATATTGCATGAGTTTATCCCTCTACATCATGTCATCTTACTTAAAGAATTACTCTATTCTTTTTAACTTAATACTCTAGATGCATGCTGTATAGCGGTCGATGTGTGGAGTAATAGTAGTAGATGCAGGCAGGAGTCGGTCTACTTGTCTTGGACGTGATGCCTATATACATGATCATACCTAGATATTCTCATAACTATGCTCAATTCTGTCAATTGCTCAACAGTAATTTGTTTACCCACCGTAATACTTATGCTCTCGAGAGAAGCCACTAGTGAAACATATGGCCCCCGGGTCTATTTTCCATCATATTAATCTTCCATCAACAAGCTATTTACGCGCCGCTTATTTTGCTTTCTTTACTTTGCATCTTTATCATAAGAATACCAAAAATATTATCTTATCATATCTATCAGATCTCACTTTCGTAAGTGACCGTGAAGGGATTGACAACCCCTTTATTGCGTTGGTTGCGAGGATTTTATTTGTTTGTGTAGGTGTGAGGGACTCGTGCGTGGCCTCCTACTGGATTGATTCCTTGGTTCTCAAAAACTGAGGGAAATACTTACGCTGCTTTACTGCATCACCCTTTCCTCTTCAAGGGAAAACCAACGTAGTGCTCAAGAGGTAGCAATGGACGGACGCCCCGATGCTTGAAATAGGCGAGGATCGGTCCCTCTCACTGGGAAGTGAGGCGCCCGACGGCTGGGTCATGTATTTCGATGGTGCCTTCACGCGCCAGGGCGCGGGGGTTGGAGCAGTGCTCATCTCGCACACTCAAGACAAGCTCTACTACGTTGTGCGGCTTGCTTCCAGCAGGGCGAGAAGGTCTCCAACAACATTGCAGCGTACGAAGGCCTCATAGCCGGCCTGAGGGCTGCGGTGGCCCTGTGGGTGAAGCGTCTCACCATCAGGGGCGACTCACAGCTCCTCGTTAACTTCTCCAACAAGGTATACGAGCCGAAGGACGAACACATGGAGGCATACCTCGCGGAGGTGCGCAAGATGGAGAAGTAGTTCCTGGGCCTGGAGTTGCTGCACGTGCCCCGTGGCACCAACAAGGAAGCCGACGACATCGCCAGAAGGGCATCAAGCGACAACGCCAAGAGCCTGGCGTCTTCGAGGAGCGGCTCTTCAAGCCATCGGCAACACCATCGCTTTCAAGGACAGCGCAGCCTCGGGAGGAGCTCCCGCAGCCACCTGCCACGGGAGCCCCAGCCTGTGGCCTGACCTCGGGAGCACCGCTACTCTTGGCACTCGAGCCCCAGGAGGGATGCTAAACTAAGGAATTCAAGGAATATCTGATGCAAGGGACGCTGCCGGAGAAGGAGGAGGACGTGGAGCATGTGGCACGGCAAGCCACGGCATACTGCATCCAGGATGGTGAGTTATACAGGAAGCGGCCAAATGAGCTTCTAGCCGACATACACGGCGGGGACTGCGGGCACCACTCGTCGACAAGGCATTCTGCAGCGGATTCTACTGGCCTATGGCGCTCAACGACGCAGCTGAGCTGGTGAGGTCCTGCGAGGCCTGCCAATTCCATGCCAAGCAAATCCATCAGCCAGCTCAGGGCCTCTAGACCATTCCACTCTTGTGGCCGTTCACAGTCTAGGGACTGGATATCCTGGGCCCGTTCCCTCGAGTGCCTGGGGGCTACCGATACCTCTACGTTGCCATCGACAAGTTCACCAAGTGGGCGGAGGTGGAAGCCGTCTGCACCATCCCAGCTGGCTCTGCGGTCAAGTTCATCAAGGGTCTCGTGAGCCGTTTTGGGGTCCTCGACCGCATCATCACCAATAATGGCTCGCAGTTCACCAGTAATCTCTTCAAAGTGTACTATGCTAACCTTGGAACGCAGATCTTCTACGCTTCAGTGGCGCACACCCGGTGCAATGGTCAAGCCGAATGCGCCAACGCCGAGGTCATGAGAGGCCTCAAGACCAGGACCTTCAAGAAGAAGCTCGAAGCCTGCGGCAGGGGCTCGCACGGCGAGCTCCAGTCCGTGCTGTGGTCCATCTGCACCACCTCCACCAAGCCAACGGGCGAGACCCCATTCATCCTCATCTACGGAGCAGAAGCGGTTCTCCCTCACGAGGTCAAGCATCACTCCGCACGGGTCCTGGCATTTGATGAGACGCAGCAGGATGCCACACGGGGGATGGACCTCGTGCTGGGGGAGGAACGCTGCCGCGAAGCTACACTGCAGGCAGCAAGATACCAGCAGGCGCTGGGGCGGTACTACTGTCGTAGTGTCCACTCCAGGACGCTTGAGGTGGGTGACCTCGTCCTGAGGCGGGTGCTCTCCAAGGAAGAGCTGCATAAGCTCGCCCCCATGTGGGAGGGCCCGTTCAAGGTCGAGCATGTCTCCAGGCCTAGTGTCGCGCGCCTGGAGACGTAGGATGGGGTACCCATCCAGAACGCCTGGAACATCCAGCACCTCCGGAAGTTATACCCATGAAGAAAGGCCCAACGCCTGTGAAGAAGGCCCAGCGCCTGTGAAGGTCTCCGCTCGTGACACTCTCACGTAATAATGAGTGGGGCTATACACGCCCCAGAGTCTCAGGAGTGCAACCCTCGGGCCTCGGGGGCTCCCTCCCACGTCCTAGTGGCAGCACTTAGCTCCGCACTTGTGGGAACACATGAAGACTAGACTAGGTGCCGGATGCGACTTTTCATTTGCTTTCCGTAGTTGGCTCACCCCACTTTAATTGAAGTTTGCTTCTGGTGTTCTTTGCTAATTTGGTTCCATCGCGTTCTGCCTCTGTTTCCGTCTTCAGTTTAGCATGTACTCTCTCTCGCATACCTCGCGAGGGGGCTGGACAGGTGCCCTCGTGAGCGTTTTTCATTTTTCTACTTTTCGCGAGGCACCCTCATTCGAGCTCGCAAGCTGGCGCACCTCTCCTAATCCGTGCCCCTCAGGTACCGCGATACGAAGCGCTGGGTCAAGGACAGCGGCGCCTGTGACCAAGGCTCGGGTAAGCGATAAGCCTCCTAACGAGTTTTTTTAGTTCCTAAGCGCCTACCAGGCCAAGGAGGCATCGACAGGCACCAGGAAGCAAGCACCTCGCGAAGAGGAGACTACTCCGAGCATGTCAAGCTAAGTTATCTCTACATAAAACGACGATGTTGCGACACAGCATAGGAACGATAAACATAGCATAATAACTGAGAAAACATAGTTCGTTGCACGCCCCTCTGGGCCCCATACTGGTTTCTTTCTTAATACAGGAAGGAAAGGAAGAACGAAGTAAAAGCGGCACGTGCCCCCACTGCGGTCCGCGAGGGCGGGCTCTTGGCGCCATCCTGAGCTCAGCCAGACCCCTCATCGCGCTTCACGGAGGCGTGGCGACGAGACAACCCGTTGCCGCCTTCGAAGCGGGCGCGACGGCTGGTCGTAACCACCGCTGCTGGAGCTGTCGCCGGAGGAAGAACCGCCGTAGCTGGACGAGACATGGTCGGCACCAAGGGCGGGTTCGCCTTCATCCTCATCATGACCATCGCCAAGCCGTCATTGACCTCGGGGAAGCACCCGGCGCGGCGACCATCTTCCCCAAACACCCTCACGTAGAGGGTCGTGTCGCCGTCGTACTTGAAATGGAGGGTACACCGCCTGCCCAGGCCGCGCGTGCGGGCAAACGTGAGCCAGCCGCGGGCTAGGGCTATGTTGCCCACGACGGAGACCTCAACCTTGACTGAGGAAGCCCTACTACAGCAGCCGTCCGTCTGCAGCCAGAGCCCGCCTGGACCTGCGGCCGACAGCTCGTCAGTGAAGAAGCACGGGAGCTGAAGCCAGTTACCGGCCGGGTTCTCCGACCAGATGACGAACTCCGGCAGCACCTCCGCCGAATGGAAGCGCGGCAGGGGAGGCCACGCCACCAAGGCATGTCTCCCTTCACCAACAGGGCTGCCACGACCGGGGCGACCCCCACCACGCGAAGCGGCGCCGCTGCGGCTGTGGGGGGGCGCGGCGGGGGTCGCGGTGTGCTTGCGAGGACGGCCGCGTCCACGCTTGGGCACCAGAGAGCTAGGCCCCTCCTAACGAGCCTTCCCCTTCTCTGCGGCGGAGAACCTCTTCGACAGCGCCATTGGTGTCGCTACTGGCATTGGAGCAAAGTGGGAGAAGCGAGCGAAATGGGAAGAGATGGGCGGCGGGGGCTCTGCCGAGAAGGCCAACCAGCACCCCCATGATCACAGGTAATGATGGTTTTTCCTTGCATGCAGCAGGGACTCGTCAAGTCGGGCAGTTGCCGAGGCAGCGTGGGGAAGCGGAGACGCCCACGTCAAATCAACTGCCACGCATCGACGAAGGTCGCAGGCTGTTGGGACCCGCGGTGCTCCGCACTTGCCCTTTGGCTTCGCCTCAAAGCCAAGTCTGGGCGTGTCTTGGGCCCGAGGGCTACTGTCGGCATTCTGGGAACGGGGGTCCCTAGACTTGCCTGGCTGCGGCCCACGGTGTGGCTCTGTGAGCGGGCCCGTATGGCCCATCCTCACCAACAAGCATTCGAGACCCTCGCGAGGCGGACGACACAAGACCTCCTCGGGAGCGGCCTCGCCAGGCTGGCTCGCGAGGGGCGGAGAGATCAAGGCAAGGAAAACCTCGCGAGGTTCCAATGACGCAAGCCATGACAATAGAGACCGGTGATGCGTGTGATACCTGATGTCCTTGCTTCCTCTTTGGTTCTAAGGAGGCGAGCACGAGGCAAGAAATGCAGGGCATCAGGGCAAAGGTTTCCATATCGGTGCAACGAGACCAAGACCAGCAGGGCGACAAGATGGCGGTCATCGTGGAGCACAAGCCGGCGTCACCACCAGAGCCTTTGGCAGGCGAAGACCACCTTTAGTCAGGATAGCTTCTACTAGCTGTCCCCATTCAAATTGGCCGTTGTGGCATCCCTTCCCGCTCAATATTTGGGAAGAGGACCAGGGCCTCTATAAATAGGGCTAGCCACCATAGTAGGAGGCAACTCGTCTCAAACTCATTCAGTTCATCCTCACACCCACCAAGCACAAGAACACCTCACCTCAGAGGCTGTTCTTCCCTTGTACTATTCATCCTCGGCCAGGAGGCAATCCACCCACACCACCTTTGGAGTAGGGTGTTACACCACAATGGTGGCCCGAATCAGTATAAATCTTGTGTCTCTAGTGTTGCACTGCCGAGCTGCTTAGAGATCCCGGTGAGGCTGAGGCGTGATTTGGTAGGGGAGATCTTCGCACCCACTGTTCGAACCTTGAGGGTTTTGCTGGAACCCGAAATCCGACAAAACCCTTGAGGTTCGAACTCTGGGGTGCGCACGAAGATCTCTCTCCCCATAGCTCACGCTCTCACCACGTTCTCAAAGATAGCTCGCCGAACCCGAGGAACTAGGGACACAAGAGTTTATACTGGTTCGGGCCACCGATGTGGTGTAATACCCTACTCCAGTGTGGTGTGGTGGATTGCCTTGTAGGCTGGGGATGAACAAGTACAACGGAAGAACTACGTCCTGAGGAGAGGTGTTCTTGAGCTCAGTGAGCTTGTGCGTGTGTGGATGGAATGGATCTGATCCAAGATGAGTTACCTTCTACGGTGGTGGCTAGTCCAATTTATAGAGGCCTGGGTCCTCTTCCCAAATATTAGGACGGAAGGGATCCCACAATAGCCAATTTGAAGGGGGACAACTAGTACAAGATATCCTGAGAAAGGGTGGTCTTCGCCTACCAAAGGTTCTGGTGGTGACGCCGTCGTGGGCTCCGCGATGACCTCCATCCTACCATCCTGCTAGTCTTGGTCTCGTTGCACCGATATGGAAACCTTTGCCTGATGCCTCGGGACTACTCGCATGTGCCTGCTACTTTAGCACCAAAGAGGAAACCAGTACTCTGCGCCCGCCTGGCCTTGGTCGTCATGGCTCACATCACGGGAACCTCACGAGGTGCCCCTCGCCTTGATATCTCCGCTCCTCGTGAGCCAGCCTAGTGAGGTGCCCCTGAGGAGGTCTTGTGTCGCCCGCCTCGCAAGGCTTGGCTGCTCGCGAGGGTCTTGAGTGTTTGCTGGTGAAGATGGGCCATACCAGGCCGTTAGTGGAGCCACGCCATGGGCTGCAGGCAGGCAAGTCTGGGGACCCCCATTCCCAGAATGCCGACAGTAGCCCCCGGGCCCAAGGCGCGCTCGGACTTGGCATTGAGGCGGTTAAGGGCAAGTGCGAGCATCATGGTCCCCAAATCATCATGCGGCCTTGATTGACGCGTGGCGACTGATGGGACGTGGGCGTCTCCTCTTCCCACGCTGCCTCGACAACTTCCCGACTGACAAAAGGCTAGCACGGGTTGTGTTGCCTTCATTGATCCCCTTCGTCTTGCTCCAGATCCCCTTTCTTGATCCTCGTTCCCACTCCAGATCCGCCCAAATCCTCCTATGAGCATGTCGCTAATGGCTCCCAACAAAGCTCGGGCCGCCCCTCTGTCATCCTGGTACTAGCCTGCACTGAAAGCGCCAAGCGTCTCGGAGAAGAACCTTTCCGCCATGCTTCTGATGACGGCGAGGGTGATGAGAAGAGGAAAACTGCACTCCGGGCTGGCTCCACCGAGTCGGAGGCCTCGGGTAGCACCTTCTATCCCTTCCTCATGAGCAGCATCGTTGCGGGTTGGTTCCCCCCTTCTCCGACTTCTTCTATTCTGTCCTCAGCCATTACAAGCTTCACGCCCTCCATCTTCATCCCAACTCCATCCTCCTTCTGTCGATCTTCGCCTTCTATTGCGAGGCGTACATTGGGGTGATGCCGTCCATGGCGCTGCTGCGCCACTTCTTCTATCTCCGGATCAAGGACGGCCCCTGCTCGGGGTGTGCCAACTTCGTTGCAGCCAACAAGACCAACGCGATCTCGAAGGCCGGGAAGAAGGCCGAGGGCTTCAGGAGCAAGTGGGTCCTGATGGATGCCAAGTGCTCTCACCCCCGGCTGGTGCTGCCGACGGAGATGCCCATGTCTCATGATGGGTGGTTCTGCGTGAAGCTCACCGACCCTCTGGCAGAGCTTGTGCTGGAGAGGATGACCGCCGACCTGAAGCCTCATGACCCAAAGGCGGCGAGGCTGACGGGGGCCATGATTGTCAAGGAGTTCATGGCGCAGCGCGTGGCTCCCCTCCAGGCGCGCTCGCGCCCCTTGTGGAAGCTCGGGGACGAAGGAGGCGACCTTCGCCTGGGTTTGGAGGCCCTGTCTGACGTGGAGCTGGGCATGGCCCTCCGCTCCTTGGTTGGGGAGAACCAGGGGTACCCGTCGGACACCTTCGTTCCCTTGTATCGCAGCCCGGATGGGGCAAAGATTGCCGCCACCATGCCTGTCTTCGATGGGCGTGGTCTTGTCCCGCCGGCGCCCTCTGAGGCCCAGGTGGTGGCGGTTCCGGTGGTGGTGTCCTTCGACGATTCTGGCGAGGAGGAGGAGCAGGACTCGGCGGCCACCTCGGAGGGGTCTGGGGAGACCTCCCCTCCGTGCAAGGCCGATCTCCTCCGCGCCTTGCCAGATGATGCCGACGACCACCCAGTGAGGGAAGTCCTGCCCCCTGATGGGGTCACTACGAGGTCCAGGGTCTCCCCCTCAAGCAAGCCGCCGCCCAGTGTCCCGACGAAGAGCAGATTGGGGCCACCGCGGCCTTCTCGACTCCTGGGGCCCATGCGCCAGCGCCCTAGGCAGCGAGGCCCCCAGGCTCCGCACTTTGGAAGAGGCGGCGGGACTACGCCGCCATGGACCAGTGAGTATCCTGCCCTGACCTTGCCCTTGCTCCTGCTTCCGTTGCGGCTTACTGATGCTTCCTCCTTGTGCTGCTAGGCTGACGTCGTCATTGAAGAATAAGAAGGAGGGGGTGGCCACATCCCCGGGGACCCAGCAGCCTGGCGCGGCCGTACCTCCTCCGGCACAGAAGGGTGGCGATGGTGCCTGCACCTCTCCGGCCCGGTCTTCCTCGTGAGGCCCAGAGGAGCGTCTCCAGGGGAGAGCCACCCCTGATGCCACGTCAGCCCGGTCTTCCTCGCAGGCTTCGGAGCTCTTGGCTTCTTCTTCCGCCGCCGTCGATGTGCAGGTCTTGGCAACGACACTGCCCTCTTCTTCCGTCCCACCGCCAGTTCATGATTCTTCTGCCTCGCCTGATGCCCTGGAACATGCCCTTTCTGCGCTGACCCGGCTTCGGGGCGATCTTCAAGGCGCCGACCGTCGCCTGGTGGCCGGGCGCCTGGAGCTGATCTCTGGCTGGTTGCACTCCGATGCATCCGTCCGGGCGGCGCTGAGCCAGGCCGCGATGGCTTCCGAGAAGGACAGGCAGGCCGCCACCCAAGTCGCGGCTGCCCGCGAGGTGGCACTGAAGGATGCCTGGGCCGCCCAGGATCGCTGGCGGTCGCTGGAGGCCGAGCTGGACACCATGTGCAACGAGCACGCAGCCGAGGCTCGTGACCGCAAGGCAGAGGAGGAGAAGATGAAGGCACGGGAAGACACGGTCAACAGTCATGACGCCGAACTGGAGCAGTCGGCGAGGGTGCAGGCCCCAGAGTGCAACCACATGGAGGAGCTGGAGAAGAAGATGGAGGCTGAGAAGACCCTGCTGGAGGCCAAGGCGAAGATTCATGCCGAGGACCGTGTGGGCTTCAAGTCCCTTGAGGAGAGATCCTGTGAAGCACTTCGGGCACTCTATGAGAAGGGCTTGGAGAAGCCGCCGTCGACGGACGACGAAGGCCCCACCCAGCTACTTCCTTATCTTGTCATGGCGCTCGAGCATGTCGTCGATGGGATCGGCCCCATGTTTGAGGGGGAAGCCCGTGCGCTTTCTTCTTCGGCTCTGACGCGTGTCTTCAGCCACCTGCATCTTCGCAACCTGGCACCGACCTCAACGGGCTGCTCGAGCCCGTGGAGGAGGCGCGCTGCATAACCGCCGCCACAACCGTGGAGGGCCAGGTGGAAGCCCTGTTGAAGAAGTTCCTCGCCATCAAGCCTACGCCTCCAACCGATGGCCCTGCCGATCCTGCAGCCGAGGCCAATGACACGGCCGACAGTGCCACTGCTGGCGGGAAGGCGCTCCCTAACGATGGTGCCCAAGGATGAAGAAAGGGCTTGCTGGCGAATAATGGTGCTCCTTCTCGTTTTAGTCTCCTGTGAGCTTTCCTGTGACATGAGACGTGCCTCGTGGAGGTGTTAAAACTCTGCTTATCGTTTGGGGGACAATAAGTTGTGTAATAATTTACTTAGGTTCCGCGATTTCCTTCTCGTTTGCTGGATGTTCTACGTCGGCAGGGCCCGACCCCGCGCATAGGTCAGCCGCCGCTGGGCCATCCGGATCACCAGGACGGACCAAGGGGTGAGGGGCTACGTGGCCAGTTAGGCTCCTGAGTCGCGATGCTCAGGAGTCCCCCTTGACGTGCAAACGACCTGTGGGAAGAAGCCGCTAAAGTAGATATTAGGGTTCTACGTCGGCAGGGGCCGACCCCGTGCATACCTCAGCCGTTGTTGGGTCGTACGGATCACCAGGATGCATCAAGGGGTGAAGGGCTATGTGGCCAGTTAGGCTCCTGAGTCGCAATGCTCAGGAGTCCCCCTTGACGTCCAAACAGACCTTCATACCTGTCCTCGCCGAGGTCCCGCTCGAGAGTGGTGCGCGACGACCAGGTCCGAGTGACCTGGCAGGACGGTGTACGCTAGGCAGAGCCAGAGCGTAGCCCCCGTTCCCATCCCCCTCGCACGGCTTTCCCGAGGGGAAAGCGTTGCGGTGAGGCTGGACACTGAGCCGGGTGGCTCCCTGAGGTTGGTACAGCCATGGGGCGGCCCTCAGTTGTTTACTACCAGCGCGGAGCGTAGCGCTTCCGCATTTTCACGGGCATAGCCGTTCCTCGACCGTGTTGACTGCCAGCATGGAGCATGGTGCTTCCACTGGTGCGTGGGTGAGGGCTCCCTCTCAGTGCAGCCCCCGGGGTGTGTACAGCCCCGCCCTGACACGTGGCTTGCACGGCAGGGCAACTCGAGGTGTGTCTGGGCACTCGCGAGCCAGCAACTCACGAGGCCCTGCCTCAAGGCGGGTTGCGCGTGGTCTTGGTTCTTGATACCTCTAGTGGTCCAGCGGGATGGTTAGGCAACCTGCGCCGGACGAATTTCCTGGGATGATCACATGAGAAGGCCAGACACCAATGACCCCAGGAGGTGACGTGAATGGGGTCGGCCCGCATGACAGAGCTCAATCGTTGGGTTTATCAATGCTGCAGGGACGGACCCGAGCACAGACGCCGTGCCAAGCCTACTCAAGCGAGGAATCCTAAGGAAAGACAACCGGCGCCCGGCTCCCGTGGCAACGAGGGTGGAAGCGGGTGCGGCGTCGAAGTACCAGATAAGCAGGTGATAGCCATGAAATGACTCAAGAAAAGAGGCGGGCTAGCTTAGACAGATGCGAGAGCAATACATGCCACTAGGACGGACCCGAGCGGCATAGGGATGATGCAGCCCGAGGGGCGCTCCCAACTGAGTAAGCTAAAGATGCAAAAGGATACACGTCGCAGGGGCTTCTTTCAAGAGCATAAGTATTACGGTGGGTGAACAAATTACTGTCGAGCAATTGATAGAATTGAGCATAGTTATGAGAATATCTAGGTATGATCATGTATATAGGCATCACGTCCGTGACAAGTAGACCGACTCCTGCCTGCATCTACTACTATTACTCCATACATCGACCGCTATCCAGCATGCATCTAGAGTATTGAGTTCATAAGAACGGAGTAACACTTTAAGCAAGATGGCATGATTTAGAGGGATAAACTCATGCAATATGATATAAACCCCATCTTGTTATCCTCGATGGCAATAATATAATACGTGTCGTTTCCCTTTCTGTCACTGGGATTGGGCACCGCAAGATTGAACCCAAAGCTAAGCACTTCTCCCATTGCAAGAAAGATCAATCTAGTAGGCCAAACCAAACTAATAATTTGAAGAGACTTGCAAAGATAACCAATCATACATAAAAGAATTGAGAGGAGATTCAAATATTGTTCATAGATAAACTTGATCATAAACCCACAATTCATCAGTGTCGACAAACACACCGCAAAAGAAGATTATATCAAATAGATCTCCACGAGAATCGTGGATAACTTTGTATTGAGATCCAAAGAGAGTGAAGAAGCCATCTAGCTAATAACTATGGACCTGAAGGTCTGAGGTAAACTACTCACATATCATCGGAGAGGCTATGGTGTTGATGTAGTAGCCCTTCGTGATCAATGCCCCCTCCGGCAGAACACCAAAAAAGGCCCCAAGATGGGATCTCACGGGTACATAAGGTTGCGGTGGTGAAATTAGGTTCTCGTGGATGCCTCTGATGGTTTGGGGATACGTAGGTATATATAGGAAGAAGAAGTACGTCAGTGGAGCAACGTGGGCCCCACGAGGGTGGAGGGCGCGCCCAGGGGGGTAGGCGCACCCCCCTGCCTCGTGCTCTCCTCATTGATTTCTTGACGTAGACTCCAAGTCCTCTGGATCATGTTTGTTCCGAAAATCACGTTCCCGAAGGTTTCATTCCGTTTGGACTCCGTTTGATATTCTTTTTCTGCAAAACACTGAAATAGGCAAAAAAAAGCAATTTGGGCTGGGCCTTCGGTTAATAGGTTGGTCCCAAAAATAATATAAAAGTGTATAATAAAGCCCATTAAACATCCAAAACAAAATATAATGTAGCATGGAACAATAAAAAATTATATATACGTTGGAGACATATCAAGCAGCCCCAAGCTTAATTCCTGCTCATCCTTGAGTAGGTAAATGATAAAGACATAATTTTTGATGTGGAATGCTACTTGGCATAACTTTCAATGTAATTCTATTAATTGTGGTATGAATGTTCATATCTGAAAGATTCAAGACAAAAGTTTAATATTGACATAAAATAATAATACTTCAAGCATACTAACTAAGCAATTATGTCTTATCAAAATAACATGGCCAAAGAAAGTTATGCCTATAAAATCATATAGTCTGGCTATGCTCTGTCTTCATCACACAAAGTATTTAATCATGCACAACCCCAATGATAAGCCAAGCATTGTTTCATACTTTTGGTGTTCTCAAACTTTTTCAATCTTCATGCAATACATGAGCGTGAGCCATGGACATATCACTATATGTGGAATAGAATGGTGGTTGTGGAGAAGACAAAAAAGGAGAAGATAGTCTCACATCAACTTGGCGTATCAACGGGCTATGAAGATGCCCATCAACAGATATCAATGTGAGTGAGTAGGGATTGCCATGCAATGGATGCACTAGAGCTAAGTATATGAAATCTCAACAAAAGAAACTAAGTGGGTGTGCATCCAACTCGCTTGGCCACGAAGACCTAAGGCATTTTGAGGAAGCCCATCATTGGAATATACAAGCCAAGTTCTATAATGAAAATTTCCCACTAGTATATGAAAGTGACAACATAAGAGACTCTCTATCATGAAGATCATGGTGCTACTTTGAAGCACAAGTGTGGTAAAAGGATAGTAGCATTGTCCCTTCTCTTTTTTCTCTCATTTTTTTCTTTGGCCTTCTCCTTTTTTATGGCCTTTCCTTCCTTTTTTTATTTAGTCTCATCCCGACTTATGGGGGAATCATAGTCTCCATCATCCTTTCCTCACTTGGGACAATGCTCTAATAATGATGATCATCACACTTTTATTTTTCTTACAACTCAAGAATTACAACTCAATACTTAGGACAAAGTATGACTCTATGTGACTGTCTCCGGCGGAGTACCGGGATATGCAATGAATCAAGAGTGGCATGTATGAAAGAATTATGAACGGTGGCTTTGCCACAAATACAATATCAACTACATGATCATGCAAAGCAATATGACAATGATGGAGCGTGTCATAGCAAACGGAATGGTGGTAAGTTGCATGGCAATATATCTCGGAATGGCTATGGAAATGCCATGATAGGTAGGTATGGTGGCTGTTTTGAGGAAGGTATATGGTGGGTTTATGATACCGGCGAAAAGTGCGCGGTATTAGAGAGGCTAGCAATAGTGGAAGGGTGAGAGTGCGTATAATCCATGGACTTAACATTAGTCATAAAGAACTCATATACTTGTTGCAGAAATCTATTAGTTATGGAAACAAAGTATTACGCGCATGCTCCTAGGGGGATAGATTGGTAGGAAAAGACCATCGTCATTCCCCGACCGCCACTCATAAGGAAGAGAATCAATAAATAAATCATGCTCCGACTTCATCACATAACGGTTCACCATACATGCATGCTACAGGAATCACAAACTTTAACACAAGTATTTATCAAATTCAAAACTACTCAACTAGCATGACTCTAATATTACCATCTTCATATCTCAAAACAATTATCAATCATCAAACTTCTCATAGTATTAACACACTCATAAGAATTTTTTTCTTTACTAATCTTGGATGCCTATCATAATTAAAGAAAATTACCATGCTGTTTTGTAGGACTCTCTAAATAATCTAAGTTAAGCATGAGAGAACAATAGTTTCTATAAAAAAATTCACCACCGTGCTCTAAAAGATATAAGTGAAGCACTAGAGCAAAAACTATATAGCTCAAAAGATATGTGAAGCACACAGAGTATTCTAACAAATTCCAAATCAAGTGTGTCTCTCTCAAAAGGTGTGTACAGAAAGGATGATTGTGGCAAACTAACAAATAAAGACTCAAATAATACAAGACGCTCCAAGCAAAACACATATAATGTGGTGAATAAGAATATAGCTCCAAGTAAATTTACCGATGGATGAGGACGAAAGAGGGGATGCCTTCTGAGGCATCCCCAAGCTTTGGCTTTTAGGTGTCCTTAGATTATCTTGGGGTGCCATGGGAATCCCCAAGCTTAGGCTCTTGCCACTCCTTGTTCCATACTCCATCAAATCTTTACCCAAAACTTGAAAACTTCACAACACAAAACTTAACAGAAAATCTCGTGAGCTCCGTTAGCGAAAGAAAACAAAACACAACTTCAAGGTACTGTATTTAACTCATTATTTATTTATATTGGTGTTAAACCTACTGTATTACAACTTCTCTATGGTTTATAAAGTATTTTACTAGCCATAGATTCAACAAAATAAGCAAACAACACATGAAAAATAGAATCTGTCAAAAACAGAACAGTGTGTAGTAATCTGTAACTAACGTAAAGTTCTGTAACTCCAAATATTCTACAAAACTAGGAAGACCTGGACAAGTTGTTTATTGATCTGCTGCAATTGGAATCAGTATTTTATCACATTCTGGTGATTTTTAACAATTGTTTTCGTGAACAGAAAGTTTCTGGAATTTTCAGCAAGACCAAATAACTATCATCCAAGAAGTTCCTATAGGTTTAACTTGGCAGAAACACTAATTAAAATACAAAAACAGATCTAACCAGAGGCTAGATCAAAGATTCATTCCTAAACATAAGCAAAAAGCAAAAAAACTAAAAATAAAATTGGGTTGCCTCCCAACAAGCGCTATCGTTTAACGCCCCTGCTAGGCATTGAGATTTCAATGATGCTCACACGAAGACAAGAATTGAAGCACAAAGAGAGCATCATATAGCACGTGACAAACACATCTTAGTCTAACATACTTCCTATGCACAGGCATTTTATAAGCAAACAAATTATCAAGACAAGCAAAAACTTGCATATGCAAGGAAGCGGAAAGAAACAATAGCAATCTCAACATAATGAGAGGTAATTTAGTAACACGAAAATTTCTACAATCATATTTTCCACTCTCATAATAATTATATGTGGGATCATAATCAAATTAAATAATATAGCTCTCACATAAAATTTTCTCTACATGATCCACATGCATGCAAAGTTGACACTCTTCCAAAATAGTGGGAATATCATTAATTAAAGTCATGACCTCTCCAAACCCACTTTTATCAAAAACTTCATAAGATTGAACATTCTCCAAATATGTGGGATCTAAAGTTGACACTCTTCCAAACCCACTTTCAATATTATTTCAAACAATATTATCAATCTCATATTCATCATGGGGCTTAAATAAATTTTCAAGATCATGAGAAGAATCACCCCAATCATGATCATTGCAACAAGTACAGAACATAGCAAAACTAGCATCCCCAAGCTTAGGGTTTTGCATATTATTAGCACAATGTACATCAATAGAATTTATAGTAAAATCATCGCAATCATGCTTTTTATTCAAAGATCTATCATGAATCGCTTCATAAAGTACTTCATCACAATTTTCAGATTCACGAATTTCAAGCAAAACCTCATAAAGATAATCTAGTGCACTTAACTCACTAGCAATAGGTTCATCATAATTGGATCTCTTAAATAGATTAGCAAGTGGATGAGGATCCATAAACTTTTGGCAAGCGAATATGTAAGGAAAAAGAAGGTACATGGTAACAAAAGAAAACAATAGATCTGGCGAGAAAAAGGCAAACGAAAAAGAAAGTGAATAAAACGGCAAGGGTGAAGTGGGGGAGAGGAAAACGAGAGGCAAATGGAAAATAATGTAATGCGAGGGATAAGGGTTTGTGATGGGTACTTGGTATGTTGAATTTTGCGTAGACTCCCCGGCAACGGCGCCAGAAATGGCTCGTTGACGTGAAATCAAATCTTGACTTGACCTTGCGTAAGCCTCCCCGGCAACGGCACCAAAAATCCTTCTTGCTACCTCTTGAGCACTGCATTGGTTTTTCCCTTGAAGAGGAAAGGGTGATGCAGTAAAGTAGCGTAAGTATTTCCCTCAGTTTTTGAGAACCAAGGTATCAATCCAGTAGGAGACCATGCTCAAGTCCCTCGCACCTACACAAACAAATAAGAACCTCGCAACCAACGCGATAAAGGGGTTGTCAAGCCCTTCACGATCACTTACGAGAGTGAGATCTGATAGATATGATAAGATAATATTTTTGGTATTTTTATGATAAAGATGCAAAGTAAAATAAATTCAATAGAAATAGCTAAGTGTTGGAAGATTAATATGATGGAGAATAGACCCGGGGGCCATAGGTTTCACTAGTGGCTTCTCTCAAGAGCATAAGTATTACGGTGGGTGAACAAATTACTGTCGAGCAACTGATAGAATTGAGCATAGTTATGAGAATATCTAGGTATGATCATGTATATAGGCATCACGGCTGTGACAAGTAGACCGACTCCTCTCTGCATCTACTACTATTACTCCACACATCAACCGCTATCCAGCATGCATCTAGAGTATTAAGTTCATAAGAACGGAGTAACGCTTTAAGCAAGATGACATGGTGTAGAGGGATAAACTCATGCAATATGATATAAACCCCATGTTGTTATCCTCGATGGCACAATACAATACGTGTCGTTTCCCCTTTCTGTCACTAGGATCGAGCACCGCAAGATTGAACCCAAAGCTAAGCACTTCTCCCATTGCAAGAAAGATCAATCTAGTAGGCCAAACCAAACTGATAATTCGAAGAGACTTGCAAAGATAACCAATCATACATAAAAGAATTCAGAGGAGATTCAAATATTGTTCATAGATAAACTTGATCATAAACCCACAATTCATCGGTCCCGACAAACACACCGCAAAAGAAGATAACATCGAATAGATCTCCACGAGAATCGTGGAGACCTTCTATTGAGATCCAAAGAGAGAGAAGAAGCCATCTAGCTAATAACTATGGACCCGAAGGTCTGAGGTAAACTACTAACACATCATCGGAGAGGCTATGGTGTTGATGTAGAAGCCCTCCATGATCAATGCCCCTCCGGCGGGGCCTTGAGAAAAAGGCCCCAAGATGGGATCTCATGGGTACAGAAGGTTGCGGCGGTGGAATTAGGTTTTCGTGGATGCCTCTGATGATTTGAGGATACATAGGTATATATAGGAGGAAGAAGTACGTCAGTGGAGCAACGTGGGCCTCATGAGGGTTGAGGGCGCGTCCAGGGGGGTAGGCGCGCCCCCCTGCCTCGTGCTCTCCTAGTTGATTTCTTGACGTAGACTCCAAGTCCTCTGGATCACGTTTGTTCCGAAAATCACGTTCCGGAAGGTTTCATTCTGTTTGGACTCCGTTTGATATTCTTTTTCTGCGAAACACTGAAATAGGCAAAAAAACAGCCTTTTGGGATGGGCCTCCGGTTAATAGATTAGTCCCAAAAATAATATAAAATTGTATAATAAAGCCCATCAAACATCCAAAACTGAATATAATATAGTATGGAACAATAAAAAATTATAGATACATTGGAGACGTATCAGGCTCTGGGGCTCGGGTGGTTCCTTGATGACCGTCGCCATCTCTGCCCGGACTGCGTGATGCCTGGCCTCCTGAGCCGCCAGGATGCTCTGTAGATTCGTGGTAGTATTAGCATATCTATGTCGTAGATCAATAGCTCGCGTTTAGCTCCCCTGTTTTATTTTGGATATGTTCCTAGAGAAAACTAAGTTGAAAGATGTTAGTAGCAATGATGCGGATTGGATCCGTGGTCTGAGGATTATCCTCATTGCTGCATAGAAGAATTATGTCCTTGATGCACCGCTAGGTGACAGACCGATTGGAGGAAGAAATGCAGACGTTATGAATGTTTGGCAAGCTCGATATGATGAATACTTGATAGTTTAGTACACCATACTTTACAACTTAGAATTTGGGCTTCAAAAACATTTTTTGAAACACCATGGAGCATATGAGATGTTCCAAGAGTTGAAATTAGTATTCCAGACTCATGCCCATGTCGAAAGGTATGAGACCTTTGACAAGTACTTTTCCTACAAGATGGAGGAGAATAGCTCAGCTAGTGAGCATGTGCTCAGAATGTCTGAGTACTACAATCACTTGAATCAAGTGGGAGTTAATCTTCCAGATAAGATAGTGATTGACAGAGTTCTCTTGTCAATATCACCAAGTTACTAGAACTTCGTGATGAACTATAATATGCAAGGGATAACGGAAACGATTCCCAAGCTCTTCGTGATCCTGAAATCGATGAAGGTAGAAATCAAGAAAAGCATCAAGTGTTGATGGTTGATAAGACCACTAGTTTCAAGAAAAGGGCAAAGGGAAGAAGAAGAACTTCAAAAAGAACATCAAGCAAGTTGCTGCTCCCGTGAAGAAGCCTAAAGCTATACCCAAGCCTTAAACTGAGTTCTTCTACTGCAAAGGAAATGGTCACATACACCCAATGAAAATGGTTTGTTGGATCTCGATCGTAGTGATACACATATTCATAATATTGAAGCCAAAATATGCAAAGTTAATAATGATAGTGCAACTTATTTGTGGCACTTCTGTTTAGGTCATATTGGTGTAAAACGCATGAAGAAACTCCATGTTGATGGGATTTTGGAATCACTTGATTATGAATCACTTGATGCTTGCGAACCATGCCTTATGGGCAAGATGACTAAGACTCCATTCTCCGGAACAATGGAGTGAGCAACTGACTTATTGGAAATAATACATACTGATGTATGCGATCCCATGAGTGTTGAGGCTCGCGGCGGGTATCGTTATTTTGTGACCTTCACAGATGATTTGAGCAGATATGGGTATAAATACTTGATGAAACATAAGTCTGAAACATTTGAAAAGTTCATATAATTTCAGAGTGAAGTGGAAAATCATCGTAACAAGAAAATAAAGTTTCTACCATCTGATTGTGGAGGAGAATATTTGAGTTATGGGTTTGGTCTTCATTTGAAACAATGCGAAATAGTTTCGCAACTCACGCCACCTGTAACACAACAGCGTAATGGTGTGTTCGAACATCGTAACCGTACTCTTTTAGATATGGTGCAATCTATGATGTCTCTTACCAGTTTACCACTATTGTTTTGGGGTTATGCATTAGAGACTGCTGCATTCACGTTAAATAGGGCACCATTTAAATCCGTTGAGATCACACCATATGAACTGTGGTTTGGCAAGAAACCAAATTTGTTGTTTCTTAAAGTTTGGGGTTGCGATGCTTGTGTGAAAAAGATTCATCCTGATAAGCTCAAACCCAAATCGTAGAAATGTGTCTTCATAGGATACCCAAAGGAGACAGTTGGGTACACCTTCTATCACAGATCCAAAGGCAAGACATTCGTTGCTAAGAATGGATCCTTTCTAGAGAAGGAGTTTCTCTCAAAAGAAGTGAGTGGGAGGAAAGTAGAAATTGATGCGATGGCATCGTACTTGCTCCCTTATTGGAAAGTAGTTCATCACGTAAATCTGTTCTGTGACTCCTACACCAATTAGTGAGGAAGCTAATGATGATGATCATGTAACTTCGGATCAAGTTACTCTTGAACCTCGTAGGGTCAACCAGAGTGAGATCCGCACTGAGTGGTACGGAAGTCCTTTTCTCAGAGGTCATGTTACTTGACCATGACGAACCTACGAACTATGAGGAAGCGATGATGAGCCCAGATTCATGAAATGGCTTGAGGCCATGAAATCTGAGATGGATCCATGTATGAGAACAAAGTGTGGACTTTGGTTCACTTGCCCGATGATCGGCAAGCCATAGAAAATAAATGGATCTTCAAGAGGAAGACAAACGCTGATAGTAGGGTTACTATCTACAAAGTTAGACATGTCGAAAAAGTTTTTGACAAAGTTCAAGGTGTTGACTACGATGAGATTTTCTCACTCATAGCGATGCTTAAGTCTGTCCAAATCATGTTAGCAAATTGCCACATTTTATGAAATCTGGCAAATGGATGTCAAAACTACTTTCCTTAATGGATTTCTTAAAGAAGAGTTGTATATGATGCAACCAGAAGGTTTTGTCAATCCTAAAGGTGCTAACAAAATGTGCAAGCTCCAGCGATCTATCTATGGACTGGTGCAAGCATCTCGGCGTTGGAATATACACTTTGATGAGTTGATCAAAGCATATATTTTTATACAGACTTGCGGTGAAGCCTGTATTTACAAGAAAGTGAGTGGGAGCACTACAGCATTTCTGATAAATATACGTGAATGACATATTGTTGATCGGAAATAATGTAGAATTTTCTGGAAAGCATAAAGGAGTATTTGAAAGGAGTTTTTCAAAGAAAGACCTCGGTGAAGCTGCTTACATATTGAGCATCATGATCTATAGAGATAGATCAAGAAGCTTGACAAGTTTTTTCAATGAGTACATACCTTGACAAGATTTTGAAGTAGTTCAAAATGGAATAGTCAAAGAAAGAGTTCTTGCCTGTGTTACAAGGTGTGAAATTGAGTAAGACTCAAAGCCCGACCACGACAGAAGATAGAAAGAGAATGAAAGTCATTCCCTATGACTCAGCCATAGGTTCTATAAAGTATGCCATGTTGTGTACCAGATCTATTTTATACCCTACACTGAGTTTGGTAAGGGAGTACAATAGTGATCTAGGAGTAGATCACTGAACAGTGGTCAAAATTATCCTTAGTGGACTAAGGATATGTTTCTTGATTATGGAGGTGACAAAAGGTTTGTCGTAAAGGGTTACGTCGATGCAAGTTTTGACACTGATCCAGATGTCTCTAAGTCTCAATCTGGATACATATTGAAAGTGGGAGCAATTAGCTAAACTAGCTCCGTGCAGAGCATTGTAGACATAGAAATTTGCAAAATACATATGGATCTGAAATTGGCAGACCTGTTGACTAAACTTCTCTCACAAGCAAAACATGATTACACCTTAGTACTCTTCGGGTGTTAATCACATGGCGATGTGAACTAGATTACTGACTCTAGTAAACCCTTTGAGTGTTGGCCACATCGCGATGTAAACTATGGATATTAATCACATGGTGATGTGAACTATTGGTGTTAAATCACATGGCGATGTGAACTAGATTATTGACTCTAGTGCATGTGGGAGACTAAAGGAAATATGCCCTAGAGGCAATAATAAAGTTGTTATTTATATTTCCTTATACCATGATGAATGTTTATTATTTATGCTAGAATTGTATTAACCGGAAACTTAGTACATGTGTGAATACATGGACAAACAGAGTGTCACTAGTATGCCTCTACTTGACTAGCTCGTTGAATCAAACATGGTTAAGTTTCCTAGCCATAGACATGAGTTGTCATTTGATTAACGGGATAACATCATTAGAGAATGATGTGATTGACTTGACCCATTCCGTTAGCTTAGCACTTGATCATTTAGTATGTTGCTATTGCTTTCTTCATGACTTATACATGTTCCTATGACTATGAGATTATGCAACTCCCGAATACCGGAGGAACACCTTGTGTGCAATAAAACGTCACAACATAACTGGGTGATTATAGAGATGCTCTACAGGTGTCTATGAAGGTGTTTGTTGGGTTGGCATAGATCGAGATTAGGATTTGTCACTCCGAGTATCGGAGAGGTATCTCAGGGCCCTCTCGGTAATGCACATCACTATAAGCCTTGCAAGCAATGTAACTAATAAGTTAGTTCCAGGATGATGCATTACGGAACGAGTAAAGAGACTTGTTGGTAATGAGATTGAACTAGGTATTGAGATACCGACGATCGAATCTCGGGAAAGTAACATACCGATGGCAAAGGGAACAACGTATGTTGTTATGCGGTTTGACCGATAAAGATCTTCGTAGAATATGTAGGAACCAATATGAGCATCCAGGTTCTACTATTGGTTAATGACCGGAGACGTGTCTCGGTCATGTCTACATAGTTCTCGAACCCGTAGGGTCCGCACGCTTAACCTTCGGTGACGATCGATAATATGAGTTTATGTGTTTTGATGTACCAAAGGTAGTTCGGAGTCCCAGATATGATCACGGACATGACGAGGAGTCTTGAAATGGTGGAGACATAAAGATCGATATATTGGATGACTATGTTCAGACTTCGAAAGGGTTCCGGATGAGTTCGGACGAATACCGGAGTAACGGGGGGTTACCGGAACCCCCCGGGGAGTGTAATGGGCCTCATGGGCCTTGGTGGAGAGAGGAAGGGGCGGCCAGGGCAGGCCGCGCCCCCTCCCCCTTTAGTCCGAATTGGACAAGGAAGGGGTGCGGCGCCCCCCTTTTTCCTTCCCTCCTACTCCTACTCTTGGAAGGGGGGGGGGATCCTACTGCCGGTGGGAGTAGGACTCCTCTAGGGGGCGCCATAGGAGGGTCGGCCCTTCTCCCTCCTCCACTCCTTTATATACGGGGGAGGGGGGCACCCCATAGAGACACAAGTTGATCATTGATCTCTTAGCCGTGTGCGGTGCCCCCCTCCACCATAATCCACCTCGGTCATATTGTAGCGGTGCTTAGGCGAAGCCCTGCGTCAGTAGATTCATCATCACCGTCATCACGTCGTCGTGCTGACGAAACTCTCCCTTGATGCTCTATTGGATCGTGAGTTCGTGGGACGTCACCGAGCTGAACGTGTGCAGATCGCGGAGGTTTCGTACGTTCGGTACTAGGATCGGTCAATCATGAAGACGTACGACTACATCAACCGCGTTTTCATAACGCTGCCGCTTACAGTCTACGAGGGTACGTGGACGACACTCTCCCCTCTCGTTGCTATGCATAACCATGATCTTGCGTGTGCGTAGGATTTTTTTTGAAATTACTATGTTCCCCAACAAACTCCGCCCACCCGGCAAGCTCCTTCTCCTCCGCGGCAGCCTCAGCCTCGTCCTCCACGTGGCCGGCGCTGCCAACCTCCTTGGCGAGCTCCGCCTCTGCTGCCCTGGCGGCAATGAAGTCCAGCTCCGCCTGGGTGGTGTCCTGGACGAGCAATGGCTCGGCATGGACATACTTCTCTGACAGCTTGTCGAAGAACTCCTGCACCTGATCCGCCGACGGCTCCGCCCAATTTGGGTCAAGGCCGTGCGCGTTGAAGTCCGGCATCATGGCGATGATGTCGGTTTGGTGTGAGTTCTTGCTCAGTGGGACCACCCCTGCCGGCAACCCAAACAGGGGCCCCTTGACGACCTTGCCAGCCTTCGCGGCCTTGCCGGACCTCTCGACCCTGCCATCGCGGTACACGTCGAGCTGAAAAAGCCTTTGGAAAAAGTGGGCGTGCCCCATCACCGTGAAATTGTTATTCAAGCCAGGGCGAAGCCTCATGATGTCGGTCGCGCTCCTGAAAAGCCAGGCCGGCCTCCCCTTGTTATGCAGTGGGGCGATTCGACGATGGAGGAAATCCGCCCCCAATCATCTCAAGGGTGAGCCCGGCCACGGTGAGGCGATGGATCCTTGTGGTGGCGACCGTGAGCTTCTCGTCGTTGGCGTCGACTTCGCCCCAATCATCTCTGTGAAACGGCGGCGTCTGGCGGACCCGGCAAAATTCCTGCGGGTCCTCCTCCACAATCCAGCACCAACGGCCCCGCCACTCCTCTCACCTCTCCTTCTGAGCGCCCTCCGGATATGTCCCCATCCCCTGACTCCTTGGGATCCAGGCGACACAACCGGAAATCGTGCCTCCCTTTTGGATACTAGGATAGAAGTAGTGGCGGAAAAGCGCCGTGCTGGGATGCACTCCGGCAAAGCCCTCGCAGAGATGGGCGAAAAGGGCCATGCGCGCCATGGCATTCGGAGTGAAATCCAGAAGGTGGAAGCCGTAGGTGTGCATGACGTCATTGAAGAAATCAGACAAAGGGGGGCAGAGCCCGCAGGAAAAGTAGTCAACGAAGAAGGGGTACCGATTCGGGCCGGCCTTGGCGAAACCGGCGGGGATGATGCGCGTGGCAGGGTGCCCCTTCGTCTTGCACCCCCATGGGGGCTTGAAGTAGTCCCGGAGGTGGACCGCGTCGACCGTCGAAGGAAAGTAGGGAGCTGCATCCGCTGCGCCGCCAACTCGCTCTCCGACGCCTCCTTGCCCCCGACGTCTTTGGCTGCTCCCTTGCTTTTGCTAGTTTTGGGTGCCATAGTAGCTGAGAGAGACGAAGGATGAGGGACAACAAAGGCACGGCGGCAGCGGCGAGAGAAGGGAGAGGCAGCGGTTCCGAGATTGGAGAAGGCATAGAGGGTAAATGGGCATCGCGCCTGTGGTTTCTCCTTTCTTATGGGGAAGGCGTGGGCCGCTTCGTTACCATTTACCGTGATGTGACGCATGAGGCCAGCAGCCGCCCCACGCATGACCCCCACGTCACGCACGGCCCTCCACGTCGTGCATTCAATGTGGGTCATGGGGAAGCGCAACGAGCGAAGGAGTTACTGCGGTAAAAATCCGCCCCGCCTACCCGCGCACCGTTCTGGGCCTAGCCCAACAACGTGTTGCGCTTATGTGTGGCCCAGGCCCGGGGGCTCCTGTCGGTGTACAAAATTAGGGGCTCTCCTTTTTACCCCTCTACTTGTGCACGGGCAGTCAGAGCCGCACCAAGCCACACTTAAGGTGGCAAAGGGAGGAAGTAAAAGCACAAGACAGGCAAAGCAACGCCAAGACCAGAGACACAAAGAGCAAGAGGGCGAGGTGGACTCCCCCGGCAAGACCATTGCCGGGGCAACTTGCCCAACGCCAGCAGAGCGCGCCACCCTTGAGCCCAAGGGTTCCAACATGATCAGCCACATTGGAACCAAGGCTCAGGAGGCACCCCCATGGTGGCATGCAGATCTTTGTGAAGATCATAAAGACACAAGATCAGATGAGGACCAGAAGACGACGATCCTTGCGAGATCCTCGCCGAGGCAATCCACGAGACCTCCGTCAAGATCCTTGTCGGGGACGACCGTGATGTCACGGCAAGACCCTTGCCGAGGCATCGGCAAGGCCCTTGCCGAGGACATCTGCGGGGCCGCAACCAGGCCCGCGTCTGCTAAGACTCCACCGCCATTCCCATACAGCTGCCGGCCCAACCAGCTGGGCAGGCACCTGCATGGAAAAGTGCGGCTTCCAGGCCAACTAGGAAGCACCTGCGTGGTGGCATGCAGTTCTTCGTGAAGACCCTACCACCACGCCATCTCAGCAGCCTGCCAGCCTACATGGCGCTGCATGCCTCGTTGGCCCGGACGCGTGTCGGAGCAAGGCGGAGCGGCGATGGACGGGACAGGCCTCGTTGCCGTCCCCAATAAAGCAACGGGACACCTAAGGAGCGCATTTAATGCGCCTTGTCCCGTAATGACCGGCGATAAGCTTGTGCACTATATACCTTTCCATCTCCTGTGTGCCACTGTGGCAACCCCTTTTGTCTATAAAAGGAGGCCCGAGGCATTCTGGAGGGGGATTCGGATCTTTTGGACGATGCACGCACCACAGCTAGTTCAAGAGCTCAAGAACACTCAAATATACACCAAACAGGACTAGGGTATTACGCATCCTCGCGGCCCGAACCTGGGTAAATGATCCTTATGCTGACCGCTAGACCCGCTCTTTGCACAACCCCGTGATGTCTATTGCACAACCTTCTTCTTGTAGACGTTGTTGGGCCTCCAGGTGCAGAGATTTGCAGGACAGTAGCAAATTTCGCTCAAGTGGATGACCTAAGGTTTATCAATCCGTGGGGGGCGTAGGATGAAGATGGTCTCTCTCAAGCAACCCTGCAACCAAATAACAAAGAGTCTCTTGTGTCCCCAACACACCCAATACAATGGTAAATTGTATAGGTGCACTAGTTCGGCGAAGAGATGGTGATACAAGTGCAATATGGATGATAGATATAGGTTTTTGTAATCTGAAAATATAAAAACAACAAGGTAACTAATGATAAAAGTGAGTGTAAATGGTATTGCAATGCTAGGAAACAAGGCCTAGGGTTCATACTTTCACTAGTGCAAGTTCCTCAACAATAATAACATAATTGGATCATATAACTATCCCTCAACATGCAACAAAGAGTCACTCCAAAGTTACTAATAGCGGAGAACAAACGAAGAGATTATGGTAGGGTACGAAGCCACCTCAAAGTTATTCTTTCTGATCGATCTATTCAAGAGTCCGTAGTAAAATAACATGAAGCTATTCTTTCCGTTCGATCTATCATAGAGTTCGTACTAGAATAACACCTTAAGATACAAATCAACCAAAACCCTAATGTAACCTAGATACTCCAATGTCACCTCAAGTATCCGCGGGTATGATTATACGATATGCATCACACAATCTCAGATTCATCTATTCAACCAACACAAAGAACCTCAAAGAGTGCCCCAAGTTTCTATCGGAGAGTCAAGACAAAAACGTGTGCCAACCCCTGTGCATAGATTCCCAAGGTCACGAAACCCACAAGTTGATCACCAAAACATACATCAAGTGAATCAATAGAATACCCCATTGTCACCACGGGTATCCCACGCAAGACATACATCAAGTGTTCTCAAATCCTTAAACACTAAATCCGATAAGATAACTTCAAAGGGAAAACTCAATCCATTACAAGAGAGTAGAGGGGGAGAAACATCATAAGATCCAACTATAATAGCAAAGCTGGCGATACATCAAGATCGTACCACCTCAAGAACACAAGAGAGAGAGATCGAACACATAGCTACTTGTACAAACCCTCAGCCCCGAGGGTGAACTACTCCCTCCTCGTCATGGAGAGCGTCGGGATGATGAAGATGGCCACCGGTGAGGGATCCACCCTCCCGTGAGGTGCTTGGAACAGTGGTCTGATTGGTTTTGGTGGCTCTGGAGGCTTGCGGCAACGGAACTCCTGATCTATTCTGTTCCCCGATGTTTTTAGGGTATATGGATATATATATATATATAGGCGAAAGAAGTCGGTTAGGGGAGCCACGAGGGGCCCACCAGGGTGGGGGGAGTGCCCAGGGGGGTAGGCGCGCCTCCCTGCCTCGTGGCCACCTCGAAGCTTCCTTGACTTCAACTCCAAGTCTCCTGGATCACGTTCGTTCCAAAAATCACGCTCCCGAAGGTTTCATTCCGTTTGGACTCCGTTTGATATTCCTTTTTTGTAAACTCTTGAAACAAGGAAAAAATGTAAAGCGGCGCCGGGCTCTGGGTTAATAGGTTAGTCCCAAAAATAATATATAAATGTTTAATAAAGCCCATAAACATCCAAAACAGATAATATAATAGCATGATTACTTCATAAATTATAGATGTGTTGTAGACGTATCACCCCGCGCTCGCCAACCGTAGAAGGGATCCCAGTGATTCCATAGGTGTCGTTTCCACCGACAGGAGCGCGCCAATGCATGATGTTTTTTGCTGGTAAAAAGCCGATTTTGACAAAATCCTCGAGCATGCTCTCGGTGACAATAGAGGAAACCCAATTACATGAGGTGACTGTCTTCGACATCGTAAAGGAAGAAGCCTAAAAGAAAGAAAATTTGCTGGTTAATGTTGATTTGGTAAGCCGGAAATGAACGTTGCAGCATATATTCACATTGGCGGCTTACACGGGGCCTAATTACATAGGACTAATTATACACTGGTGATGTAAGCCGCCATGACAATAAAGGTATTTAAGATTTATCAAGAGCGAAGATTGGTGCAGTTAATTTTGGATCTAATGCTATGCGGAAAAGAAGGTATAATTAAAACCTAGTATAGCGGCAGCAGAGGAACTAGTATATTGGCAAGATTTCTGCATCTAGGAAGCATATTCAGTTATTAAGAGAAGGTACAGAAACAGCTTCCGCATATTTTAAAAGCTACTTTTGGATCGAAGAAAGGATCAAACAAAGGTATGATGAAGAACGATGACGAACTCCTAAGAACTTCAGAAAACCCTAATGGAGATCTAAAGTGGATAAAGGAGAGGTGCTTACTGGATGCACTGAGCAACGGAGAGGCGCCGCAGTTCTCTGGTCTCGTTCAGGTTGATGTTGCGGCCGGGGTCGAGGAAGTTGACGAGGTCGCCGGCGGCGGTGTTCAGATGCGTCGCGAGAGAGAGAAAGGTTGAAGACGATAAGGTAAAGGGGGGAGAGTAAAAAGGGACCCCCTGGCCCTATTTATAAGGCTGGAAGGATAAGTGGCATGCGCTGGAATCGAGGAGACCAAAAAATGGATATGTGACGGCGCAAACGCCTCGATTTTTGGAGGTTCATTAAAAATAAGATTTATTAAGATTTGGGCCTTGTAATATTAATGACAGGTGATGTCACGGCGGGTTACCACAATCCCAGGAGATGACGTCATGGTGGGTTACAAGATCTTGCAGGAATAAATGAAGAAGGATTTTTCTAAGTATTGAAGTTTGATATGAACAAGTTCAAATCAACCTGGGGCCTAATGTTGGGGATATAACTATTTGGTATGAACCTTCCAGGAGGGGCCGGGTTATACCTATGGCGGTTCATCAATGAAGCCCATGAAGATGTTGAAGATGGTGGTTCATGAAGCAGACCTTCTAAGGGCCCAAAGCCCAAAGGCGACTTAAAGCCCGTAAGTGTAAACCGCCATACATGTATGACTTGTATTGTAGGGCAAGTATAATTAGTCACCGAGCCGGACACGTTGTCTATGAGCCGGTCGGGACTCCGTGAGCCGCAGGGCGTCAACCTGTGTATATAAAGGGATGACCCGGTGGCACTTTAGGGCAAGAAACAACAGATCAAGAGCTAGGTCAAGCGTATTCGCTCCCTGGTAAACGAAACCCAAGCAATACCACCTCAAATTGGACTAGGCCTTTACCTTCACCGCAAGGGGCCGAACCGGTATAAACTCATGTGTCCTTTGTCCCATTTAACCCCTTTAAGATAACCTAGTTGCGATGGCTCCATGACTAAGTCCTTCTGCTAGGAGATCTGTCGTGACAATTCCACGACAGTTTTCCTCTAAATCTAGTCCGTTCTCTCGGAGATTCGTGGTGCTAGCTTTTTGCTATCCTCTTATTTTGTTCCGATTGTCAAGAATTCTTTACTTACCCATCCGGAGTATGTCGGGAGTTGTTTTCCATTTTGTTTCACCGAAGGCCATCATTCCAGAAGAATTCTTCGTCCTCACATTCCAGCTATCATTCATGTTTTTTCTAATTCTTCCCGGCGAGGAATTCTCTTTCTTCTTTCATTTTCAAATTCTTACGGTGGTTCATTCAAGATTCCATTTCCGTTGTTATCATATCAATTCATTCGTTTCTTTCCAATCCTACCGGTGGTTCAGGAAGACCTTCCCAAATTTTGCACTACATCTCCCCTTAATATTTTCCAACGAGAATAAGTAGTATGCTAATCCATTGCTTCTCATCAATTTAATTGATGAAGGATAAGCATAACATAATTCTTATTCTTCTTTCATCAAGTTGATTAATTCGTTCCTTCGGAGACTGTTCATGATGATTAATATCCCGGTCCTAAGTTGTTAATTTTTTTCTTTTTCAGAGATCCAAGTTTTCTCACTTGTCTCGTCGCGAAGCTCCATCCAAATCATCGCAAGGCTTTAATCTTATTATTTTCATCCTTCAATTCTATCTCATCATCCTATTGTTAGCGGAGTTCTTCACGGTGGTTCAAGGTGTCACGCCCAAGATGTGACCCTATCCTAAAGGAACTCGAAGGTTCCACCAAGGATAGAAGCGCATCTTGAAGACGCTTTTGCAAGGTGGATATCATTACATCAACATTACATAATAGATGGGGATACATACAAGGCATACAAATGCCGCAAGAATACATCAACATCCGGCACGGATGAAACATAAACAGAAACTTAAACAATATCCACCTTGCTAGCCCAGGCTGCCGACCTGGAACCTAACCCAAGATCGACGGATAAGAAGAACTCCAACACAAGTAAACATCGCTCTCGTGTCATGATCATCGCACAACATGTACCTGCAACTGTTGGTGTAGTAAACTGTGAGCCATGAGGACTCAGCAATCCCATTACCATGGGTATCAAGACTAGCAAAGCTTAATGGGTAAGGAAGGGGTAAAGTGGCGAGGCTGCAGCAACGGCTAAGCATGTATGGTGGCTAACTTACGCAAATAAGAGCGAGAAGAGAAGCAAAGCAAGCGGTCGTCAACTAGTAATGATCAAGAAGTGATCCTGAACCCCTACTTACGTCAAACATAACCCAAAAACCGTGTTCTCCTCTCGAACAACCCCGAAAAGTGACAATCACGGTTACGCACACGGTTGGTGTATTTTAGAAGAGTTTACTTCAAGTTTACTACAACCGGATATTAACTAATTCCCATCTGCCTCATAACCGCGGGCACAGCTTTCAAAAGTTCAAAACCCTGCAGGGGTGTCCCAACTTAGCCCATGATAAGCTCTCACGATCAACGAAGGATATTCCTTCTCCCGGGAAGACCCGGTCAGTCTCGGAATCCCGGTTACAAGACATTTCGACAATGGTAAAACAAGACCAGCAAGACCTCCCAGTGTGCCGACACCCTAATAGTAGCCGCGCGTATCTCGTCTCAGGCCACGACCGGATAAGCTAAGTGTACAGGTACGAACATAACCCAAGTTGCCAAGGGACGGTCCCGCACGGTGCTCTAGTTTGGACCAACACTTAGACAAGCATTGGCCCGGGGGGGCTAAAATAAAGATGACCGTCGGGTTAATTACTCCAAAGGGAAAGGTATAGGTGGTAGGCAAATGGTAAAACCAATGGTGGGCCTTGCTGGAGGAGTTTTATTCAAGGCGAACTATCAAGGGGTTCCCATAACACCCAACCGCGTTAGGAACGCAAAATCCGGGAACATAATACCGATATGACGGAAACTAGGGCGGCAAGAGTGGAACAAAACACCAGGCATAAGGCCAAGCCTTCCACCCTTTACCAAGTATATAGATGCGTTAATAATATAAGAGATATTGTGATATCCCAACATAAACATAATCCAACATGGAGCAATCTTCATCTTCACCTGCAACTAGCAACGCTATAAGAGGGGCTGAGAAAAAGCGGTAACATAGCCAAACAACGGTTTGCTAGGAAGGGTGACAAAGGTTAGAGGTTCATGGCAATTTGGGAGGCTTGAAAAGCAAGTGGTAGCTAACACGGCATAGTGATAGAACAAAGCAACTAGCATAGCAATGATAGTAATGACAACCAAGGTGACGGTCATCTTGCCTGAAATCCCGCTAGGAAGAAGAACGAGTCCATGAAGAAGATGAAGCCACGAAGACGAACCAAGCGTAGACAAACGAATCCTCACGATCGCAACGAAACGGGAACTATCGAGAAGAAGCACACAACATGGTAAACACACCACACATAAACAAGGCATGATGCTCAACCAAGTATGATGCATGACAAGGCCACATGAAGCTACTCATGCTAAGAGATGATGCATACAAGAGCAACACATCAAAGCAAGTTTAAATGAGGCCGGAAACAACATAGAACAATTTCGGTAAGTCCCCATATGCAAATTTCGAAATTGGCCCAGATCTGAATAAGCCTTATGTTCAAGTTTTTAACAGCAAGTTAAGATGCACCATGATGATCTACACAAAATTCTAGTCAAGTTACATATAAGGTTCATTTAATTTGGAGCTACGGCCTAGAAGATATGAGCAAAACAAGTTAAACAGGGCATTGATGCAAAAATGCATTCAAACATCAAGCAAACACACTCAAAACATGGATGCAAGAAGGTAACATGAAGCTACATGCAAAACTAAGCAAGTTTCATATAGAGCACACTCAAAACGGAGCAACGGTTCCAAACATACACATGAAACAAGTTTAAAGGACAAGCTGTCCAAAACAGCAACTAGGCATCTTGCAAGCATCAAAACAACATGCTACAGCACCTCAATATGAAAAAAAATTGCATGTACGTGATCTACAGGTGAAACATGACAAAACATGAACACTGAGCTATCTCCAGAGTCACTAGAACATGCTCAAAAGGACATAGCAAGATTGCAAATAATAACAGTTCACAGACTTAGTGGAAATCACTGGACATGGCAGAAATACCATCAGCTTACAAAGTTTGGAGCTATCAAACAACATGCTACAGGAACTTACCATGGCAACCAAAGAAATGGCATGAATCAACTAATTCCATAGAATAAAAGTCCCTTACTGATCATGAGCTAAAAAGGCAAAGAAGATATGATGGCACCCATGTAAACATAGTAAGTTTTATTACCAGGTTTAGACTTAGCAGAAAAACAGAGCGTGGCATAAACAGAATTATGAAGGCATCTTTGCGAGCTCAAATCACTCATCACAAAGCATTTCATGACAATACAAGCATACCTACAGCAAGATGACCTGTTCATGAAGCTAATCGTGGCAATAACAAGTTCATAGCATGCACGGATCACTTACAACAACCATGGCAAAATTGATCAACATGTAAACAATCTGCCAGGAACATTTTATAGCAAAAGTAGAGCAAGATTAAGACATGCTACAGCCCTCCATAAATGCAACCAGAGGAATTTATGGATAGAGCATAACATTTTTAACAAAACACCCTTAGTCAATATCTCCAGATCATGCATAGAACTCACGGTATCAACAGGTTCACATAGCATCACAATATATCAGTTTCAGACTTGGCAGAAATGATAAGTCACAGAAATCAGCAACATCACGGGGACTACTTTGCAAGCTTGTAAAAAACAACACATGGCATATCATGAAGATTGGATTGCACCACAGCAAAGATGACATGTTGTACCTCATAACACATGTAGACTTCATGCTCAAAAGAAAAGTACACAAAAAGATGTAAAAATGAAAAATGAGCAAGTTATAACAGTTTCAGCAGACAACATCACATAGCACTCTTGCAACGATGATTATGGCATCAAGATGAACTCTAAGAAGCATGGCACAATGGAACAAAACTAAGAGCATATCAAGATGAACATTTTGCTATACCATATGCATGAAACGGAGCAGTATGCAACAAGTTATGGCATGATGAACAGAGGCATAAAATTTAGCAGATCTGGGGACGGTGGAAATTTCACCTCCGCGAAAGTCAACGCGGGACGGAGGGATCCGGGCACAGAGAGGCGTTTGGTTTGAGGGTCTACTCGGACCCTGGACGGAGGGGTCCTGACGCGGGGTTGAAGAAGGCCTCGTCGGAGCTGCACGCCGGCGAGCTCGGCGAGACGTCGGGGACGGCGCGGGAGTCGCGGATCTGGCGACGGAGACTCCTCCTCCGCCCAGATCCGGCGCGGGGCAAGGTAGGCGGCGAGGGCGGCGCGCTTGGTGGCGAGGGAAGCTGGACGATGACGGGGTGGCGCAGACTGCGAAGGCCAAGGCTGACCGGAGGCGAAGCGGGCGGCGCCTTGGGAAGACAGCGCTTGGCACGGGCGAAGCGGGCGGCGAGATGGCCGGACGGCGGAGCTCGGCGAGCTTGGGTGAGCGGGCGGTCGCCGGCAGGCAAAGGCGGCGGCGCATCGGATCCGAGCTTCGCGTGGGCGAAGCGGCGGCGGCGTCCGGGCCCGAGCGGGCCTCAGATGGGCTTGGCGGGCCCGCGGAGAAGTGGGGCACGGCGGAGGCGACGTGGCGCCCTGCGGTTGGCTCGGGCGACGATGGAGCTGACGTGGCACTCCCCAATTGGCTGGAGTAACGCGGCGGCGGCGGTGGACTTGTCCTGTCGCCGGGCTCTGGCGGCGCGAGGAGGGAGAGGAGTCCACCGCCGGGCTCTGGCGGCGCGAGGAGGGAGAGGGCTAGGGTTCATCCGCGAATTTGGAGGGGGAGACACCTATTTATAGGTAGAGGGAGCCAGGAGAGTCCAAATGAGGAGCGGTTTTCAGCCACGCGATCGTGATCCGACGATGGAGGACATAGGAGAGGTTTGGATGGGTTATTGGGCCATTTTGGAAGGGTGTTGGGCTGCAATATAAAGAGGGGGCTTTACGGTTCCCCGGTTAACCGTTGGAGTATCAAACGGACTCCAAATGGCACAAAACTTGACAGGCGGTCTACCGGTGGTGTACCAAGGCCGCTTGGCAAATCTCGGTCCATTCCGAGAATGTTTAATACCCGCTCACGATAAGAGACAAAAGGGGGATGCCGGAGGACATAGGAGTGTCGGGTTGCAAAACGGACAACAGGGAAAATGCTCGGATGCATGAGACGAACACGTATGCAATGCAATTCACATGATGACATGGAAAAATGAGACACGCAAGCAAACAACATGGCAACGATGGCGAATAACTGGCAGACACCTAGTGCATCGAATCCGGGGCGTTACACAAGGTTCTTGTTGGAGGAGCTCAAGTATCTTTTCCTCTTCGTGTCTCCAAGTGCAATTAATTCTCCGTATTCTTTTGAAGGGGTTTTACATTTCTTCGTTCTTCTTAGCTATTCAATCATTTGGTAATGGCAGAAATTCACCTCAAGTTTTGAGATGTTTTCCATAAGCCCACGCAAATCAATTCTTTTGTTGTTGCTTTTCTCATCAACTCCGTTCAATCCTTCCTTCTAAGGATGCTTTCAATTTCATTCATGGTAGAAGTTGTCATCTTCTTCTCTGTTCTTTTCATTCAACTTTTTAAATTCTTCCGGAGGCATTGTGTTGTTCCTCTCGTCAAGTATCATTCCATCTTGTCAAGTTCATGTTCTATTCCAGTCCTTGTTCAAACAACATGCTATCCCAATTCTTTCATTCGTATTCCTTTTCTATCTTCTTCTAACTAGAGTGGTTTCAGAGTCCATCTTGTTCCTTGAGCTTTTGATTCTCGTCATATTCGTCGTTCCTCTTTTCTATCCGCGTGCTCGTGACTTTGTTCATCTTCTCTCTTGCATTCTTTTTTTCACCTTACCAACTTTCTCTTCCATCTCGTTCCTAAGATCTCAGGACGAGATCTTCTGTTAGTGGAGGAGAGTTGTAATGCCCCGAGACCGATGCTCCAGATGCCTTCCTTTTATTATAGTTGTTGTCGTGTGTTTATTGTGTGTGGCATTGTCATAATTGTTTTGGCATATTTCTTTCCCTATGTTGTTGCTATGATCGTGATGAATGCCATTGCCATATTTTGCTTCTTGCATCATGTTCATATTTTATTATATAGTATTGTGCCATCTTTATTTGTTTGCCATGTTCATCCCACTTTGTTATATGCTACATGTTTTGGATGTGCCTCTTGTAATTTATTATTGCATTTCATCATGATCATCATCCCTTGGTTTGCATCTTTAAGTCTTCTTGTGTGAAACCCCCTGTCGGTGTCAAAACTGGTGGATCTGGGTAGGGGCTCCTGAACCGTGCGTCTAAGCTCGATGGTAACAGGAGACGAGGGACACGATGTTGACCCAGGTTCAGGCCCTCTCTATGGAGGTAATACCCTACTTCCTGCTTGATTGGTCTCGATGAATATGAGTATTACAAGAGTTGATCTACCTCGAGATCGTAATGGCTAAAACCTTAAGAGTCTAGCCTGTATGACTATGAGTATGATTATTCGTCTCTACGGACTAAGCCCTCCAGTTTATATAGACACCGAAGGGGGCTAGGGTTGTATAAAGTCAGTTACAGAGAAAGGAATCTTCATAGCAGGACGCCAAGCTTGCCTTCCACGCCAAGGAGAGTCCTATCCGGACACAGGAAAGAGTCTCCGGTCTTGTATCTTTACAGCCCATCAGTCCGGCCCACGTACCATAGTCCGGACGCCCGAGGACCCCCTAATCCAGGACTCCCTCAGTAGCCCCTAAACTAGGCTTCAATGACGAGGTGTCCGGCGCGCAAATTGTCTTCGGCATTGCAAGGCGGGTTCCTTCTCCAAATACTCCAACACAGTCTTCGGACGCAACGAACGTGTCCAGCTCTGCAAAACAAATACCAGACACCACCGCAGAGGAAATAATATTTTCCGAGTCCAATCTGACAACTTTTCTGCTACGTGTTATCACGTCACCACCCGGTTATTATATCGAACCGTTTTTTCCGCTTGCCGTTCCACGTTCCGAGACGCGGTTTCATTGGCACGTCTTGTCGAAGCAGAGATCGTGTCCCTTTATTACGTGATCCTAATCAACACGGGCGTGGGTATTCCAACCGTCCGGTTGGCATGATTCCTTAAGAATAGGTAGGTTCCAAGGTCGAGGAGGAGGCGTTCGATATTTAATACCTTTATAAAGGGACTAAGGCCTGTATGGCTTCTTTACGCCAACCCTTTCCTCAGCCTTTCCAACCTTGAGCTCCAGCGCCCAAGGTTTCCATTGTTTCGAGCTCCCAAGTCATGTTCGGTCCCAGACCTCAAGGTCGATGGGTGCCTTCCTCCGTCACATAGGAGGATATCGCGAAGCTCCGAGCGGCTAGATACCTGACCGCGGAAATCTTCCACAGGCTTCCTGCTCAAGGCAGGTTATTCCCGCTCCCAGATCCAGCGAGAGGGTCGTGTTCATCTCCCACTTCCTCCGAGGGCTAGGGTTCGCTCTCCACCCCTTTGTTCGAGGGCTTATGATCTATTACGGGCTAGATTTTCACGATCTAACTCCGGACTCCTTCCTTCACGTCTCGGCATTCGTTATCACGTGTGAAGCTTTCCTCTGCATTCCCCCACACTTTGGCTTGTGGCTTAAGACCTTTAATGTGAAGCCGAAGGTAGTCAATGGGGAACGAGCAGAGTGCGGTGGTGCTACAGTGGGCAAACTTAACAATGCTCCTTGGCTAAAAGGATCCTTCATAGAATCTTTCGATTTATGGCAGCGAGAGTGGTTTTACATCACTGAACCCCGTGGTACCAAGTGGGCAGCTATACCTGCGTTCTGATCTGGCCCTCCAATTCAGCTCGCATCATGGGTCAAGAAGAGGTTGGACTGGGGATCAACCGACGAAGTGCAGACTCGACAGAGCCGCATCCGGAGTCTCCTTGAGAAGAACACTGAACTTATCGACGTGATTCAAGTAATGCTAGTCCGCTGGGTCCTCCCGTGCCAAAGATGACCCCTTCATATGTGGGAGTTTAATCCAGAAGGACCACGAACCCTTCAGCACTTCTTCGGTGCGACGCAAAGATGAATGTGGAAGTGGTTTTTCGGGAAACGAAAATAGTGGCCGGATACTACAGAGGATGTCGGCCTTGACTGCAACCATCCGGATACCTCGGTAAGCATTTGACTCTCAAATACAGCTTAGATAAGCATCTCATAATAGGATACTGAGAAAACCATCTTCTTTTAGGGCTGGATAAAGAAGGCGGAGCGAATCAGGTGTTCAGCTCATCTTCCCGAAGACTCAGCTAGTCCCGTGCTAACAAGGATGCTGGTCCTGGCGCCATACCAGACGCCGGTGGAAGAGGAGAATGAGGTGAGCGGGGGAGCCAAAGGTGGCTTCCATCCCGGAGGCAAACCACACACTGTGTCTGGGGAGATCAGGGCTACCCCTTCCGAAGACAACAGAGAAGGAGAAGCTGTCATCCTTTCTTCCTATGGTAAGAAAAGGGCCGCCTCCGAAAGTTGGGAGGTAAGGGCTCCTAAGCGAGGCAAAACGCCCCTGTCAGGTGGTTCAGGCTCGGAAGGTGTCGTTGTCGCACAGTTCCTTCGGAAGGACAAGCCTCCAGCCGAATCGTAAGTGAACAAAGATATTTCAAACATATCCCATTCTTTTTCTTGTTACAAAGGTAACATCTAGAATATGTGTTTTGTAGTCCGGCAGATAGTCTTCCTCAACAATCCTCCTCCTCGGGGGACCTTCTTCCAGAGATAATGGAGAGAGAGAGACGCCTCCACAAGCTTCCTCGCCCAACAGGGCGGATGACGTCGAGGTGTCGTCCTAGAGGGTCTCTCCCGATCAACAGGGGATAATGGAGATAGCGCCCCAAGGTGAAACTTTGGCTGCCCAAGGTCCGAAGTGTGCGGTCCCTACGGCGGCTAATAATAAAGGCTCCATACTATCCCGTTTACAGCCGGAGACGACTCTAGGGTCGAGTAAACATACCCTTTCAAAGGTAGTCCATACTGCCACAGCTACTTCCAGGAATCCGGAGGCGCCGGATACACTGACGGACATGTTACGGTGTTCTTCAATCTCAGAGGAGCATCGTACCTTGATGGGTACGGTGGTTGAGAGGATTCTTTCCGCGTAACGCGTATTGAATGAAGCCTTCATGGGCCTGCTAAGAGGCTTTGAGGTACGTAATGTTATATTTTCGATTGTGCTCTATACGCAAAATGTACCTGTGTATAGATAGTAGCCCCTGAGACTCTGGTTGGCCCCCAAAGGTAGGCAATCAGAGGATCAAAAAAGATGTCCCCAGGAAATAATCTGATGACTTGAAACACAGGTTGTTACCTCCATGATGACTGCCCACGCTACAGAGGTTGCAGGTCTGGAGCACAAGCTTGATGTGGCGGATAACGACATCACGCTTATTAACAGGCGACTCGACGAGGAGCAAGGTATGTGTTAGAGTATGTATATATAATAACACGAGCATAAAGCTATAATTATATTCTAAGACATGCGTATCTGCAGATGGTGCTGTCGCGGTTGAGACCCTTCGGGCTGAACTTGCCCGAGCCAAGGAGCAAGCCCGGATGAGTAATGTGGCCCCAAGAAGGCAGCTGATGAGTTAGAAGCCGGCAGGCTGCTCAATGCCAGTGTGAAGAAAGAATGGCTACTATGGCGTGCGAGCTGAAGAAAGCCATTGTCCGGTGCGAATTCCTCGAGAAGGATAATAAGGCCAAAGCGGCCGATCTTGACAAGGCATTACAAGAGGCGAAAGAAGCACGATCTGAGTCTAAAGCGGCTTGGGAAGAGATCCGGCAAGCTGGGGAGATACCGGCCGGTAAGCCTTTCTTATTACAGACTAAATTCGGCGATCCGAAGTATTCCCCACTTAATCAAATGTGGAGCTCCCCGGATGCCTTTTTGGACTTGCCGAAGAGTGCCTCCGATGCGGCGCGGTTTTACAAAGCGCAAGAAGGGTATGCAATGGGGAAGCTTTTCTGGTCATAATTCGGCACGCCGAAGCGCCCACTGTTGCTAGACGAACAGATGGCCCAGTGGGCCGAACTCCACAAGATATCTTGTTCTGCCATGAAGGACGTCGTAGTCCGGCTATGGCCGACTAAGCCAGTTCCTAAGAGTTATTTCGGTTCGGTGCAGCGACTAGTTGATGCGGTGCCGCGTATCGACGTCGTTAAGCGATCAACATGCATTGAAGGTGCACGGATGGCCTTTGCCCATGTCAAGACATACTGGGCGAAGATGAAGGCCACCGATATTGTAGCAAAAAATCCACCCAACGGCAAGGAGCATCACACGCCAGAGTATTATTTTGAGGATGTCTTAGAGGGTGCCCACTCGATAGAGGGTCAGTGCTCGGAAGAGATGATATTCGAGTGAAATGTATTGAAATTGTAAAAACAATATTATTATATTTTAAGGTTATGCCTAGAAGTTGTGACTCCTCCTGTGCGGCCTTTTTGTAAAATCTGAATGTTTTCCAGTCGTCGGCTTTAGCCCCCTCGTATAAAATACCGGGGTGTTCGGAAAAGCACTTGATCACTCTTGATCCAACGTCTTGGTCTGTGAAAGAGGTGTCAATGCGGCGAACTAGACAATCGGACTATAGGTATTTAGCACTTTCACTTAGCCATAGGAGTTTGACGGTGGGTCTACGATATAGCCCCTGGTATGTATGCAGTTATCCTAATACGGTGTGTTACATGAGTGACCAGAAGAACGGTCCTTCATGTAATATGGAAGGAATCACAAAAGATTCTAATAAGTCATTGAGTGATTGACCAGCTCTCGCCGCATCATGATAGTCAGTTTTCGGCTTTCTCTACTGAGGTGCTCATCCGGATAAACCAGGACACAATCGCAGTAGTTCTCCCTTTACTACCCTAGCTGATATAGCAGAACGTAAGGTAGTAAGCACAGGAGCCGGGCAACCCAACTATTGACCAAAGACATGATTCAGAGCTGATGCATATAAGGCCAAATTCGCGACGCCGAAGTGTGCTATAAAGCTATTCGGACTTGTCGACAATTCATTTGTTCCCATATCGAGCGCCTGGCAACCTGTGCCGGGGTGCGAGTGTGAAACAACCGGAGAAATTCATCTTTTTTAGAAAAAGTGAATACTGAATACCGATTATGTTTACTGGGACCTGATCGATATGTCGATTGCCATTTTACAAATAAAAATGCCACAACCCAGGCTATTTGACATGCCGGTGGTCGAAGGCTGAGGGAGAAGGCACTTTACAAGCTCAAAATAGAGAGTGTGGTCTACAAAATTATTTGGACCTCCTGCCGCACGTCTGCGCCGCCTTGCCTCAGTTAAAGGATTCCTTTAACAGGAATAAACTTTGGGTAAGTGTATGAAGCCGAAATCCGAAAGAGTCTGCGAGATGACCAATATTTTGCGTCACCTATGATAAGATAAAATGAAATAGTTAGAAATGAAAAGGAGGAAATGGGAGTGCTTGTAGGCTTGCCCGTATTGTGCCTCCGTCGATGGCCAGGGTATTTTGAGTGCATACTTGTGTATGCGCGGTGTAAACTTCGCGTGATTGTGAGACGAACGACGGAGGCTGAACTGCTAATCCCATTCTGAGATAGATCGGTTCCATTTAATAGAAACCGGTGGTTTAATGACCGATGAGTTGTGCGGCTTGATGATGCAGCTTTGTACTTTGGCTGTAATAGCCGTAGTACAATCCCATGTATGGAGGGAGTGTTCCATATTTCCGTTTATTGTTATGACGCCGCGTGGACCGGGCATTTTAAGTTTTGCGAGGGTGTAGAGTGGGACCGCATTAAATCGAGCAAGAGCGGTATGTCCCAGAAGTCCATGGTAGCCACTGTGGAACGGGGCGATATCAAAGGTCAAGCCCTCGCTTCAGAAGTTGTTTGGTGAACCGAAAACGACTTCCACTATGACGGAGCCCGTGCAGTGAGCTTCTACGCCGGGTACTGCTCCCTTGAGGATTGTTGTGGTGGGTTTGATTCTGGAAGGATCAATGCCCATTTTGTGGACAGTCTCTTGGTACAGTAGATTAAGGCTACTGCCGCCGTCCATAAGGACTTTCGTGAGATGGAACCCATCAATAATTGGATCGATGATCAGAGCTACCGAACCTTCAGGACGGATATGACTAAGTTTTGGGGGACTCTATGGCGTATGCATCTCATAGTGCATGTGTGTGCTCCCCTATAGGTGTGTGCGTCGCGTATACCATATTTACGGTTTTTACTTAGGGGGGAATTTTCTTCTGAACCCCGGTATTAGGCTGGCGAGTCTCTTCGTCATCCCCGTCACTTGGCGGCCCCTTCCCCTTGTGTTCGGCTTTCAGCTTGCCGGCTTGTTTGAAGACCTAGCATCTTCTGTTAGTGTGAGTAGCTCGTTTACTGGTGGTGCCATGAATCTGGCAGGGCCGATCTAATATCTTGTCGAGATTGGATGGTCCATCTCTATTTGCCTTGGATGGCTTTTTACGTTGAACGGGCTTGGAGTCGCTGAATCTGGCATTGACCGCTGTGCCTTCCATTATTTCATCATTATTATGATGCTTGTGTTTATTGCGTCATGGCTTTCCGTTGCCGTCTTGGATTTCGGAAGTGCCCGGATCGCTGGCGCCGTTGCTCCTACGAGCGAGCCAGTTGTCTTCTCCCGCGCAAAAGTGGGTCATTAGAGCGGTAAGGGCTGTCATGGATTTTGGTTTTTCTTGACCGAGGTGGCGGGCGAGCCATTCATCCCGTACGTTGTGTTTGAAGGCCGCGGAGGCTTCGGCGCCCGGACAATCGACAATTTGGTTCTTTTTAATTAAGAACCTAGTCCGGAGCCTTCTGGCTGACTCTCCGGGCTGCTGGATAATGTGGCTTAAGTCATCGGCATCTTGGAAGTTATCGCGAAAGGCGTCTTCCAGGTCTTCCCAGCTGCCAATGGAGTTCTCTAGAAGGCTGTTTAGCCAGTGCCAAGCTGGTCCCTTTAGTTTTAGTAGCAGGTATTTAATGGCATGGAGATCATCACCGCGGGCCATGTGGATATGGAGAAGAAAGTCCTCAATCCATACTGCGGGATCTGTTGTTCCATCGTATGATTCGATATTCATGTGTTTAAACCCTTCTGGGAATTCGTGCTCCATTACTTTGTCGGTGAAGCAAAGTGGGTGAGCGGCGCCTCCATATCGGCCCACGTCGTGACATAGCTCGGATGGAGTCCGTCTGCGGTTCTCGGCCCGGGCGTGAGTGTGACTATTGCGTCCGGCTAGATCGATCTGTTGTGGCCTACTCTACTGTCCATGTCCTGCCGTAGGTCATATGTGTGTCCCCGAGTTGTTTTATCTCTGCCTTTACGGTGAGGTGGGGCAGGCTGGTGTTCGGCTTGAGTTGCCGCTTTATCCCGACCATGTGGTGGTCGGTCAGCCGAATTGCGCGATGATGGTACGGGCTCCAAGGCCTCATCATTGAACTGATGTAGCAATTTGCGCTCCGGGTAAGTTTTGGATGGGCGCTTGAGGCCGTATTCCTCGGCTGCCAGGACATCAGTCCATCTATCATTGAGCAGATCTTGATCAGCTTGAAGTTGCTGTTGCTTCTTTTTCAGGCTCCTTGCAGTGGCTATCAGCCGACGCTCAAAGCGCTCCTGCTCGAGAGGTTCCTCCGGTACAATAAAATCCTCGGTGCCGAGGCTCACCTCATCCTCGGAGAGGGGAATGTAATTACTATCCTCTGAGTCTTCGTGTGTGGCCTGTTCATCAGGACTAACTTGCATGTCTTCCCGTTCATCTTGCTCAGAAGTTGCCTCAACGGGGTCCTCATTGTCTTCGGCACCGTCCGGAGTGTTATCTTTTCCTGTGCCGGTGTTGTTGTCTTTGCTGCGGCGTGATTTAGAGCGGCGCCGCTGACGCTGGCGCTTGTGTTGTATCTCAGGAGGTTTATCCTCAACTGGATCTTCTTTGTCATTGCCGCTATTCTCTTTTGGTGCATCCACCATGTATACGTCATACGAGGAAGTGGCCGTCCAGCGTCCGATAAACGGCGGGTTCTGAGCCTCTTCTTCTCCAGCATCGTCGTCCATACCGTCAATGTCTTCGGAGTCGTAATCGAGCATGTCAGTTAGGTCCTCGATAGTGGCTATGAAGTGGGCAGTGGGTGGGAAATGAAATTCTCTGTCATCATCCTCCAGTTCGAACCGGATAAAATTCGGTTGTGAGTCCCCTGCTAAGGAGAGTGTTTTTAATGAGTTTAGCACGTCGCATAAAGGCGAGTGCCGAAAGATGTACGCGGAGCTGAATTCGACGATCGACGCCCGATCAAGCTCATCATGCACGGACGCACATGCTTCGGAACCTGTAGCCGGAAACATGTCCGAGGTTCCTGTAACACAGATCTCACTTGAGGTTTGGTCTGTATGCGGCTCCGACGCCGCTGAGTCTGCGGCCTCCATCGCGGGGTTGAGCCTCCCGTCCTCGGATGGCGTGATCTGCTCCGGATCTAGAGCTAGAGCAGTTGCAGGCGCTATCTCCTGGGTGTGGTTCGATGACAGATTTAAGTCATGCTCATCGTGGTGACAGGGAGCGACCACTGCCGCGGTCTCGAATCTGTCCAAGATCAAGTCTCCGTGGATGCCCGGGACATAGTTCAAGCTTCTGAATCTGACCCGATGGCCAGGAGCGTAGCTATCGATCTGCTCTAGGTGGCCAAGCAAGTTGGCCCACAGTGCGAAGCCGCCGAATACGAAGATCTGTTCGGGGAGGAAGGATTCTCCCTGAATAGCGTTGTTGTAGATGATTGACGGGGCCATCGAACCTCTTGACGACGACATAGCAAAACTCTCAATGAAAGCACGAATGTCGGTGTGAAAACCGGCGGATCTTGGGTAGGGGGTCCCGAACTATGCGTCTAAGGTCGATGGTAACAGGAGACGGGGGACACGATGTTTACCCAGGTTCGGACCCTCTCTATGGAGGTAATACCCTACTTCCTGCTTGATTGATCTTGATGAATATGAGTATTACAAGAGTTGATCTACCTCGAGATCGTAATGGCTAAAACCCTAAGAGTCTAGCCTGTCTGACTATGAGTATGATTATTCGTCTCTACGAACTAAGCCCTCCGGGTTATATAGACACCGGAGGGGGCTAGGGTTGTACAAAATCGGTTATAGAGAAAGGAATCTTCATACAAGGACGCCCAGCTTGCCTTTCACACCAAGGAGAGTCCTATCCGGACATGGGAAAGAGTCTTCGGTCTTGTATCTTTACAGCCCATCAGTCCGGCCCACGTACCATAGTCCAGACGCCCGAGGACCCCCTAATCCAGGACTCCCTCACCCCCTCTTCTTCTTATGTCCACCTCATTCATGCAACATACACATACCAGCAACCATTCGTCAAGTTCACTAAAGTTTCTATCCCATCCAAACTTCTCCTTTCTTCTCTATTACACTTATTTTCATGTGACATTTCTCTGTCCAGAAGTATGTTCCTTCTTTTCCTATAAATTCTGCACCTTGCCTTTAACCCCTCTGTAAAGTCTCATCTATTTTGGAGTTGTTTTGGTTGGGTTCAAAAATGGCTCAAATTTGAATTTAGTTCAAACTCGAATTATTTTTCTATCTCTAAAATTGCCAAATCACTTTTATCAAATAGTGCATAAAACCAAGGTTCCGGATATACATTTATATATCTCTCATATTCCTTCCCCAAAGGCCTGGCCTTTTCCTCTTAAAATCTGGTTATTCTGTTTATTTGAATAAACAAAAGGTTAAAGAGACCTGGCTTCCTAATCGAAGCCCACCTGGGCCATTATTTCCCCAGCCCAGCCGAGCCTCACGGCCACCTGTTCCCGCCCTCACGACGTCTCCTTCCTCCAGAGTACAGCAGCAGCAGCGACGTGAGAAGGAGGCTCACGGACATCGAGGCCAGGACCTTCTCGCGCCTGTCAGCACTCCTGGAGTGCCAACACGAAGAACACACACACGCGCGCGAGAGTAGAGCTCTAGGTAGATGAAGAACACCAGGGTTGTTTGCTGTAAACTTCACAGCTTTTCTGCTCCTTTCTTGCTTCTATTTATTTAGAGTACAGAAGGGAAACTAGGGATCGTGGCCCCTGACTTGGTGCCTACGTGATCCACAACGCTCGTGCCATCCCACGAGCAGATCAACGAGGCGCACGACTCGCTCCAGGTCGTTGCAACCTTCGAGCAAAGCTAGCTACCGAAAGACTGAAAAGCGGAAAGCTAACCTGCCGTAAAAAAACTAGCTAACTGAACTTTGACAGGGCTCGGGGTTTTATTTCAACAAATCACCCCCTAAAACCTAAGACCTTGTCAATCTCTACCATGCCGATCCTTGCTCGCACCTCCGTGAAGCGCACGCGCCTAAGAGCCTTGGTGAGAAGATCAGCGAGCCGTCCGTCTGTGCCGATGAATTCCACCTCCACTTGCTTGTTCTCCACACATTCTCTGATGAAGTGGAAGCGGACATCGATGTGCTTGCTTCACTCATGATACACAGGGTTCGTCGCGAGGGAGATGGTAGACTTGCTATCCATCCAGAGCGGGAAGCAGGCTGGCCTCTCCTTCTTGAGCTTGCCGAGGAAACGAGCCAACCAAACTCCTTGGCATGCTGCTGTCGTGGCGACGATGTACTCGGCCTCGCAGGAGGACAGAGCCACGACCTTTTGCTTGAGGGACTGCCAGCTGATAATGTTATTGCCGTAGAAGAACATGGCGTCGGTCATGCTTCGACGTGTGTCGGGTCTCCTCCCATGTCACTTTTTTTACTATACACAGTAGGGCAAAACCCCACTGCAATCCTCCATGTCACTGTCGCTGTAACTAGCAAGGTGGCCATCTCCTTTTCCCCTTGGGTAGAAGCAGCCCCAATGCGGAGTGCCGGCGATGTAGCGCAGAATCTTCCTCACCGCAGCCAGATGCTCGGTGGTGGGCGCCTCCATGAAGCGCGAGACGTAGCCGACGGCGAAAGCGATGTCTTGCTTGGTGTGAACCAGGTAGCGCAGACATCCGACGAGGCCGCGGTACTCCGCCACGTCAGTCCGAGGCGTGGTGCTCTGCTTGCTAAGCTTCAGTCTGGGTTCCATGGGCACCACGCACGGGTTGCACCCTGTCATGCCGTTGCGCTCCACAATCTTCTCGGCGTAAGCCGTCTGGTTCAGGGAGATACTAGTCCGCGCCTGGTGCACCTCGATCCCCAAGTAAAAACTTAGGAGACCGAGATCACTCATCTTGAAGAGCTTCATCATCTCCTCCTTGAACCGCGTGATCTCCCCGTCATCGTTGCCGGTGATGACCAGATTATCGACGTACACCCCCACAAGGAGGCGAGACGAGGCGTCGCCACGCCCATAGATAGCATGCTCGGTGCTGCTGCGCTCGAACCCGAGCGACGTGAGGCATGCGTCTAGCTTCTGGTTCCAGGCGCGCGACGCCTATTTCAAACCATACAAGGCCTTGTCGAGGCGCAGCACCTTGCTCTCCTGCCCGGCGGCGATGTACCCAGGTGGTTGCACGATGTAGACCTCCTCCTGGAGCTCCCCGTTCAGGAACGCACTCTTCACGTTCATGTGATGCATGCCCCAGCCCGCGCGTGCGGCCAGAGCGAGGAGGCGCACTGACTCCATGCGGACGACAGGCGCGAACACCTCTTCATAGTCCATGCCCTAGCGCTGCATGAATCCTTTGGCGACAAGGCGGGCCTTGTGCCGCACCACCGCGCCCTGGGAGTTGCATTTCACCTTGTAGACCCATTTGAGACCAATGGGGCGGTGACCAGGAGGGAGATCAGCGAGATGCCAGGTGCGATTCTCCTGGATAGACGTCATTTCCTCGTCCATAGCGCATTTCCAGGCTGCATCTCCTTACGCCTCATCCAGAGAGGCCGGCTCCTCTGCCAGCCCAAGGTGCACCTCCTCCTCGTCGAGGTCGTCGAGGTTGAGGATGTAGTCTGTGAGCTGTTGATTTGGCTGCACGATGCCGTCCCGTGCACGCGTCACAATCGGGTGCACGCCCGCGTGGTCAGCTTGTGGCGACTCGATCGGAGTCGACGAAGTGCTTGGCGGAGAGCGTGACACGGCAGGGCTGAGCTCAGGATTGAGGTCCCTCCCGCCGGTGCTCGCGGGCGTGAACGGAGTGGGCGCGTCGGCTCCTGCTGCAGTTGTGTCCCCGCCGGTGCTGGCGTGAGGTGGAGGGGCCGGCGTCGTCGGTGCAGAGTGACGCACCCCCTCAAGCACAGTGGCCGGCCCGTACTCGACCGTGAACATCGCCGCGCCGGGTTTGTCCCCACCCCGTTGCCAGTCCCAGCTTGCTCGCTCGTCAAAGATGATGTCGCGCGTGACTTGCACGCTCTTAGTGACGGGGTCGTACGCCCAGTAGGCCCTGCCTCCCGGCTCATACCCAATGAAAACCATCGCCTTGCTCCTGTCCGCCAGCTTTGCCAGGTGCGGGCGTGTGTCCTTGACATGAGCCATGCACCCGAAGGCGCGCAGGAAGCGCACGTTGGGTTTGCGACCATGCCACGCCTCAAATGGCGTCTCCCCAGTTAGGCTCCTTGTATATGACATGTTCATCAGAAACAGTGATGGTAGCGGTCTCACCCGGAAAGAAAGCCGGCACGCCCCTGGCCTTGAGCATGCTCCTCGCCATGCCCACAACGGTCTGGTTGTGGCGCTCCACCACTCCATTTTGCTGCGGGGAGTAAGGCACCGTCAGGTGGCGCTGCACGCCGTGGTCGGCGCAGTACTCCACGAACGCCGTGCTCATGAACTCACCTCCGTGATCCATGCGGAATGTGCGCAGGGAGTGGCGTGACTCGGTCTCCGCGGCATCCTTGAACCGACGGATCGCCTCGGCCGCCTCGGCCTTGGAGCACAGCAAAACGATCCAAGTGTAATGGATGTGGTCGTCCACTAGCTGGAGGAAGTAGCGCTTCCCGGCCGGCGTCGCCGGCGAGATCGGCCCGCAGATGTCGCCGTGGACCAGCTCCAACGGTTCCGTCGTGCGATACTTGGTAGCTTGGGGAAACGAGGCCCGCCTCTGCTTGCCAGCAAGGCACGCCTCACAGATCTGCTCCGCTTGGACGATGTGGGGGAGCCCGGTGACCATGCCGGCATGCGCCATCCTCTCGAGGCCCTGGAAGTGGACGTGGCCGAATCTCTCGTGCCAGCGCCAGCCCGCGCCGTCGCACTCGCTCGCGGCGAGACATGCCGGCTTCACGATCTTGATATGCAGAATATAGAGTCGCTTGGCCGAGCGGGTTACCTTGGCGAGGAGATTCTTCTGACGATCGCGGACCATCATGGTGCCGTGCTCCACCAGCGTCGTGCACCCGACCTCGTCCTGCTGGCCAATGCTGATGATGCTGCTCTTGAGGCATGGTATCCAGTAGACATTGGTGAGGCCACGGTGGTGACCGCCTGCCATGGTGAATAGCACCGTGCCCCGCCCGTGTATGTCCACTAGAGACCCATCGCCGAACTTGACCGATCCCGTCACGGACTCGTCCAGGTCCACGAACGCCGACGCGTCGCCGGTCATGTGGTTCGACACCCCAGTGTCGAGGTACCAGGCCGCATCGGTGTCACCAGGAGACTGCTGCAGTTCCACGCGCGCGCGCTCCTCGTTGAGGAACACCTGCGCCGCCGCGGTCGCGAGGGATGTCTAGGGCGCAGTCAGGTTCAGCTCCGGCCCTGCCGTGCTCCCCTCGTCCAGAGTGCAGGCCTGGACCATCAGAAGGCCTAGCTCCTCCTCGTCAGCTTCGGCAAGGTTCGCCTCCTCGTCACGCTTCTTCTTCCGGCATTCCCAGGCCCAGTGGCCCAGGTTGTTGCAGTAGCGGCACTTGTCGTTCTTGCGGGCGGCGCTGCCAGAGGTGTTCTGGTTCCCGTGCCTGCCTCGGCCGCCTCCATGGCCGCGCGAGCGCCCACCACCGCCACCACCACGGCGGCAGCTGCCGGCAGCTTGGTTGCTACTGCCTCCGGTGGCTCTGGCCTGGTCGATCTTCTGCTGACGCGCCATCCACTCCTCGTGAGTGAACAGCGGGCTGCTCCCGCCTTGGGCAACCCCGTCCAGCTCGTAGCGTTCCTCCGCCGCTTTTAGGCGCCCAGTGAGTTCCTCGACCGTGAGCTCCGACAGGTCAAGCAACGTCTCTATGTAGAGGGCCACCTGTGGATAGCGCGGCGGGGCGACCCGAAGAAATTTCTCCAAGGCCCTTTCTTCCTTCAAATCATCACCAAGAAGAGCTAGGTTATTCATCATACCGGTGAGTCGAAGGGCAAACTTGTTGACAGTCTCCCCATCCTTGAAACAGCGGTCGTCGAACTCGCGGTGGAGGGACTGCGCCTTCGCCTTGCGTACGCGGTCGACTCCAAGACGGATCGCCTTGATGGAGTCCCACGCCTCCTTCGTCGTCTCCTTCACGGCGAGCATCGCCAGCATCTCCGGCGGTACGGCCCGGAGGATTGCCTCCAGCGCCAGGCGGTCGTCACGATAGTCAGCGTCATCGTCAGGGCACGGGCCGATCTCGATGATGGTCCACAGGCCTCTCGCCTGCATGATTACCTTCATCAGGAGCGACCACTCCACGTAGTTCGTCCTCATCAGGGGAGGGTAGGAGGTGGATCCAGTCGCCTCGCGGAGCGGCCGTGGCATCGCTAGCTCACGGCCGGACGGCCTCCCCGAGCCGTCGCCCAGCAGGGGCGCGGGCGTGCCGCCGCCGCCGCTGGTGCCCTTTCCGTCCTTCTTCACCTCAGCCCCGGTCTTCACCGCCGAGGCGGAACGGGAGCGACTTGGATTGCTCTTTCCCATGAACAAACGTGGCTCTGATGCCAATTGTCAGCACTCCCGGAGTGCCAACACGAAGAACACACACACACGCGCGCGCGCGAGAGTAGAGCTCTAGGTAGAAGAAGAACACCAGGGTTTTGTGCTGTAAACTTCACAGCTTTTCTGCTCCTTTCTTGCTTCTATTTATTCAGAGTTCAGAAGGGAAACTTGTGATCGTGGCCCCTAACTTGTCGCCTATGTGATCCACAACGCTCATGCCATCCCACGAGCAGATCAACGAGGCGCACGACTCGCTCCAGGTTGTTGCAACCTTCGAGCAAAGCTAGCTAACGTAAAGGCGAAAACGGGAAAGCTAACACGGCGTAAAACTAGCTTACTGAACATTGATAGGGCTTGGGGTTTTATTTCAACAGCGCCCCTATAAAGCCAGCGCGCCCCCTAGGGTTTCCTTCGATCCCCCTCTTTCCCCATCTCCGCCGCCACCCAAGAGCCTCTCCCCTGCCTTCCTACTCCTTTCCCGTGAGAGAACCGAGCGAGCACACGATCATGTGCCCATCGCCCGCGTGGTCTTCGTCAAGTCCAGCCGCAGCCAAGGCCACCGGGAGTACCGCGACATTGACTACTTCCTCTACATCATGGATCAGACGCCATCTCGCCTTCACGCCATCGTCCATGTTGTCTACGGCCTCTGCTTCATCTTCTTCGACGAGCCGAACACTGCCATGATCAGCGCCTCCCCGTGCCCCTCCCGTCGCGTTTCCGGCCTCTTCGCCTTGTCCTACGGGATCTCGGTGAGCAGCCTCCCGTCCTCGCTCTCCCTCAAAGTCGTTTGCTTCTGTTCAGCATCGATATGTTCATGTGAGAGACCTGTCGCTATACCCTCGCCATGCGCATGAAACAGAGCACCTCGCTCTTCGTCCATAGTTGCGTCCACGGATGCCGCGCCATGCTCGCGTCCTTGCCAGTTTTCTTCGCTCACGCACCAATAGCCCTCGCGCACACACGCAAGCACGAGCACGCTCGGATCCACGCGCAGCTGCCGCCGCATAGTCACACGTCGTGCCTCGGCCTGGACGAGCTTCTGCTCGAGGCTTATGCTCTGGCCCCTCTCGCAGCTCTCCACAAGCACGTGTGCACTGTCTTCTATTTCCGCACGCCCGCCGCAGGTTCATAACCCCAACGGCCGTCGCTTTTGCTTGCCCTCGCCGTCGGTTGTCATCGTGCAGCCATGGCCAAGCTCGACATGTTCCAAATAGCTCAAAGGAGCCTGGGAGCTCTTTCTATCACGAACGCTATGCTAGCCCAATTGTTGTTCGCTCGTGCACAAATCCAGCAGGTCCTGGGTTCAAGTCCCAAGCGCCTCTGTTTTGCTCTGTTCTTTTATTTCTTTTGCACACACCACAGCCACTTGGGCCTCGTTCGCTGCTGGGCCGTTGCACCATGCTGCTTCCGGCCCAAGCATGTTTTTTCTGCTCTGTGGTTTTATCTTTTTCCAGTGGAAGCATATTTACAGCAAATACCATTGTTTTGTATTGTTAATAATTAAAAATCCATGCATCCAAATGAAACATGTCACATATGCATCTTGCTCAGTTTTCATGTTCTTTAACCGCATGCAACTCTCATCCATGTTAAAAATGTTTAAACTTGTTGTTTGCATTGTTTTACACAAATGACATGCTAAAATGGTTCATAACTAAATAACCATAGCTCCTAATTAAATAAAATTTATATGTAAATGGGGAATAAAAATGCATAGATTAACTTGGTGCACTTTAACTTGCTGTTTAAAAACTTCAACATAATGTGTTATTCAGATCTGGACCAATTTTGAAACTTGCATATGAGGACTTGCCGGAATTGTTATGTGTTGTTTCCGGCCTAATTTAAACTTGCTTAATGCGGTGTTCTTGTATGCATCATCCCTTTCCATGAGTAGAATCATGTATCCTTGTCATGCATCATATTTGGTTGAGCATCATGTCGTGTTTGTGTGGTGGGTGTTTACTTTGTTGTTTGCTTGTTTCCGGTTGTGCGTCTTCCCAATAGTTCGTGTTTTGTTGCGATCGTGAGGATACGTTCGACTATGCCCGTTCGTCTTCTTCATGGACTCGATCTTCTTCCGAGCGGGATTTCAGGTAAGATGACCGTCACCTTGGATCTCACTACTATCTTTGCTATGCTAGTTGTCTCGATGCTATCACTATGTCGCGCTACCTATCACTTGTTTATCAAGCCTCCCAAATTGCCATGTTAAGCCTCTAACCTTTTCCACCATCCCAGCAAACCATTGTTTGGCTATGTTACCGCTTTGCTCAGCCCCTCTTATAGTGTTGCTAGTTGAAGGTGCAGTTGCAGGTTGTTCCATGTTGGGACATGGGTATCATGGATATCATGGGATATCACAATATCTCTTATTTAATTAATGCACATATATAATTGGTAAAGGGTGGAAGGATCATCCTTTTGCCTGGTGTTTTGTTCCACTCTTGCCGCCCTAGTTTCTATCATACCGGTGTTCTGTTCCTTGATTTTGCGTCCCTAACATGGTGAGGGTTTATGGGCTCCTCTTGACAGTTCGCTTTGAATAAAACTCTTCCAGCAAGGCCCAATATTGGTTTTACCATTTGCTCAACATAATAACTAAACATGATAATAAACTTGACGCATAGGGAGTTAGCGCTACCCGAGGTTCATTATTCAACCTAATACAGGGGGCCAGTGCTAATGGTGTTGGTCCCAAACTAGAGCAACCTACGGCGTCGCCCCTTGGCAACTTGGGGTATTTTGGTCGCTGTAACCATAGCTCATCCATCGTGGCCTGAGATGAGATACGAGCGGCTACAATAAGGGTGTCGGCACATCGGGAGGTCTTGCTGGACTTGTTTTACCATTGTCGAAATGTCTTGTGCACTGGGATTCCGAGCCTGATCGGAGGGTCCCGAGATGGACGACTGTCTCCGCGGATCATGAGCTTGTCATGGGTTAAGTTGGGACACCCTGCAGGGTTTAAACTTTTGAGTGTCGTGCCCGCGGTTGTGTGGCAGATGGGAATTTGTTAATATCCGGTTGTAGAGGACTTGAACTAAACTCGATTAAAATACACCAACCGCGTGCGTAACCGTGAATATCTCTTTTAGGGTGTGTTAGAGAAGAGAACATGGTTTGGTTATGTTTGACGTAAGTAGTTCAGGATCACTTTTTGATCATTACTAGTTTGCAACCGTTTGCGTAGCTTCTCAACTTACTCTTGTACTAGAAAGTTAGCCACCATACAATGCTCAGCCGCTTGCTGCAGCCTCACCACTTATCCTTTCCATACCCATTAAGCTTTGCTAGTCTTGATACCCTTGGTAATGAGATTGCTGAGTCCTCGTGGCTCACAGATTACTACAACAACAGTTGCAGGTACAGGTAATGCAATGCCATGTCGTGAGACTGATGTTTGCTTGTTTTGGAGTTCTTCTTTTGCTTCTTCTTGTTCGATCTTTGGATAGGTTCCTAGTCGGCACCCTGGGCTAGCAGGGTGGATGTCGTTTGAGTTTCTGTTTGTGTTTCATCTGCATCGGATGTTGTTCTTATGTGTAATGTTTGATGTATTCATGTGGCATTTGTATGCATTTGTATGTATCCCCAACGATTATGTAATGGTACGATGTAATTATATCCACCTTGCAAAAGCGTATCGATATGCGGCTCTATCCTTGGTGGTACCTTCGAGTCCCTCTTGGATAGGATCGCATATTGGGCGTGACACTCAGGATGGCGCTCCTGAGGCCCTGGTTGCCCCAACAAACGCCCAAGCTCCTGAGGTCCTCCAGCCTCAGGAGGTACAAGACCCCACCAATGCTTCTGCCCTCGTCGAGCACCCGGTTTACTTTGTCAGCACGGTACTGCGTGACGCGTGGGCATGCTACCCCATGCCGCAAAAGCTCTTGCTCGCACTCCTTGTCACCTCACACAAGCTGCGTCACTACTTCCAAGGCCACCCCATCAAGGTCGTCTCGGCTTACCCACTGGAATGGGTGCTCCGAAGCCCCAATGTTGCGGGAAGAGTCGCCGAATGGAACATCAAATTGCAGGCACTTCAGCTGGAGTTCAGCACAACTAGGGTCATCAAGGGTGCTGCACTCGCCGACTTCATGGCGGAATGGACCGACGTCCCAAACACCGAGGAAGGCATGGACCGACCCCTCTCGCTAGCAAGCGAGGGACCTGACGGCTTGGTCATGTACTTCGACGGCGCCTTTGCACGTCAGGGCGCAGGGGGTGGAGTCGTGCTCATCTCGTCCACCCAGGACAAGCTCTACTACGTCGTGCAGCTCTACATCCAGCAGGGCGAGAAGGTCTCCAAGAACATCGCAAAGTACGAAGGCTTGATCGCTGGTCTCAAGGCTGCGGTGGCCTTGGGAGTGAAGCACCTCACCATCAAGGGCGACTCCCAGCTCCTCGTCAACTTCTCCAACAAAGTATACGAGCCAAAGGATGAACACATGGAGGCATACCTGGTGGAGGTACGCAAAATCGAGAAACAGTTCTTGGGTCTGGAACTGCAGCATGTGTCGCTCGGCACGAACAAGGAAGCAGATGACATTGCCAAGAGGGTGTCCCGGCGCCTGCCTCAGGAGCCTGGCGACTTCGAGGAGCGGCTCTTCATGCCTTCAGGAGCCCCTCCTACTGCGGAACCAACACCGCACAGGAGGAGCTCCCCCCAGCGCCCCTCCCGGGAGCCCCGCTTGCGGCCCAACCTCGGGAGCGCATCTACTCCTCGCGCTCGAGCCTCAAAAGGGGTGCTAGACCTAAGAGTTCAAGGTGTACCTGCTTCAGGGGACCCTGCCGGAGAAGGAGGAAGACACGGAGCGCGTGGCTCGACAGGCCACTGCCTACTGCATTCAGGACGATGAGCTCTATCGGAAATGGCCAAACGATGTTTCTCTGTGATATGTCTCCAGGGAGCAGGGATGTGAGTTGTTAACCGACATACACGGCGGGGACTGCGGGCATCACTCGTCATCGCGCACCCTCGTGGGCAAGGCATTTCGCAGCGGATTCTACTAGCCTAGTGCGCTCAATGACGCCACCGAGCTGGTGTGATCCTGTGAAGCCTGCCAGTTCCACGCCAATCAAATCCACCAGCTTTCTCAGGATCTCCAAACCATCCCGCTCTCATGGCCGTTTGCGGTCTGGGGGCCGGACATCTTGGGCCCGTTCCCTCGAGCGCCAGGGGGCTATCGCCACCTCTACATTGCCATCGACAAGTTCACCAAGTGGGTGCAGGTGGAGGCTGTCCGCACCATCCCGGCCGGCTCGGTGGTCAAGTTCATCAAGGGCCTAGTGAGCTGGTTCAGGGTCCTTAATCGCATGATCACCAACAATGGCTCGTAGTTCACTAGCAATCTCTTCAAAACATACTATGCTAACCTTGGAATGCAGATATGCTACGCGTCAGTGGCACACCCCAGGAGCAATAGCCAAGCTGAGCGCGCCAACGCGGAGGTCCTGAGGGGCCTCAAGGCAAGAACTTTCAGGAAGAACCTTGAGGCCTACAGCAGGGGTTGGCTGGATGACCACCAGTCCGTGCCGTGGTCCATCCGCACCGCCGCAACCAAGCCAATCGGCGAGACTCCATTCTTTCTCGTCTACTAAGCCGAAGCGCTTCTCCCACATGAGGTCAAGCATCGCTCCACGAGGATCTTGGCATTTGACGAGGCACGCCAGGACTCCTCGCGGGGGATGGACATCGTGCTTGGGGAGGAACGCCACCACCAAGCCTTGCTACGGGCGGCAAGGTACCAGCAGGCGCTGCGGCGGTAACACTGCCGCAGCGTCCGCTCCAGGATGCTCGAGGTGGGTGATCTCGTCCTGAGGCGGGCCAGGGAAGGGTTGCATAAGCTCTCACCCATGCGGGAGGGCCCATTTAGGGTCGCCCGCGTCTCCAGGCCTGGCGCCGCGTGCTTGGAGACGCAGGATGGGATCCGCATCCAGAACGCCTGGAACATCCAGCACCTCCAGAAGTTCTACCCATGAAGCAACGCCCAGTGCCTGTGAAGGTCTCCGCTCGTGACACTCTCATGTAATAATGAGTGGGGTTGTACTTGCCCCCAGAGTCTCCGGAGTGCCGCTCTCGGGCCTCGGGGGCTCCCACCCACGTCCTAGTGGCAGCACTTAGCTCTGCGCTGGTGAGAAGACTAGTCTAGGTGCCGGTCGTGGCCGTTCTTTTGCTTGCTTTCTGTAGTTGGTTTGCAAATTTTTTAATAGAATTTGGAGTTCTTGCATTTATCGATTGCCAAGTTGGATTCCCCCTCTTTTACTTCTCTTGCCTTTCGATCTCGGCCCAGGGAGAGCGGCAGTTGCCCGTCGCTCCTCCTTCCGCGTCTCACGCGCGGGGGCTGGGCAGGTGTGTGCATGCGTAGGGTTCGCCCGCGCCGCGAACACACTTCGCCAAAGCGCCGTTTCCCCAGAGCTTCGGAGTCCTTGATCCTCGCGAGACGTTCTCGGATGAGCTCGTGGACTTGCACACACTATTAAGTCCGTGCCCCCCGGGCAGCACGACGCGATGCACTAAGGCGCATCTAACTCATGCCTGGGGGCTCGCGCAAGGAAAAGCAAGGCACCCCGTCAAAATTTCTAACAACTCTGCAGCGTTATGATGTCTCCTGAGGCCAATGGCTCCTGAGTCGGTAGCAAGGGCATTTCACTAGATGCTGAGGGACGCGTCCTCGCGAGATGGGAAACTACTACCACGAGCGCATCAAGCTAAGTTATCCTACCTCACTTACTCGGAACATGGATATCACGGCATAACATCAGAATAATAAGCATATCATAGTGGCATAAGTACCACGGTTCATTACATGCCCCAGTAGGGCCCTCTACTTTTTTCAAAATGCAGGAGAAAGGAAAGGTTAAACAAGAGCGGTCCGCACGACCACAGCAGCTCCCTAGGCCTGGTGCCGGTGGCCCATGGACTCAGTCCGAGCCTTCCTCCCGCTTCACTGGAACGCGGCGACGAGACGACCCGCCACCTTCTTGGAAGCAAGCCCGGTGATGTGGTGGCTGGTCGTAGCCGCCGCTGCTCGTGCTCTCGCCCGAGGAGGAGCCGCCGCTACTGAAGGAAGTGCGGCCGTCGCCAAGGGCAAGCTCACCCTCGGTGTCGTCGTGACTGTCGTCACGGCCAAGCTCATCGTCGCCGCTGCCGTCTTCAGGGCAGCACCCTGTGCGACGACCGTCTTCCCCAAACACCCTCATGTAGAGGGTCGCGAGGCCATCATACTTGAAATGGAGGGTGCACCTCGCCTTTCAGCGCGCAAGACCGGACGTAACGCCTGCCGGCGAGCCGTGGACACGCGTTACCGGCGGTGGTAACTTCGACCCCAACCCACTAAGCCATGATGCAGCAGCCATCAGCTGTAGCCAGAGGCCGTCAATCCCGGCGGCCGGCAGCTCGCCCGCGAAGGAGCGGGAGCCAGGTGCCGGCCGGCCTCTCCGACCAGATGACGAACTCTGGGAGCACCTCCGCCGAGTGGAAGCGCGGCCGAGGCCGAGCAACCATGGCACGCCTCCCCTCGTTGCAGGGGCTGCCTCACCCTAGGCGTCTTCCGCCTCAAGAAGAAGCAGCGCCGCGGCCTCCCAAGGCGCGCCCGCACCCCCGAGGAGCCACCGCAGGAGTCGCGGTGTTCTTGCGAGGGCGGCCTCGCCCTCTCTTGGGCGGCGGCGAGATGGGTCCCTCCTTGGGGGCCTTCCCCTTCTCGGTTGCGGAGAACTTCCTCGTCGGCGCCATGAGAACTACAACAAGGAGGCGAGGCAAGGAAGAAGAGGAACGGCGAGAAGACGGACATGAGCAAAGGGGGCTCTGCCCCTCCCCTCATTTATAGCCAGAGGGAGGACAAATGCCGGCCTCCACGATCGCATGCAATGATGATTTTCTCTGCATGCAGTAGGGTCTCATCAAATCGAACGGTTGTCGAGGCAATGTGGGGAAGCGGAGACGACCACGTCCCATCAATCGCCATGTGTCGACCGAGGCCGCAGGCGATTAGGGCCCCCGACGCTCTGCACGTGCCCTTTGACTTCGCCCAAAAGCCAAGTTCGACCACGCCTTGGGCCCGAGGACAACTATCGGCATTATGGGTATGGAGGTACCCAGACCTGTCTGCCTGCGGCCCACTGCATGACTCCATCGATAGCCTGGTATGCCCAAGCTTCAGCATCAATAACTCAAGACCCTCACAAGGGGCCAAGCCTCGCGAGGCGGACGACACCAAGGTCACCACGGGGGTGGCCTCCCCGGGCTGGCTCCCGAGGAGCGGAGATTTCTATGCAAGACTCACCTCGCGAGGTTCAGGTGACGTGAGCCATGATGACCAAGGCCAGGCAGGCGCCACGGACACAGTGTACCAGTTTCCTCTTTGGTTCTTAGGGCAAGCGCATGCGCGGAGACCTGAGGAATCAGCCAAAGGTTTCCATTCTGGTGCAACAAGACCAAGACCACCAGGACGGAGGTCATCGCCGAGCCCACCGCGGCGTCACCACCAGAGGCTTTTGCAGGCGAAGACCACTTTTTTAGGATACTATGTACTAGTTGTCTCCCTTCAAATTTGGTCGTTGTGGGATCCCTTCCCGCCTACATTTGGGAAGAGGACCAAGGCCCCTAGAAATAGAGCAGCACCACCACTGTAGTAGGCACGGATCATTCAGATCCTCACACCCACCAGCTCATCGAGCATAACAACACTCCCCTTCCTGAGGGTGTTCCCCCACTGTACAAGTTCATCCTCAGCCCCACGAGGCCAATCCACGGTAAAGCAGGAGTAGGGTTTTACACCACAATGTGGCCCGAACCTGGGAAACTGCTGTGTCTTTTTTCCATTCGGTTCATCGAGCTAGGCGGTGAGATTAGCGAGCAGGCAGACTAGGGAGGACGAGTTCTTCACATGCACCCCAGAGTTCGGACCTCTCAAGGGTCTGCGGAGCCCGAAATCCATCATAGGTAAATGATAAAAACAGAATTTTTTATGTGGAATGCTTCCTAACATGTTCGTCACATATTATTTTCTTTCGTAGCATGCACATTTGGACCTTTAGATGGTTCAAAGCAATAGTCTATATTTGACATGAAGACTTCAATACTCAAGCATATTAACAAGTGTCGGGAAACCACGGCCACCTATGGGGCCATGTGTCGCGGGAAACCACGGCCGCCTATGGGACCAAGAGGCCCCTTGCTGGTTCGGCAGGGGGACGTCGCATTGCACAAAGAGTAGACGAGTGTGGGCCAGCATGGCAGAGATCACACAGGCAATTTACCCAGGTTTGGGCCACCGTGAGGCATAAAACCCTACTCCTGTTTTGGTGGATTGATGGTGGAAAGGTGGTGGTGGAGCATAGTACACTTGCCCGGCAGGGGCTGCCTCAAGGCAGCAGCGACTACGCACGTATCGGGGTGTGAGTTATCCAACCTTCTAACCCTTTCTATGGTTTCCATGGGCCTCCTTTTATAGGTCAAGGGGTTACCACAATGGCAAAGTAGTCATTACGCACTGATAAGATAGCAAACAGTGCTGTCATACCAAACTTTGCGGGCTAACATGGTGTATTAAATGCACCACTCAACGTCACATCATTGGTTGCCCAGCAAGGCTTCCCGGGCTATCTTTCCAGCTCCATGCCCGCCCGCTTGACACGTCGCAGGACGGGTGTCATCTGTGGGTTTTTCCTGTAGGGAGAGGCCGCCATGTGGTGAATGGCTGCCACTTAGTCACTTTGCGGCTTGACACCACACTGATTGATGACGTGGGTCATGGTGGAGTGGTTGGTGAGGTGGTCTCGTCTCCGTGAGTCCCGGTAGGGCCTGCCGGGGTGCCTTGGTTGTCTGCTTCTGAGTGTGCCCTTGCCCCTTGCCGGGTTCGCCTGCCCGGCAAGGGAGGCCTTTCCTCCAATGTTGTCTTGCTTCTCTGGCTTGATCTTGGTCTCTGTGATCTGTACGTTGATCCTTCAAATCTCTTCGTCCCTTGTACTCTGACTTGGGATGCTGCTTCAATCTTGATCTTGTGCTCGCATGCACCGGGCAATGCACCGAGGTTTGTTGCACCAACAGAAGCCCCTGGGCCTGCCCCGAACGCGCTGCCGAGCATCGTCGGGGTAGGGCCTAATAAGTGCGTAGGCGAGGTTTCTGAAGAGGCTGGTCTCTTGAGGCCTTCTTTGCTTCTTCATTAGTCTTTATTCCGGGCCAGTTTTCGGTTTCTCCGCACGTTGTGTAAAGCCAATAGTTGTGGGGCCGCTCCAGTAATGGCCCGTGAATGACTTTAATGGATGGGGTAGAAACTGCCAATTCACTCTTCCCACCACGCCCTTATCCCTTGGCCACGTATGCCGCATGCATCGTGCTGGGTAGGTAACGGAGGCAGATGGCTCGGGAGAGCATCAAGGTGAGGGCCCGGTCGTCTTGAATTGGCGGAGGAGGACGGTGGCCGCCCGTTGAAGGAGTGGCTCCCCTCCCCGGCACGCCTATAAAAGGGAGGGGCAGAGTCACTCATCCTCGCATTCATCCTCATCTGTCTCCTGCTTCTGCTGGTTATGCTGAGAAAAAGAGCTTGGGGCCGTGCCCTGGGCTCCATCTTGAAGTCTTCCCTGGATCTGAAAGGAGGACTCGGGCAGCACGGCGACAACACCGGGAGTGGCAATCCCGGCGTGCTTGCCGCCGGGCCTCCCGTGGCCTTGACTTTAGTGGGAGGGGACGCGAATGACACCATGTCGAGGCTAGAAGTGGGCATGGCGTGTGGTAGTCGATCGCTCCCCATTCTTCTTCTGATAGCGGCGCTGGGGAGGGGTCATGGAAGGAAGTCGCCATTGGCAAAGGCGACCCCGACTCCTCCTGGGCGTCGTTCTTTCACCATGCAGGAGGGATCTTTGCTCCTATTCATGTCTTCTAGGCGCATGGTGGCTTCCGATATCAGGGCCGCTGGGGACGACCATGCTCTTTGTGGGGAGTCCCTCGGAGAGCATGGTGTCTGGTACGGCTGCCGCGACGGGATCGTCGAACAGTAGCGTTACATGAGGTAGCAGCAACCCATGACGCACCAAGAACGGGGGCGACCGTTCTGACGGCTCGCGTTTGTTGGTGACTCCGCTACCCCTTTCTAGGCTCCCTTCAGCGCCACCGTCCCTCCCGCCCTCCGGTTCCTCCCTCCCAACTAGAGGATGGTGTCATCTTGATACTGGGGAGGCGCTGAATCCAAGCCGAGTCCGCCTCTTGCTTCTTTAGTCCGTCCATGTAATATCCTGAGGGAGATGGACAAGGGCAAAGGCATAATGGGGCACTTATCTTTTTTAAATCTTAAACTTGTCGGCACTTGCCAAATTTTTAATTTAAATAATGTAATCTCCCGAGTCCATGTTTGTGTTCTTTAATGCTTGTGCTTGCATCAGCATATTAATGAAAAAGACGAACCTTGCCGGGAACCCGTGCATGTGTATGTTCATGCAGAGGTGAAATGCCTCTTTAATAAAAATAAATGAGTTTTCCCCGGCAGGATATCCTTCGCTACCCTTTTTGGTCTGCCGAAGAGTTGCGTCTATCGGGCAACATAAAATGGGACCAGCCCCCCCCCCCCCCCGCCAACTTCTTTTGAACAAAGGCCACTGCGACCATCCTGACTGAAGCAACGTTCGAGTCAGGAATGGGAGCACCTAAGTCTCAAAAGAGTGGTGAGGCTTTCTTATGCGCAAGTTATAGCTTACAGAACACTAACGGACAGGAGGAAGAACTTATATGTTTGGCTTGCCGAGGACCGCAGTGCCAAGAAATCTTCTCAACTCCTTGTCAAAGCCAAGTCCACGGCAGGAACCTACAGCTTCATGCATATGAGAATGAATGCAGGATGCGACCCTATCTATATGCATATGCAAATGCTCATGAAATGCTTATGCAGTGATCTTGGAATGCTCATGCATGCATACAATCTTGGTCGGGGGCCCCCACAGCGCTTCTTTATTTGCTCTTGCACAGGGTCATCACCCTGGCATTGTACAAGGGGTTACATGCAGCTGAGGCAAGGCCTGTACAAAAGGGTGGCTGCCAGGCAGGGCCCAACAGTCGCGCCTTACGGGTAGAACTTGCGGAGATGCTCAATATTCCATGAGTTTTCCAACTGAGTGCCATCTTCGGTCTCCAGACGGACGACGCTAGGTCTGGTGACTCGTACTACCCAGTAAGGGCCTTCCCACTTTGGTGACAATTTGCTTGTAACCTTGGCGGACTGAACATGCCTAAGGACAAGGTCACCTTCCTAAAAACACCGGGCGTGAACCCTGCGGCTATAATAGCGATGCAGGGCTTGCTGATAGCATGCAACACACGTAGCAGCCCGGAAACTGTTCTCCTCGAGTAGCACAGCATCGTCACGCCGGTGCTTATCTTGCGCTACTTCATCGTAGGCAAGCACTTGAGGCGACCCGTAAATGAGTTTCATGCGGATAACTGCTTCAGCCGCATAGACCAGGGAGAAGGGAGCCTGTCCGGTAGCTTGGTTTGGTGTCGTTCTGAGGGACCATAGAACTACCGGCAGCTCCTCGATCCACTGCCTGTCGTGCTTCTGCAGTGTATCAAAGGTTCTCTTCTTGAGTCCACGCAGCACTTCAACGTTCACCCTCTTAGCTTGTCCATTGCTCTGGCTTGTGCCATAGAGGCAAATGAGATCTTGCATCCGAGGGCATGAACATATTGCATGAAGGCGCGGCTCGTGAACTGAGTGTTGTTGTCGGTAATGATCCTTGCCGGAACTCCAAAACGACACACTAGATCTTTCAAGAACTTGATAGCTGACTGAGTTGTCACCTTTCTCACGGCAGTCACTTCCGTCCACTTTGTAAACTTGTCGATAGCAACGAACAAGAATTCAAAGCCCCTGATTGCTCGGAGAAGGGACCGAGGATATCGAGCCCCCAGACCAAAAATGGCCATGATAGAGGGATTGTTTGAAGAGCCTGGGCAGGCAGGTGCGTTTTCTTGGAATGGAACTGGTAGGCTTCACATATCGTGACTAGCTCGACCACATCTTGGAGGGCTGTGGGCCAATAGAATCCTTGCTGGAATGCTTTCCCAACTAATGCCCTTGATCCAATGTGGGAGCCGCACATTCCTTTGTGTATATCAACCAGCAATTCCTTTCCTTCTTCCCGTCAGACACACTTCAATTTCACACTGTTGGGCCTCCTTTTGTATAGAGTGCCATCGACAAACTGATACATACTGGCCCTCCGGGCTACTCATTTACCGTCATCTTGGTCGCCGGGAAGCTCTTCGATTTGGAGAAAGTGGACAATGTGCCTAGCCCAAGTTGGAGCCTGGGGCTCGGCAACGAGGACTAACTGCACCTCCTTTGCTACAGGAGCACAAGCCTCGTTCACGGGGTCCATGGGCCTTGCTGGAGGGGGTGGTCTGGCAGGCTGTGAGGAGTTGTTTCCGGCAGGGTCTCTGCCAGGAGCGGACGGCTCTACCAGGAGAGGCTTACCGGAGTCCAACTTTCTCCTCTTCCAGGCCATTTTTGTCGGGGATACGGAGGGCTGAGTGAGATGGAGAACAAAACTCCCTGGTCCCATAGGAAGCTTCTGCGCAGCACACTTTAACAGGTGATCAGCTATGTTGTTCTCCGCACGGGGTACATGCTCTGTTTGCAATCCGTCAAAGCACACCTCCAATCTCCTCACTTCCTCGACGCATGCCTCCATCAATGGACTTTGGCAATCCTTGTTTACTTGTCTCACCACAAGCTGTGAATCTCCTCGAATGATCAGCTTCTTAATTCCCAATTCAGCTACAATCCTGAGCCCAGCAAGGCGCTCTTCATACTCAGATGTATTGTTGGTTGCTTCTTCCCGGGCAAAACGCATTTGGACGACGTACTTCAAGTGCTCCCCGGAGGGGGCAACAAGAAGAACGCCAGCTCCTGCACCTTGTAGGGAAAACGCACCATCAAAATACATAACCCATTCTTGGGGCAATTCCTTGCCGGGGATAACTGTCTTTGTCACTTCCTCATCAAGGGTTGGAGTCCATTCTGCAATAAACTCTGCCAATGCCCTACTCTGAATAGTTGATGTGCTCTCAAACTTCAAACCAAAACTGGATAACTCCAAAGCCCATTCCACTATTCTGCCGGTAGCCTCAGGGTTTCAGAGTATCCTTTGCAACGGGAAACGAGTGACAACCATCATCTCATGGGCTTGGAAGTAGTGGCGCAGTTTCCTTGAGGCCATGATGAGACCAAAGATCAATTTTTGCATGTAGCCCCCTGTAACAGGGAGCTGATGAAGTACACTGGGCGCTATACCACTTTCTTCCTTGCCGCATCCTTGTGGTTGCTCTCGTTGCCGTGCTCATTACTGTCTTGATCCTTCTCTAACTCTGCCGGTCCCTGCTCACTCTCTACCTCATTCACTTCTCGCTACGCTACCAAGGCTGCACTAACCACCTGGTTGGCTGCCGCTAAGTACAACAGCAACGGCTCCTGGGGCTTGGGAGCAACCAAGGTAAGTACGGAGAACAAGTAGGCCTTCAATTCTTGCAAAGCTACATCTGCTTCCGGGGTCCACTTCATAGGCCCTGCCTTCTTCAAAAATTTGAAGAATGGCAAGGAGCGCTTGGCAGACTTGGAGATGAATCTGCTTAGCGCAGCAATGCATCCCGTCAGACGCCTCACATCATTAACTGTTCTTGGCACTTGGATCTGCTCGATAGCTTTGATCTTGTCGGGGTTTGCTTCGATCCCGCGATGGGATACGAAGAACCCAAGCAGCTTGCCAGAGGGAACACCAAATACACACTTCTCTGGGTTGAGCTTCAAATTGATCTTGCATAGATTAGCATATGTCTCCTCCAAATCCCGAATAAGGGTGGCTCTATCCTTGGTCTTGACCACAATGTCATGCATATAAGCTTCTATGTTTCTGTGTAGCTGCATCTCTAAACCAATCTGGACTGCCCTTGCAAAGATGGACCTGGCAATCTTTAATTTGAATGGCATGCGGACAAAATAGTACGTACCACAGGGAGTAATGAACGACGTCTTATCTTCATCTTCCTTGGATATGAAGATTTTGTGATACCTAGAATATGCATCCCGAAAGGAGAGCAAATCACAACCTGAAGTGGAGTCAACAATCTGATCAATACGCGGCAAGGGGTACGGATACTTCGGGCAAGCTTTGTTGAGATCTGTGAAATCTATGTAAAGCCTCCACTTCCCGTTAGCCTTCCGGACTACCACTGGATTTGCCAACCATGTGGGATGCGGCACTCCTCTGACCAAACCAGCTGCCTCAAGTTTCTTGATCTCTTCCGCAATGAACTGCTGCCTCTCCAAGGCCTACTTCCGGACTTTCTGTTTGACAGGTCGGGCGTATGGGCAGACAGCAAGGTGGTGCTCGATTTCCTCCCTGGGAACACCGGGGATATCAGATGGTTGCCAAGAAAACACATCGATATTCGCCTGCGGGAAGGCAACGAGCGTGCTTTCCTATTTGCCATCGAGGGTGGCGCTGATAGTGAAAGTACCATCAGCGCCAGCCAACCCTGCCGGGACCTTCTTCACTTGGGGTGCAACAACCTTGGACCTCTTATTGTGGGAACACTTCGGCACGTCTTCAACGGGTGTCGTGCACTCGGTGGGGGCACGCTTCCCGGACTCTTTGCCAGAGTCCGTACAATCTCTCTTTTTTCCTTTCCTTTCCTTTGTGGAACCGCTGCTGCCGCTGCTCTGCCGCGACTGCATCCCGGTACATCTTGTCCACCCAATTATTGCATCCTTCTCATCTGATGGGATGGTGATGACTCCCAGTGGCCCGGACATCTTCAAGGTGTTGTAGGCATAGTGGAATGCCGCCATGAATTTAGCTAGGGCCGGGTGCCCAAGAATCCCGTTGTACGGCAGGCGGAGATCGACCACATCAAACACAATCTTCTCAGTGCGGTAGTTCAGTTCTCCCCCAAACATTACCGGCAACGTGATCTTTCCCTTAGGATGGCTCCTGCCGGCATTAACTCCTTGAAACGTGCTGGTAACCTCTAGCTCTTCCTCTGCTATCTGAAGCTTGCTGATAACTGCTGGGGAAATCAGATTCAACCCGGGCCACGGCCCACCAGCATCTTTGTGACCTTGAGGTTGCGAATCGTTGGGGAGACCAACAATGGCAGACACCCTACCGCAGTGGTACGGCTAGGGTGATCCTCCTCGTCAAAGATGATGGGCGTGCGGGACCACTTGAGCGGCTTCCGGGCCTCTGGCGCTGGTTCCACGGCATTGACTTCTCGCGCCCATCGCTTGAGTTGGCGGTGAGAGGTGTCGAAGATGAACCCCGTCAATGCCGCAGGCGTCAGTGGCCTTCTGAAACCCTTGCTCACTGGTTTCCTATTCATTCCCTCCATCACTCTGCTCATCACAAACTTCCTTCTCTCGACCTTTGGCGGGCTTTCCTTGGTTCCGAAGGGGTTTGCCGGGGCGATTTACTTTACCGCCTCGACCCTTATCGCTAGCAACATTCTGCCTCTTTTCCTTGTCACGCTTCTCATACTCTGCTCTTTGTCTCTTGACAAGATGCTCAACCTGATAATACTCTTGAAGGTCGTGGCCCTTGGCCCGATGAATCTTCCAGTACGGCCCATCACCTTTCCCGGCTTTCTCAGCAATGGGGGCTTCCCGGCAGTCAGTGCACACGGCAGCTTCCTTGCTGGGGGCCTCAGCTTTGGCCTTCTTGTCGGTACTAGGCGTGCCCGATCCTTCAAGAGTCATCACTGCCTTATCCCTCCGCTTCTTACTACGTTTCTTGCTCTTCTTCTGACTAGTTGATTCATCATCATCCTCTGAATCAGCATTGGTGCAATCTTCCTCTCCAGGCAACTTCCTTCCCTCCTCCATCTGAGACACTTATCCACTAATGTGTAGAGCTCCTTCACAGTCTTTGGCAATCGTACGTTCATCTTAGAACGGATCCGGTGGTTGCGCACATTGGACTGGAAGGCAGCTATTACGGCTGCTGGATGGATATTTGGGATGTTTTTATGAACTTTGCTGAATCTCTGTAAATACTTACGGAGGGTTTATCCTTCCTTCTGTTGGAGAAGCTGCAAGTCGCTGGGCCTGTCGGGTTCTTGATGACCGCCGTTGAAGGTACCAATGAACTCATGGCATAGGTCAGCTCATGACCAAATGGAGTTCTAAGGTAGGTGCATCAGCCAAGACCTCACATTGGACTTGAGGGCCAAAGGGAAGTAGTTGGCGAACACCTTCTCATCTTTTCCCCCGGCAGCCTAAACACCGATGGTGTAGATGCTCAGGAACTCTGCCGGGTTCAGCCTCCCATCGTACTTCTCAGGTATCTCTGGCTTGAACGTACGAACAGACGGCCAACGGACTTGCCGTAGCTCAAGAGTAAAGGCATGGCAGCCAACCTCGAAAGGCAGGCACCCGGCAATACCGAGAACGGGCTCATCGACGTCAAGGCCATCGCACCCGTCGGTCCGCCTGAGGTCGTCGCGGCGTTGCTCGACGATGACGCGCATGTCTCCTCTCTGCCTATCCTCCGGGGCTCATTGTTGGCCTGGACGTGCTCGAGGGTCAGAAGAGGCCATCGAGACATCGTCGGGATCTTGATTCTGTTGTGCTCGCGCTGGCTGCCGCGGTGGGGACTGCACCGTGGGGATGGCCCCTTTCGTAAAGTGAGCAGCATGAGCCGTTGCTGTCACTTGGGGAGTCTGTGGCGGGCCAACTTGCCGTGAGCCCCCAGCCAACCGAGCAGACTCTGGATGGTGGCACGCCATTCTTCCATTTTCTCGGCCGCTGGCGGAAACCTCAGCAGCAGTTGAGCCCGCGCCATGGCCTCCGAAGCTGTACTTGGCATGGGTGATGACGAAGTCGATCGCACTGTCACCCGGCTCCTAATGGTGCCAGCGTCGGTAGCACTGCGCCCCCGCTGGGGGCGACCACTTGGATGTGGTGTGGCGAAGGCGCTCGAGGGACAGCGGCTCCGTCGGGCGCAGTGGCTTGGTCGACCCATTTCGGGGGAGGCACACTCGCTGCGACCGCACCGGTGGGGGGAGCGGCCGGAGGGTGGCGATTCACCTCGTTCCACGCGCCGTTGCTGCGCATGTGCCCGTCAGTGAGGAAAAGGGGTAACCGTCACCACTTCCTCCGCTCCCGCGTTGGCCGCGGGGAAGTGGTGACGGTGCCGCCTTCTCCGACCACATCCCCAGCAGCGTCCGTATCCTCGCGTGTCTCCGCGCCCCCCGCGGCGTTAGAGGCCGCGGGCGGCGGAGCCTTCGAGGTCGATGGGTGATCCGAAGGACCGGGTTTCTTCTTGGATGCCATGGTTGATGGCGCCGTCAAAGATGAAGATGGTGATGAAGATGACGCACTGCACACGCCTTCAGGTTCGTGCAAGCGAGCCCCCTACCTGGCGCACCAAAGATGTTGCGGGAAACCACGGCCACCTATGGGACCAAGGGGCCCCTTTCTGGTTCGGCAGGGGGACGTCGTATTGCACAAAGAGCAGATGAGCGTGGGGCAGCACAACAGAGATCACACAGGTAATTTTACCCAAGTTCGGGCTGCCATGAGGCATAAAACCCTACTCCTGCTTTGGTGGATTGATGGTGTAAAGGTGGTGGTGGAGCATAGTACACTTGCCCGTCAGGGGTTGCCTCAATGCAGCAGTGATTACATGCGTATGGGGGTGTGAGTTATCCAACCTTCTAACCCTTTCTACGGTTTCCATGGGCCTCCTTTTATAGGTTAAGGGGTTACCACAATGGCAAACTAGTAATTACACACTGATAAGATAGCAAACAGTGCTATCATACCTAACTCTGCGGGCTGACAGGGTGCATAAAATGCACCGCTCAACGTCGCATCGTTGGTTTCCCGGCAAGGCTTGCCGGGCTATCTTGCCAGCTCCATGCCCACCCGCTTGACACGTCGCAGGACGGGTGTCATCTGTGGGTTTTTCCTGTAGGGAGAGGCTGCCATGTGGTGAATGGCTGCCACTTAGTCACTCTGCGGCTTGACACCGCACTGATAGACAACGTGGGTCGTGGTGGAGTGGTTGGTGAGGTGGTCTCGTCTCCGTGAGTCCTGGCAGGCCCTGCCGGGGCACCTTGGTTGTCTGCTTCTGAGTGTGGCCTCGCCCCTTGCCGGGCTCGCCTGCCAGGAAGGGAGGCCTTACCTCTGATGTTGTGTTGCTTCTCTGGCTTGATCTTGGTCTCTCTAATCTGTACATTGGTCCTTCAAATCTCTTAGTCCCTTGTACTCTGACTTGGGTTGGTGCTTCAGTCTTGATCCCGTGCCTGTGCATAGTCTGGGCAACAGACCCAGGGTTTGTTGCACCGACACCATGGGCCCCTTTTGGTTCGGTGGGGGGATGGGCACATTGCACAAAGAGCAGAGGAGCGTAACACAACACGGAAGATATCACATGGGTAGTTTTACCCAGGTTCAGGCCGCCGCGAGGCGTAAAGCCCTACTCCTTCTTTGGTGGATTGATGGTGGAACATGGTATGAAACGCGGCGCCCTTGCCCGGCACGGTTGCCTCGGGGCGAGAGTGGCTACAGGCGTATGAATGTGTGAGGGTTCGAATCCTTTCTACGGTTGCCATGGGCCTCCTTTTATAGATGAAGGGTTCACCAAAGTGGCAAATTAGTCTTCGCATACTGATTAGATAGCAAACAGTGCTATCATACCTAACTCTGCAAGCTGACAGGCACATTAAATGCGCCGCTTAGTGTCACATCACAGCATGCCCAGCAGGCGCTGCCGGGCTGTTTTGCCAGCTTTGCGCCTGCTTGCTTGACATGTCTCAAGGGTGTCGTTTGGAGGTATTTTCTAAAGGAAGTGGCTGCCATGTGGCAGGAAGCAGCCACTTAGTCACTTAGGAGCTTGACACCGCACTGATCGACGATGTGCATTGCTATGAGGTGGTGTGGGGGAGTGGTTCACCTCCGTGAGCCCCGGCAGGCCTGCCGGGGCGATCTTGGAGGCTTGCTTCCGGGGTAACCTCAAGCTTGCCAGGCTCGTCTGCCCTACAAGGGAGGTTTTTTCCCTATAGTGATATCTTGTCTCTTTGGCTAGTCTTGGTCTTCTTGATCTGCATTTTGATCCTTCAAGGAGCTGATTCCTTCGTGCTTTGATCTGACCTTGGTGATGTAATCTCGTCATTGGGCCTGTGCACAGTCTAGGAAACGGACCCAGGGTCTGTTGCACCGACAGGAGCCCCCGGGCCTTGCCCGAACGCGCTACCGGGTGTCGTCGGGGTAGGCCCTAACCAGTGCACAGGTAGGGGCGTAGAGGTGGCTGGCCCCTTGAGATCTTCTTTGCTTCTTTACTAACTTGATCCTGGGCCGGTCTCCGGTTCTTCCATGCGTCACATAAAGCCAATCGCGGTGGGGCCACTCATGTAATGGCCCGTGAATGAATTTAACGCACGGGCGAGTAACTGCCAATTCACTCTTCCCACCATGCCCTTATCCTTAGCCACGTATGCTGCATGCATCAATTGGGGTAGGTAACGGAGGCGCGTGGTGTGGGAGAGCGTCAAGGCACGGCCCGGTCTTCTTAGATTGGGGAAGGAGGGTAGAGGTTACCCGTCGAGGGATCGGCTCTCTTCGCCGACCCGCCTATAAAAGGAGGGGCGGGGCAGGAGCGGAGGCATTCATCCTCACATCCCTTCTCCTCCATCCTCTGCTTCCTGATGGTCATGCTGAAAGGGAGAGCCTGAGGCCAAGCCCCGGGCCATAGCTTGGGTTTGTCCATGTCGAATGCTCATGCTGATGCTTGGGGAGTGAGTGTGGTGTAGGTCTGGAGGAGGTGTGGTGGGCGAGCCATCCGTGGTGCAGGAGATATCAAGCTTTCCCATTGTGGTGGAATGCTCGTCTCCTCTGCCTTGGTCGGCCGTGTAGGAAGTGTCGGACCTAGCCGCGAGCCATTGCGACCCATCGGCCTGGTGACCAGGTTCTTGGAGTCTCTGACGCCCGTCCAGAATGCAGGCCTTGGGTTGTTGGTAATCCTGGCACTTCCCCTTCCACCGGAACCGGGGCCGATGGAGAACAAAGGGGCACCTTCCCACCCACCAAGATGGGGAGTGGCGCACCCCGAGTCCCCTAGCCGTCGGCCTCTTCTCCGGGGTGTCGGGTCGGGGGCCCGGCGTCTTCCTGGAGCGATGGTGATGGAGAGAAAACGAGGGAAGACAAAGAAGGCGGGTGGCAGGGCATCAGGTCGGAGTATGATGGCACCGACGCCTTCTTCTCCTTCTGGTGACCTGCCGCCTCGTCTTTCTGCTCTTCCCCTCCCTCCCCAGCACCATCATCATCGGTCTCTTCGGGTGTTAGCCGGGGAGGGATGTTCCCTTGGTGCCTTCGTCCCCCTCCAGCAGTCTTTCAGCTGACCTTTGGTGGATGACTCCACCCACGCTCGAGCTGGGGCTTCTTGCTGGTCCTGGAGGTGGTGACCAGGGCACCGCCGACCTGCTCCATGTGCCCCTCCTTCGCAGCCTCGCCACTCCCAAACTTGTCAGGCTGCGCCCGGCAGGCCATGACGGTGCCGAGGTGAGCTCCTGCTTGGGGGCTCATTTCTCCGTCTCCTCTTTCCACCGCAATACCCGGCGAAGGGAAAATGAAAAGAGGAGATAACGGGGCACTTATCTTTTTTTCAATCTTAAATCTTTCGGCACTTGCCAAATTTTAGTTCAAATTATGTAATATCTTGAATCCATGTTTGCGTGTTGTAAGGTTAGTACTTGTTTGATCAACATATTAATGAAAAAGATAAACCGGTCCGGGGACTCGTGCATGCAATATGTCCATGCAGAGGTGGAATGCCTCTATACTTTTAAGTAAACAAGTTTTACCCGACAGGCTACCCTGCCGGTACCCTCAGTTTTACTGCCATGGAGTTAGGCCTACCGGGCACAAATCATAAACAGGGACCAGCCCCCCGCAAATCTTTTTTATCAAAGGCCACTGCGACCATCCTGACCGAAGCAACATTCGAGTCAAGGAATGGGAGCACCTAAGTTTCAAAAATCGGCAAGGTTTTCTTACGCACAAGTCCTCACTTACAGAACACGTATGGATAAGAGAGATAACTTATCTGTTTGGCATGCCGGAGATCACAATGCGGGCTTATCTTTACATCTCCTCCTAGGGACCAAATCCTCGGCAGGACCCTGCATTTTATAAGCAAACAAATTATCAAGACAAGAAATATCTAGCATATGCAAAGGAGAGGAATAAAACAATGCAAATCCCAACATAACGAGAGGTAATTTAGTAACATGAAAATTTCTACAACCATATTTCCTTTGTCATAATAATTACATGTAGGATCATACTCAAATTCAACAATATAGCAATCATATAAAATTTTCCTTTCATGATCCACATGCATAAACTTCTTATAATCTTCCAATATAGCGGGATTAACATCAACAAAAGTCATGACCTCTCCAAACCCACTTTTGTCAAAATTTTCATGAGAATGAACACTCTCCGAGTATGTGGGATTCTTATTTCCTAATGTTGACACTCTTCCGAACCCACTTTCTATATTATTGCAAACATTATTATCAATAGCATATTCATCATGAGGCATAAACAAATTTTCAAGATCATAAGAAACGCTACGCGACCGCTTCATCAAGCGCTACGGGGTGTCGGCGCACCACGCGGTCGCGGCGCTGCTGGGCGGCTCTCAAGCACCGCCTTCAGATCGCCATGTCAAGCCTTTCTTCCTTGAGATTGGGGCAGCCTCCAACCGCTCAGGGGCTCCGCCGGGTTGGGCCGCACCGGAGGCCGACCTCACCTTCGGTTCAGAAGACCACCCCGGCTCCACCATCGGCTCTGGCATACTCCCAATGCTCTGCATGCCTACCATGTGAAACGTGGCCGTAACCAAGACCCTCATCGACGGCGGTGTCGGCCTCAGTTTGCTCTCCGTAGAAGCCTTCAGCCTCCTCCACGTGCCGCCCGAGAGGCTCAACCTCAGCAAGCCTTTTTCGGGAGTGGGCGGTGGAGCTACCTACTCTCTGGGGCAGATCTGCCTCCCCATCACCTTCAGCACGCGCGACAACTACCGCACTGAGTTGGTGGACTTCGACGTCGCTGCATCGGTCTCCCGTACAATGCCATACTTGGGTACCCGGCTCTTGCTCAGTTCATGGCGGCGACTCACCCGGCCTACAACCTCATGAAGATGCCAGGGAGCAAGGGCGTCCTCACCATCATCAAGGGGGACACTAAGGAAGCAGTGAAGGCGCTCAGGCTCGCCTTCAAGACCGCGGCAGCAGCACAGCCAGCCAGCGCCAGTATGCCCGAGGCCAAGGAGACTGCGCCCACCAAGAAGTAGCAGTTGTTCACCCAAGACAAGGGGAGACCAAGAAGGTGTCGGTTGACGAGGACGGGTCTTCAGGAGCCACCTTTACCATGGGAACCAGCCTTGACCCGGGACAAGAAGAAGCTTTGGTGAGGTTTTTGCGCGCCAACAAGGAGATATTCGCGTGGGAGCCCAATCAGCTGGTAGGGGTCCCGATAGAGGTGATCCAGCATCATCTAAGGGTATGCTCCCAACATGCGCCCTGTGAAGCAGCGGGCAAGACGGCAGTCCACAGAGAAGCAGGCCTTGATCATCCAAGAGACGCGTAAGCTCGAGGCAGCATGTACCATCCGAGAGGTTCGATACCCCGAATGGCCGGCGAACCCTGTCGTGGTACCGAAGAAAGGTGGGAAGTAACGGATGTGCATCGACTTCACCAACCTTAACAAAGCTTGCCCCCAAGAACCGTTCCCCCTTCCGCACATCGATCAAATCGTCGACTCCACCGCCGAGTGCGACTTGTTATGTTTCCTGGATGCGTTCTCTGGACACCATCAAATCAAGATGGCGGTGGAGGATGTGGAGAAGATGGCCTTCCTGACACCTTGTGAGGTGTACTGCTACACCTGCATGCCCGTTGGCCTATGCAACACGGGCGCAACCTTTCAGCGGCTGATACACATCGCCTTGAGGCGGCAGCTCGACAGGAACACAGAGGCCTACGTTGATGATATAGTGGTCAAATCTCGCGAGGCAAAGACGTTGATTCAAGACTTGGAGGAGACCTTTGAGAGCTTGCGTCGGGTGAACTTTAGGCTTAATCCGGAGAAGTGTGTGTTTGGCATCCCCTCCGGTAAGCTACTATGGTTCCTTGTATCCCACAGAGGGATCGAGGCGAACCCGGAAAAGATCAAGGCCATCGAAGACATGAGCCCACCACAGACCCTCAAGGAGATGCAAAAGCTGGCAGGACGGGTGACCGCGTTAGGGCGTTTCATCTCCAAGCTTGGCGAGCGCGCCTTGCCCTTCTTTAAGCTCATGAAGAAGAAGGGCCCCTTCGAGTGGACCCCGGAGGCCGACCGGGCCTTCCAAGACCTTAAGAAATACCTCACCAGCCCCCCGGTGATGGTGGCACCACGGCCTCTCGAGCCTCTGGTACTTTACCTTGCTGCCACCCCGTACTCCGCCAGCGCGGCGCTGGTGGCGGTTCGGGAGGAGAACCAAGACAAGGGTGCACCGCGCCAAGCCGGAGCTGATGCAGTGCAGGGTCAGGAAGGCGCGGCAGAGCCGTCAGCGGCGGAAGACCAAGCTCAGCAGGGCAACATCACAGAAGCTCCCGAGGACGGTCAGATCTCAGGAAACCCTCCACCTCAGGATACGCCACAATCTCCGCAGGACCCGAGCCTTAACAGTGTACCAGCCCTCATCGAGCACCGGGGGTACTTCGTCAAGATCAGACCGGACGCGAGGGCACGCTACCCCATGCCGCAAAAGCTCCTTCTTGCACTCTTGGTGGCCTCACGCAAGCTGCGACATTACTTCCAAGGGCACCCCATGAAGGTCGTCTCATCTTACCCATTGGAGAGGGTACTCAGGAGCCCAAACTCGGCCGGAAGGGTCGCGGAATGGAACATCGAGCTGCAAGCATTCCAGCTGGAGTTCAACACCACCAGGGTCATCAAGGGAGCCGCACACGCCGATTTTGTGGCGGAATGGGCGGATGCCCCGGCTCTTGAGGAAGGATAAGACCGGTCCACCTCCCAGGAAGTGAGGCACCAGACGGCTGGGTCATGCATTTCGATGGCGCCTTTGCGCACCAGGGCACGGGGGCTAGAGCAGTGCTCATCTCGCGCACTCAGGACAAGCTCTACTACGCCGTGCAACTCTGCTTCCAGCACGGCGAGAAAGTCTCCAACAATATTGCAGAATACGAAGGCCTCATAGCTGGCCTGAAGGCTGCGGCGGCTCTAGGGGTGAAGCGCCTCACCGTCAAAGGCGACTCGCAGCTCCTCATCAACTTCTCCAACAAAGTGTATGAACCGAAGGACGAGCACATCGAGGCCTACCTTGCGGAGGTGCGCAAGATGGAAAAGCAGTTCTCGGGCCTAGAGCTGCAGCATGTGCCCTGGTGCACCAACAAGGAAGCCGACGACATCGCCAAGAGAGCATCCAAGCGGCAGCCGCAAGAGCCCGGCATCTTCGAAGAGCGGCTCTTCAAGCCATCGGCAACGCCACCTCTTTTAAGCATGACTCAGCCTCGGGAGGAACTCCCACAGCCCCCGGCAACGGGAGCCCCATCTTGCGGCCCAACCTCAGGAGCTCGGCTGCTCTTGGTGCTCGAGCCTCAGGAGAAGTGCTGGACCAAGGAATTCAAGGAGTACCTGATGCACGGGACGCTGCCGGAGAAGGAAGAAGACACGGAGCGCGTGGCTCGATAGGCCACGGCATACTGCATTCAAGATGGTGAGTTGTACAGGAAACGGCCGAACGACGTCACGCTGCGCTGCATCTCCAGCGATCAGGGAAGGGAGCTGCTGATAGACATACATGGCGAGGACTGTGGACATCACTCGTCATCAAGGACCCTTGTCGGTGTAGAAACCGGCAGATCTCGGGTAGGGGGTCCCGAAATGTGCATCTAGGTGGATGGTAACAGGAGACAAGGGACACGATGTTTTTACCCAGGTTCGGGCCCTCTCGATGGAGGTAAAACCCTACTCCTGCTTGATTAATATTGATGATATGGGTAGTACAAGAGTAGATCTACCACGAGATCAGAGAGGCTAAACCCTAGAAGCTAGCCTATGGTATGATAGTTGTTCGTCCTACTGACTAAAACCCTCCGGTTTATATAGACACCGGAGGGGGCTAAGGTTACATAGAGTCGGTTACAAATGGGAGGAGATCTACATATCCGTATCACCAAGCTTGCCTTCCACGCCAAGGAAAGTCCCATCCGGACACGGGATGAAGTCTTCAATCTTGTATCTTCATAGTCCAGGAGTCCGCCCAAAGGTTATAGTCCCGGCCATCCGGACACCCCTAATCCAGGACTCCTCAAGAGCCCTAAACCAGGCTTCAATGACGACTTAGTCCGGCCAGCAGATTGTCTTCGGCATTGCAAGGCGGGTTCCTCCTCGAATACTTCATAGAAGATTTTGAACACAAGGATAGTGTCCGGCTCGCAAAATAAGTTCCACATACCACCGAGAGAGAATAATATTTACACAAATCCAATTCGCTAACGTATTCGCAGCATGACATCACACCACGGCCAAGCCTTTATTCGAATCGCTTTTCTTGTCCCCACCTCGGGGCACTTAGCGAGGCGGTTTCCTTGGCACGCCTTGTCGAAGCAGAGATTGTGTCCCCTTATTCCGGATTCTCATCAATACGGGCGTGGTAACCCAACCGTGCTATTAATTACGGGCGCTTTGGGAGATAAGCGAGTTTTACCAGTGCTAGTGGGGGCACATAGTTTCGTCCGCCCATATAAGGGGATAAGGATCCACCTTTCTCATCTACGCCTTCTTCCTCCTTTGCTTATCCATTTTCGCAAGACTTTCGAGCTCCAAATACCAAGTCCGACATCCCACCTCAACCTTCTCCACCATGTCCGAGCAGGAGGCAAGTGGATGGCCTCCTCCACCACGGAGGGACACATCAAGAAGCTGAGGAAAGCCGGATACTTGTCCAATGACATCGCGACCGGCTCCCCGACAAGGGCAGCTCATCCCCCCCCCCATGCCCCATGAGAGGGTGGTGTTCCTCACCCATTTCCTCCACGGACTAGGTTTCCCACTTCACCCATTTGTCCCGGGACTCATGTTCTACTACGGCCTGGATTTCCACGATCTGGCCCCGAACTTCATCCTCAACATCTCGGTGTTCATCGTCGTGTGCGAGGCCTTCCTCTGCATCCAGCCCCACTTCGCCTTATGGCTGAAGACCTTCAATGTCAAGCCGAAGGTAGTGGGCGGCCGCCAAGCGGAGTGCGGAGGTGCCATGGTGGGCAAGATGCCCAACGTCCTATGGCTCGAGGGCTCCTTCGTAGAGACCATAAAGGGGTGGAAATCACGTGACCCTGAATGGGCAGCGGCCCCTGAATTCCGGTCTCGCGTCCCCACACGGCTCACCTCCTGGAAAGAGAAGGGCCTATCATGGAGTAATTCGGAAGAGCGGACCGGACTCCAAACCTGCGTCCAAAACCTGGTGGACAAAAAGGTTAAACTTGTCAACGTAGTCCAGGTCAAGCTCATCCGCCGGATCCTGCCGTGTCAACGACGGGCTTTTAACTTGTGGGAGTTCAACCCGGCCCAGCACCAAACTCTGACCAGGCTCTTTGACACAACGCACGAGGATGCCTGGAAGGTGCTATTCAAGGGCGCCGAGGTTCCCCCTCCCATCACCGAGGATTGCAGATTCCGCGTGAAGCGCCAAGCCAGCGTAGTAAGCTTATTTTACCCTTTACGGGATACTTGTTTTTCATAGTTTGACTCTATGCAGGATCTAAGCTCCCGTTCCTTTGACAGGAATGGCAGAAGAAGACCGGACAGATCGACCGTCCGCTCCTTTTGCTCAAGACCCAGCGGATGCCCGCTTGACGGATCTGGTTCCGCAGACCTTACGTGGTGCCGGAGAAGAAGGCCGAGAAGAGCCACGGAACTCGAAAGAGTTCCGGCGCCAAGTGGTGCTCGGATTCATCGTCCGATGACTCGAGGCGCACTCCTCCCACGAAGACGCAGGAGGAGGAAGAAGAGGCCTCTCCCCTCCGGCCGGGGAGGAACGAAGGAAGGCCGCCCCTAACCGGGGGCCGGATGGTCCAAGAAGGAACGACCCTTCCTCCGGGACTACTCCACCAACGCCGACGATGGCGAAGAGGAGGGCCATCCAGGCCAAGCCTCGCAAAATCGTAAGTATCCGGATACCGTAAAAACTCATGGCGTTCCTCTGTTGCACAGTATCTTCTGATGCCGAATATAATCATGCAGTCCGCCCAAGGCCGGGCTCGACGCTTCGTCGAGCGGCTCCCTGGGTTCTTCGGATGTGAATAGCACTTCACTTCCAGCTGCCTCCTCCCCTCGCCCAGCGGATGATGCCGAGGTGGATTCCCAAAAGGGTCCAAACCAGGAGGAGGTGGTCCTGGAGGCGCGGCAAGGCAACCTCCCGGACTCCAGGCGCAAAGGGGATAAGACCCCCAAGGGCTCCAAGTCCGGCCCTGGGCCGGACACCGCATCGGAACCTTCAATGGTTCCGGCATCCGGCAGGCGGCCCCCTAATAAGAAGGGCAAGCCTACGACACCGGTGACCTCCGTCCAACCGGGGGCACCGGATAATTTGCTGGAGGTGCTTAACGGTGCCTCCATCAACGAGGAGCACCGCACTGTTATGAGTGTGGTGATCCAGAAGGTTCAGTCCGCCAAGAGCGGGCTGACTGAAGCATGTGCCGCCTTTCTAACGAAGCTTTGAGGTATGTATTTAAGATATGTAAAAAGATTACCGCATAGACAGTAGCCCCTGATTCTCAGTTTGGTGTTCGGAAAGAAAAGCCGAACTAAGGATAAAAAAGATATACGCAGGAGTCTAACATAAGTATGTCAATATGGGAATGCAGGCTGCGCTGCTGACCTCTACCGCACTGAATGCGGAGGTCGATGCATTGAAGCAGAGCCTCGAGCGGTCCGAGAACGATCTCAGCCTTGCCAAGAAGCAGCTCGAGGACAAGGAAGGTAAGTAATACCTTATTTAAGTATATAAAAAAATGTGGTTGAAAAAAATGACAGGACCAACGTGAGTATTACAGGGGCCACAACCGAGGTGGCGACCCTGAAGGAACCGCTGTCCAAGGCCGAAGACAAGGCGGCCGTGGAGCACACCGAGCGAGAGAAGCAGGAGGCGCAGGTGGTGGAGGTGCTGCAAGAGCTCCGGGCTCTCGTGGAAAAACACGAGAGTTTGGAGCTTGACTCAAAGACTCGAGCGTCCGAGCTCGCCTCGGTCCTTGAGAGCGCCAAATCTGCCAAGGCCGAAGCCCAAAAAGCCCTCCAGGAAGTTGAAGCGATGAAGAAGATAGCGGCGGGTAAGGCTTTCTTTATGCAAAGCAAGCACGTGAAAGTGAATTACTTGTTACTTACCCGAGTCCGGAGCTCTCCAGGAGCATTCGCAGGTCTTCCCCGGAGTGTGTCCGATGCTGTCGCATTCTATCGAGCCGAAGAGGGGAGCTCGACGGAGAAGGTGTTCTGGTCTCAGTATGCTGAGGCCGGACACCCGATGCCCTTGAGCGACCAGCTGAAGCAGCTGGTCGAGCTCCATAATGTGGCCGAATAGGCCATGAAGGGTCTCCTAGTCCGGCTCTGGCCTGGGGAGGCCATGCCTGGGAGCTACTTCGGGCTGGTGAGGCGGCTGGTGGATGCCTGTCCATGGCTTGAAGTCGTCAAGCGCTCCGTATGCATCGAAGGTGCTCGTAGGGCCCTTGCCCGTGCTAAAGTGCACTAGGGCAAGATGGACGCTGAGAAGCTTGTGACAGACGGACCACCGCCGGGCAGGGAGCATCGCAAGCCCGAGATGTATTATGAGGGCGTCCTGAAGGGTGCCCGCCTTATAGCGGATGAATGCTCCAAAGATGTAATTTTTCAGTACACTCGCATTTGTGATCCTGTACGCTGAAAACTTGTTCATATGCGCTAAGCAACGCTTTTGAATTTAAAATATTACCTACTGTGTAGCCATATATTAAATTTGAGAGATGGCGAGTCGTCGGCTTCTGCCCCCATGCCGCGAGTGCTGGGGTGTTCGGGATAAACTTGAGCGCTCTTTTTCCCATTCTTGGGTCCTTCGAGGGAGGCGCTCAACACAACGAACAAGGCAATCGGACTATAATGCTTGAACACTCTCACTTAGCCATAGAATTCTATAATTTTAAATTTCGGCGAAGCCCCTAGTATTCGGAAGACCAAGTTCGGGGTGCTATCCACGCCTAGGCCGGACAAAGCCGACTCCTCGCTCGAAGCGGCATAAGTCTTTAGGGACTCGAAAACCTCTCGAACAGCGACCAGCTCACGCCTCTATCATGACGGGTCAGTTTTAGCTTTCTCCACCGAGGTGCTTAGCCCAGCTCAATCGGGGCACAATCACGGTGGTTCTCCCAAATAGCTACCTTAGCCGATATAACGGAACATAAGGTACCAAAACATGGGAGCCGGGCAAACCCAACTATTGACCCAAGACATGATTCGGAGACGATGCATATAATGCTATAAGTTCGGGGTGCCGCACTTGTGAAAGTGTTCGGACTTATCACATCGTATGTTGGGGTACTTAAGCCCCTGGTGTATTTGGCCGTACCAAAGTGTACGGGTGCAACATGTCATTAATGAACATATATAGATAAAAAAGGGGAATGCAATAATAGACAAAAGCTATGTATTGTTTATTCAAAAAGGCTGCGGTAAAAGCAGGACGATACAAATAGTGCGATAAGCAAGAGATGGGACTATTTGACATGTCCTCTCCAGGGGCAAGCTATGGGATGATATGTGAAACAAGTATATCGCTCGTTATAGAGACCACCGGACACTCGACGTAGCTTCACGCCTCCCCGGCTGTTGCATCGTGTGTTCGGTGATTGTACTGCCGGACAGGCCTTCCGTAGAGTGGAGTCCTGAAAGTAAGAAAAAGAATGACAAAATCGGAGCCCCTAGTGCGGTTGAGCCGCACTTTGGGCATGCCGTGGTCGTGCCCCTCGCCCTATGCCCATGGTATTTCCAGAGCGTAGTTATGTACGCATAGTACTGGTTTCGCAATTTCGCGAGGGCTGGGGTTGGGGCCGCATTGCTACGCGTGCTCGGAACATGCCAGGCGGTCTTGTTGTAGGTTACTCCGGGCGCGGTTGACAGTGTCCGGACGTTTAATAGCCGGATTCGAGAATTTCCTTGAGAGGCTGCTTTGTACTTCCGCCGCGAGGGCGCCGTATGCTCCTCCATTCGGAGAGAGCGCCCGGTGTTTCCATTGACCGTAATGACTCCTCGAGGGCTGGCATCTTGAGCTTGAGGTATGCGTGGTGCGGCACCACATTGAACTTTGCAAATGCGGTTCGTCCGAAAGCAAAGGCGTGATAGCCACCGCGAACGGGACTATGTCGAAGATTAACTCCTCGCTCGAAATTATCCGGGATCCGAAGACCACCTCAAGTGTAATCGAGCTCGTACACTTGGCCTCTACACCTGGTATGACGCCTTTAAAGGTCGATTTGTGGGTTTAATCCTTGAGGGATCTATGCCCATTTTTCACACCGTATCCCGATAAAGCAGGTTCAGTTGCTGCCGCCGTCCATAAGGACTCTAGCGAGGTGAAATCCACAATGATTGGGTCTAGAACCAATGCGGCGAATCCGCCATGGCGGATGCTAGTGGGGTGGTCCCTTCGATCAAAAGTGATCGGGCAGGAGGACCATGGGTTGAACTTTGGGGCGACTGGCTCCAACGCATATACGTCCATGAGTGCACGCTTCCGCTCCCTTTTGGGGATGTGGGTTGCGTATATCATGTTCACCGTCCGCACTTGTGGGGGGAAGCCCTTCTGTCCTCTATTGTTCGGCGGCCGGGGCTCCTCCTCGCCATTGCTATGCAGCCCCTTGTCTCTGTTTTCGGCACTTAACTTGCCTGCCTGCTTGAACACCCAACAATCCATGTTGGCATGATTGGCTGGTTTTTCGGGGGTGCCGTGTATCTGGCACGAGCGATCGAGTATTCGGTCCAAACTGGACGGGCCCGGAGTATTTCTTTTAAATGGCTTTTTCCGCTGACCGGGTTTAGAGCCTCTAAATCCGCATTAATCGACGTATCCTCCACATTGTCGCCAGCACGCGGTGCTTTTGCTTGTTGCGACGCCGACCTGCCATTGTTGTCCTTGGTATCCGAATTACCAGTGGCTCTTGGTCATATTATTACTACGAGCTAGCCAGCTGTCTTCTCCCGCGCAAAAGCGGGTCATGAGTGTTGTGAGGGCTGCCATGGATTTCGGCTTTTCCTGTCCTAGGTGCCGGGCAAGCCACTCGTCACGGATGTTATGTTTGAAGGCTGCAAGGGCCTCTGCGTCCGGACAATCGACTATTCGATTTTTATTGGTTAGGAACTGTGTCCAGAATTGTCTGGCCGACTCCTCTGGCTGCTGAATTATGTGGCTTAGGTCATCGGCGTCTGGTGGTCGCACATAGGTGCCCTAGAAATTGTGGAGGAATGCGGCTTCCAGGTCCTCCCAACAACCAATTGATTCTGCTGGCAAGCTGTTAATGCCGAGGTGGTCCTTTAAGCTTGAGTGGGAGGTATTTGATGGCGTGTAGATCATCACCGCGGGCCATGTGGATATGAAGGAGATAATCCTCGATCCATACCGCAGGATCTGTTGTGCCATCGTATGATTCGATGTTTACGGGTTTGAAACCCTCGGGATTTGATGATCTATTACTTCATCTCGTGAAGCATAGTGGGTGTCTTGGCGCCTGCATCGGGCTATATCACGACGTAGCTCAAACGAGCTTTGTCTACTTTGTTCGCCCGCCGGATTTACCATATCCGGCATGACGGTTATCACACGTGTCGTTACGCCCACGCGATCCATAGATCGATCTTGTTTGCCTTGCCTTGTCCTCCAATATATCTCGCAGGTCTGGCGCATTTCCCCGTGCCTTGGTATTCTTTGAGCGACGCCAGGGTGCGGCTTGAGTGGAGGACCGAGAGGCCTCTCTGTCGCGGCCACGAGGTGGCCGGGTCGGCCGTGATCATGCTACCGGTGATGTAGGTCTAGGTGCTTCCTCCTCTAATCAGGGTAGCAGCCTGCGTTTTGGGTAGCTCTTGGAGGGGCGTTTGAGTTCAGACTCTTCGCCGCAAGGACTTGATCCATCTGTCGGCTAGCAAGTCTTGGTCAGCTCTAAGCTGTTGCTGTTTTTTCTTGAGGCTGCTCGCCGTGGCCATAAGCCCGCGCTTTGAAACAGCTCTTGTTCGACGGGATCCTCGTGCACGACAAATTAAATTCGCCGTCGAGGCTTGCCTCGCCTTCGGAGGGAGGCATGTAATCATCGCCTCCTCTACCTCTGGTCTCGCCGCTCTCTCATGAGGGCTGGTTTCTCCATCCTCCTGCATTGTATCCTGCTGGAGGGGTTGTCTTCGCACCGTCCGGTGTTATTGTCTCCGTGCGGAATCACCGCTTTTGCTTTGGCGGGATTTAGAGCGGCGCCACGACGCCGACACTTAGGGTCGCTTCTTGAGGGGTCATCCTCCGTTGTTCCATCGCTGCTCCCTTCTTTTGGGTGTCCACCATGTATATGTCATACGACGAGGTGGCCTTCCAAAGGCCACTGTAGGTGCCGGTTCTTGGTCGCTCTCTGCATCGGGCGTCCATACACTGTCGATGTCATCGAGTCGAAGTCGAGCATGTCGGTTAAATCATCGACAGTGGCTACGAAGTGGGTGGTGGGTGGGCTTTGAATTTCTTCGTCGTCCGCATCCCAACCTTGCTGACCATAGTTCGGCCAGGGCTCTCCTGATAAAGAGAGAGACTTCAATGAAATCAGAATGTCGCTGAAGGGCGAGTGCCGAAAGATGTCTGCGGGCGGTGAACTCCATGATCGGGCGCCCAATCGGATTCGATTGGCAGGTCTTGTGAAGGTTCGGAGTCCGGAGGGGAGTCCGGCACCTTGGAGTCACAAGCTTCGCAAAGGACAAGGCTGGTGTTCGGCTCGATCGCCGTAGAGATTGCAGGCCCCGAGGCGGTGTCCAGCCACCCGTCCTCGATTGGTGCAGTCGGCTCCAAGCTGAGGGTCAGAGCGGACACAGGTGCGGCCTCTAGGGCACTGTTCGGCGGCAGAGCTAGATCATGCCCATCGTAACAGTGCGGCGCGCTCGGCTGTGGCTCGAACCCGTCGAAGATCAAGTCTCCGCGGACGTCAGCCGTGTAGTTCAAACTTCCAAATTTGACCTGATGGCCAGGGGCGTAGCTTTCGATCTGCTCCAGATGGCCAAGCGAATTGGCCCGCAGTGCAAAGCCGCCGAATACGAAGATCTGTCCGGGGAGAAAAGTCTCACCCTGGACCGCATCGTTGTTGATGATCGGAGGAGCCATCTGGTCAAAGATGACGGCTACGTAGGAACTCTCAATGAAAGCACCAATGTCGGTGTCAAAACCGGCGGATCTCGGGTAGGGGGTCCCGAATCTGCGTCTAGGCGGATGGTAACACGAGACAAGGGACACGATGTTTTTACCAGTGTTCGGGCCCTCTCGATGGAGGTAAAACCCTACTCCCGCTTGATTAATATTGATGATATGGGTAGTACAAGAGTAGATCTACCACGAGATCGAGAGGCTAAACCCTAGAAGCTAGCCTATGGTATGATAGTTGTTCGCCCCACGGGACTAAAACCCTCCGGTTTATATAGACACCGGAGGGGGTTAGGGTTACATAGAGTCAGTTACAAATGGGAGGAGATCTACATATCCGTATCGCCAAGCTTACCTTCCACGCTAAGGAAAGTCCCATCCGGACACGGGACGAAGTCTTCAATCTTGTATCTTCATAGTCGAGGAGTCCGGCCAAAGGTTATAGTCCGGCCATCCGGACACCCCCTAATCCAGGACTCCCTCAACCCTTGTCGGCAAAGTCTTCCGCAGCAGATTCTATTGGCCTACAGCACTCAACGACGCGGCCGAGCTGGTGAAGTCTTGTGAAGCTTGCCAATTCCACGCCAAGCAGATCCATCAGCCTGCACAGGGCCTCCAAACCATATCGCTCACGTGGTCGTTCGCGGTCTGGGGGCTGGACATCTTGGGCCCTTTCCCACGAGCGCCAGGGGGCTACTGCTACCTCTACGTCGCCATCGACAAGTTCACCAAGTGGGCGGAAGTGGAAGTCGTCCGTACCATTCCAGCTGGCTCTGCAGTCAAGTTCATCAAGGGCCTCGTGAGCCGCTTCGGGGTTCCCAACCGCATCATCACAGATAACGGCTCGCAGTTTACTAGTAACCTCTTCGAAACCTACTTTACTAACCTTGGAATGCAGATCTGTTACGCTTAGGTGGCCCACCCTAGGAGAAATGGTCAGGCTGAACGCGCCAACGCTGAGGTCATGAGGGGTCTCAAGACCAGGACCTTCAAGAAGAAGCTGGAGGCCTGCGGCAGGGGCTGGCACGACGAACTCCAGTCCGTGTTGTGGTCCATTCGTACCACTGCCACCAAGCCGACGGGCGAGACTCCATTCTTCCTCGTCTATGGAGCTGAGGCAGTCCTTCCTCACGAGGTCAAGCATCGCTCCGTGCGGGTCCTGGCGTTCGACGAAACACAGCAGGACGCCACGGGGGGGATGGATCTCGTGCTGGGGGAGGAGCACTGTCGCGAAGCCGCATTGAGGACGGCTAGGTACCAACAAGCTCTGCGGCGGTACCATTGCCGCAACATCCGCTCCAGGATGCTCGAGGTAGGCGACCTCGTCATGAGGCAGGTCCTCTCCAGGGAAGGGCTGCACAAGCTTTCGCCCATGTGGGAGGGCCCGTTCAGGGTCGTTCATGTCTCCAGGTTGGGTGCAGCGCGCCTGGAGACGCAGGATGGGACGCCCATCCAGAATGCCTGAGAAGCAAGGCCCAGAGCCTGAGAAGCAAGGCCCAGAGCATGAGAAGAAAGGCCCAGAGCCTGTGAAGAAGGCCCGTTGCCTGTGAAGAATCGCCGCCCGTGACACTGTCACGTAATAATGAGTTGGGGTTGTACATGCCCCGGAGTCTCAGGAGCGCCGGCCTCAGGCCCTGGGGCTCCCTCCCACGCCTAGTGGACAACACTTAGCTCCGCGCTGGTGAGAAGACTTGAAGACTAGATTAGGTGCCGGACGCGGCTTTTCATTTGCTTTCCGAAGTTGGCTCGCTTTTCCTTAATCAGAGTTGCTCTTGGTGATTCATTGCCGATTTGGTTCCCCAGCCTTTTACCGCTTTTTTCGGCTCTAGTTTGCTCTTGTTCTCTCTCTCGCATACCTCGCGAGGGGGCTGGGCAGGTGCCCTCGCGAGCACTTCTCTTCTCTTTGCCTTCTCGCGAGCCACCCTCGTTCGAGCCTGGAAGCTGGCACACCTCTCCTAGCCTGGAAGCTGGCACACCTCTCCTAAATCCATACCCCTCGAGTACCGCGATACTAGGCGCCTAGTCAAGGCTTGGGTGGACGGCAACTCTTTTGGTACACCCCCTAACGAATTTTTTGCAGTTTCCGAGCAATGCGGACACCACGCGAGGAAAGGGCTTCCTAAACACACCAGATTAAGTTATCTTTGCGCAAAATAACAACACGGCATGGGAAGGACTTGCACAATGTATTAACCAAAGAACAACAGTTCGATACACACCCCTCTGGGCCCATACTGGTTTCGTTTTATGATGCAGGAAAGAAAGAAAAAGCTAAGAAAATCAGCATTGCAGCAATCCGCAGAGGCAGGCCCTTGGCGACACCCCGAGCCTAGCCAGACCCCTCCTCGCGCTTCACGGAGGCGCGACGACGGGATGACCCGCTGCCTCCTTTGAAGCGGGCACGGCGACACGGCGGCTGGTCGTAGCCACCGCTGCTGGAGCTGTCACCGGAGGAAGAGCCGCCGTAGCTGGAGGAGGCGTGGTCGCCGCCGAGGGCAGGCTCGCCCTCGTCCTAATCGCGACCATCACCAAGGTCGAGCACCTCCTCACTGTCGTTCATCTCGGGCAGCACCCGGCGCAGCGACCATCTTCCCCGAACGCCCTCACATAAAGGGTCGATTTGCCATCGTACCTGAAGTGGAGGGTGCACCACCTGCCCAGGCCGCATGCGCGAGCGAACATCTGCCAGCCGCGGGCCAGGGCTATGTTGCCCGCAGGGGAAGTCTCGACCGCTACCCAAGAGGCCCTGCTGCAGCAGTCGTCCGCCTGCAGCCAGAGCCCGCCTAGACCAGAGGCTGGCAGTTCGCCGGTGAAGAAGCGCGGAAGTTGGAGCCATCCGCCGGCCGGGCTCTCCGACCAGACAATGAACTCCGGCGACACCTCAGCCGAATGGAAGCGCGGGCGGGGAGGCCACGCCACCAGCGCGCGCCTCCCCTCATCAGTTGAACCACCATGGAAGGGACGATCCACACCGCGTACCGTGGCGCCACCTCGACGGTGGTCCACAGCGGGGGTCGCAGCGTGCTTGCACGGACGGTCGAGGCCGCGCTTGGGCGTCGGGGAGCGGGGGCCCTTGCGAGGAGCCTTTCCTTTCTCGACGGCAGAGAATTTGTTTCGTGGCGCCATCAATGGCACTGCGAGCAATGGAGCAGAGAAGCGAGTAGGCAAGGAAGAGATGGGCAACGGGGGATCCGCCCCTCTCCCCATTTATAGCAAGAGAAGGCCAACCGACGTCTCCCACGATCGCAGGTAATGATGGTATTCCTTGCATGTCGCAGGGACTTGTCAAGTCGTGCAACTGCCGAGGCAGCATGGGGAAGCGGAGACGCCCATGTCCAATCAACCGCCACACGTCGACCGAGGCCGCAGGCTTTTGCGGCCCGCGGTGCTCCGAACTTGACCCTTGGCTTCGCCGCGAAGCCAAGCCCGAGCGCACCTTGGGCCCGGGGGCTACTGTCGGCATTCTGGGAACGGGGGTCCCCAGACTTGCTCGCTCATGCCCTGGCGTGGCTAAGCAGCAGGTCGTACGGCCCATCTTCATCAACAAGGCACCCAAGACCCTCGCGAGGGTCCAAGCCTCGCGAGGGGGACGACGCAAGACCTCCTCGGGAGTGGCCTAGCCAGGCAGGCTCACAAGGATCGGACATATCAAGGAGGGGCAAACCTCACGAGGCTCTCGTGACGTGAGCCATGACGAACGGTGCCAGGCGGGTGCCAGGCGGGCACCGATGCGTGCAGCATCCTTATTTCCTCTTTGGTGCTAAGGAGGCCAGCTTGTCTGAAGAGTACCGAGGCATCGTGCAAAGGTTGCCATATTGGTGCAACGAGACCAAGACCAGGAGGAAGGCAAGGCGGAGGTCATCGTGGAGCCCAAGACGGCGTCACCCCAGAGCTTTTCACAGGCGAAGACCGCTTTTGTCAGGATAGCTTGTACTAGCTGTCCCCCTTTAAATTTGCCCGTCGTTGTTGGCTTCCTTCCCGCTCGACATTTGGGAAGAGGACCAGGGCCTCTATAAATAGGACTAGCCACCACAATAGGAGGGGACGGATCCCCGAACAAACGGAGAGATCGAACTCTCACACCACAAGTTCATACGCACAAGAACACCTCAACCTCTGGAGGCTGTTCTTCCCTTGTACTATTCATCACCAGCCTGAGAGGCAATCCACCACCACCACACTGGAGTAGGGTATTACACCACATCGGTGGCCCGAACTAGTATAAACCTTGTGTCTCTCTGTGTTGTGAGTTTGTCGAGCTCGTCCGCAAGACCCTAGCGAGCAAGAGCATAGATCTTTAGGAGGGAAAGACTTCCCGCGCACCGCAGTGTTCGAACCTTAAGGGTTTGCCGGAACCCCACATCCGACACTGCCCACTCCTGGTGATTTATATGAGCCAGGTTGTGAAGCCCATTGAATGGAGTTAGAAAGCAGCTTCCAAAAGCCAGAACACAATATGAGCCAAATGTTGTCCATGATGAAGTCATTGCCTGCAGATGCTGAGTACCCCACTCACTTGTTTGTCAATGACCTCGAGTATTTTGCCCGCACCATCTACCATATTGTGAGGCATAATCTGTGGCCAATCAAAGGGCACTCATCCTCTGCGAAGCTTGAAGGCACCATGAAGACTTTGATTTTCTATATCCTCAATGGCATCCGCTTCAATACGCATGATTTCTTCATCAGGCAGCTGGCAGCTTCAGGCATTGATCTCTTTGGCAAGAAATTTTATGCTCCATGGATTATGCGGCTGATTAAGCTTCACTCAACTACAACTATCAAGCTTCAGCACGTAATCATGTTGTCTTCTTGCCTGAAGTGGATATGTCACATGAAGCCATCTATCCACAGCCTGCCAAAGAGCCACTCCGTGAAGACAATGCTTCCCATCAAAGCTTCTCTGCCCCTCTTGAAGCCATCCATGTGCCAAATCCTGTTGCTGCTTGTCCACTTGTCGGTCAGCTTCGTCTGCCGCATTGTGCTCACACTGATGCAACCACCAACACAGTTCCTCACAGGGCTCAGAAGCATGCTCGAGTACTCAATGATAGAGAACTATTAGTCTCTCTACATCAAAAGCATGATAGGCATTATGATTGGATGTATCATCAGATGCAAAGTCTTCTTGTGGATGTCAATCGGATTCGCAACCTCTCCACTAAGAACTCTTCTGTTGCTCATGAAGCCTGCAGGCGTGCTTGGAAGAGCCTCACAATGCTCTGTTCTAAATATGATCTTATTGTAAATGGCCTCACAAAGAGATTCAAATTCGACTCCAAGCCCCCTGAATCAGCTAAGTGGCGTTCTGCACCTTCCATTGAAGATTCTGACTACTCATCATCCACTCCAATTGTCATTGCATACGTCATTGACGAGGAGGACGACACTACTTCACCCGCTATGGCTTCACTACACCAACACGCTGCGTCAGGCCCCTCTACACCGCCCAACTCCATTGTCAACACGGCTGCCCCAACATCTTCACCAACACCTCCAGGGAATGCTTAGACACCCCATGTCTTCATTCCTTTTTGGTAATTTGATGACAAAAGGGGGAGAAGCATATGGGTTGATAGTCTTCAAGCGGGTCTATTGGGTCGGGTGCTATATTTTTGTTAAGTCTTGCAACTCTCATTCGTGAACTGATGGTTTTTGAGTTGAAACACATAAATCTAGATGGGACGTCTGCTACATTTTCTGCTGTTTTGATTATGTAGTTAAATTTCTATATTATGTGCATGAAATCATTCTGCACACGCCCATTTATCATTGTGCATATCATTATCTTCAATATATTATTGTATGAACTATGATTTTACATCATGAACAGAGGGTGATCTCCACAAAGAAAAACCTGCAATGTCCATTTGCATTCAAAGGAAAATTATTATATGCACATCTTCAGGGGGCCATGTTGGATTCTACGGTAGGGTGCGTTGACTGCAAATTAAAATTTCCTACACGCAAATCATCCAAGAACATGCTATGGGAGATTGATCACAAATCGTTGCCACTAGACGCGCAGTGTCGTGCAGCAGAAGAAGAGTTGGGTCAGAGCATACGCATGGTTCGTCTCCTCCTCGTCTGATCTCCTTCGAACAGTCGGTCATCAGATCCCACGTACAAGTTCACCAGAGCGGCGTAGGTGCAGCGCCTCTAGTGGTATTCATGCATGCAGGAGGAACACCGTGCGGTGGACTGCTAGGTCCGCTCACACAGTCGGCGAGTGGAGGTGGCTATTCGCAACACATGCGAACCCTAGTGATAGCGCCGAAGCGATCAATCAAATGAGTGTGCCGCACCCCCACTATAATCCATCCCCACTTCGGGTTGTCGCTCAAAGTCTTCAATGTGAAGCCGAAGGTGGTGATCGCCAGCACGCGGAGTGCGAAGGAGCCATGGTGAGCAAGCTACCCAACATCTCCTGGCCGAAAGGCACTTTTGTGGAGATAGTAAAGGAGTGTTAGAGACAATGGTTCTACATCACAGAACCCCGCGGCACCACCTGGGCCGCGGCTGCCGAATTCCGCTCTGGGGCTCCCATGCGACTCACCTCCTGGGTCGAGAAGAGTCCAGACTGGTGCTCGCCCGATGAGCTGATAGTGTTGCAAACGCGCGTCCAGAGCATGATAGCCAAGGATGTCAAGCTCGTCGATGTGATCCCGGTGATGCTAGTTCGCCGGATTCTTCCCTGCCAGCGCAGGATTCGCCCTCTATGGGATTTTAATCCGAAGAAGCATCAAACCCTGGTGAGGCTCTTCGAAACCACCCATGAAGATGCCTGGAAGTTGCTTTTTAAGGGCAACGAGAAGCCACCGGCCACGGATTCAGGCCGTGGTCACGATTGTAAACACCCCGCCGGCGAGGTATGTTATTTTTGACGTATCCCCAACTTAATTGTTTCGAAGATGATGTCTGAGTTTATCATTGATTTTTCAGGACTGGACGGAGAGGGCGAAACGGATCTAGTGTCCGGCTCCGCTGCCTGAAGAACCGGTCATCCCGCATCTAGCGGAGATGCTGGTGCCGGCGCCATATAAGGCGCCGGAGAAGAAGACCAAGAAGAAGGCCAAGGGGGCCAAGAGTGGCCCCGTCATAGGGCACCGGACGTGACGTCCGAAGACGACGAAGCTTATTCCTCTGCCCTGAGGACAATGAAGAGGAAGAGGAGGAGGAGGAGGAAAACAACCCTCCCCCTCAGGAGAGGAAGAAGAAGAGGGTGGCTTTGGCACATCTGGAGGCGGAAACGCCCAAGAAGGGGAAGGGCGTCCCAGCAGTCAACACCGCGTGGGACGTTGACAGCAGTCCGGAACGACGCCCCCGCACTAAGCCCCAGGCCGCATCGTAAGTGACATGGCTCGCTCATGCACACATCCCACCCTTTCTATTCATTATCTTGACATAGTTAACTTTACTATTGCAGTCCAGCCCGCGACCTTATCCAGCGATCCTCATCTGGAGGTTCGTTGGCTCCGTTGAAGACGGCGAGCATGTCACCACCGCCTGCTTACTCCCCCGGGGCCAGGGATGACACCGAAGTGTTGTCCCGGAGGACCGCTCTGAACCGGGGAGGAGCCCAGGACGCTGTCCGGGAGGCGCCCCAAGGCGAGACCTCCACCGCCTGACACATGGGGGAGCCGATCCCCATGGAGACTGGTGAAGAGGGCCGCATCCAGTTTGGCCCTCAGCCGAGTACGATTCCGGAGACCCATATGGCTCCAGAGTCGGGCCAGTAGCCCCCTTTGAAGGAGGGGGGTGCGCCGCTTCCACTAGTGGCCCTTGTCCATCCAGGGGCACGGGATAACCTGATGGAGGCGCTACGAGGCGCCTCCGTCGTGGACGGGCACCGTGTCCTTCTGGGTGCAGTGATCGAGAAGGTTCAGTCCGCCAAGAGTGGATTGAATGAAGCCTGCAGCAACCTGTTGACAGGTTTTGAGGTAAGAAAGAGAAAAACCCTGTGTAGACAGTAGCCCCTGAGACACTGTCCGTTGTTCGGCGAGAAGAACCGGACAGAGGATCAAATATTTTTTTATAGGAGACTGACTTAATGTGTATGTATAAGCAGGCGTCGCTGTTGGCCGCAACCTCGCATACTGCCGAAGTCTCTGAACTGAAGCACAGGCTAAAGCAAACCGAGAGCGAGCTCGACGAGGTTAAGATCGCCTCCAGAAGAAGCAAGGTGAGTGATGATTTGCTGTGTATTCGAGAAGGATAAGTGTTGTATATTGACCGTAGTATCGTACTATGTGCAGGAGCCGCGACTGAGGTCGAGGCCCTGAAAAAGGCCCTGGGTGAAGCCGATGGGAAGGCTGTCCAGCAGCAAGCCGCCCGTAAAAAGCTCAAGGCCCAGGTCAAGGGGGTCCAGTAGGAGCTCCCGGAAGCGGTGAAGAAGTGTGAAGCCTTGGAGCGCGAGGCGACGGTCCGGAAGACCGAACTTGCCCAGGTTCGCTAGGGTGCGGAGGCCACACAGAATGAGGCCTGGGACGCTCTCCAGGAGATCCAGGAGGCCAAGAAGATCGCAACGGGTAAGGGATTTAACATGCAAAGCAGGTATGCGGAGAGGAAGTACCTTTTACTAACCCGGATTCGGAGTTGCCCAGGGGCGTTTGCGGATCTACCATGCAGCGTGTCCGATGCTGCGGAGTTCTTTCGAGCCGGAGAAGGGAGCTCCAGGAAGAAGCTGTTTTGGTCGCAGTACGCTATGCTAGAGCATCCGGTGCCTTTTACCGACCAGCTGAAACAGTTGGTGGAGCTACATAGGGTGGCCGAACTAGCCATGAAGGATTTGATAATCCGTCTATGGCCAGCCGAAGCTATGCCCGGCAGCTACATCGGTCTCGTGAAGCGGCTGGTAGAAGCCTGTCCGTGGCTGGACACAGTCAAGTGATCAGTCTGCATCGAAGGTGCCCGCATGGCCTTCGCCCGTTGCAAGATGTGGTGGGCGAAGATGAACGACGTTGAAGTGGCCACAGGGCCGCCGGAGGGCAAGAGCACCGCACATCCGAGTGATATTTTGCGGATGCCATAGAAGGGTCTCGACTTGCAGCAGTGCAGTGCGGGTAGGACATTATTTTTGAATGAAAACATTCGTGTTGTTTTTGCTTTGTATGACTAAAACAAAGTCCGTATGTAATATAACGTTTATTATGTTTTGATTGTTTCCTCCTGTGCGGCCGTGGTGTATAGAATTTTAGGGTTGGCCAGTCATCGGCTTCTGCCCTCACGTAAGTAGTACGGAGGTGTTCGAGATGGAATCTAAACAATCTTGATCCAATTATATGGTCCCTAAAGGAGTTGTTTAACGCGATGAACCAGGCAATCAGACTATGCGGCTTAAACGCCCTCACTTAGCCATAGGAGTTTTATAATAAAACATGGGCGCGGCCCCTGGTATGCGGACCAGGGTGCTGTCAGCATCTGATCGGGAAGTACCGGTCCTTCGCATGGTGCAGAAAAAATCTCCAACGATTTGTAACCCTCGAACAGCTGACCGGCTCTCGCCGCATCATGACAGTCAGTTTTCGGCTTTCTCTACTGAGGTGCTCATCCGGTTTAGACCAGGGCACAATTGCAGCAGTTCTCCCTTTACTACCCTAGCCGATGTAGCGGAACGTAGGGTAGCAAGCACAGGAGCCGGGCAACCCAACTATTGACCAAAGACATGATTCGGAGCTGATGCATATAATGCTAAATTCGGGGTGCCGCACTTCTCTATAAGAAGTGTTCAGACTTTTTTGCTGTGTTATGGGGCGACGAGGAGCCCCTAGTAAATACGAAACGTACCAGAGTGTACGGCTACTTACGAAATAAGTGATTTAGAGTAAAACAGAAGGAGAACGGAGATAGTATCTGGGGCCCTCGAATTTGGACCATGAACTGTTTCCATTATAGTTTGATTAACGCGTCGAAGCATGTTGATACAAAATAGTGTAGTACGCAACCGGCTATTTGACATACCACAACCAAAGGCGAGATGCGTGTGTGTCCTGAAAACGGATAGAGTAATAGCTGGGTTGTCCTTTAGAGCTTCCCTTTGTATGCCTATGCTCCGTGCCAGTCTGGTGCGTTTATCCTTTGACAGGACGAGTAATCAGGCCGTCGAAGGAGGCCCGCATGAAAGAAACCTGAAAAAAAGGGGAAGGGAAATAGCAAAGTGATATGTGTGTCCGGGATTGGTCTAGCGAAACTGTAGATCCCAGGCTAGCTTGTGCCTCTGTCGATGCCCATGGAATTTTGAGTGCGTAATTATGTACGCGTGGTACGAGTGCCACTACCTCATCGGGACTGGGACGGAGGCCGAGTTTCTAATCGAGCTCTTGACGAGCCGCGCCGTCCTGTTGTGGTGTGTTCTGGACCCTCTTGGTGATGTCCAGGGGCTCGGCAGCTGGATTACGGTTCTGCTTGAGAAGGCCGCTCTGTACCTCTGCTGCTAGGGAGGCTGTGTGCTCCTCTGTTCGGAGGGAGCGTTCAGTGTTGCCATTGACTGTTATGACGCCGCGTGGATCAGGCATCTTGAGCTTGAGATAAGCATAGTGTGGCACTGCATTGAATCTAGCAAACGCAGTTCGTCCGAGCAGTGCGTGGTAGCCGCTGCGGAAGGGGACGATATTGAAGATTAACTCTTCACTTCGGAAGTTGTCCGGAGAACCGAAGACCACCTCCAGCGTGATTGAGCCCGTACAACGGGCCTCTACGCCTAGTATGACTCCTTTAAAGGTAGTCCTTGTGGGTCTAATTCGTGAGGGATTAATGCCCATCTTCCGCACTGTGTCCCGATAGAGCAGGTTGAGGCTGCTTCCACCGTCCATTAGAACTCGTGTTAGGTGAAATCCGTTGATGATTGGGTCGAGGACTAGTGCGGCCGAACCGCCATGGCGGATACTAGTTGTGTGATCTCAATGATCGAAGGTGATCGGGAATGACGACCACGGATTGAATTTTGGGGCGACTGGCTCTACCGCGTAGACGTCCCTGAGTGCCCGCTTATGCTCCCTTTTGGGGATGTGTGTAGCGTATATCATGTTCACCATTTTGACTTGAGGGGGAAATTTCTTCTGCCCCCCAGTGTTCGGCTGCCGGGGCTCTTCGTCCTCGTCCTCACTTTGTGATCCCTTTCCTTTGTTTTCGGCATTTAACTTGCCAGCCTGTTTGAAGAACCGACAGTCTCTGTTGGTTTGATTGGCTTCTTTATCTGGGGTACCATGTATCTGGCACGGACGATCGAGTATGCGGTCCAGGCTGCATGGTCCCTCACTGTTCCCATTGTAGGGCTTTTTCGTTGGCTGGACTTGGAGCCGCTGAATCTGGCGTTAATGGTGGTGTCGTCGGTGTTGTCGCCATTGCTTCGGCATTTGTGCCTATTGCACCGGAGCTTGCCGGTGCTGTTCTTGGCCTCGGAGGGGCCTGTCTTGTTGGCTCTGTTTTTGCTACGAGCCAGCAGCTGTCCTCACTCATGCAAAAGCGGGTCATGAGTGCCGTAAGGGCTGCCATAGACTTCGGCTTTTCTTGGCCAAGGTGGCGCGCTAGCCATTAAATCACCGGATCTTTGTGTTTAAAGGCCGCTAGGGCTTCGGCATCCGGACAGTCAACGATTTGGTTCTTTTTGGTTAGGAACCTAGTCTAGAATTTTCTGGCTGATTCTCCAAGTTGTTGAACTATGTGGCTTAAGTCATCGGCATCTGGCGGCCGAACATAAGTTCCTTGGAAGTTATCAAGGAAGGCCTCTTCCAAGTCCTCCCAGTTGCTGATAGAATTTTCAGGCAGACTATTTAGCCAGTGTCTAGCTGGCCCTTTTAATATTAGTGGGAGGTATTTGATGGCATGGAGATCGTCTCCTCGATCCATATGGATGTGGAGAATAAAATCTTCGATCCACACTGCGGGATCGGTTGTTCCGTCGTATGATTCAATATTGACGGGCTTGAACCCCTCGGGGAATTTGTGATCCAGTACCTCATCTGTGAAGTAGAGGGGGTGTGCGGCACCTCTATATCGGGCCGCGTCACGGCGCACCTCCGATGAAGTCAGTCTGTGGTTAACGGCCGGGTGTGACTAGGTTTGTCACGTCTGAATAGGTAGCCGTCATCCCGAGTCGGGAAGCGTCCTCGCGATCCGTAGATTGATCTAGTGTGTCCCGCTCTTCTGTCCAGATCCTGCCAAAGGTCGTATGTATGGTCCCAAGTTGTTCTCTCCCTGTTTTTGCGAGGCGGTGGGGCGGGCTGTTGTTCGGCCTGAGTTGCCGTTTTATCCCAACCGCGCGGTGGTCGGTCCGCCGCACTATCCCGACCACGTGGTGGTCGATCCGCATTGCATGAGGGACGTATGGGATCAGGTGCTTCCTCATCGAACTGAGGTAGCAGTCTGCGCTTTGGGTAACTCTTGACTGGGCGCTTGAGGCCGTATTCTTCGGCTGTCAGGACATCGGTCCATCTGTCAATAAGTAGGTCCTAATCGACTTGGAGTTGCTGCTGCTTTTTCTTTAGGCTTCTTGCAGTAGCTATTAGCTGGCGCTTGAAGCGCTCCTGCTCTAGGGGTGCCTCCGGCACGATGAAATCCTCGCTACCGAGGCTCTCCTCACCCTCGGAAACTGGACGATAACTATCGTCATCCAGGTCACTGGGCACGACCTGTTTATCAGGGTTATCTTGCCCGTTGTCTCGTTCCTCCTGTTCGGATGTAGCTCCAACAGGGTCTTCATTGTTTTCGGCATCGTCCGGAGTACTATTTTCTCCGGTGCCGGTGTTGCCATCTTTCGAGCGACGAGGCTTAGAACGGCGTTTAGGGCGCCGATGCTTGGACTGTGTCTCAGAAGGTTTATTCGCAGCTGGATCTTCTTTGTCACCGTCGCCAGCTTTTTTAGGTGTGTCGACCATGTACACGTCGTATGAAGAGGTGGCCGTCCAACGTCCAGTAAATGGCGGGTCTTGGCCTTGCTCCTTGTCGGCATCATCGTCCATACCGTCGATGTCTTCGGAGCCATAATCAAGCTCATCGGTTAAGTCTTCGATATTGGTTATGAAGTGGGTGGCGGGTGGGAAGCAAAATTCCCCGTCATCAGCCTCTAGCTCGAACCGAACATTGTTCGGCTGTGAGTCCTTCTCCAAGGACAAATTCTTTAAAGAGTTTAGCACATCACCCAAAGGTGAGTGCTGGAAGATGTCTGCGGCGCTAAATTCAAAAATCGATAACCGATCCAGCTCGGTGTCCGCAGGCGTACCCGGTCCGGAACTTATAGCCAGAGACGAGTCTGGAGTTCCATTGACGCAGATATTGCAGGGTGTTGAGTCCATGTGCGGCTCCAAGGCCACGGACTCTGTGGCCTCGGATGGCATGATCTTCTTCGGTTTAAGGCCGTTGCAGCAACAGGAACCATCTCCTGGATGTGATCCGATGACAGATTTAAGTCGTGTTCATCGGGGCGAGGGGGAGCGATCGCTGCGGTCTCAAATCCATTGAAGATCAAGTCTCCACGGATATCCGCGATGTAGTTCAAGCTTCCAAATCTGACCTGGTGGCGGGGCGTGTTGTCGACCGCTCCGGATGGCGTTTAATTGGCCCACAGTACGAAGCCGTTGAATATGAAAATCTGTCCGGGGAGGAAGGTTTCCCCTCGAACAGCGTCACTATCGACGATTGAAGGGGCCATCGAACCTTTTGTCGACGGCACAGTGGAACTCTCAATGAACGCACCAATGTCGGTGTCAAAACCAGCGGATCTCGGGTAGGGGGTCCCGAACTGTGCGTCTAGGATCGATCGTAACAGGAGACGGGGGACACGATGTTTTACCCAGGTCCGGGCCCTCTCTATCGAGGTAATACCCTACTTCCTGCTTGATTGATCTTGATGAATATGAGTATTACAAGAGTTGATCTACCGCGAGATCGTTATGGCTAAACCCTAGAAGCCTAGCCTGTATGGCTATGGTAATGAATATCCTTTCCGGACTAACCCCTCCGGTTTATATAGGCACCGAGAGGATCTAGGGTTACATAGAGTCGGTTACATAAGAAGGTATCTTCAGAGTCGGTCGCCAAGCTTTCCTTCCACGCCAAGGAGAGTCCAATCCGGACACAGGTACAGTCTTCGGCCTTCATGTCTTCATAGCCCATCAGTCCGGCCCATGGATAACAGGTCGGACGCCCGAGGACCCCTTAGTCCAGGACTCCCTCAGTAATTGTCTGTGCTCAGACAAGTTAAGCTTCTGCATGTGCTTATTGCTTGTATGACTTGAATGTTGGGTCATCAGACCTATGTTTGTAATATCTGGCTCCTCAGAGTCTAAGGAATAAATACTTTGAGTCGTAGAGTTTTGTTGTGATGACACGTTGTATTTGCACATATCGAGCATATTGTGTGTATGTAATTGAAATGTTTGGTATGTGTGGGATCCGACAACCTAGTTGTTTATCCTTGGTAGCCTCTCTTACCGGGAAATGTCTCCTAGTGCTTCCACTGAGCCATGCCAGCTTGCTACTGCTCTGGAACACTTTGGCTGGCCGGCATGTGTCCTTCTTCGTTCCTGTGTCTGTCCCTTCGGGGAAATGTCACGCGGTGTCTACTGGAGTCCTGTTAGCCTGCTATAGCCCGGATTCTCTGGAGTCCTATTAGCCCAGCTGCTACAGCCCAAATTCACTTGTTGATGACCGACACGTTCATTGCTGGGTCATGTATGTCTGTCCCTGTAAGTTAGTGCCACTATGGGTTTACGACTAGTCATGTCGGCCCGGGTTCTCTGTCATATGGATGCTAGCGGCACTATCATATACGTGAGCCAAAATGCACAAACGGTCCCGGGCTAGGTAAGGTGGCACCCATGGGAATACCGTGCGTGAGGCTGCAAAGTGATATGATGTGTTACATGCTAGATCGGTGTGACTTAGGATCAGGGTCCTGACAATTGACCCAGCTCCGCTCGGTTGGGGAATCTGCCGTACTGAGGGTTCTTTCTCATGGACGACTAGGTAACTAATTTAACAAGATATTATCTCATCTCTTATCCCAGTTCATCTGCCTCCTTTAATCACCCAGCGGAAATCGCCGTGAATTCATTTTTATTCGAGCTGATTTGAGGGTTTTCTTTCATTCATAGAATGTACAGTGCGCCGACACTTCAGGACTTTGCGACCGCTGCCAGAGATTCCATCTCATCATACCAGATAACTTGTGGATGCTCGCGGTATGTTCAATCTCACCCTAAATCGGTTGGCATGGCCTACTTTCCTGAACATATTCTAAATATTGCAACATTCGGATAAAAGGTGCCACATGCACCATATACGTCAAAGGGGATTTTTCCCTCTTCTTTCTATATTAAGCAAATTAATGATGTATTGTTCTTTCGATTACTCTCATTTTTCCATGACATCATGTTTACCATATTTCTTTAATTATAGATTTTTGTCCTTCGATTTCAATTGTTGTATAGTTCTTTCAATTTGGGCCCATATTTGCATGTTACCATATTTTGTTTAACAATCCGACCATTTTCTACAGAACATCCCTCTCCATGAACAGATTATGTAGTGCACAATTTTTCCCTTTACATAGATCAAGGCTCCACGAATGTCATACTGCACAAAAACCATGGATTTACAATTGTTGCTACTGTAAGACTTGATGAACGTGGTGACTCCTATTTTGGCACTGGCTTTTGGAATGAAATTGCAAAGTTTTATGTACTTAAAGCTGGAACTAAAATTGCACTGCACATAAAAGGGCCTGGTCATGAGATATATGCTAACTTCCCCGACAAAATCATCCGTCCAGACTTTGTTCGAAGTAAGTTTTCTTTTCAACTATCTGCATATGTTGACTTACCCAGCAATGTCAAATGAATTGTGTAGTATTTAAGCAACCAATTATTATTCCCTTTTCTTACTATATTCCTACCGAATAACTTCTAGTTACCAATACACTTTTCTATTCCCATGTTTTCACTAAATATTCCCTGTGCTCCCATTTCTATCAGAAAGCGTCGCTGACAAGGAGACTCCAGAGGTGGAGAACGGGGCTGCCAACAAGCGGAGGCGGGGCGAGCTAGAACCGCAAGCGACTCCAAAGAGCCTAGACTTAATCAGTAGCCTCCCCGATGATATGTTGAGAGTCATCATCTCCCTCCTTCCAATCAAATATGGGGCGCGGACAACCCTCCTTTCCCCGCGGTGGCGTCCCCTATGGAACTCCAGCCCTCTCGACATCATCGACACCCACGAGCTCTGCCATGGCTATCGCAAAAGCTTGGATGCGTTCTCCAAGATCCTCGGGAGTCACCTTGGCCCAACCAAAGGCCTTAGAATGGGCAAGTTCCGTTCCAACGGCAAGGACCAAGCCAAGCTTAACGACTGGTTCCGATCCCCCGTCCTAGATCAGCTCGAGGAGCTCACTTTTGATGATGGGCATATGCGGTCGCTGCCAACGTCCACACTCCGCCTCGCGCCCATGCTGCGCGTCGCCAAGTTCAGGAACTGCCATTTCCCGCCCCTTAATGACGCGCCCGCTCTTATTCTACCACGACTGAAGCACCTCGAGCTCGTCGCCGTCTGCCTCTCAAATGGTGAGTCGGAGCGCCTGCTTCGTGGATGTACTGCACTTGAGTACCTTCGTCTTCAGGTGATCAATGGGTTGAGTACCTTCCACATCACCTCCATTACTCTTCGGACTATTTATGTGTGCTGCTGGTGTGGCAAGAAGACATCATAAGATGTGTACCACGGTATGGTCATCCAGGACACACCTGCACTTGAGAGATTACTTTTACTTGATCAAGATGGTCCAACAAGAATCAATGCCATTTCTATGCCGAAATTGACAGTGCTGGGCTACTCGTCTGACAAATACTCTGAATTTGTTATTGGATCCACACCCGTTCAGGTACAATAGCCGCCTTCTACCTCTCCTTCTACAAATTAACATTATTTCTAATTTTGAAGATGTATGTTAAATACATCATTCAAAAAATGATTACGACAAGCTTGACCCAGCTGCGCGGGTGAAGGTCTTGGCACTAGAATCTATTGGGCCCGACCTGGAGCAAGTTGTCAGTTTCCTGAGATGCTTTCCTTGCCTGGAGAAGCTATATATCGAGGTGATGTTCCTTTCCTATTAAATGTTAACCATAAGGGAGTTCATTTTGTGACACCTTTTTCCAAGTTTACAATGACAATGTACTACGATTTACGAAGGTTCTTTGGAGGATTTCGGTACATATTGGTTGCTTGATCCATATGGTTACAATCAATAAGCATTTCTCCTTTGGATTCATCTGTACTAGTTTTCTTAGGGAACTTTTCAACCACTCCAACCTCTTGTGAAGAAGGCTACATTTTTCTAGAATGTAATAAAATGCCCATGTTAATCATGTCAGATCGAAGATGGCATGTTAGTGCATTTTACAAATCCTGCAAACCAAATAGCTAGGCCTGTAGTAATGTTCAAAACTGCATGTAGGCACTAACACATTTTCTTCTTTTGCAGATAAGATTAGGCCCAGTGGTGGATAATGTGATACAATATAACAATCACGTCAAATGCCTAGGTCTGCATCTCTCAAAAATTACTTTGAACTCCTACCGAGGGACCTTACCGGAGATTATATTTGCCAGGCTCTTTGTTCTCAGAGCAAGGGTGCTGAAGGAAATGAGGTTTTCCCTACATTTATTTCGCAAAAATGAATGGTTTGTTGATCAGCGTCAGCGCCTGCGATAGAATGGAGTAGGCTCCAAAAATGCTGAATTTCATTTTGGAACTTCAGATGACAAGAGTAATCGGAAGTCATCGTGTCAACCCCATACATGACTTCTCAGTGGCTGACCCCTTTGCAAAAATTGTGAGGTTTTGAAGCCAGACTTAGAAGTGGTGATATTAGTTTGAACCTCTCTGATATCCATGTTCAACGGATCAGCGCGAGCGTTTGCAACTGATGAGCTGAATTTCATTTCTAATATCAGTTTGAACCTTGTAATCTTAGAATTTGAGCCATATAACTCTGGAATTTGAACCTTGTAACATTTCGAGCTTTTGTGGCACAATTGTTGAAATGGCATCGTATGAGACTCGTATATTGCTAGCACTATTTTGACCTTAATATGCAATGGTCTTAGATTTTATTAACCATTCTCGAATCAGTTTACCTTGTTGATCTCACAGCACATGATTTATATATATAACTCAACTGCGACCTTCGACATTATTGCACACAGTTGGTTTCTTCCACGGTGTGCACTATACAGCGCATAATTAATTATCACACTCGAGTGTCCATCATCACCCTTCTGTGTAACTTTGACCTCATCACCCAAGGGTAAACTTATGACTGAAGTCATTCCACACACTTCATTTTTACAAAGCTTTTTGCCAATAAACGCCCACGATTTGTCCCTCTTCTAGCCGATGCGTGGCCAAACTAGCCGGGCGGGAAGCTTGTGCGGTAGCGCGAGAACAGGGTCACCGATGATACATTTAGCCCCTCCTCGAGCCCACGCGTGCGGTGCGGTGTTGTCAAGCGTGCACTGGAATCCTCTGCTATGAACATCGTGACAAGACGTGACGATTACAGGCCGGCTGACCCCCGTTTATTACAGCGGCCATTTAACCTACCATTGTGTCTCTTCAACCCTTCGATCGCGCCCCACCATTGCAAGAAGCACACCCACCACGAGAAATTCTTAGAGGGTATCCTGCGCGGCTCCAATGGCGCTCCGAGCGGCTGCTGATGACGAGCAGCAGTTCACCACGTGTGCCATGGTGGACACCCACATAAGGTTCATGGACCTCTCGGTGGTGTACACCAACGACCCGGTCTGGGTGGAGCACTCCATCCACATCATGGAGCTGTTGCTTGCCAAGGAGAAGTACAAGGTGGTCAGGTTCGACCTCGAGTACACCCGCGCTCGTGCCGGGTCCCGTCCCAAGGTCGCCGTCACCCAGATGTGTGTGCGCCACCACGTTCTCGTCTACCACTATTGCTTGGCCACCAGGCGTTGCGAGCGTTTTGCCAGGTTTTTCAACAGCCCCCCTTACATGTTCGCTACGGTGGAAATCACCAATGATGTAAAGGCGCTCGAGAATTCGGGCATCGCCTGCCAGAATCTTGTCGACATCCAGGGCCAATACAAGATCCGGGGCAGCAAGGAGCATGACAAGGACTCACTGGTTCACCTCACCGAGGCCATTATCGACTCCTACTACAGAGACATGAAGGATTCGTACAACAAGGACAAGCGTGCCTGGCACTCGGCCTAGATGGAGAAACTCGACAAAGCTCACGTCGCCTACGCTGCCAAGGAGGCATACACGAGCTACGACATGTACAGGCGGATCGTTGACATGAGGAAGTGCCTCCTTCCCCAAAACGGCCAGGGATCCAGCCGGAAGCAGGGCAATGGCAAGCATCATCACAACAATAAGTAGATGATTAGATCCTTGTTTCTCCTACTTTAGTATGCATGTAATTGCTTCGTTTGGTGTGTGGAAATGTTACGTGTGTAGTCACTTGTGTAATTGTATGCTTAATTTGGTTATGCAATGCGGTCTTTTAAAGTATATATGTTAATGCTCTGTAGACAGAGCATAGATGTTGTGCGGACAAAGAAAATCACATCGCACACGGACTAAACAATGGAACCCGTCGATGATGTTTTCATCAATCACTCACAATTGTATACCAGCAATCGTTTGCTCACAACACACACGGCTTGTTAGCGATGTCGTAATCGCGTGTTGTTATCGGTCTTCGCTACGTTTACGATTCTGACCTGTTTGCCTCGTATCACACACATCTTGTTCATGTGAACCGTTTCTGTTCTCATGTCTCAACGCAAACATTTCATCCGAGTGAACCGCATGCTGTATATCGCACACACCTTTGATCTGGCTGACCGTTTCTTTTGTGTTGAATAATCACAAATGGTTCATCCGAGTGAACCGTATGTTGTACATCGCACACACCTTCATATGGCTGCCCGTTTCTTTTGTTCATCCTCATCGCAAACGGTTAATTGAGCTGAACCGTATGCCCTGCATCGCACACACAACTAAAATCTGAACCGTGTTTGATGCATCCTCCATCGCAAACGTTTTGCACCTTTTTACGGGGTTTTTACACCACCGTTTGCGATTATGGCATCGCACACAGTTTCGTCAAAGGGTCTCTTATCGTAGTGTCGCGTTAGCAGCATCCTGCAGTAGTGAGTGTCTTGCTTTTGCTCATTTGATTTCTCGAGTTTTTTCTACTATTTGGTCCGTGCTACTTTGTTTGTTATGATTGTGAGATACTATGTTGGTTGTGTGTGTTTGATCATACTATGCTTCATGTTATGCTCTATGCTTATAATTATCATTATACTTGTATGATCATTCAATTGTGTTTTGGTGATGTGTGCTTACTATTCCAATCATATCATTTTGTGCCCTCCACCAAGTTGTATGTGACATGGAAGAGTGACCCATGATCCTAATCGATTGTGCATTTGCATTCAAACGCAAATTTTAATAATGCACAAATTTAAGGGGAGCTCTTGCTTATCACATACTTCTCAAAGCGATGATGTATTTCATTCATTTAATCATTTGTCGAAGCTTTGATCTAGATGTTCTCATCAATTACCGAAAAGGGAGAGATTGAAAGTGCAACTAATCCCCGGGTGGTTTTGGTAATTCATAACAACATATATCCATTCAAGTTAACGATTTTAGGATGTTCAATTATTGGCATGACAAGGACTAGTGATTGCGGACCACTCAAAATGCTAAGAACATGGATTGGGAAAAGCTCAAGACTCTACATTTTCTGTTAAGTGATCCAAGATCACATTGAGTCCATGGGAAAGCCAATACTATTAAAAGGTGATGAGGTTTTGATTATGATCTATTTTCTCAAGTGCTTAGCGATATTGCTCCAAAACCCTCAACCACTTTCTCTATCCAAATATGTCTGAAACCCTACAATCCAACTCAGTCCCACCGAAACTTCCCTACCTGAACCCACCGAGTTCATTAGGACCTTGCCACGGCTAAACCCTAACAAATCAGATCCACCGATATGGATCTCGGTTTCACTGAGATGGCCTAGCCAACTCTCTGTAACATGTTGCAATTATTTAGGTCCTACCGAGTTTTGCAATCAGTGACACCGAGATGGCTTGACAACTTTCTGTTGCCTTATTGCTTCACTTTGGTCCTACCGAGTTGATGCAATCGGTGCCACAGAAACGAGGTTTGCCCTAAGCATTGCGCATAGGTCCATCCGAGTTGTTCCCAACAGTCCTACCAAGACCTCCAACATTCATATCTTTTACACAGGTCGGTGCCACCAAGTTGAGTCAAAAGTGTGTGACGGTTGGATTTTGTGTGGAGGCTATATATACCCCTCCACCCCCTCTTACTCGGTAACAGAGCCATCAGAACGTGTCTACACTTACGCTACTCATTTTCTGAGAGAGAACCACCTACTCATGTGCTAAGATCAAGTGATTCCATTCCTACCATTTGAATCTTGATTTCTAGCCTTACCCAAGTTGCTTTCCACTCAAATCCTTCTTCCACCATAGCCAAATCTGTGTGAGAGAGTTGAGTGTTGGGGAGACTATCATTTGAAGCACAAGAGCAAGGAGTTCATCATCATCATACCGTCTATTACCTTTTGGAGAGTGGTGTCTCCTAGATTGGTTAGGTGTCATCTGGGAGCCTCCAACATGATGTGGAGTTGAACCAAGAAGTTTGTAAGGGCAAGGAGATCGCCTACTTCGTGAAGATCTACCCGAGTGAGGCAAGTCCTTCATGGACAATGGTCATGGCGGGATAAACAAGGCTGCTTCTTCGTGGACCCTTCATGGGTAGAGCCCTCCGTGGACTCACGCAGCTGTTACCCTTTGTCGGTTGAAGTCTCCATCAACCTGGATGTACAATAGCACCACCTATCGGAACCACACCAAAAATCACCGTGTCCCCCATTGCGTTTGCTTTCTCCAAAACCCTCCTTTACTTACATGTGCAATGTTTTTATTTTCTACTGCTATACTCTTAGAATTGCATGTGTATGATGTTGCTTGACTTGTCATAATTGCTAAAATCTGCCTACAACTCAAATTGGGAAAAGGTTAGGTTTATTTGGTTAAGTAGTCTAATCACCCCCCTCTAGGCATACTTACGATCCTACAAAAAGCTTCAGTTATGCTTAACACTCTTTGTGCTCTGGGTGTTTTGGGTTTATCCTCGCAAGGATTCTCTCTCAAAGTCTTCGGAGGTGGGTTGCTCTCAAACGATAAAAGTCGTCCACTAACTCAGAGCAGCCACCAATTTATGGTGGAGGGGGTGGGCTATCTATAGCTAGGAGGCAACCCGACGTGATATGTCTAAAATGACCCTGGGTCAATGGACAACCAACACGTCTCTAACGGTCGGATTTGAAACACACGCGACAGCTTGACTTGGGCTCCAAGTAAAGCTGACTTATCCAACACAGGATAAGGTTTTCTCTCATTGTCTTCACTCGAAGACATAGGATTTTAGGTTGAGCACCACATCAGTTTTCTGACTTTGTTTACCTCGACTCCACTTAACAGTTATGTGGTTCCTATGACTAGGGAAAGAAGAAAATGAAGCTACAAAAGAAACTATGTGTTCATGCTCCATTGACTTCAAGCGAATGTCTTCATGTGTCATTATCTTCACCATGAATATCTTCGTGAACCACCATTGTCTTCAATGTCTTCATACATTTTTAGGGGCCATCTTCGATGGGTAAACTGAATCAATAGGGAGTTCTACCTGTGTTTTCCTGTGAATCTCATAAACAAATTAGTCCCTCAACCAAGTTTGCCGTCAATACTCAAAAAACAACTAGGGGTGACACTAGATGCACATACACATTGGCCTCGTTCTGATAAACCGTTGGAAAATGAGCTCGGGTATACGTATCATTTTTTATGTGTGAATAAAAACATTTTCCGAAACTCCTCTTAAACCGTGGAGATTTCACAAAAATGTTCAACATAGATTATAATCACCATGTGTAGTTTCCAACGGTATATCGTAATCTCCATTTGAATAATATTTGCGAAAGTCCAAACTGCGCCTACGATGCAGCTCATCTATTGTTGTGACGAGTGGTTGGATTTTTTGCAGAATAATATTCTGCAACTGTTTGAAGAATAGCTTTTATGAGTCAATACCATGTGAATGCTTGCGCCTAGGATGCAGTTCAACTATTGTTGCGATGACAGGTTGGATTTGTTGCAGAATAATATTCTATAACTGTTTGCAGAATAGCTTTTAGGGGTCAATACCATGCAATAGCTTTTTGGGTCAATACCATGCGGATGCTAGCGGAGGTGCTAAATCCCTACTCCTAATGTCTCAGTACGTAGGTCGTTCGTTGGTTTTGTTTATTCCTCACCCTTCCATCGATTGATATATGGCCTCCTACCGATTTTTCCGCTCCCTCCGAACACCAAGACCGGTTTTAATTCATCACCAGACCCACATGTCCCATTCCCAGAAAAATCAAACCAACCCTTCCATCCTTCTAGCGATCCCACCCTTCCATATAACACACCAATCCCTCCATCCTTCCAGCAATCCCACCCTTTTGAAGTATCGGCATATCTCTTATTTGTTTAATAATGTATTATATTCAATAATAAATGTATGAAAAAGTGTCAAAATATTTCGTTGCCAAGTATCAGTTAACCCCTTTAGGTGTACTAGTCAATGTGTACGTGCAATGCACGTTAATTTGGAAGTATATTAAGTGCATGTGGATATTAAGTAAGATATTATTTGTGTGTTATTATGTGATGAGCACTATATTTGGCATGAAGTTAACTGCACGCTAAACATGTTGAGCACTCGACATTGAAGCAGTATAGGTCGTTAGATTGACATGATTTGATGGCCGAGATTAATTGGATCTGCCCCTTTGGGTCTTTTTATATTGGTATAGATACATTATTTAATGACAAAAATGAATATTTCTTTTGGATGGGATAGAGAAATAACATAGTACGCAATCGGGAGATATGATTTTCCTAAGACAGAGAGGAAAAGGATCGAAAGTTTCTTTTAAAATTTGGGGTATGATTTTCGCATGCAATCAAGAGTTATGATTTTCCTAAGAAAGAGATAATTGACTTCCATCGAACCGAGCATTTCCATATGCATCAGCCAAAGGATCACGATGAGAAGGAAAAGAATAGAAAAATTTGCGGTGTTTATTTCTATATTTGGGACGTCCATGACATCGTTTATATCCTCTCCATATTATTCTGCTACACAATGCGATATCCAATTACTTCCCTTTTTTCGCCTAATAAGGAAATACATCTGTTCCAGGTCTGAAAATGCATGCAGTCATGCGACCATACACATGGGATTGGCAAAAATATTAATTCTGGTCCCAACAGTTAAAACAAGAGGAAGATCAATTACTGAAGACAGATTTAATACCTTCGATGTTGAAAATCAGGTGGAATCATAATTTTGCTCATTATTTGGCTTTTAAAAAAGAAAGTTGGCTTATTATTTGAAAGGGACTTAAATCTTGAAAATGTAGCTGTCAAACATGATGTTATCCCTTCATATTACCTCCGACGAGCTCCTATTTCAACACCCACCCCTGCTGCTATGTCTTGAGCTTGCGTTGGTTTTCCCCGAAGAGGAGAGGATGATGCAGCACAGTAGCGTAAGTATTTCCCTCAGTTTTTGAGAACCAAGGTATCAATCCAGTAGGAGGCCACGCGCAAGTCCCTCGTACTGCACAAAGCGATAGCTACTCGCAACCAACGCGATTAGGGGTTGTCAATCCCTTCACGGTCCACTTACGAGAGTGAGATCCGATAGAGATAATATTTTTGGTATTTTTGGTATAAAGATGCAAAGTGAAAAGTAAAAGCAAAGCAAGTAAATAAAGTGATGGAGATTGATATGATGAGAATAGACCCGGGGCCATAGGTTTCACTAGTGGCTTCTCTCAAGAGCATAGATATTCTACGGATTGGGTGAACAAATTCTTGTTGAGCAATTGGCGAAATTGAGCATAGTTATGAGTATATCTAGGCAATGATCGTGTATATATAGGCATCACGTCCAAAACCGATAGATCGAAGCGATTACGCTTCTACTATTATTACTCCACTCATCGACCGCTATCCGGCATGCATCTAGAGTATTAAGTTAAAACAGAGTAACGCCTTAAGCAAGATGACATGATGTAGAGGAATAAATTCATGCAATATGATAAATACCCCATCTTGTTATCCTCGATGGCAACAATACGATACATGCCTTGCAACCCCTTACATCCTTTGGGTAAGGACACTGCAAGATTGAACCTAAAGCTAAGCACTTCTCCCAATGCAAGAACTACCAATCTAGTTGGCCAAACCAAACGGATAATTTGAAGAGACTTGCAAAGATAACTCAATCATACATAAAAGAATTCAGAGAAGAATCAAATATTTTCCATAGATAATACTGGATCATAAACCCACAATTCATCGGTCTCAACAAACACACCGCAAAAAGAAGATTACATCGAATAGATCTCCCCATGAGAGGGGAGAACATTGTATTGAGATCCAAAAAGAGAGAAGAAGCCATCTAGCTACTAGCTATGGACCCGAAGGTCTGAAGTAAACTACTCACACTTCATCGGAGGGGCTATGGTGTTGATGTAGAAGCCCTCCATGGTGGATGCCCCCTCCGGTGGAGCTCGGAACAGGCCCCAAGATGGGACCTCATGGATCTGAGGAAGGTACGGCGATGGAATTAGGTTTTGGCTCCTCTCGATTGTTCGGGGATACGTAGGTATATATAGGAGGAAGGAGTACGTCGGTGGAGCGTCAGGGGCCTGAGGCGGGCGCGCCCAGGCGCGCCCTCCACCTCGTGACCGCCTCTGGCACTTCTTGGAGTAGGGTCCAAGTCTCTGGATCACGTTCGGTGAGAAGATCACGTTCGAAAGTTTCATTCCGTTTGGACTCCGTTTGATATTCCGTTTCTTGAAACACTTGAAATAGGCAAAAAACAGCAATTAAGGCTGGGCCTCCGGTTAATAGGTTAGTCCCAAAAGTAATATAAAAGTGGAAAATAAAGCCCATTATAGTCCAAAACAATAGATAAAGTAGCATGGAGCAATAAAAATTATAGATACGTTGGAGACGTATCGGGCATCTAAGCTTAATTCTGCTAGTCCTCGAGTAGGTAAATGATAAAAAGAGAATTTTTGATGCGGAGTGATACTTTGGCATAATTTCAATGTAAAACTTCTTAATTGTGATATGAATATTCAAATCCAAAAGATTCAAGACAAAAGTTTATATTGACATAAAAATAATAATACTTCAAGCATACTAATCAAAATAATCATGTCTTCTCAAAATAGCATGGCAAAAGAAAGTTCATCCCTACAAAATCATATAGTTAGGCTATGCTTCATTTTCGTCACACAAAGATGTTCCCAACTTCTATACCCCCGATGAAAAGCCAAGCAATTGTTTCACACTTAAATAATCTCAAACTTTTTCAACCTTCACGCAATACATGAGCGTGAGCCATGGATATAGCAGTATGGGTGGAATAGAATATGATGATGGGGATTGTGTGGAGAAGACAAAAAAGGAGAAAGTCTCACATTGACGAGGATAATCAACGGGCTATGGAGATGCCCATCAATTGATGTAAACATGAGGAGTAGGGATTGCCATGCAATGGATGCACTAGAGCTATGAATGCTCAACAAAAGAAAACTAGTGGGTGTGCATCCAACTTGCTTGCTCATGAAGACCTAGGGCATTTGAGGAAGCCCATCGTAGGAATATACAAGCCAAGTTCTATAATGAAAAATTCCCACTAGTATGAAAAAGACAACTTATGAGACTCACTATATGAAAAACAAGGTGCTACTTTGAAGCACAATATATGAGACTCACTACATGAAGAACAAGGTGCTACTTTGAAGCACAAGTGTGGAAAAAGAGATAGTAGCATTGCCCTTTTCTTTTCTTTTTTTTTGGGCCTTTCTTTTTTTTGGCCTTTCTCTTTTTTTTGGGCAATGCTCTAATAATGATGATCATCACACTTCTATTGATTACAACATAAGGATTACAACTCGAAACCTAGAATAAGATATGACTCTATATGAATGCCGCCGGCGGTGTACCGGGATGGATCAAGAGTGACATGTATGAAAATAATGCATGGTGGCTTTGCCACAAATACGATGTCAACTACATGATCATGCAATGGCAATATGACAAAAGTAATGTATGTCATGATGACGATGAACGAAATGGTGGAAAGTTGCATGGCAATATATCTCGGAATGGCTATGGAAATGCCATAATAGGTAGGTATGGTGGCTGTTTTGAGGAAGATATAAGGAGGTTTATGTGTGATAGAGCGTATCATATCACGGGTTTGGATGCACCGCATGAAGTTTGCACCAACTCTCAAGGTGAGAAAGGGCAATGCAGTGCAGAAGAGGCTAGCAAAGGCGGAAAGGTAAAAGTGCGTATAATCCATGGGTGAACATTAGTCAAAAGAACTCATATACTTATTGCAAAAATTTATAAGTCATCAAAAATCAAGTACTACGCGCATGCTCCTAGGGGATAGATTGGTAGGAAAAGACCATCGCTCGTCCCCGACCGCCACTCATAAGGATGCACAAGCCGGTACACTTCATGTTTCAAATTTGTTACATAACTTTAACCATACATGCATGCTACAGGATTTGCTAACTTCAACACAAGCATTTCTCAAATTCACAACTACTCAACTAGCATGACTTTGATATTATCACCTCCATATCTCAAAACAATTATCAAGCATCAAACTTATCTTAGTATTCAACGCACTCAAAAGAAAGTTTCACATATCTTGAATACCAAGTATATTAACATTAAGCAAATTACCATGCTATTAACGAGTCTCAAAATAATCTAAGTGAAGCATGAGAGATCAAGTTTCTTTAAAAAAAAGCACCACCGTGCTCTAAAATATCTAAGTGAAGCACTAGAGCAAAAATTATCACGCTTAAAAGATATAAGTGAAGCACTATGAGCAAAACTATCAAGCTCAAAAGATATAAGTGAAGCACATAGAGTATTCTATCAAATTTCAATTCATGTATGGCTCTCTCAAAAGGTGTGTACAGCAAGGATGATTGTGGTAAACTAACAAGCAAAGACTCAAATAATACAAGACGCTCCAAGCAAAACACATATCATGTTGGTGAATAAAAATATAGCTCCAAGTAAATTACCGATGGAAGTAGGCGAAAGAGGGATGCCTTCCGGCATCCCCAAGCTTTGACTTTCTGGTGTCCTTGGATTATCTCGGGGGTGCCATGGGCATCCCCAAGATTAGGCTCTTGCCACTCCTTGTTCCATAATCCATCAAAAGAATTCACCCAAAACTTGGAAACTTCACAACACAAAACTCAATCGAAATCTCGTGAGCTCCATTAGAGAAAAAAAACAAAAGACTACTTTAAGGTACTGTAATGAACTCATTCTTTATTTATATTGGTGTTTAAACCTACTGTATTCCAACTTCTCTATGGATTGTAAACTATTTTACTAACCATAGGTTCATCAAAATAAGCAAACAACACACGCAAAACAGAATCTGTCAAAAACAGAACAGTCTGTGGTAATCTGTAACTACCGCAAACTTCTGGAACCCAAAAAATTCTACCAAAATTAGACGACCTGGACAATTTGTTTATTGATCAGCAGCAATTGTAATCAGTATTTTATCACGTTCTGGTGATTTTTAACAATTCGGGCACTAAGCACAAATATTCTGGAAATTACAGCAAGATCAAATAACTGTCATCTAAGAAGATCCAATAGGTTCAACTTGGCACAAACACTAATTAAAAGATAAAACCACATCTAAACAGAGGCTAGATGGATTATTTATTCCTAAACATAAGCAAAAACACAAAACTAAAAATAAAATTGGGTTGCCTCCCAACAAGCGCTATCGTTTAACGCCCCTAGCTAGGCATTGAGATTTCAATGATGCTCATAAGAAAGACAAGAATTGAGGCACGAAGAGAGCATCATAAAACATGTGACAAACACACTTAAGTCTAACATACTTCCTATGCATAGGCATATTATATATTATCGTAGCAAGCAAAAACTAGCATATGCAAGGAAGCGGAAAGGAACAATAGCAATCTTAGCATAACGAGAGGTAATTTAGTAACATGAAAATTTCTATAACCATATTTTCCTATCTCATAATAATTACATGTAGGATCATAAGAAAATTCAACAATATAGCTGTCACATAACATATTCTCAACACGATCCACATGCATGCGAAGTTGACACTCTTCTGAAATAGTGGGATTAATATTAACTAAAGTCATGACCTCTCCAAACCCACTTTTATCAAAAACTTCATAAGCTTGAACATTATCCAAATATGTGGGATCTAAAGTTGACACTCTTCCAAACCCACTTTCAATATTATTGCAAAAACTATTATAGATCTCATATTCATCATGGGGATTAAATAAATTTTCAAGATCATAAGAAGAATCACCCCAATCATGATCATTGCAACAAGTAGAGGACATAGCAAAACTAGCATCCCCAAGCTTAGGGTTTTGCATATTTTTAGCACAATTGACATAAATAGTAAAATCATTGCAATCATGCTTTTTATTCAAAGATCTATCGTGAATAGCTTCATAAAGTACTTCATCACAATTTTTAGATTCACAAATTTCAGGCAAAACCTCATAAAGATAATCTAGTGCACTCAATTCACTAGCAATAGGTTCATCATAATTGGATCTCTTAAAGAGATTAGCAAGTGGATGAGGATCCATAAAATTTTAGCAAGCGAAGATGCAAGCAAAAAGAAGGCACATGGTAACACAAGATTGAACGGAGGAAGGGCGAATAAAACGGCAAGGGTGAAGTGGGGGAGAGGAAAACGAGAGGCAAATGGCAAATAATGTAATGCGAGAGATAGGGATTGTGATGGGTACTTGGTATGTTGACTTTTTCGTAGACCTCCCCGGCAAAGGCGCCAGAAATCCTTCTTGCTACGTCTTGAGCTTGCGTTGGTTTTCCCCGAAGAGGAGAGGATGATGCAGCACGGTAGCGTAAGTATTTCCCTCAGTTTTTGAGAACCAAGGTATCAATCCAGTAGGAGGCCACGCGCAAGTCCCTCGTACCTGCACAAAACGCGAGTAGGGGTTGTCAATCCCTTCACGGTCACTTACGAGAGTGAGATCTGATAGAGATAATATTTTTGGTATTTTTGGTATAAAGATGCAAAGTGAAAAGTAAAAGCAAAGCAAGTAAATAAAGTGATGGAGATTGATATGATGAGAATAGACCCGGGGCCATAGGTTTCACTAGTGGCTTCTCTCAAGAGCATAGATATTCTACGGTGGGTGAACAAATTACTGTTGAGCAATTGACAGAATTGAGCATAGTTATGAGTATATCTAGGCAATGATCGTGTATATAGGCATCACGTCCAAAACAAGTAGATCAAAATGATTCTGCATCTACTACTATTACTCCACTCATCGACCGCTATCCAGCATGCATCTAGAGTATTAAGTTAAAAACAAAGTAACGCCTTAAGCAAGATGACATGATGTAGAGGAATAAATTTCATGCAATATGATAAATACCCCATCTTGTTATCCACGATGGAAACAATACAATACGTGCCTTGCAACCCCTTACATCCTTTGGGTAAGGACACATAAGATTGAACCCAAAGCTAAGCACTTCTCCCAATGCAAGAACTACCAATCTAGTTGGCCAAACCAAGCGGATAATTGAAGAGACTTGCAAAGATAACTCAATCATACATAAAAGAATTCAGAGAAGAATCAAATATTTTCTATAGATAATCTTTGGATCATAAACCCACAATTCATCGGTCTCAACAAACACACATAAAAAGAAGATTACATCGAATAGATCTCCACAAGAGAGGGGGAGAACATTGTATTGAGATCCAAAAGAGAAGAAGCCATCTAGCTACTAGCTATGGACCCGAAGGTCTGAAGTAAACTACTCACACTTCACGGGAGGGGCTATGGTGTTGATGTAGAAGCCCTCCATGGTGGATGCTCCCTCGTGAGCTCTGGAACAGGCCCCAAGATGGGATCTCGTGGATCTGAGGAAGGTACGACGGTGGAATTAGGTTTTGGCTCCTCTCGATCGTTCGGGATACGTAGGTATATATAGGAGGAAGAAGTGCGTCGGTGGGCGTCGGGGGCCCACAAGGCGGCGGCGCGCCAGGCGCCCTCCACCTCGTGACCGCCTCGGCACTTCTTGGAGTAGGGTCCTAGTCTCACGAATCACGTTCGGTGAGAAGATCACGTTCGAAGGTTTCATTCCGTTTGGACTCCGTTTGATATTCCGTTTCTCGAAACACTGAAATAGGCAAAAGAACGACAATTACAGGTTGGGCCTCCGGTTAATAGGTTAGTCCCAAAAGTAATATAAAAGTGGAAAATAAAGCCCATTATAGTCCAAAACAATAGATAAAGTAGCATGGAGCAATAAAAAATTATAGATACGCCCTCACCAATTTCCGATCAATCGCCACTCTCATCAATGGAGGATGTGAACGCACCAATGGATGTTCAACTCGCACCACAAGAGGCTTTGCCCGCCCCTCAGGAGGTTGCGGGCAACGTGAATGCCCTAGCAGATGTGGTCAAATATATTTTTTAATCTATCATTGTTGTTCTCCACCAAGATGAGGCATTAAAGTAAGTTGTATTGCTCTGCCATTTTTTCCTGTTAAACATGTTGTATTACTCTTGTACATAGCAGGCTAGATATCAGTTGTAGACCACATGTGCACTCAAAAACTCTTTTATCGTCTATTAATAACATAGACATAATTAACCGTGATAGTTTTGGCTTCTCAGGCTCGGTCTTGTAGCAGTCACCGGTATATTATGTGCATAGGCTTGGTTGTCTAGGTGTCATATATTTTTGTATAACCCCACATTGTAAGAGTAATGTTTTTTCATCCATCAATTTATTTTCCTCCATTATCCACATCGCCCTATTTTTTTGTCCTTCATCTAAAAATAAGTTCACAATAGCTTGAAGACAGCAATTCATAAGTTGGATCTCACTCACGTATGTCAGTGCTACTTACGATGTATGTGGGTTCTGGGAATGACACACATGTACTTGGTTTCAATATGCATGGCTTCTAATTGCATGGTAACAATTTTCTAATGTAATTTTCAATTCTTAATTAGGCAAAGCCTATTTAGTGTTCCTGATGGTTCTTTGCTAATGTACTTGAGTGTACCAACAAATTTATTGCCTGATTAGATTTTCATCTAGACTTGTGTAGTACAGATACGTCTCCAATGTATCTATAATTTTTTATTGCTCCATGCTATATTATCTACTGTTTTGGACCATATTGGGCTTTATTTTCCACTTTTATATTATTTTTGGGACTAACCTATTAACCGGAGGTCCAGCCCAGAATTGTTGTTTTTTTGCCTATTTCAGAGTTTTGAAGAAACGGAATATCAAACGGAGTCCAAACGGAACGAAACCTTCGGGAACGTGATTTTCTCACCGAACATGATCCAGGAGACTTGGACCCTACGTCAAGCAATCAACAGGGAAGGCATGAGGTAGGGGCGCGCCTACCCCCAAAGCGCCCTCCACCCTAGTGGGCCCCTGTTGCTCCACCGACGCATTTCTTCTTCCTCCTATATATACCTACGTACCCCCAAGCGATCGACACGGAGCCAAAAACCTAATTCCACCGCCGCAACTTTCAGTATCCACGAGATCCCATCTTCGGCTCAGACCGGAGCTCCATGGAAGGGAATCCACCATGGAGGGCTTCTACATCATCATAGCCTCTCCGATGAAGTGTGAGTAGTTTACTTCAGACCTTCAGGTCCATAGTTAGTAGCTAGATGGTTTCTTCTCTCTTTTTGGATCTCAATACAATGTTCTCCCCCTCTCTCGTGGAGATCTATTCAATGCAATCTTCTTTTTGCGGTGTGTTTGTTGAGATCGATGAATTGTGGGTTTATGATCAAGATTATCTATGAGCAATATTTGAATCTTCTCTAAATTCTTTTATGTATGATTGGTTATCTTTGCAAGTCTCTTCGAATTATCCGTTTGGTTTGGCCAACTAGAATGGTAGTTCTTGCAATGGGAGAAGTGCTTAGCTTTGGGTTCAATCTTGCAGTGTCCTTTTCCAAAGGATGAGGGGGCAGCAAGGCACGTATTGTATTGTTGCCATCGAGGATAACAAGATGGTTTTTTATCATATTGCATGAATTTATCCCTCTACATCATGTCATCTTGCTTAAGGCGTTACTGCTTTTCATTAACTTAATACTCTAGATGCATGTTGGATAGCGGTCAATGAGTGGAGTAATAGTAGTAGATGCAGGCAGGAGTCGGTCTACTTGTCTCGGACGTGATGCATATATACATGATCATACCTAGATACTCTCATAACAATGCTCAACTCTGTCAATTGCTCAATAGTAATTCGTTCACCCACCGTGAAATAGTTATGCTCTTGAGAGAAGCCACTAGTGAAATCTATGGCCCCCGGGTCTATTCTCTATAATATCAATCTTCCATCACTTTATTATTGCTTTGCTTTTTACTTTGCTTTTTATTTTACTTTGCATCTTTATACCAAAAATACCCAAAATATTATCTATCATCTCTATCAGATCTCACTCTCGTAAGTGACCGTGAAGGGATTGACAACCCATAATCGCGTTGGTTGCATTGAGCTATTTGCTTTGTGTAGGTACGAGGGACTTGCGCGTGGCCTCCTACTGGATTGATACCTTGGTTCTCAAAAACTGAGGGAAGTACTTACGCTACTCTGCTGCATTATCCTCTCCTCTTCGGGGAAATCCAACGCAAGCTCAAGAGGTAGCAAGAAGGATTTCTAGCGCCGTTGTCGGGGAGGCTTTCGCAAAGTCAAGATTTGGACTCCCGACAACGAGCCATTTCTGGCACCGTTGCCGGGGAGTCTACGCAAAAGTCAACATACCAAGTACCCATCACAATCCCTTATCTCTCGCATTACATTATTTGCCATTTGCCTCTCGCTTTCCTCTCCCCACTTCACCCTTGCCGCTTTATTCGCCCTCTCTTTCCGTTTGCCTTTTTCTCGCTTGCTTGTCGTTATGTCTGGATTTGGGGAGGTTATTGCTGATATGGACAATAACAATATCATGGAAAATTCTGAAGCTCCTGTTGAAGAACCCCCTACCCTGCATACAAAAAAAATTCGAGTTGGTAGTGATAATATTATTGGAAAAGGAGTTATTCAAGATTTCTTTACTTGTGTCGGCGCTTTGCCTTCTATGGACGGTCATATTCTTCATAGAACCAGTAGTCTTGCGGACGCCATTGCCATGCTTATAGTTGATCTTGAAGGGCAATTTATGCACATGCACCCTTGCATACAAAGAATTTTCTTAGAATTCTATAATATTGAGCATTCTTCTGTTAAGCATGCCACCACTATCTTTTTGGCTCATGAGTTTAGATTTATAAGAAAAGAGGCCAAAGAAATCTTTGCACATTATAGGGTAGATGCTAGTCATCCTCCCATTGAAGCTATCCTTTTTAATCAAGAAGACATGATGCGTTTACAATCTTTAGATCATATTGCTTATAATGAAAATCTTAGGAAAAAGGTTCCTGCCGATGTTCTAGTTGATAAAATTTTCGAGCTTAATGATGATTTTGCTATTCAGAATAATGGACTAGGTTTTCCTCTTGAACGAAGGCTTGTAGCTTTTTGCCAAAAGAATGCTCTTAATGATGAATTGGTTGTGCAATATGAAGGGCCTAAGGAGGAACCCATACCTCCCGAGATTGATCTTGGGGACTTTTGTCCCATTAAATTTAGCCCTTTTGATTATTTTTGCTTGCCTCAAATAAAACTTGCTGCCGAACAAGTTTTCATGATTTGCCATACCACTATTATGGCAATACCTAGATCTATCCTCAAATAAAACTTGGGGATTCCTGATACGTCTCCAACGTATCTATAACTTTTGATTGCTCCATGCTATATTATCTACTGTTTTGGACCATATTGGGCTTTATTTTCCACTTTTATATTACTTTTGGGACTAACCTATTAACCGGAGGCCCAACCCAGAATTGTTGTTTTTTGCCTATTTCAAAGTTTCGAAGAAATGGAATATCAAACGGAGTCCAAACGGAATGAAACCTTCGGGAACGTGATTTTCTCACCGAACATGATCCAGGAGACTTGGACCCTACGTCAAGCAATCAACAGGGAAGGCACAAGGTAGGGGGGCGCGCCCTCCCCCCCCAGGCACGCCCTCCACCCACGGGGGCCCCCTGTTGGTCCACCGATGTACTTCATCCTCCAATATATACCTCGTGCCCCGAGCGATCGACACGGAGCTAAAAACCTAATTCCACCGCCGCAACTTTCTGTATCCATGAGATCCCATCTTGGGGCCTGATGACCCACAAGTATAGGGGATCTATCGTAGTCCTTTCGATAAGTAAGAGTGTCGAACCCAACGAGGAGCAGAAGGAAATGATAAGAGGTTTTCCGCAAGGTATTCTCTGCAAGTACTGAAATAAGTGGTAACAGATAGTTTTGTGATAAGATAAATTGTAACGAGCAACAAGTAACAAGAGTGAATAAAGTGCAACAAGGTGGCCCAATCCTTTTTGTAGAAAAGGACAAGCCTAAACAAACTCTTATAATAGGAAAAGCGCTCCCGAGGACACATGGGAATATCGTCAAGCTAGTTTTCATCACATTCACATGATTTGCGTTCGGTACTTTGATAATTTGATATGTGGGTGGACCGGTGCTTGGGTGCTATTCTTACTTGAACAAGCATCCCACTTATGATTAGCCTCTATTGCAAGCATCCTTAACTACAACAAAAGTATTAAGGTAAACCTAACCATAGCATGAAACATATGGATCCAAAACAGCCCCTTACGAAGCAACACATAAACTAGGGTTTAAGCTTCTATCACTCTAGCAACCCATCATCTACTTATTACTTCCCAATGCCTTCCTCTAGGCCCAAATAATGGTGAGTGTTATGTAGTCGACATTCACATAACACCACTAGAGGCTAGACAACAAACATCTCATCAAAATATCGAACGAATACCCAGTTCACATGACTACTAATAGCAAGACTTCTCCCTTGTCCTCGGGAACAAACGTAACTACTCACAAAGCATATTCATGTTCATAATCAGAGGGGTAATAATATGCATAAAGGATCTGAACATATGATCTTCCACCAAATAAACCAACTACCATCAACTACAAGGAGTAATCAACACTACTAGCAACCTACTAGCACCAAACCCGGACTTGGAGACAAGAATTGGATACAAGAGATGAACTAGGGTTTGGAGATGAGATGGTGCTGGTGAAGATGTTGATGCAGATTGCCCTCTCCCGATGAGAGGAGCGTTGGTGATGATGATGGCGATGATTTCCCCCTCCCGGAGGGAAGTGTCCCCAGAACAGCCCGCCGGAGCCCTAGATTGGTTCCGCCAAGGTTCCGCCTCGTGGCGTGAGTCTCGTCCCGAACGGTTGCTTCTGATTTTTTCCTCGACGAAAGACCTCATATAGCAGAAGATGGGAATCGGAGAGCCACCAGGGGGCCCACGAGGTAGGGGGCGCGCCCCCCACCCTCGTGAGCAGGGTGTGGGCCCCCTGGCCTTCATCTTTGGCGATGATTTTTAGTTATTTATTTTAAGATATTCCGTGGAGTTTCAGGACTTTTGGAGTTGCACAGAATAGGTCTCCAATATTTGCTCCTTTTCCAGAATTTTATGTCGGCATTCTCCCTCTTCATGTAAACCTTGTAAAATAAGAGAGAATAGCCATAAGTATTGTGACATAACGTGAAATAACAGCCCATAAAGCAATAAATATCGATATAAAAGCATGATGCAAAATGGACGTATCAACTCCCCCAAGCTTAGACCTCGCTTGTCCTCAAGCGAAAAGCCGATAACAATAAATATGTCCTCATGTTTAGAGGTAGAGGCGTTGATAAAAAATAAAATACGGACATGAAGGCATCATGATTAATCTCATAACAGCAACATATATAGATTTTGTCATATGATTACTTATGTTCAAGTGATGATCTTTTCACAATGCAGAAGTATGAATCAGAAACCTTATTGGGCACCAACAAATTATAACCTCAGTCATTGAAGCAATTGCAATTTATCATAACATCGGAAAGAGTCTATGTCAGAGCTTAAAAGCAAGTCCACATACTCTACTATCACTTAGTCCTTCATAATTGCTAGCACTCACGCAATACTTGTGGTTACAGAGTTTTAATCGGACACAGAGAAAGATAGGGGCTTATAGTTTTGCCCCACAACCTTTTACCTCAAGGGTAATGTCAACAATAACAATTCATACTCCCCTACATCCAATTAGATATATATATATGTATATATATATATATATATATATATATATATATATCATGTTCTTTCCAACATGTTGGGCTTGCCAAAGGATAAAATGAAAAAGGAAAGGTGAAGATCATCGTGACTCTTGCATAAGGTAGAGGATAATAATAAAAGATAGGCCCTTCGCAGAGGGAAGCAGAGGTTGCCATGCGCTTTTATGGTTGGATGCACAAAATCTTAATGCAAAAGAACGTCATTTTATATTGCCCATTGTATGTTGAACTTTATTATGCAGTCCGTCGCTTTTTTTACTTCCACAATAAGTTCGCATAAAGCTTATTTCTCTGCACTAATAAGTCATGCATATTTAGAGAGCAATTTTATTGCTTGCACCGATGACAACTTACTTGAAGGATCTTACTCAATCCATAGGTAGATATGGTGGACTCTAATGGCTAAACTGGTTTAAGGGTATTTGGAAGCACAAGTAGTATCTCTACTTGGTGCTGAGAATTTGGCTAGCAGGAGGGGGAAAGGCAAGCTAAACATGTTAGAGGATCCATGACAACATACTTTATCTCAGATACAAGAAAGCATAACTCATTATGTTGTCTTCCTTGTCCAACATCAACTCTTTAGCATGTCATATTTTAATGAGTGCTCCCAATCATAAAAGATGTCAACGATAATATATCTATATGTGAAACCTCTCTCTCCTTATTACTTCCTATTAATTGCAACGTTGACCAAAGCTATATTTGCCAACTCCCAACAACTTTTAATCATCATACTCTTTCTATGTGAAGTCATTACTTTCAATAAGATCAATATGAACTCTTTGTTTCTTTTTACTCCTTTTCTTTTATTCACCCAAGATCATGGCAAAACAATCAAGCCCTTGACTCAACACTAATCTTTATTATATATATAGCTCACGGACTCGATTACATAGAGGGATCATAAAGCAAAACTCAAAACTAGATCATGCCATAACCGTTATTCTACTAAATCAAGATACTACTAATAGGATTGAACTAAGAAAAACGGTAAAGATAGGAGTTGTGATGGTGATACGATACCGGGGCACCTCCCCCAAGCTTGGCAGTTGCCAAGGGGAGTGCCCATACCCATGTGATTATGTCTCCTTCTTTGTTGTTGGTGTAATATTCTTGGCGATGATTCCCCTCAAGATACGGTTCTCCTCCTCGAGCTTATTGACTTGCTGCTTGAGGTCCATTATTTCCTTGCGAAGATTTCACATGTGGCTAAAGCTCCTTGCACCCAAGGGTGTTGCATAGCTGCAGGAGAACAAGAGACACTCCTCCTCATATTTTCATAAGAAAGAAATCTAACATTGGAAGGGATAACCGCGTTTGGAATAGCAGAGCTCTGTAGTTCCCCCATCGTGAACCCAGCTCGGAGGCGAGAGGTGACTTCTTGATCCGCCATGGCATCTACCCTCATCAAATCAGCCTCCATCTCTTCCTCCGTTGCTGGCCCAAAGTGGTCAGCGTCGCTGTTTGCCCTTGGTTCCGGTGCCGGATTAGATACCCGGCTCTCTCCGACTGACTCTTGACAAGACATCTTGCTCTAATCTGCAGCAGCAATGGCTTGAAACAAGAACAAATGATATTTGCGTGATACGAGAGTCAAAACCTTCGGGAGAATATATAATGAATTTTTACTGACCAAAATACGTATCGTGCAAGAAAACGGAGTCCGGAGGGCACACGAGGTGCTCACGAGGTAGGGGGGCGCGCCCAGGGGGGTAGGGCGCGCCCTCCACCCTCGTGAAGGACTCGTGTCCTTCCCGGACTGGCACTTATTTTTCTATTTTTCTAAATATTCCAAAACTGATAAATATTGCCATAAAAATTGTTTTGGAGTCGGTTTACTTACCGTCCCACATACCTATTCCTTTTCGGAGTCTGAAACGGTCTGGAAAGTGTCCCTTATGTATTCCTCCGGGGTTACGGTTTCAATAATATTGGTTTCAACATTTATGGGATTACCCGAGATATAATGTTTGATTCTTTGAACGTTTACCACCTTCGGATTTGTGCCTTCGAAGTTGTTGATTTTATGGCAATCAAACGATAGACCTCCTCGATAACGTAGGGACCTTCCCATTTAGAGAGAAGTTTTCCTGCAAAAATCTTAAACGAGAGTTGTATAGCAATACATAATCACCTACATTAAACTCACGCTTTTGTATCCTTTTGTCATGCCATCTTTTAACTTTTTTTTAAACAACTTAGCATTTTCATAAGCTTGGGTTCTCCATTCATCAAGTGAGCTAATATCAAATAACCTCTTCTCACCGGCAAGTTTGAAATCATAGTTGAGCTCTTTAATAGCCCAATATGCATTATGTTCTAGTTCTAGAGGTAAGTGACATGCTTTTCCATAAACCATTTTATACGGAGACATACCCATAGGATTCTTATATGCAGTTCTATAGGCCCATAATGCATCATCAAGTTTCTTGGACAAATTCTTTCTAGACCTATTAACAGTCTTTTGCAAAATTAATTTGAGCTCTCTATTACTCAATTCTACTTGACCACTAGATCATGGGTGATAAGGAGATGCAATTTTGTGATTAACATCATATTTAGCAAGCATTTTACTGAAAGCACCATGAATAAAATGTGAACCACCATCGGTCATTAAATATCTAGGGACTCCAAACCTCGGAAAAATAACTTCCTTAAGCATTTTAATAGAGGTATTGTGATCAGCACTACTAGTTGGAATAGCTTCTACCCACTTAGTAACGTAATCAACAGCAACTAAAATATGTGTATATCCATTAGAGGTAGGAAAAGGTCCCATATAATCAAAGCCCCAAACAACAAATGGTTCAATAACAAGTGAATAATTCATAGGCATTTCTTGACGTCTACTAATATTACCAATTCTTTGACATTCATCACAAGACAAAACAAACTTACGGGCATCTTTGAAGAGAGTGGGCCAATAAAAACCGGATTGCAATACCTTATGTGCAGTTCTATCTCCAGAGGTGGTGTCCTCCATAAGCTTCGGAGTGACACTTGCGTAGGATCTGTTCTGTTCATGCTCGGGCACACAACGCCTAATAACACCATCTACTCCTTCTTTACAAAGATGTGGGTCATCCCAAAAGTAATGTCGCAAATCATAAAAGAACTTTTTCTTTTGTTGGTATGTGAAGCTAGGTGGTATAAATTTAGCAACAATATAATTATCATAATCAGCATACCATGGAGTGCTACGAGAAGTACTTATGACATTTAATTGTTCATCAGGAAAGCTATCATCAATAGGTAGTGGGTCATCAAGAACATTCTCTAACCTAGATAAGTTATACGCAGCAACGGGTTCTCAGCTCCTTTTCTATCAACAATATGCAAATCAAACTCTTGCAAAGAAGATAACCCATCTAATAAGTCTAGGTTTAGCATATTTCTTTTCCATAAGATATTTAATAGCAGCATGATCGGTGTGAATAGTTACTTTAGAATCAACAATATAGTGTCTGAATTTATCACAAGCAAATACAATCGCTAAATGTTCCTTTTCGGTAGTAGCATAATTTCTTTGAGCATTGTCTAGAGTCTTACTAGCATAATGGATAACATTTAATTTCTTATCAACTCTTTGCCCTAGAACAGCACCTACAGCATAATCACTAGCATCACACATAATTTCAAAGGGTAAATTCAATCGGTGGCTGAACAACAGGTGCAGAGACTAATGCTTTCTTAAGTTTTCAAATGCTTCTACACAATCATCATCAAAGACAAATGGTACATCTTTTTGTAATAAATTAGTGAGAGGCCGAGAATTTTTTTAGAAGTCCTTAATGAACCTCCTATAAAATCCGGCGTGACCAAGGAAACTTCTTATACCTTTGATGTCCTTGGGACATGGCATCTTTTCAATAGCATCAACTTTGGCTTTATCAACTTCAATACCTCTTTCGGAAACTTTGTGCCCCAAGACAATACCTTCATTAACCATAAAGTGGCACTTTTCCCAATTCAAGACAAGATTAGTTTCTTCACATCTCTGCAAAACTGAATCAAGATTGCTCAAGCAATCATCAAAAGAGGAACCATAGACGGAAAAGTCGTCCATGAAAACCTCACAAATCTTTTGACAAAAATCAGAGAATATAGCCATCATGCATCTTTGAAAGGTAGCAGGTGCATTACATAATCCAAAAGGCATACGTCTATAAGCAAAAGTACCAAAAGGGCATGTAAAAGTAGTCTTTGATTGATCTTTAGCCTCAACTTTTATTTGAGAGAAACCAGAATAACCATCTAGAAAGCAATAATGTGTATGTTTGCATAATCTTTCTAGCATTTGATCAATAAAAGGTAAGGGGTAATGATCTTTCTTAGTAGCTTTATTTAATTTGCGGAAATCAATTACCATCCTATAACCTGTGATAATTCTTTGCGGAATCAATTCGTCTTTATCATTAGGCACAACAGTAATACCTCCGTTCTTAGGGACACAATGGAAGGACTTACCCACTGACTATCAGCAACGGGATAAACTATACCTGCCTCCAGAAGCTTGAGTATTTCTTTTCTTACCACTTCTTTCATTTTAGGATTCAAACGTCGTTGAGGATCACGAATGGGTTTGGCATCCGCTTCCAAATGTATTTTATGCTGACATAGAGTGGGACTAATGCCCTTAAGATCATCAAGAGTATATCCAATAGCGGCACGGTGCTTCTTGTAGTTTTCAATAATCTTTCTTCTTCATGCTCTGAAAGGTTAGCACTAATAATAACAGGATATATTTTCTTTTCATCAAGATAAGCATATTTAAGATTATCAAGCAACGGTTTAAGCTCAAACACGGGATCACCCTTGGGTGGAGGAGGATCCCCTAGGATTTCAACAAGCAAATTATGTTGCGAGAATAGGTTCTGTTTAAAGAATACTTCATCTATTTCCCTTCTTTCATTCATGAACATATCATTTTCATGGTCTAGCAAATAGTGTTCTAAAGGATCACTAGGAGGTATGGCAATAGAAGCAAGACCAATAATTTCATCCTTACTAGGCAATTCTTCCTCACGATGTTGTTTACTAAATTAAGAGAAATTAAACTCATCAACCATATCATCCAAGCCAATAGTAACAACATTCTTTTCGTGGTCTATCTTAGCATTAACAGTGTTCAAGAAGGGTCTACCAAATATAATGGGACAAAAGCTATCTTGTGGAGAACCAAGAACAAGAAAATCAGCAGGATATTTAGTTTTCCCACACAAGACTTCAACATCTCTAACAATTCCCACTGGTGAAACAGTATCTCTATTGGCAAGCTTAATTGTGACATCAATTTCTTCTAACTCAATAGGTGCAATATCATGCATAATTTCTTTGTATAATTCAATGGGTATTGCACTAGCACTAGCGCCATATCACATAAGCCATGATAACAATGATCTCCTATTTTAATGTAAATAACAGGCACACCTACCACAGGTCTATGTTTATCTTTAGCACAAGGTTTAGCAATTCTAGCAGTTTCACCGCAGAACTGAATAACATGCCCATCAATATTATCAGACAAGGATCTTTAACTATAGCAATATTACGTTCTACTTTAACTTGCTCAGGAGGTGTATAAGTTCTAATATTGCTTTTACGAACAACAGTTGAAGCTTTAGCATGATCCTTTACTCTAACAGGGAAAGGTGGTTTCTCAACATAAGAGGTAGGAACAATTGGATCATTATAAGTGACGGTCTTTTCTTCAACTTTAATAAGTGCAGCTACTTTTACTTCTATGGGAGGATGATATTTAAACCACTTCTCCTTAGGGAGATCAACATAATTAGCAAAAGATTCACAGAAAGAAGCTACTATCTCAGAGTCAAGTCCATATTTAGTGCTAAACTTACAGAAAATATCGGTATCCGTAAAAGATTTAACACAATCAAACTTAGGTGTCATACCTGACTCCTTACCTTCGTCGATGTCCCAATCTTCAGAGTTGCGTTTAATTCTATCCAATAAATTCCATTTTCAATAGTCTTCATCATAAAAGAGCCAGCACAAGAAGTATCGAGCATGGTGCGATTGTTATCAGAAAGCCGAGCATAAAAATTCTGAAGAATTGTAACTCTTGAGAGCTCATGATTGGGGCATGAATATAACATTGATTTAAGCCTCCCCCAAGCTTGAGCGATGCTTTCTCATTCGCGAGGCCAAAAATTATATATATAATTGCGATAACGATGAACAAGATGCATAGGGTAATACTTTTGATGAAATTCCAATTTCAATCTTTTATAGTTCCATGATCTCGTATCATCACATAGCCTATACCATGTCAATGCGTCCTCCTTCAAAGATAAAGGGAAGACCTTCTTCTTAACAACATCATCGGGTATACGTGCAAGCTTAAATAATCCACAAACTTCATCCACATAGAGTAGATGTTCATCAGGATGCTTTGTTCGATTTCCTGTAAAAGTATTAGCTAGCAGTTTTTCCATCATACCCGAAGGAACTTCAAAAGGAGTTTCATTTTCAATAGGTTCAGTAAGTTGAGGAGCAACTCTTTGCTCTACTGTACGGGGTGAAGATACCCCGAACAAGCCCCTCAGAGAATTACTTTCCATAGTAACAAGTGACAGAAAATTTCAGCACACTATATAAATTTTTCCTTACCAAAGGCGCTACACTCAAGAACGGCGCCAGAAAAGAGTCTTGATGACCCACAAGTATAGGGGATCTATCGTAGTCCTTTCGATAAGTAAGAGTGTCAAACCCAATGAGGAGCAGAAGGAAATGATAAGCGGTTTTCAGCAAGGTATTCTCTGCAAGTACTGAAATAAGTGGTAACAGATAGTTTTGTGATAAGATAAATTGTAACAAGCAATGAGTAACAAGAGTGAATAAAGTGCAGCAAGGTGGCCCAATCCTTTTTGTAGCAAAGGACAAGTCGGAACAAACTCTTATAATAGGAAAAGCGCTCCCGAGGACACATGGGAATATCGTCAAGCTAGTTTTCATCACATTCACATGATTCGCGTTCGGTACTTTGATAATTTGATATGTGGGTGGACCGGTGCTTGGGTGCTGTTCTTATTGAACAAGCATCCCACTTATGATTAACCTCTATTGCAAGCATCCGCAACTACAACAGAAGTATTAAGGTAAACCTAACCATAGCATGAAACATATGGATCCAAAACAGGCCCTTACGAAGCAACGCATAAACTAGGGTTTAAGCTTCTGTCACTCAAGCAACCCATCATCTACTTATTACTTCCCAATGCCTTCCTCTAGGACCAAATAATGGTGGAGTGTTATGTAGTCGATGTTCACATAACACCACTAGAGGCTAGATAACATACATCTCATCAAAATATCGAACGAATACCAAATTCACATGACTACTAATAGCAAGACTTCTCCCTTGTCCTCGGGAACAAACGTAACTACTCACAAAGCATATTCATGTTCATAATCAGAGGGGTAATAATATGCATAAAGGATCTGAACATATGATCTTCCACCAAATAAACCAACTAGCATCAACTACAAGGAGTAATCAACACTACTAGCAACCTACTACCACCAATCCCGGACTTGGAGACAAGAATTGGATACAAGAGATGAACTAGGGTTTGGAGATGAGATGGTGCTGGTGAAGATGTTGATGGAGATTGCCCTCTCCCAATGAGAGGAGGGTTGGTGATGATGATGGCGATGATTTCCCCCTCCCGAGGGAAGTGTCCCCGCAGAACAGCTCACGGAGCCCTAGATTGGTTCCGCCAAGGTTCCGCCTCGTGGCGGCGGAGTCTCGTCCCGAAAGGTTGCTTCTGATTTTTTTCCTCGACGAAAGACCTCATATAGCAGAAGATGGGCATCGAAGAGCCACCAGGGGGCCCACGAGGTAGGGGGCGTGCCCCAGAGGGGCCCACCCTCGTGAGCAGGGTGTGGGCCACCTGGCCTTCATATTTGGCGATGATTTTTCTTTATTTATTTTAAGATATTTCGTGGAGTTTCAAGACTTTTGGAGTTGCACAGAATAGGTCTCCAATATTTGCTCCTTTTCCAGCCCAGAACTCCAGCTGTCGTCATTCTCCCTCTTCATGTAAACCTTGTAAAATAAGAGAGAATAGCCATAAGTATTGTGACATAACGTGAAATAACAGCCCATAAAGCAATAAATATCGATATAAAAGCATGATGCAAAATGGACATATCAGGGCATGTTCCGAAGCTCCGCCGGAGGGGAATCCACCACGGAGGGCTTCTACATCATCATAGCCTCTCCGATGAAGTGTAAGTAGTTTAATTCAGACCTTCGGGTCCATAGTTAGTAGCTAGATGGCTTCTTCTCTCTTTTTGGATCTCAATACAATGTTCTCCCCCTCTCTCGTGGAGATCTATTCGATGTAATCTTCTTTTTGCGGTGTGTTTGTTGAGATCAATGAATTTTGGGTTTACGATCAAGATTATCTATGAGCAATATTTGAATCTTCTTTGAATTCTTTTATGTATGATTGGTTATCTTTGCAAGTCTCTTCGAATTATCTATTTGGTTTGGCCAACTAGATTGGTAGATATTGCAATGGGAGAAGTGCTTAGCTTTGGGTTCAATCTTGCGGTGTCCTTTCCCAGTGACAGTAGGGGCAGCAAGGCACGTATTGTATTGTTGCCATCGAGGATAACAAGATGGGGTTTTTATCGTATTGCATGAATTTATCCCTCTACATCATGCATCTTGCTTAAGGCGTTACTCTGTTTTCATTAACTTAATACTCTAGATGCATGCCGGATAGCGGTCGATGAGTGGATTAATAGTAGTAGATGCACGCAGGAGTCGGTGTACTTGTCTCGGGCGTGATGCCTATATACATGATCATACCTAGATACTCTCATAACTATGCTCAATTCTGTCAATTGCTCAACAGTAATTCGTTCACCCACCGTGAAATACTTATGCTCTTGAGAGAAGCCACTAGTGAAATCTATGGCCCCCGGGTCTATTCTCTATCATATCGATCTTCCATCACTTTATTATTGCTTTAATTTTGTACTTTGATTTTTATTTTACTTTGCATCTTTATACCAAAAATACCAAAAATGTTACCTATCATCTCTATCAGATATCACTCTCGTAAGTGACCGTGAAGGGATTGACAACCCCTAATCGCATTGGTTGCGTTGAGCTATTTGTTTTGTGTAGGTACGAGGGACTTGCGTGTGGCCTCCTACTGGATTCATACCTTGGTTCTCAAAAACTGAGGGAAATACTTACGCTACTCTGCTGCATTATCCTCTCCTCTTCGGAGAAATCCAACGCAAGCTTAAGAGGTAGCAAGTACTGACTATTAGGAAAATGTTGTGGAATGCTACGATTTGGTTTGATGCTCTTCCTTAATTGACTACTTCTAATTAGAAGCTTACATGGCAAGGATGAATACCGCAGTTTGAATGTTCAAGTGTATGAAGAATGATAATCCAGAAAAATATGTTGGGTTATAAATTGCATTTAATTAATTGTATTTAATTACTTTACACTTCATTAATTCCCAAGGAGTACCTTGTGTAAGCAAGGAGCATCAAGAAGGCGAGTTCCTCTAGGTATGAACATCTCTGGATCTTTCTCCTATAAAAGTGTAATAGTTATTGGATTAGGATCATGTTTGGTTCAGGTATACTATCAAATTGCAAATGTAGAACAACAGCGGAGATAGTGCCAGCTTATAACTATCTCATAGTCACTACATTGATCATAGATCTAATCAGCGGTCCTATTAGGTGGACTGCAACTGAAGAAAAACAGACCATTGAGAGATTTTAGGCTAACAGTCTATCCTGGACATTGCAAGTGTGACATACCCCTAACTTTTTAACTGATGAACATAGTTCACTGCCTAAATTTGCATAGCCAAGCAAACTTTTTTCTTAATGAAATCTCACCATTAGATTTGATAATTTATAGCATGCTTTATCTTGAATTTTTTGTATGTTCACCTACAAAAGTATGCATGCAATTCTGAACACTTAATTTTCTAAAGCATATTTTATAGCAATAAAACCATGCATGCAATTCTGAACATGCCAGAAAATAAATAAATAAACATACACTTCTGAAGAAATATATCATGGCAGGCATAATATTGAGTCATTTCATGTAATAAAAATTGCATAAGGAGAAAATGCTTCGTTGGAATAATCTAAAATTATTCACAATGGATATGTAATACTCCAACTTGTATATCTACTACCAATAATATCCCAACTGAATGAATGGAAGGTGCACCCACCTATGTAGTCCAGATTTTTTATTAAATGCACACACTTAAACAAATCATAAGATAAGTTTAACACAAATAGTAGGCCTATAACGAAATTTAGACATCCTTGATGCTTGGAAAGACGAACCTAATTTAGAACTTCTAAAATATGTGTCGACTACCCTGAAAACCTCCTCTGAATTGGTTCGGTGATGTTCAATCAACCAACTATGCATAACTTTTGTAGTCAAAGCACAGTGGCCCGCTATGTATGGATGATGTGATACATAACAATTAAGATATTGTATCTGCCTTTTGCTAATTAATATAAACTTTGTTGGGTGTGATAAATAGATGATTGCCTTCTTGGCTCTTAAATTGGTTGAAAAACTATTGTTCTGTATGAACTACTCTTTTTGTTCTCTTCATTTCTAATTTCCTTTGTGTGAAAATATATCTCTACCAGACTATTCTTCTTAAAGGACATGTACTCCTGATCATTTATGACAAGAAACAGACAAGTTTGGTAACTCTGGTCATTTAAGTCCTTAAGAAGAAAAAGTGAGTGTAGTACTTAAGTAAATTGGCTCTCTTGAAAAATACACACAACAAACATAAAATACTAAGTACAAAGTACATCTAACATTACTAAAATGAAAGAAAATGAAAAGCATAACTAAAATGAATCTACATTCTCAAAATAGAGCACGTAATACAAAGCACGTGCTTATTTTGAGCTGAAGTATATGCAGATGTTACAAGGAGATTGATTCCTAATACAAATCTCTACTCCTTATGGAGGACTAAGCACATAGTGGGAGATTGATTCTTGCTCACCAAAAAGGTTGGCAATGTTCTCGGTCCAACCGCTTGGTGTTGAGGGATGAACGACTGGTGATGACCATGGCGAAATGGCTTCTGCATCCATCTGTTCTACGCCCCACGTCACATGATCCATAGTTGGATGGTAGTCGGTGCTACAGAGCCATGCGTCGAGATAAAATCCATTCGTGGGTAGCTCGTCAGCAATGGAGAAGAGAAGTCAACATCAGCACACACAAAAATAAAATATGAAAATTGAAACAACCATGGAGGTGGTGCTGCTTACTCGAGAAGACATTCATGTGGAGTTCACCCTCGTACACGGTGATGTGACGCGACCAAGAAGAAGCAACGGATCTCGATCCATGAGGTGACACTAGGATACAGTTTGAATCAGCAACGAAGAAGGTCAATGTTTTACAGTCAGGTAGTCTAAATTTTGATCAAGCAGGATGCATTTCACTGCCGAAACAAATCCATCAGGGTTGAGCCTTTTCTTAAGGGTATGTCATAGATTGCAACCTAAGCTATTGTAAATGCCTTCAAACCACTGCTTCCCCACTCATATGACTCACATGGTATAAAAGAGAGAGTCAAACGCACTACCTACCAAAAAAACACTGACAAGGGTCCAATAAAGTTCATCTGTTCCTCCTATCTACCTAGAATTTTTGCCCGTGCGTTGTACCTCTATTGCCATATTTTCCTTTTGTTCATTCATATTCCCTGAGTGTCCACTGCCATGTTGTAATTCCTTTTCCAACCAAGTTATTGTCGTATTCATTTTGACAGAACCGATACCAAGTCTACACACTTTGTGATTGAACCAAATACACCAAAGCACTAAGAGCACACTGAATTGTTGGACTGAAAAATATACAGGTAATTCATCTGGCAAGCATCGGAAACTAACCTGCTATGGCAATCACATGAATAGATAAAAAATTGCCAAGCAATCTGCAAAGTATACACAAAGTGATCTGTATGAATTTCAAAAAAAAAAGGTTGTGCCTCTCCCTGGGATAATCATGGCAATTTCAAGGGGTAAAAATCATGGGGAATTACCTTTAGGGGATGGAGACAACTGCTGCCGCGTTGGAGCCCATGGCGTTCACCACGACCACCGCACGCGGAGACGACGCCCCCGCCGGCCTCAAAGCCGCCGTCACCGTCTGCTTCCTCATCCTCGAAGAGCCTCCATGGCGCCGGACCCCGTCATGATGTAAAGCGAACCTCGAGATGAGAGTCAGTCGTTGTTGGCCTGATCTTTCACGCAAAACTCCATCGCAGCAAGAACTCGTTGCGGGTTTATGAAGAAATTCATAAACTCCGCAAAAACAACACGCCAATCCCTCGATCTGAAGGAATAACATGGACGAACCGTTTAGGATCAACTTGTAATCTCTTACGCGTCGCGTCGCAGGAACTCACACGCCAATAAAGATTTTTGACAAGGTTTCTCTAAACTCAAATAATGGCCGACGTCTAGAACACACGGTGTCTAGTTCATATTAACATAACCTAACCATTACATAGACGCCACATGATCGACTTTATATATAGCCAAGTCCTCAAATTTTGCGTGACCAACAAACTGGCCACACCACACCTATCTATCTAACTTCTTTAATCTACTTCAAAAGGAAACGATCTGGACATACCAAAAATAATAACTGACTTAACTTAATCCAAATAAGAATAGGTCTCTTTTATTTGTGCACCATGTAATTTAGTTTGCTCAGCTTGGTGGCCCCCATCCAGACTCCTTTAAACATAGCAGGTTCCACATGTTGCACCTCATATTTGCCTGATCTTTCACGGCACAAATATCCATCATAGTAAGAACTTGTTGCTGGTTTATGAAGAAATTCACAAACTCCGCAAAAACAACACACCAATCCCTCGATCTGAAGGAATAACGTAGACGAACTGTATAGGCTCAACTTGTAATCTCTTACGTGTGGTATCGCAGGAACTCACACGCCAATAGAGATTTTTGACAAGGTTTTTCTAAACTCGAATAATGGCCGACGGGCAGAACACATGGTGTCTAATTCATATTAACATAACCTACCCATACATAGACGCCACATGATCGACTTTATATATAGCCAAGTCCTCCTAATTTTGCATGACCAACAAACTGGCCGCATCACACCTATCTACTCTCTCTGTTTTAAAATAGATGACTTAACTTTATACTAACTCTAGTATAAAATTAATGCAAAGGTGGGTCCCTATTTTGGAACGGAGGGCGTATCTAACTTCTTTAATCTAATTCAAAAGGAAACGATCTGGACATGCCAAACATAATAACTGACTTAACTTAATCTAAGTAAGAATAGGTCTCTTTTATTTGTGCACCATGTAATTTAGTTTGCTCAGCTTGATGGCCCCATCCAGACTCCTTTAAACATAGCAGGTTCCACACGTTGCCCCTCTTATTTGCACTTGCCTGATATTTCTTGAGCGGCAGGAATAAAAACAGCAGGCTAAGCTTGATTCTGACCTTGTACTTTTTAAATGGATCTAATCTCTTTGTACCGTTGCTAAGCTTGACCCTGATTTGTACTTTTTTTTAACATCAGTACAGACACACGCGCTCATATACACGTGCATACACCCATCTTTATGAACGCTGTGACGCCCGGATAATCATGCTACAGTAATCTCACGTTAATGCTGCCACGTCACCTCTGTCACTGTAGTTAATCTCGGGTTAATTCGAAAACGCTTCAAAATTCAAACTCAAATTAATGTCAACAATAAAAGTTTCCAAAAGTTGAAACAAAAATGTTCGGTGGGTGCCGGGTATTACAAGGGTAATTATAATAAACCAAACACATTTTTATAAAATGCCTAAATAATTTAAAATGAAATAAAACAGAAGAGAAAAGGATTTCCCCCGGCCCCTCGGCCCACTAGGCCACCAGGCCGCTAGGCCAGCCCACGGCCCACCCCACTCTCCCTGGCCTACAAGGCCACTCCCCCGACCTACAAGGCCACTCCCCCGACCCCAAACCCTAAATCACCTCCCACTCCCCCACGATCCCCTCGTCTCCCTCACCCGCCGCAACCACACAACACGCACACATCGTGCCGAGGAGAGGAGCTCCTCACGCCATCTTCTGCTCGGCGGAGGGCCATGGCGCCGCCGCCTCCCCTGCTTGGCCTCCTCCAGCATCGTTGGAGCAACCCCCCCTCCCCATCGTCATCCACGCCGGCACCCGAGCCTGGCGCCTCGTTGCCCTTCGATCGCGTCTCGCCGCCAACCAGAGCTACCTCGCCGACTTTGATGCCCCGACGCCACTGAACCTCGCCGCCGCCCGAAACGCCGCCTCGTCGTCCTCCTCCTCGACCCCTCGTTGGAGCTGCCCCACCGGACTCCATCATCGACGTCGTCTTCGTCAACGAGGCCGTCCCCGACTTCCTCCCCACGCCCGCTGCCCCGAACCCTACAGCCCCGTTGTGAGCTCCCCATGATTTCCCCTTTGTTTGTCCGTCAATTTCATGCGTACCACCGAAGACCACGAGAACCAAGCTCCGGCTCGACCCCTGCTGCCCCCTACTCACGCTCGCTCGCGCCCCTTGCGCGCCTGTGGCCGCTCCGCGCCCACTGCGCCGCTTCACGTCGCCTGCAGCAGCGACCGTGCCCCGTCGTCGTTGGCTTCTACCGCCCGCACTAGTCGCCGCACGCGCGTCGCACGAACCCCTGCTCCTCCCCTATGCTCACCTCCACCTGCCGCGACCGATAGGAGGGCCCCGCCATGGTCACGGCCACCCGCGCGCCCGGTGCCCGGCTTCGCCACCCTCCCGCCAGCGCCCGGGTCCAGCGACCGGCGCCCGCGCCCATAACCACTGCCTAGCGCCCGCTAAGGCCCTGGGCCATTGACATGTGGGGCCTACCCCATAACGTTTTTAAAAAAGAATTTAAAAATATATATACAAATAAATAAATAATAATAAAAACAATTAATTAATTAATTAACTAATTAATTAATTTAATTAACTCTAATTAAATTAACTATTTATGATTAATTAACCTAATGACTAATTAACCTAATTAACTATTGTTAATTAACTAGCAGAGTACGACAAGTGGGACCCTCAGAAAGTTTGACTAAGTCAATCGGACTGTTGACTTGAATAGACTCCTGATCTTTGTTGACCCAAATAATGGCCCCATCTGTCAGCTTTGACTTAGTCAATCCTCGTTGATCACGATGTCAACATGACATCATGCTGATGTCATTAATCCAATTTCGAATTTAAATAAAGAATTAATTAAATTCCAGAAATTAGTAAATCTTTAGAAAATCATATCTTTTAATCTGTAACTCGGGATTAAATTATTTTCAACATGAAAGTTGCTCAGAACGACGAGACGAATCCGGATACGCAGCCCGTTCGTCCGCCACACGTCCCAAGCATAGTGAACCTGCAACATTTCACCTCCGGTTCATTTGTCCGAAAACGCGAAACACTGGGAATACTTTCCCGGATGTTTCCCCCCTTCGCCGGTACCACCTACTACCGCGTTTGGGCACGCCTAGCAACACGCCTTGCAATGTCATGCATCGTCATGCATTTCTTTGCATTGTATTTATTGTTTCTTCCTCCTCTTCTCTCGCTAGACACCGAGACCGACGCCGCTGCTACCCAGTACGACTACGGTGTTGACGACCCCTCTCTCTTGCCAGAGCAACCAGGCAAGCCCCCCTTAATCACCGTAAAACGCCTATTCTTCTCTATACCGCTTGCATTAGAGTAGTGTAGCATGTTCTCGCTTCGGTTAATCCTATTCTAATGCATAGCCTTTGTCATTGTTGCTACAGCTTGTTACCCTTACCGCTATCCTGCCGCTTAGTATAGGATGCTAGTGTTCCATCGGTGGCCCTACACTCTTGTCCGCCCCGCCATGCTATACTATCGGGTTGTGATCACTTCGGGAGGTGATCACGGGCATATACTATATACTTTACACTATTACATTACCCGTGATATCTGTTGTTAGGAGATGAAATTTGAAAGGACGGTGGCTCCGTCCCGGTAGAGGTGGGCCTGGGTTCTCGACGGCCCCGACTGTTACTTGTGGCGGAGCGACATGGCAGGTTGAGACCGCCTAGGAGAGAGGTGGGCCTGGCCCTGGTCGGCGTTCGCGGATACTTAACACGCTTAACGAGATCTTGGTATTTGATCTGAGTCTGGCCATTTGGTCTATACGCACTAACCAACTACGTGGGAAAGATATGGCACTCGACGTCATGGTATCAGCCAAAGCCTTCGTGACGTCAGCGACTGAGCGGCGCGCACCGGTTTGGAACGTAAGCCTGCTCTTGTATTAAGGGGGCTAGTTCTGCTTCCGGCCGCCCACGCAACGTGCAGGTGTGCTAAGGGCGATGGGCCCAGACCCCTGTGCGCTTAGGTTTAGACCGGCGTGCTGACCTCTCTGTTGGCCTAGGTGGGGCTGTGACGTGTTGATCTTCCGCGGCCGGGCATGACCCAGGAAAGTGTGTCCGGCCAAATGGGATCAAGCGTGTTGGGTTATGTGGTGCACCCCTGCAGGGAAGTTAATCTATTCGAATAGCCGTGATCTTCGGTAATGTGACGACTTGGAGTTGTACCTTGACCTTATGACAACTAGAACCGGATACTTAATAAAACACACCCTTCCAAGTGCCAGATACAACCCGGTGGTCGCTCTCTAACAGGGCATCGAGGAGGGGATCGCCGGGTAGGATTATGCTATGCGATGCTACTTGGAGGACTTCAGTCTACTCTCTTCTACATGCTGCAAGACGGAGGCTGCCAGAAGCGTAGTCTTCAACAGGATTAGTTATCCCCCTCTTATTCTGGCATTCTGCGATTCAAGATAATCGATATGGCCCTTTACACATATATCCATGCATATGTAGTGTAGCTCCTTGCTTTATGTAGTACTTTGGATGAGTACTCACGGTTGCCTTGTTCCCCTTTTTCCCTATCTCTATCCGATTGTCGAGACCAGACGACGGAGCCAGTGAGCTACGCCACCGTCGATGGCGACTACTACACCGGAGGTGCCTACTACTACGTGCAGCCCCGACGACGACCATGAGTAGTTAGGAGGATCCCAGTGCAGAGGCCCGCGCCTCTTTCGATCTCAGTATCCCGCTTTGTGCTAGCCTTCTTAAGGCAAACTTGTTTAACTTATGTCTCAGACTTTCAGATATTGTTGCTTCCACGACTCGTCTATGATCGAGCACTTGTATTCGAGCCCTCGAGGCCCCTGGCTTGTATTATGATGCTTGCATGACTTATTTATGTTTTAGAGTTGTGTTGTGATATCTTCCCGTGAGTCCCTGATCTTGATCGTACACATTTGCATGCATGATTAGTGTACGATTGAATCGGGGGCGTCACAAGTTGGTATCAGAGCCGACTGCCTGTAGGAATCCCCCTTTCCAACTCCTTGGCCGAAGTCGAGTCTAGACATTGCAAAACTTTTACTAACATGGTTGTGTGTCTTACGGGCACACGTTGCCATTGGGTGGTAGTAGGATCTTTTATTCCTCATCCTATACTCTGGGACTCTGATCTCTCTTCTATTCGGGTTAAATGAATTTTACTAAATCTAACATTAGGATATCGTTATCACTTTCACCCGGAGTGCCTCTTATTATAGATGATCGTCTGCTGCACGTGAAGACCCTGAAGATACTCTCTGCTGTTAACCCGAGAACTTGTGTTCATCGCGTTTGCAATTCCCTTCCACCATCAACCCTTATGGATAACTACTTGCAGTTGTTATTCTTACATTCATCACCAGTTTGTCTTGTTATTACAAGATACCCCAAAACACTCGTCGTTGTTTCGATAATCCTTTGAGCTTACTGCCTTGCTGTTCTTTGTCACCTGAAAACCCAAACGGATAATTCCTCGCACTTGCCGAGTATCTCCTCATCCCTAGCCGTTCATGTGTTTCACATAAGTCCTCGAAATACCATTCGATTTTGTGAAAATCCTCAGTAGCCCATTGCTCTTGATTTCCTTGCCTTCCGGCATTATGGTTAATTCCATACTTCTAGTAATCTTCGTTGACATCCTCTGTCCCTATCATTTTAAGTCACTTGATTCGATATGTTGTGAATGCTCGCAATCCTCAATCAGATCCTAGAATTCATCCTTCCGGCTCAGATGTTTGAACATGAGCTGGTTCTCGGCCAATCAGATTGCCATCGATTGTACCCTAAGTCTATTCAACTTATCCATCCTTGATCAGAGCGTTTGCTCCTGATCCCTTGATTTGAAAATCATAATTCCTTTTTTATTTAAATGATGAATTATTTAGATGTTCTATAAACAGATGCCTTTTGCATTCTTTTTCCTTCTGATTGAGTACCGATACTCACATCAGATTTCGGGTGGTCCACGAGACCAATTGCTTGGTTATTATCCGACAGTGTCCTTCATATCCAGTAACCTTGAGAGTTTCTCCCCTGATACATAATGCCTTTGGTAAATTGTGTCCTCTGCCTTTGGCAAGTTATATCCTATGCTTGTGTCAACCATGTGCTCTGCTTCGAGCATGTGTTAAGTGATCCTGAAAGATTTCACGTGTCATACTTATCTGGTAATGCACCAGGTAAAAACTTTCAACAACTAATGTCATTTTCGAAAAGCAAGAGGTGAACGAAATGTTATGCATTAAAGAAGTGGGAGTCGACCTTGAACTTTGTGTTCATGCCCATGAAAATGATGTAGACCATCTCGGAAGCTTCTTGCAAAAAGATTATCCAGCTGTATGATTCTTTGGGTATTCTTGAATTGATTCCTTATAGTTATGGTTCCGACCATGCTGTCCTGATCTGATATATCGGATGGGAATTCATCCTAGTGCCTTGTCTACTTTTGGCGAGGTTGAAGTATCTACTGTCATAGGTCAATGACATGGTTATACTTTTATCATGTTTAACCTTCGAGTATTACCCCTGGTACCTCGAAGATGTCTGGCCATTGCACCACATCTGACTAACTTTGTTGAAGTAATGTCTTTCCTTGTCGTAATCACTCTACGGGTTCTGGATTGCCGTCAACCGAGGACACCGACTAGTGAAATTATTCTGCACTACAAATCAAATACCCCTAGCATTTTTACTAGGAAATTCAGAACTCAATTTGGTCATTCGTAGACTATCGGCTGCATCCTGGTCTTGCTATCTTGACTGTGCTACCTCGTCCTTCTCTGGTGCACAAATTCTTCAGTGTGTGAGCACGACTTACGTCGAGCTTTCAACATCATGTTGCTTGTCATGAAAGGCAACCTTGGTTCCGAGCTTGCATCTTATATATGGATCCTATAACTTTCCACTTCGTCATTCCCTTGCTTGTTGCCGTTGTTGTTTGATTGCATCCTCTCGAAACCTCCCGGCAAATGTGTTGGATCACCTTCAACACTTTGACTTCTTCCGAGATGTCAACTATGTTCATGATGAGAAATACCCTCCTTGCCCTCAATGATTTTTATTAACATCGACAACACCCTTGACTTCCTTTAATCGTGAACTTGTCCACATTATGAATACAACTTGCTCTCCAGCTAGTGTTGTGTTCTGCCTTGAAGTTTTACTGTCTTTTATGTCGAGAATGTTGTGGGGATTGCTCCACCTCTTAGAAATTCTCGGTATGATGATACTTCTCACCATCACCATCTTCCTTGGTCCCCGTGTTGTTTTTAACCGGGATACCAATATACTAACGATGCTGCTTGAGTTTTGTACTTCTAGCAACCCTATTGCTTGAAGTTAACGATCGACAGTTCGTTCTTAGACTGTTGGTTATTGAATCGTCACTCTAACATTGATCTTGCTGCCTAAGGTCATATTTCATGCACACCTTTCAACTAATGATTGATGGTGTATGTTTTCCTCGGGCATACAACATTATATCATTTGAATTGACAAGTGTCATCTTCTTGTTCACATTATTGTGGAAAATCCATCCACTTGGAATTCTCGATGAATTGTCGCTGAGCCCATCAACCACCTTCTCATCCCCTCCTTGGTTTAATGATGAACTATTGTTTCAGGAACCCGCTCCCATAGTTCATTTCCCGAGAATCTTGCAATGTCATTTCGTCGATTTGTGTTGCACCTTTTCTTCTCGGACATCCTGAGTCTGAGGTATCATGACACCAATCGGATCTGAATCTCGGTCAGAGATGATGGTTGGAACATATTTCCAAGAGTTATAACAATGGTCTTTATGTGACCCGGTAAGGTGATGTCGTGCCTAGCACACCTGGCCGGAGGACCTATTGTTATAGTTTCCATTTGGCAAGGTTAGTCATTCTTCCGTGAGGAAATGGTAAGACTTATTCTACAAGTTGTCCTCGATGGATCCTTTGTGTATCCAAAGTCCGATCTTTACCAATGACCATGTCAATGCTATCTCGAAGCATGTCTGTGGTACTCCGATTTTCAACAAGAACATTTGAAGCCCAATGCTAAATGTTTCTGCTCAATTATCCAAACACATTTGTATGGGTAATGTCTTGAAATTTCTCTCCCTTACCCAAAGAGTTTTCTGCATTATATCCTGTCATGGATATCATGCTTTGCTTGCCCTTGGGAAGGATATACCCTTGAAATATGTGTATAAACACATTTTCCATTCCATTGTTCTATTTAACTGATGATCACCTTTTCCTTTACTTTGTTGTGTTTGACCTTCTTGTGATCTATATAATCTAAGCAAGTAAAGATTCATCGCTTATGTAAACACCTCGGTGTACAATTGGTCAAGAAGACCCTGTTACTATTGTTGATGATATTCGGTAACCACCGATGGACGAGAACTTTGCCTATTGGTCCGCCTCGCTCATCGAAAGCAGGAAAATGGTTCTCTTCGTCCCTCGCCCTTGGTACCGACGATGCGGTCAACATAACTGATAGGCTATCCTCTGACATGCCTTGCTTACATGATCGTGCAAGACGTCATCGCCCTTCCTACTTTTAACCCACATGGTGGGTCCATAACCCACAGTTTCACAGGATTGAAACCTGACTCACCTGTACAATCCTGTTTCTAATGGTTATTCCCCATGCTTGGCTTTGTATTTAATTCACGGGCCACCTTCCGAGTGCTCTATTCTGGTATCAGACGCTATACTTACTCTCGCTACTCTGAACCCCTTTCTCACTCTGGTTCAGACTTCGAGCAACTATTTATCTGCTTGGAACCTCTTATTGTACCTTCGAACCTCACTCTCGATGTGTTTTATTTTTTCAACTCGAGAGGTACTCATATACTCATTCATGGGTTAATCCCAAATTATTACCCTTATAGCATTCTGTTGTTGCCGATCTGCCCTGTTACCTATTCGTAAGTACGATGAAGATCCCGAAGAGAGGATGTCGACTTCATCATGATGACCGGAAGCAAAGGAATGAAGACATCAACGTATTGGATCGGTCTCTTCGAGAAGAGCAAGCCAGAATGAGAAGACCCGCTAGATTCGTTACCAAACCTTCCCCCCTTTCACTACCTCTTAAATCTCGGGACGAGATTTCTTGTAGTGGAGGAGAATTGTGACGCCCGGATAATCATGCTACAGTAATCTCACGTTAATGGTGCCACGTCACCTCTGTCACTGTAGTTAATCTCGGTTTAATTCGAAAACGCTTCAAAATTCAAACTCAAATTAATGTCAACAATAAAAGTTTCCAAAAGTTGAAACAAAAATGTTCGGTGGGTGCCGGGTATTACAAGGGTAATTATAATAAAGCAAACACATTTTTATAAAATGCCTAAATGATTTAAAATGAAATAAAACAGAAAAGAAAATAAATAAAAGAAAAGAAAAGGATTCCCCCCGGCCCCTCGGCCCACTAGGCCACCAGGCCGCTAGGCCAGCCCACGGCCCACCCCACTCTCCCTGGCCTACAAGGCCACTCCCCCGACCCCAAACCCTAAATCACCCCCCACTCCCCCACGATCCCCTCGTCTCCCTCACCCGCCGCAACCACACAACACACGCACACACACACACACGCACACATCGTGCCGAGGAGAGGAGCTCCTCACGCCATCTTCTGCTCGGCGGAGGGCCATGGCGCCGCCGCCTCCCCTGCTTGGCCTCCTCCAACAGCGTTGGAGCAACCCCCCCTCCCCATCGTCGTCCACGCCGGCACCCGAGCCTGGCGCCTCGTTGCCCTTCGACCGCGCCTCGCGCCAACCGGAGCTACCTCGCCGACTTTGATGCCCCGACGCCACTGAACCTCGCCGCCGCCCGGAACGCCGCCTCGCCGTCCTCCTCCTCGACCCCTCGTTGGAGCTGCCCCACCGGACTCCATCATCGACGTCGTCTCCGTCAACGAGGCCGTCCCAGACTTCCTCCCCACGCCCGCTGCCCCGAACCCTACAGCCCCGTTGTGAGCTCCCCATGATTTCCCCTTTGTTTGTCCGTCAATTTCATGCCGTACCACCGAAGACCACGAGAACCAAGCTCCGGCTCGACCCCTGCCCCCTACTCACGCCGCTCGCGCCTTGCACGCACGCGCCGCGCGCCCATGCGCCGCTTCACATCGCTGGCGGCGATCGTGCCCCATCATCGGCCAGCTTCACCGCACTTTCGTCCGCCGCACGAACCCTGCTCCTCCCATGTGCTCACCTCCACTGCGCGACCGATAGGAGGGCCCCGCCGTGGTCACGGCCACCGCGCCCGGCGCTCCCGCCGCGCCCGGGTTCAGGCGACCAGGCGCCAGCCATAACCTTGCCCGGCGCCGCTAAGGCCCTAAGCCATTGACATGTGGGGCCTACCCTAGAACGTTTAAAAAAAGAATTTTAAAAAATATATATAAATAATTAATTAATAATAAAACCAATTAATCAATTAACTAAATAATTAACTTAATTAACTCTGATTAAATTAACTATTTATGATTAATTAACCTAATTAACTATTGTTAATTAACTAGCAGAATATGACAAGTGGGACCCCCCCTCGTAAGTTTGACTAAGTCAACAGGACTGCTGATCACGACTAGACCTCGCCGTTGTCTTTGTTGACCTACCAATGGCCCCATTTGTCAATTTGACTTAGTCAATCCCTGTTGACTGCTGATGTCAACATGACATCATGCTGATGTCATTAATCCAATTTCGAATTAAATAAAGAATTAATTAAATTCCAGAAATTAGTAAATCTTTAGAAAATCATATCTTTTAATCCGTAACTCGGATTAAATTATTTTCAACATGAAAGTTGCTCAGAACGACGAGACGAATCCGGATACGCAGCCCGTTCGTCCGCCACGCGTTCCTAGCATAGTGAACCTGCAACATTTCACCTCCGGTTCATCTGTCTGAAAACGCGAAACACCGGGAATACTTTCCCGCATGTTTTCCCGCCTTCGCCGGTACCACCTACTACCGCGTTTGGGCACGCCTAGCAACACGCCTTGTCATGTCATGCATCGTCATGCATTTTTTGCATTGTATTTGTTGTTTCTTCCCCCTCTTCTCTCGCTAGACATCGAGACCGACGCCGCTGCTACCCAGTACGACTACGGTGTTGACGACCCCTCTCTCTTGCCAGAGCAACCAGGCAAGCCCCCCCCCCCCCTTGATCACCAGATATCGCCTATTCTTCTCTATACTGCTTGCATTAGAGTAGTGTAGCATGTTACTGCTTTCGGTTAATCCTATTCTGATGCATAGCTTTGTCATTGTTGCTCTGATTGTTACCCTTACACGCTTTATCCTCTTGCTTAGTATAGGATGCTAGTGTTCCATCGGTGGCCCTACACTCTTGTCCGTCTCGCCATGCTATACTATCGGGCTGTGATCACTTGGTGGTGATCACGGGCATATACTATATACTTTACACTATTACATTACTCGTGATATCTTTCGAGATGGGGTTTGAAAGGACAAGTGGCTCCATCCCGGTAGAGGTGGGCCTGGGTTCTCGACGCCCCGATCGTTATTTGTGGCGGAGAAGTGGCAGGTTGAGACCACCTAGGAGAGAGGTGGGCCTGGCCCTGGTCAGCGTTCGCGGATACTTAACACGCTTAACGAGATCTTGGTATTTGATCTAAGTCTGGCCATTTGGTCTATACGCACTAACCAACTACGTGGGAAAGATATGGGCACTCGGCGTCGTGGTATCAGCCTAAGCCTTCGTGACGTCAGCGACTGAGCGGTAGCGTGCGGTTTGGAACGTAAGCACGCTCTTGTATTAAGGGGCTAGTTACGCTTCCGGCCGCCACGCATAGCGTGCAGGTGTGCTAAGGGCGATGGGCCCAGACCCCTATGCGCTTAGGTTTAGACCGCCGTGCTGACCTCTCTGTTGGCCTAGGTGGGGTTGCGACGTGTTGATGTTCCGCGGCCGGGCATGACCCAGGAAAGTGTGTCCGGCCAAATGGGATCAAGCGTGTTGGGTTATGTGGTGCACCCTCAGGAAGTTAATCTATTCGAATAGCCGTGATCTTCGGTAACAGGACGACTTGGAGTTGTACCTTGACCTTATGACAACTAGAACCGGATGCTTAATAAAACACACCCTTCCAAGTGCCAGATACAACCCGGTGGTCGCTCTCTAATAGGGGCATCGAGGAGGGGATCGCCAGGTAGGATTATGCTATGCAATGCTACTTGGAGGACTTCAGTCTCCTCTCTTCTACATGCTGCAAGACGGAGGATGCCAGAAGCATAGTCTTTGACACTGATATGGCCCTTTACACATATATCCATGCATATGTAGTGTAGCTCCTTGCTTGCGAGTACTTTGGATGAGTACTCACGGTTGCCTTGTTCCCCCTTTTTCCCCTATCTCTATCTGATTGTCACACTGCACGACGGAGCCTGTGAGAGCCGACGCCACCGCCGATGATTTACTACTACACCGGAGGTGCCTACTACTACGCAGCCCAGCGACGATTTACTGTGAGTAGTTAGGAGGATCCCAGGCAGGAGGCTCGCGCCTCTTTCGATCTGTATCCCAGTTTGTGCTAGCCTTCTTAAGGAAAAATTGTTTAACTTATGTCTGTAATCAGATATTGTTGCTTCCGCTGACTCGTCTATGATCGAGCACTTGTATTCGAGCCCTCGAGGCCCTTGCTTGTATTATGATGTTTGTATGACTTATTTATGTTTTAGAGTTGTGTTGTGATATCTTCCTGTGAGTCCCTGATCTTGATCGTACACATTTGCGTGCATGATTAGTGTACGATTGAATCGGGGGCGTCACAAACGCACACACGCACCCTACCCCTATGAGCACCTCCAAAAGACTGAGCCGACATATCATCTTGAGATTCACGAAGTCACCGTAGGCGCCTCGCCGTCGACGGGAACTCTCCTCCCACTGAATGTGCATCGCCGGAAATCCTGAAATAAATCCAGCAATAAATGCGAGCACCAGGATTTGAACCCTAGTGGATTGAGGATACCACAGTGCCTCTAACCATCGAACCACCTGTACTTTTTAAATGTAACTAATCTCTTTCTACAGTTCGAGACACCAATGTCCTTCACGTGTGCACATATACCAAGAATCCAACATCCATGTGCATGGCCACGCTTGTTGCATGCATACGTACAACATCAAGTAGTGCTTGTGGTGGACGTGGCCTTCCAAAGCAAATATTAGCTTCTATGTGGTTGGTCATAAACCAAATATTAGCTTCTCAATCAGCTCTGCCTATGGTATGTTCTTCGCTGCAAATGTGCATTTTGCCTGCCATAAACCAATTTAGGGATCCAAGGCGCCGCCTAGATGCAAATTCTTCATGTGGTTGGTCATTCACAAAAGGTGTTTAACTGCGGACAATCTGGAACGAAGGGGCTGGCCATCTAATGGCACTTGCCCGCTTTGCCTATCGACGCATGAAGATTGCACGCATCTGTTTTTATGTTGTCGCTTCTCACAACAGGTTTGGTCTAGGTTCAGGGCCTGGACACAGGCATCCTTCACAATAACGGATGGCCGCTTCGGCAATACAGAGTCTTGGTGGATCAATACACGAAGGGAGATTCCAAAGAGGGCTGCATTTAAATTTTGACACTATAACCATCCTGATCCATTGGAGAATTTGAAAAGAAAGAAATGCAAGGATTTTCGAGCAAGTGGCCAGTAATGTTGACAGGATACTTGAGCTTATCAGGAAGGACATCGCTGTTTGGAGAGCTGCAGGTTGTGTAGGCGACTTCTACTGATGTATTCCTTTCTATCTTATTGCCATCTTTTGAATTCAGTTCGGGTTGTACCTATCATCTTTTGAGCTTCGGCTCTGTCGGCAGATAGTTCTAGACCGCCTAGACTATCAAGCCTTGTTGTACTCTCTTCTTTCTAAATAAAGAACTGCCAATGGCCCTTCAAGAATATTAGCTTCTATGGTGTACTCTTTCCTTCTTGCATTATATGATGGCATATAATCTGGTAGCCGTGGGCCGTGTTGTCAAAGTAGCAACCAGGTAAGTCCTGGTGCGCCTGCCTGTGCTCCATAGGGGCGACGGCCACGAGGTCTTTTCTAGGGTCGCGCTAACTGCCACACGTGTGGCAGGAAGGGAGACGTACCACACGTCTCTAATGTAAACAGATTGCCACGTCATCGCATGCATGCATGCAGGAATCTTTTTGGATTTTTAGTTTTTAAAATGTTTTATCTCTTAAACGAAAAATCCGATTGAAAATCCGTTTTCACCATTAAATCCTCGCGATGAGATCTTCGAAACTAGATCACATGTTGATATGTTTTGATGAAATTTTTTTTGGATTAAAAGTTGCCATGTCTATTGCATACGAATTGCCATGATGTTTACACTGAAGTTGCCATGATATGTTTCAGCTATTTTCTTCTACATTTAAAAGTAAATTTTGACATTTATAAAACGGGGAATTAAGAAACTAGATTTGCCATGAACCATAAACTAAAATTGCCATGATACATGCACGTAAAATTGCCATGGTTCATACAAAAATAATTTTCATGGTGAAAGTACTGTAGTTGCCATCATCAAAATACTAAAATTGCCATGATCTACAAACTAAAATTGCCACATGGCAACTTTAGTTTAAGCCCTATGGCAACTGCAGTGTAAACATCGTGGCAACTTCTGGCAAAAAAAAAATTCATCGAAACATATCAACATGGGGTCTAGTTTTGAAGATCTCGTCGAGATGGATTTAATAGTGAAAACGGATTTTTAATTCGCTTTTTTATTTAGGAGATACAACATTTTTAAGCCAAAAACCAAAAAAAATTCTGCTGATATCATCTATTCATACGTGGCAAAATGAGTGATGATGAAGACGTGTGAGCGATGTGCAAACGCCCACACGTGTGGGCGTTAACATTTCCGCTTTTCTATCGTAGAACTGAAAGTAATGTAGCACATAAATATTTTGGACCTCTGACTGAACAATGTCAATAACCGATATAGCTGATATTTGGGTCATATCAAGTCACCCCTGCGTCAAGCCACCGGCAACCCAAGAAAACAGGACCTCGCGCCCTAGCTCCATGAGATGAGCTCCTCCCGTGGTCTTGCCTCGCCGCTGCCCCATGAGTCACCGCCACCTTGCGGAGATGAGCATCGCCATGATCCGACCGGAATGGGACCGGCCGGATTGAGCACCCGCATCCGGATCAACGTGTCCCTGCGTCACATCCTGTCTGTCGACTGCACCCAGCTCGTCGAGGCCGCCGCCATTGGGGTCGCTCCTCTTACTTGAGCATGCGACAATGCGGTGGTCGACGGGCGGAGTCGCGCGGTTGCGGCAAGAGCTCGTCGACGCGCATGCGTCGGGGTGGAGGGGAGAGAGTCGAGAGAGGTCGAGTGAGTGGAGAGGAGAGGAGGGATAAGGTTGCAATTTTTTTTAGAATTCCTTTTTTAGGGTGTAGATTGGGTGCTGGTTGGGCCGGGCTGGATAGCTAATTTGGGCCATGGATCGACAACGTGTTTGTTCTACGAAAAGCATAGATAATTAAAGTATATATATATATATATATATTCCTCACAAAAACAATTAAAGTATATATATGTATTAAATGGTTCATACAAATAAATATTTTTATACTTATTAGATATATTTAGAGTATCACACAAAAAAAACCGAATATACTTGGTTTATATTGGTTTGGTTGCATGTTTTTATCTTTTGTTGGACAATTTTCCATAGCCTATATAAATGATTTAAGAAATTTTAGATGACTACTTATTTATATATGAACTTTATAGTTGGTTGTTTTCCCCAAGATAAATGCAACATCTTCTTTTAATAATATGAAAAAGGTTTTTCTTTCTTACAAAATAAAACATTTGTGTTAGTTTCACTTCTATTTTTATTATATATTATATATGTTTATATGATGCAGTAGAAAATATCGTTTATATTTCAAGATAGAAAGTGATGGGTTCCAACATACGCACTGATGTAACGATGACAGACCGGACTGAAACATCACGAGAAGAGGTGCATATAGCTAACCATTCTTTGTATGTATGTTATAGATGATAATACAAATGGTGTATTTTTATATATTATTATTTTTTTAGAATATAGGAGACATAGATATGGATTTTGGAGATGCACAAAAAGAATCCATCAACAAGGGTTCCGAAGAGACGTCGCCGAAAGGGGCCAAAAATTCACCGAGTTTTTTACAACATAATGATGTGGAAGCGGTGATATCTCATAACAAACAAAAAAGGATCCCAATTTAAATGTGATCGCACAAGGTATTTTTCAATATTATTATCGATCTTTCCTTTGTCATATTGCCTTTTGTATTCAACTAATTTGGCTCATTTTATTTACTAATTTGGCTCATTTTTGTATCGTGTCGACAGACTATGTTTATATAACTCTTGCAAAATATTTTAAGAGCCCGTGGCAACGCACGGGCATTCTAATAGTCCGTATAGTGCCACTGTCGGGGCGTCACACTTCCGGCCTTTAGAAGATAAAAAATTTCAGAAATTCAAATACCACACAGAAGTATGCCAACATATATTGATTTTTTCTCATGTTGCTCCGTACTTACATGTAATACTATTTGATAAATATTTTTCCTATGATTTATGAAAATACTAATGTATGGTTTTAGAATAGCAAATGCTAAATCTACCATATCGTCTAGCCCATAAATGAATATATTTTTTGATGAAATTGTATATGCAGCTAACGTCTACAAGTACATCTCTTTTTTTTGCGGGATGCAAGTACATCTCTTCAGTAATGAAACTTTAAAATGCTTTTATTTATTTGAGAAAGAGGTTCACTGGAGCCAAGGTCAATTTTGAATTTTCCTATGCTTCTTATCCTACTAGATTGGAGTATTGCGCTGTGATGCATCGTTGTGTAAACAACTGAAAGACGCTGCAGACCGAAAGCCTTAGAGCAACTCTAATAGACTCTGCAAAACGCCAGCCCGCAAAACGTGTTTGCAGTTCGCGCAAAACCGCTTTTGCGGGCCTGCGAGGGCTAGCACAGATGCAGACCCCTCAAATGGACCCGTAAAAAAGTATATTCACGGAATATGCTTTTTTACGGGTCGGCTATGCGGGTACTGCTCGGGCAACAGCGCAACGACCCGCAAACAGAAAAACTGCAAATCTGAAATTTGTCATAGGGTTGCACAAACAAGTTCAAATTCAAATGACATAAACAGTTTGCACGCAAATAAAAGCGAAGTTCATTATGCAAAAGAGGGCATGCAAAGGTATGCGCCCATGTCCGGCATCATCTTGGGGGTCGATCTTCACTCCGCGCATAGGCTTGATGTTCTCCCAACGACCTTGAAGCGACCGAAATGTGCGTGGAGTCTTGTTGGGGTAGTTTTTCATAATGCAGAAGTATTGATCTTCGATCCTTTGTCAATATCTCTTCACGGTTTGATTAGTACCCGTGCATGCATCAAGAGACACCGCACTCCATGCTTTGATCAAAGTTTGATCTTCCAGGATAGTGTAGTTCTTCGATCTTTGGCTTTTCCCAGCTTTTGCTTGTGAATTCTCAAACGCTTCCGCTTCGATCTCCGCCAACATCCGCACAACCATGATCGTCCACGCCGCCCTCCGTTTCATTGTAGTCGAAAGGTTCAAAAGGGGCTTGATCAATGTCAACTGCGTTCATGTCCAACAAGTTCACGAACTCGGTTGTTGCATTGTTCGAACCACCGCTATAGCGAACGATAACAAGTCACGAGCTATCAAAAACAATGGCGAAAATGAAAAAGAATCACCAAAGTCCGAAGAGATATACCTTTCGTCGAACACCTCTCTCGCGGGGGGAGCCGCACCGTTGAACGGCATCGCCGGAGCACCTCCTTGCGAGGGGATGGAGTGAGAGGTTGAAGAAGATGGCTTCCTTGAAGTTGGAACCTTCCTTCGCTTTGCGCGCGCGGCCTTGCCGGCCTTCTCCGCCGCCGGCTGGGATCGCACAACGGCATTGGCGGCGGGCGCTTGAGCCATCGCGGTGAGGCGGCCAGATTCCATACTGCACAAACACGTTGCCACTGCGCTTGAAGCGGTAGGCGTGTGCTTAAGCGACGCCGTGGGCCAACATGGCCGGCGACGAGATCCGCCCAAGGGGAAGGGGCGTGCGCGACCTCGACGGTGACGGGGGACAACATGGGGTCGTCCATGGCGGCGAGGGACGGCAGGAGAGGAGCAGTCGGAGCTTTGGGAGGGAGGGTAATGGTGGCGGAGGGTGCGGGAAGCGGGAAAGGGCGCGCGGAAATGTTCCTCCCGCCAAATCTCGCGCCAGATGGGGGTTGAGCTCGGGTCGGCCTCCCAGCCCGTGAAGATAAAGGTTGAGGGAGAAGATTTGCCGCGCCCCGCAAAAATTTTTACGGGCCGATGCCGGATGCGGAGTCTGGTCGTGCAGATTTTTTGGCCCCAACCCACAATTTGGCGGTTATTTTGTGGGCCGAGGCGTTTTGCGAGGTCTACTAGAGTTGCTCTTAGGCCCCGTTTGGATGCAAAGTATTTCCAAAGTATTGCTAGAATACCACAGTTTTTGAGAAAACTGTAGTTCAGAATACTTTGAGGCGTTTGGCTATACCAAAACTGTAGTTTAGAATACTTTGAGAAAACTGTAGTTTCATAAACGGTGATATTGTTGATACTAAGTTTTTTTTTTTGAGTATTAAGAAAAGAGGTCCAGACCTCTTTTTTCTCAAACTGAGGAAAAGACGCTCGTGTCAACTGCTCGTTCACTACTGTGCAGCTTGGTTTGTAAGCATAACTAATCACATGATAGTATCCTTTCGTAGTATTAATTACTGTGCAGCTTGGTTTGTAAGCATAACTAATCACATGGTAGTATCCTTTCGTAGTATTAATTCACTCCTCTCCATCGCATGCACCACACTAGCTAAAAAAAAAGGATACTGATTCCTATTCTTTGTAGTTAGCTACGACCGATCACGTCCGCAGCTTGCTAGCTCAGCGATCAGAAGGCCGTACAGCGCGCATGCAGCCGGACATTCGTTAGCACACACTAATTGATCCAGTCGTGTAGCTCCGTAGGTGTAGTAATTAACTTAGATTAAAGTTGTGTAATTATTGGTCAAAACTACAGTAAAACAACACCAGCTAAACATATCAGTAGTTTTCCTAAAACTGAGAGAATTGCAGTTTTTTTTTAAAACTGCAGTATTCGTTGCCCAAGCATTGCAATACCGAAGTTTTGAAATACTATGGTGTTTTAAAAACTGCGCTACCAAACTAGGCGAGTGATGCATTCCTTTTCTTGACACCTGTAAGCCTTGCTATTTTCTCAACAACAAAAAACCTGTAAGCCTTGCTCACAGTAAAGTAACTGCATTCTGGCCACAACAACCTCTCCTGCTAAATGAATCACACTTATTGAAGAGAGTACATATAACATAAGCAGCACAGTTCAACCTGATGATCTCCATTACAATTCACAAGTTGGCCATAGGCTACTGTTGAGAACTCGAAACAGGACGTATGTTACTCAAACAAACAGAAGATAAGCACTGAGCACAGTTCGGCACACTGGTCATGATTCCAAAAGGAGCAAACCTTAACACCACCATATAACTAATCATGCTACATTCGGTGGGCCTGGGGGGGACATCCTTAATATCTTAGGATCACATCAAAAGCACAAACAGGCAGCTACAAGTTACTACAAACATCCCACCCACAGGTGTTCGCCATAACTCTGTTACTCCTGGTTGCTAATACCACTACAAGCTCAGTAGCCATTTGCTCCGAGATAGACCAGCATAACTGGGAGCAATTTTAACCAGGGCAATGCCAATCAACAGATACAAATTCTTACCTAAAAAAACAGATACAAATTCTTGAATTGCTATCCCCGGAGTGACCTTACTGGCTCTCTTCCTCTTCGTCTTCCATCTCTTCCTCTTCTTCCTTGTTGCCGGAATCGCTGCCACTACCAATGCCTCCGGTATCCGTAGCACCAACATTGTTCTGGTTGTACTGGTAAGATGGGCGCTGTGAGGCATGGTGATGCCTGTCGTCCTTGACACGGTACCAGACATGGTGATTGCTGCTGGCCATGACATCGGTTGCCATAGAGGCTCTCCTTGGACCGTTGCCATCAGCGGTAGCTGGCGAGTCGCCATCTTCTGCTGTAGAGGCTGAATTACCGACCATGGCAGCGGCAGCAAGTGGGACAGCGAGTGGAGCACCATTGTTGGCCTTCGAGATCTCCATCTGCATCTTGAGGAAGAACTGTACACGCTGGTCCTCCAGCTCGCGTGCGGCATCCAGGCGGTTCCGCTCCATCAGGAGCTCATGCTCCCCTTTTGAGGACTCCACGCGCTCGTATGTCTCCCCAAGCCGTCGAATCGCCTGTGCCAGGTCGCGCAGGCCCTGTGCACGGTCGCTGCTGTCCGCTCCATTCGCCGACTCCTCGAGGCGTTGCCTCTTGCCGTTCACGGCCTCAGCCAGTGGTTCAGGTGGGAACCCGTCGGACGACTCCGACGATGCTGACGCCTGGGGCGGCGATGGCAGCCTCCGCTTCATACCTGACGAGGGAAAGGCCGTGCGGGTGCGCTGAGGGAAGTTGACACGCGGGGCCATAGGTGCGGTGCTCCGGTTGCTGGGATTGGAGGAGCCAGAATTTCCTGCTGCCCCGCCAGAATTTCCCAGGAGCTTCTGGACTGGGGCGAGGAGGAAGTCAAGGCGGTCGAAGAATGGCCATGAGGAGTCCGACTTGGCCTTCTCGACTTTGTACTTCTTCTTGAGGGTGTCGATACGGTTCTTGCACTGGACGTCGGACTTGGGCGGCTTGGAGTAGCCATCGCGGGAGGAGACGACCTCGGCAACCTCCTGCCACTGCGGGTGGCGTAGGCTGCCGCGGCCGAGCGCGACAAAGCGCTCACCCCAGGCGTCGATCAGCGTTGAGGTGGCACCGTCGCTCCAGGCGTCCTCCCTGCCCCCGCCCCCGCCCCCGCCGCCGCCGCTGCTGGAGGGACCATGCTTATGAATAGGGATGGCGAGGGCGAGGTGGCCGGGGGGCACGGCGGCGACGGTGACGGGGTCGGCGATCGGAAGCGGGGAAGGGGAGCGCGACGGTGACGGCGAGGGCGACGGGGAGGCGGCACCGTCGTCATCCATGAGCGGAGATCTGGAGGTCGTCGGTCGGCGGCGGGCGAGGGTTTGGGGATATTTCCAGGATGCGGAATTGTTCGGGATGCATTTGCATTTTGTGGCGTGCGGTAGCCGTCGTGTCCGGCGGCGATGGGAGGTGTTTATCTTTCTTTTTTACGGTGTGCTGATGTACATTCTTGAGTGACCTATCCGTATTTTCATTTCTCCTATTTACCACTGTCATCAATAAATTACTTTTTTGAAATTAAACATTTAAATTAATTAACCAGATATTGAAATAAGGATGGGCTAAACCCATCCTAAAATTTCAGAAAAATCTTTCCAGAAAAATCTCTTAAGGACACACTGGTGTCACGACAAAGGAAATGGTGCAAGGCAGAGCAACTACTCAGCGAGTTCTCCTTCACGAGCCGTCCCAAGGTCCACTTTTGGTAGGCTGTGCGGCGCCACGGATCGTGCTCTATGGGCTTCCTTTAAATTTTGTTTGTTTATTTATTTTTATGTACGCATTTTTAGTTTTCAGAAGATTTTTTTTGTTTCTCAGCTTTTCTGTTTTTTCCGTTATTCTTAGGTTTTGGACAAAAAAACAAATTTTTTGTGTGAAAACGCTTTTTTTCTCTATGATAGGCACAAGTTTCCTTTAAATGTAGGCACATATTTCTTTTCATGAGAGTCACAGTCATGCCTCTCGTAAAAAGAACATATTTTCTCTTTTTTCTTTCCGCTTGAAGGACGGGTTTACTTCTCGAGGAGGTACGGATTTACTTCCGTGAGAGGAACAATCGTGCCTCTCGGAAAATGAAAAATTGTGTTTTTATCTTCCGCGGGAGGCACATATTTATTTCTCGTGGTATTTGCTTCCGCGAGAGGCACACTCACGCCTATCGGAAGAAGGAAAAAAACACATATGTTTTTTATTCCGTGAGAGACACTGATTTACTTCTCGTGAGGGCATGAATTTGCTTCTGTGAGAGGCGCAATCTTGCCTCCAGGAAAAGGAAAAAATGTTTTCTTTCTTTTCCACGAGCGGCATAGATTTACTTCTCGTGGAAGCACGGATTTGCTTCCGCGAGAGGCACAATCGTTCCTCTCAGAAAAAAAGGGAAAACGTGTTTTCCTTTTTCCGCGAGAGGCAGATATTTGCTTTTTGTGGAGGCACAAATTTGCTTGCGGGAGAGTCACAGTTATGCCTCTTCGGAAAGGAAAAAAGAACATGCTCCCGATTCAGATTTTTCGTGAAAAAAAATCATCGAAAACTATCAACATGGGATCTAGTTTGAAGATGTCGATGCGAGGAATCCAACGATGAAAACGGGTCGAGATTCAGACGCACGGTTTAAGAGATAAAACTTTTTAGTAAACAAATCTATGGAAAAGGGGAGAACTCCGAGGTTGCGACAAGTGGCGCACATGCAACGGGCCACTTGTCGCAACCTGGGGAGGTGGGAGAGACCTTGGCAAAAGTACTTCTAAATTAGTGATTTTGGATGGAAGTTTAGTACCACTCGGATTTGGAGAAAAGATCTGGACCTCTTTATAATGGGCTCTTCTTCCATATGCTATTGGAGCTTGAGAAGAAAAGTGGTTTCTGCATGTTGCACTATACCGGATCCCATCAGTAATTGAAGGGTATAGTGATGGGAATTGGGATCTCTGATGTTGATGAGATGAAGTCTACAATTGGATATGTATTGACACTTAGAGGTGGCACTATTTTATGAAAGTCTTGCAAGCAAACATGTGGTCGGCTAAGAATCTGGCAGAACCCTTTACTAAAGGACTATCACATGCTGTGATAGAAAATGCATCGAGGGAGATAGGTATGAGACCCACACGAGTTGCCATGGTGGTAACCCAACCTATATGATCAAAACACTCTACTATTAGTAGTGTTCTAGGAGGTGCAAGCTATAAAACATTTTTACAACTCATTAGGCATCTGCTAAACTTGTAACTCAAATACTTCTTTCCGCAATCTAATTGAAGAAACAAAATTTTCTTGTTACAATAAATTCTACTTATTTTGAAAATCTTTTGAAACATTTCAAAGGATCCAGATTTATGTCTCAATAAGTAAATATAAATATTTACTTGAGTCATCTTGAAGATAGATAAATCCACCACTTGCGACAATACTTATCGCACTACGCACATCAATATGCACATTTTCAACTATTTTGTTGCTTGTTCTTTATTGCCTGTGAACGATATTTTAGTTTACTTCACTAATTGGACGAAAGTTGCAAGTGTCAAATGATTCATAATCGGATGACTTCAAAATCAATCACTATGGAATTTCCCCATGTTGGTTTATCCAATGTGACTAAATACAGTGCCACACAGATGTGGTATTCTTTTAGTCTTGCGACATTTAGCATTCTGTTATGGATGTTCAATTTTATCATCAATATTCAAAACATACATCTTTTTCACAATATGAGTCACTAGTACAGCGAGTTGCTATACAAACGGTTTCTAACCCCTTTCTGCAACGACATTCTGAACCGTCACCAAGTGAGTGTGTGCGATAGGGGGGTCCTTCCCATATGACCCACAAAATCGTCGGGGATAGGCCCTCCGGTCACACACATGCCGGGCAAAATGTGATCGTGTGTGACGGGCCAGCGATCAAATACAACTATACAGGCTGTGACGCCCCCGATTCAGTCGTACACTAATCATACACACAAACATGTACGATCAAGATCTGGGACTCACGGGAAGATATCACAATACAACTCTAAAATAAAATACGTCATACAAGCATCATAATACCAGCCAGGGGCCTCGAGGGCTCGAATACAAGTGCTCGATCATAGACAAGTCAGCCGAAGCAACAATATCTAAGTACAGACATAAGTTAAACAAGTTTTCCTTAAGAAGGCTAGCACAAACTGGGATACAGATCGAAAGAGACGGAAGCCTCCTGCCTGGGATCCTCCTAAACTACTCTTGGTCGTCGTCAGCGGCCTGCATGTAGTAGTAGGCACCTCCGCTGTAGTAGGAGGCGTCGTCGACGGTGGCGTCTGGCTCCTGGGCTCCAGCATCTGGTTGCGACAACCATGGAGAAAGGGAAGGGGGAAAAGGGGGAGAAAAGCAACCGTGAGTACTCATCCAAAGTACTCACAAGCAAGGATCTACACTACATATGCATGGGTATCTGTGTAAAGGGGCTATATCGGTGATCGAGCTGCAGAATGCCGGAATAAGAGGGGGATAGCTAGTCTCGTCAAAGACTACGCTTCTGGCAGCCTCCATCTTGCAACATGTAGAAGAGAGTAGATGGTAAGTTCACCAAGTATCATCGCATAGCATAATCCTACCCGACGATCCTCTCCTCGTCGACCTGTGAGAGAGCAATCACCGGGTTGTATCTGGCACTTGGAAGGGTGTGTTTTATTAAGTATCCGGTTCTAGTTGTCATAAGGTCAAGGTACAACCCCGAGTCGTCCTTTTACCGAGGGACACGGCTATTCGAATAGATAAACTTCCCTGCAGGGGTACACCACATTACCCAACACGCTCGATCCCATTTGGCCGGACACACTTTCCTGGGTCATGCCCGACCTCGGAAGATCAACACGTCACAGCCCTACCTAGGCACACCAGAGAGGTCAGCACGCCGGTCTAAATCCTATGGCGCAGTGCAGGCCCATCACCCATTGCACACACAAGACGTTGCGTGGCGGCGGAAGCGAACTAGCCCCTTAATACAAGAAGCGGGCTTACGTTCCAATCCGGCGCGCCGCTTCGGCCGACGTCACGAAGGCTTCGGTGATACCACGACGCCGAAAGTGCCCATAACTGTTCAGCGTAGTTGGTTAGTGCGTATAGGCGGTGGCGGAACTCAGATCAAATACCAAGAACTCGTTAAACGTGTTATTTTAAAGTAATCGCGAACGCCGACCAGGGCCAGGCCCACCTCTCGCCTAGGTGGTCTCAACCTGCCCTGTCGCTCCGCCACAAAGATCCACTCACGGGTACTCCAAGAGCCGACCCGACTTTAGTCACCACAAGTATCATGTAAAGTATATAAGTATATACCCGTGATCACCTCTCGAGTGATCACGGCCCGATAGTATAGCATGGCAGACGGACAAGAATGTAGGGCTACTGATGGAATACTAGCATCCTATACTAAGCATGTAGGATTGCAGGTAAAGGTAACAATGAGTAGCAAGGACAAAGCTATGCAGAAAAGGATTAACGGAAAGCAGTAACATGCTACACTACTCTAATTCAAGCAATATAGAGAAGAATAGGCGGTATCTGGTGATCGGGGGCTTGCACGAAGCTCAGCCGAGAAGGAGGGGTCGTCAACACCGTAGTCGTACTGGGTAGCAGCGGCGTCGGTCTCGGTGTCTAGTGAGAGAAGAGGGGGAAGAAACAATAAATACAATGCAAACAAATGCATGACATGAAAAAGTTGCGAGTTTGATAGGTTAGGGATGTGTGGCCGATGAACGGGCTGTGTATCCGGATTCGTCTCATCGTTCTGAGCAAATTTCATGTAGAAAGTATTTTCATCCGAGTTACGGATTATTTTATATGATTTTCTAAAGATTTAATCATTTTCTGATTTTAATTATTTATTTAAATCTAACATTATCCAGAATAGTGCATGATGACGCAGGCATGACATCAGAGTGATGTCAGCAGGTCAACTGGTCGGTTGACCAGTCAAACCAGACAGGTGGGTCCAATGGGACCCACATGTCATTGTCAGGGGCACTAACAGGGGGTTTAGACTAACTAAATGGGTTAATTAGCGGATGGGGCCCAGCAGTCAGTGACTATTTAGTTAACTAAATTAATTAATGAAATAATTAGCATTTTATTTATTTACAAAAAAAAATTAAATGACGTGGGCCCGCATGTCAGTGGCAGTAGCTGCCACATCAGCGCAGTTGATTTCGGTCAACGTGGCCAGTTGGGGCCCCTAGGCCCATGGGCAATGACCCAGGGGGGTGGGGCCCACCGAGCCACGCAGATGGCCGGCGCCGGAGTTGCTCCGGTGGCCTCCCGTGATGAAGGGCACCAACGAGCCTCGGGATTTTGCCACGGTGGCCCAAAACGGGCGCGGCCAGGCTCTCTGGAACGACCTCTTCGTGTCGCGTCCGATGGAGGGGAGCACGACGGTGGGGGTGGCCGGAATGGTTGCTGGCGATGATGTCGGGCAGATGCCGAGGCTCGGCGAGTTCGAAGGCGAGGCCACGGGGCATGGTTCGTCGCGGGGCGGGGTGCGTTCGAACACAGAAACGAAGCCGCATCGAACGGTAGTGATACCGTGGCCGGAGATGCCGTGTAGCGACAGAGGCGGGCGGCACGGCGGACGCCGGCGTTCGGCCACGAGAGGGAAACAGCGATGCGACGCATTGGCAAGTACGCAAAATGGCCAGGGGGCCCTACGTGCGCGTGCGAGCACAAAGGGCACGAGCCCGGGACCAAATGGTCACCGGACGGCTGCCGGCGACGAGCGCGTGCGGCGACGCGCTCGGGCAAGTTGGGGCAGCGCGCGCATCTAGCGAACAGCGTCGAGAGAGAGAGGGGAGGAAGTGGGGGCTCACCTAGCGGCACACACGGTGGCCTTTGGGGGTTTAGTAGCAGCAGAGTCGACGGTGCTCGTCGGAGACGCGCCGGGGATCCGAGGAAGAAGACGAGGCCGGTGCAGCGTTCGTGGGTGCCCGGCGTCCTGCGGCTCGTCGGGGAGGCGTAGTCGAGGGAGGTGGAGCGAGCGGACACGCCAGAGAGGTGCGGAGGTCGCGGTGGCCGCGAGTTTCACGGCGGCGGGTCCATGGCGGCGTTCGGACGCGGTGGGCGAGGAGGAGTGGCGAGGTGGATCTGAGGGGAGGGGGAGAGGTGGAGATCTGTGAGGAGAGCGGGGTGAGTGGGAGAGGGGCCCGAGGCGCCGGGGCGTGGAGGCCTTATCCTCTCCCAGCGTCGGTGCCAGGCAGTGATCGAGTGAGACGCGCCTGCTCGACCCGGGTCGGGGAACAAGGAAGGGAGACGAGGCAGGGGGCTGGGCCGGCTGTTGGCTAGCTGGGCCAGGTGGGCCGGTCTGGCCTGTGAGCTGGGCCGCCTGGCCTAGTGGGGGGGGGGGTTTCTTTTCGTTTGGTTTTATTTCCACCTTTTCTTTTTATTTATTTTCTTTTCTATTTTATTTCACTTTAAAACATTTAGGCACTTTCTAAAAAAATGTTTTCTCCACAATAATTACCAGTGCAATATTTGGCACCCACCGAACATTTTTGTTTCAATGTTAGAAAACTTTTGTTGTTTGCCATATTTTTAATTGATTTTTGAATCGGTTTTGAACTAACGAAAGATTAGCAACAGTAATCGCAGATGACATGGCATCATTAGGAGAGTTTTATTGTAGCCTAATTATTCGGGCGTTACACAGGCCCAATCGGTTTCGGTCGTAAGTACATCCCACACAGTCAGTCCCAGAGAAACGTTTCCATTTGTTATGTACATTCCACACACTCAATCCAAGAAATATATTTCCATTCTTATGTACATCCCACACAGTCAATCCAAGGAGTACATTTCCGTTCATATGTACATCCCACACAGTCAATCGAGGGAAAATGTTTCCGTTCGTATATACATCCCACATGTTTTATGTATAGCCTCGTGTGTGATAGGTGCAACAATCCCACACGCTCTGCCTCGGTTAACCATTTTCTTTTATTCAACTACATCACACACGATTTGATGAAGAAAACTGTATGACATTGGGATATCCATCACAATCGCTTTTACTCCTAGAACCGTTTACAAAGTTCCATGACCCATTTAGCAGGTTTATTAGTTTACAATTAATAATTTCTATATTACGCAAATTCACATTTCGTATCGAACAACTGTTTGCCAATTTTACATCAGGTACATAAACATATCTTAACATCACAGTACGATAGCTAAGTCGATGAAGGAGAACAATATTAGCTAGTTTTATCCCATATCAAGCACCGCTGATGAAGGAGAATAATTTTGTTCTACCTTAAAACAACATATAGCTAGTTCACCTTCATAAGAACAATATTAGAACAATATATTGATTTCCCTAATCGAGATCGTCCAGGCTCATCTTATCCACCTCTGCTTTCAGTTCAGTAAGAACCTGTTTTGCACTGACCAATTGGGAAAGTGCCTCCTCCTTTGCCAATACCATCTTAGTAAGGTCTAATTTAAAAAATCTGAGCTCATTCTCCATCTTCCTCTTTTTTCCCACATCTTGAAATATTCTTCAGCATTGACAACACTTTCTCTAAGCCTACCTCTATTCTCTTCCTCATACATACTCCAGAGCTTTGCTAGGCACATCTTCAAAGACTGTGGCCACTCTTGATCAACCCACCCCAGGTAAGAACACTTCCGTTCATCCTATAATATTTAAAAACTAGATCATTAACAATTTTAGGGGAAATGGGTTTCTAGAAACATAGAAAATCACCAAATACATATTTTGAAAAACTGAATAAACAGGTTAATTATGACATATTGATGTCTACTACGCAACCTTCTTCTTGTAGACTCGTGTTGGGCCTCCAAGCGCAGATTTTGTTGGACAGTGGCAAATTTCCCTCATGTGGATGACCTAAGGTTTATCAATCTGTGGGAGGCGTAGGATGAAGATGGTCTCTCAAGCAACCCTGCAACCAAATAACAAAGAGTCTCTTGTGTTCCCAACACACCCAATATAATGGTAAATTGTATAGGTGCACTAGTTCGGTGAAGAGATGGTGATACAAGTGCAATATGGATGGTAGATATAGGTTTTTGTAAACTGAAAATATAAAAACAGCAAGGTAACTAGTAACAAAAGTGAGCAAAAACGGTATTGCAATGCTTGGAAATAAGGCCTAGGGTTCATACTTTCACTAGTGCAAGTTCTCTCAACAATGATAACATAATTAGATCATATAACAATCCCTCAACGTGCAACAAAGAGTCACTCCAAAGTCACTAATAGCGGAGGATAAGCGAAGAGATTATTGTAGAAATCTGAAACCACCTCAAAGTTATTCTTTCTGATTGATCTATTGGGCTATTCCTATAATTGTCACAAACAGCCCTAGAGTTCGTACTAAAATAACACCTTAAGACACACATCAACCAAAACCCTAATGTCACCTAGATACTCCAATGTCACCACAAGTATTCGTGGGTTTGATTATTCGATATGCATCACACAATCTCAGATTCATCTATTCAAACCAACACAAAGAACTTCAAAGAGTGCCCCAAAGTTTCTACCGGAGAGTCAAGACGAAAACGAGTGCCAACCCCAATGCATAAGTTCACAAGGTCACAGAACCCGCAAGTTGATCACCAAAACATACATCAAGTAGTTCACGTGAATATCCCTGATACACCTCCAATGTATCTATAATTTTTGATTGTTCCATGCTATTATATTATCCATATAGGATGTTTTATATGCATTCATATGTTACTCCTTCCATTCCTAAATATAGGGTGTATAGTTTTTGGCACGAAAATTAAAGAACACACATGGAGGAAAAATTTCACAAGTTTTGGGCGAGATTTTGCTACCTCTTGAGCACTGCATTCGTTTTCCCTTGAAGACGAAAGGGTGATGCAGCAAAGTAGCGTAAGTATTTCCCTCAGTTTTTGAGAACCAAGGTATCAATCCAGTAGGAGGCCACGCTCGAGTCCCTTGCACCTACACAAACAATTAAGAATCTTGCAGCCAACGCGAAGGGGTTGTCAATCCCTTCACAGCCACTTGCAAAAGTGAGATCTGATAGAGATGATAAGATAATATTTTTGGTATTTCTATGATAAAGATTAAAAGTAAAGATTGCAAAGTAAACAAAGATAGAAATAGCTTGTTGACGGAAGATTAATATGATGGAGAATAGACCCGGGGGCCATAGGTTTCACTAGTGGCTTCTCTCAAGATAGCATAAGTATTACGGTGGGTGAACAAATTACTGTCGAGCACTTGATAGAATTGAGCATAGTTATGAGAATATCTAGGTATGATCATGTATATAGGCATCACGTCCGTGACAAGTAGACCGACTCACCTGCATCTAATACTATTACTCCACACATCGACCGCTATCCAAAGCATGCATCTAGAGTATTAAGTTCATAAGAGAGTAACGCTTTAAGCAACATGACATGATGTAGAGGGATAAACTCATGCAATATGATATAAACCCCATCTTTTTATCCTCGATGGCAACAATACAATATGTGTCGTTTCCCCCTCATCCTTTGGGATCGAGCACCGCAAGATTGAACCCAAAGCTAAGCACTTCTCCCATTGCAAGAAAGATCAATCTAGTAGGCCAAACCAAACTGATAATTCGAAGAGACTTGCAAAGATAACCAATCATACATAAAAGAATTCAGAGAAGATTCAAATATTGTTCATAGATAATCTTGATCATAAACCCACAATTCATCGGATCTCGACAAACACACCGCAAAAGAATATTACATCAAATAGATCTCCAAGAGAATCGAGGAGAACTTTGTATTGAGATCCAAAGAGAGAGAAGAAGCCATCTAGCTAATAACTATGGACCCGAAGGTCTGAGGTAAACTACTCACACATCATCGGAGAGGCTATGGTGTTGATGTAGAAGCCCTCCGTGATCAATGCCCCCTCCGGGACAGGAAAAGGCCCCAAGATGGGATCTCACGATGCATGAGAAGGTTGCGGCGGTGGAATTAGGTTTTCGTGGTGCTCCTCGATGGTTGGGGGGTACGTAGATATATATAGGAGGGAGAAGTAGGTCGATGAAGCCACGAGGGGCCCACGAAGGTGGAGGGTGCGCCCAGGGGGGTAGGCGCCCCCCCTGCCTCGTGGCTCCTCAGTGATTTCTTGACGTCCACTCCAAGTCCCCTGGATCACGTTTGTTCCAAAAATAACTCTCACGCAGGTTTCATTCCGTTTGGACTCCGTTTGATATTCCTTTTCTGCGAAACACTGAAATAGGCAAAAAAACAACATTTTGGGCTAGGCCTCCGGTTAATAGGCTAGTCCCAAAAATAATATAAAAGTGTATAAATAAGCCCATTAAAGATCCAAAACAGAATATATAATAGCATGGAACAATAAAAAATTATAGATATGTTGGAGACGTATCAAATTTCACCTGACTAATTGACATGAGAAAATAGAGGAGCTTCCTTGATATAAGGAAATGTAATCAAATCCCTAAAAAAAATATCCAAACGAGTTGTGCAATGCAATATACCTTATATTTTGGTATTTTTCTCAAAAAACTATACACCTTATATCCAGGAACGGAGGGAGTATTTTATATGATTTTTGGGACTAACCTATTAACCTAGAGCCCAGTGCCAGCTTCTCGTTTTTTCCTTGCTTTTGAGTATCGCAGAAAAGGAAAACCAAACGGAGTCCAATTGAACTGAAATTTCATGGAGATTATTTTTGGACCAGAAGAAGCCCACGGAGTGTCGGAGATGGACCAGAAGAGTCCCGAGGCACCCACGAGGGTGGGGGCCATGCCCTACCCCCTGGGTGCGCCCCCTACGTGGTGGCCGCATCGGAGACCCCCCTGACTTGTTCCCGACGCCAAAAATTCCTATAAATAAAGAAACCTAGATTGGGAGTTCCACCGCCGCAAGCCTCTGTAGCCACCAAAAACCAATCGGGACCCTGTTCCGGCACCCTACCGGAGGGGGGTTCCCTCACCGGTGGCCATCTTCATCATCCCGGCGCTCTCCATGACGAGGAGGGAGTAGTTCACCCTCGGGGCTGAGGGTATGTACCAGCAGCTATGTGTTTGATCTCTCTCTCTGGTGTTCTTGATTCGGCATGATCTTGATGTATCGCGAGCGTTGCTATTATAGTTGGATCTTATGATGTTTCTCCCCCTCTACTCTCTTGTAATGGATTGAGTTTTCCCTTTGAAGTTATCTTATCGGATTGAGTCTTTAAGGATTTGAGAACACTTGATGTATGTCTTGCATGTGCTTATCTGTGGTGACAATGGGATATTCACGTGATCTACTTGATGTATGTTTTGGTGATCAACTTGCGGGTTCAGTGACCTTGTGAACTTATGCATAGGGGTTGGCACACGTTTTTGTCTTGACTCTTCGGTAGAAACTTTAGGGCACTCTTTGAAGTTCTTTGTGTTGGTTGAATAGATGAATCTGAGATTGTGTAATGCATATCGTGTAATCATACCCGCGGATACTTGTAGTGGCGTTGGAGTATCTAGGTGACATTAGGGTTTTGGTTGATTTGTTTCTTATGGTGTTATTCTAGTACGAACTCTAGGATAGATAGAACGGAAAGAATAGCTTCGTGTTATTTTACTACAGACTCTTGAATAGATCGATCAGAAAGGATAACTTTGAGGTGGTTTCGTACCCTACAATAATCTCTTCGTTTGTTCTCCGCTATTAGTAACTTTGGAGTGACTCTTTGTTGCCTGTTGAGGGATTGTTATATGATCTAATTATGTTATCCTTGTTGAGAGAACTTGCACTAGTGAAAGTATGAACCCTAGGCCTTGTTTCCTAGCATTGCAATACCGTTTACGCTCACTTTTATAAATAGTTACCTTGCTGTTTTTATATTTTCAGATTACAAAAACCTATATCTACCATCCATATTGCACTTGTATCACCATCTCTTCGCCGAACTAGTGCACCTATACAATTTACCATTGTATTGGGTGTGTTGGGGACACAAGAGACTCTTTGTTATTTGTTTGCAGGGTTGCTTGAGAGAGACCATCTTAATCCTACGCCTCCCACGGATTGATAACCTTAGGTCATCCACTTGAGGGAAATTTGCTAGTCCTACAAACCTCTGCACTTGGAGGCCCAACAATGTTTACAAGAAGAAGGTTGTGTAGTAGACTGTAGACGTCAAGCTCTTTTCTGGCGCCGTTGCCGGGGAGATGAGTGCTTGAAGGTATATCTTTGGATCTTGCAATCAAATCTTTTAGTTTTCTGTTTTATCACTAGTTTAGTCTACAAAATAAAACTAAAAAATGGAATTAAGGGTGCCTCATATGCTTCATCTTTTTAATGTCTTTCGTGAAAATGATGGGAAGGAAAATTGTGCTCAAGTACTAGAAGAATTATTATATAGAATGCTTGGCATAAAATATGTGAATGATGAGCATGATTGCAATGTTGTTAGTATGAATTCTTTGAATACCCATGATGCTAATGATATGCAAAGCCACAAGCTTGGGGATGCTATGTTTGATGAAGATGATATGTTTTGTCCCCCAAGTTTTGATGAGAAAATTTATTATGACGATAGCATGCCTCCTATTTATGATGATTATATGATGAAAGTGGGAAGAGTGTCAACTTTAGGAAGTAATGATCCCACTATTTTGTAGGGTGTTGAATCTTATTGTGATAATTATGTAAGTGGATTTGGAGAGGTCATGACTTTATTTAGTGATGAATCCACTATTTCAGAAGAGGTTCCAATTGATTATGAGAACAACGTTTCTATCTATGATGATTATTGTGATGACATGTATGCTATAAAGAATAATGATAACCATGAAACTTGTCAGCATGATTTTAATTTTCAATTGGATTATGCCTCACATGATAGTTATTTTGTTGTGTTTGCTCCCACTACTATTCATGAGAAGAAATTTGCTTATGTGGAGAGTAATAAAATTTCTATGCAAGTAGATCATGAAAAGAATGCTTTATGTGATAGTTATATTGTTGAGTTCATTCATGATGCTACTGAAAATTATTATGAGGGAGGAACATATGCTTGTAGGAATTGCAATAATATCAAGTTTCCTCTCTATGTGCTTAAAGTTTTGAAGTTATGCTTGTTTTGCCTTCCGATGCTAGTTGATTATTGTTCCCATAAGTTGTTTGCTCACGAAATCCCTATGCATAGGAAGTGCGTTATACTTAAATGTGCTAGTCATATTCTTCATGATGCTCCCTTTATGTTTCAATTATTATCTTTAAAGTGAGCATCATTGAAATCATCATGCCTAGCTAGGGGCGTTAAACGTTAGCGCTTGTTGGGAGGCAACCCAATTTTATTTTTGTTCTTTGCCTTTTTCTCCTGTTTAGTAATAAATAATTCATCTAGCCTCTGTTTAGATGTGGTTTTATTGTTTTAATTAGTGTTTGTGCCAATTAGAACCTTTGGGAAGACTTGGGTGAAGTCTTTGCGATCTTGCTGTAAAAAACAGAAACTTTTGCGCTCACGAGATTAGCGGCCATTTTTTTACTGGAGAGTGATTTTAGGTTGATTCTTTTTGAAGATGATCAATAGACAAATTCCTCACGTCCACCAATTTATTTCAGAAATTTTGGAATTACAGAAGTATTCGAATGATACAGATTACTACAGACTGTTTTGTTTTTGACAGATCCTGTTTTCATTGTGTTGTTTGCTTATTTTGATGAATCTATGAGTAGTATCGGAGGGTATGAACCATAGAGAAGTTGGAATACGGTAGATATTACACCAATATGAATTTATAATGAGTTCACAACAGTACCTAAGTGGTGATTTATTTTCTTATACTAATGGAGCTTACGAGTTTTCTATTGAGTTTTGTGTTGTGAAGTTTTCAAATTTTGGATAAAGATTCAATGGACTATGGAATAAGGAGTGGCAAGAGCCTAAGCTTAGGGATGCCCAAGGCACCCCAAGGTAATATTCAAGGACAATCAAGAGCCTAAGCTTGGGGATGCCCCGGATGGCATCCCCTCTTTCTTCTTCGTTCATCGATAACTTTACTTGGAGCTATATTTTTATTCACCACATGATATGTGTTTTGCTTGGAGCGTCATTTTGTTTTCTTTTGTTTTGCTTGCTGTTTGAATAAAATACCAAGATCTGAAATTCTTAAATGTTAGAGAGTCTTCACATAGTTACATAATTATTCAACTACTCACTGATCTTCACTTATATTTTTCGAAGTAGTTTGTCGTTTGCTCTAGTGCTTCATTTATATCTTTTTAGAGCACGGTGGTGGTTTTATTTTATAGAAATTATTGATCTCTCATTCTTCACTTATATTATTTTGGGAGTATTTTAGAACAGCATGGTAATTTGCTTTGGTTATAAAATTAGTCCTAATATGATGGGCATTCAAGTTGGGTATAATAAAAACTTTCATATAGAGTGCATTGAATGCTATGAGAAGTTTGATACTTGATAATTGTTTTGAGATATAAAGATGGTGATATTAGAGTCGTGCTAGTTGAGTAACTGTGAAATTTAGAAATACTTGTGTTGAGGATTGCAAGTCCCATAGCATGCACGTATGGTAACCGTTGTGTGACAAATTTGAAGCATGAGGTGTTCTTTGATTGCCTTCCTTATGAGTGGCGGTCGGGGACGAGCGATGGTCTTTTCCTACCAATCTATCTCCCTAGGAGCATGCGCGTAGTGCTTGGTTTTGATGACTTGTGGATTTTTGCAATAAGTATGTGAGTTCTTTATGACTAATGTTGAGTCCATGGATTATACGCACTCTCACCCTTCCATTATTGTTAGCCTCTTCGGTACCGTGCATTGCCCTTTCTCACCTCGAGAGTTGGTGCAAACTTCGCAGGCGCATCCAAACCCCGTGCTATGATACGCTCTATCACACATAAGCCTCCTTATATCTTCCTCAAAACATCCACCATACCTACCTAATATGGCATTTCCATAGCCATTCCGAGATACATTGCCATGCAACTTTCCACCGTTCCGTTTATTATGACATGCTTCATCATTGTCATATTTCCTTGCATGATCATGTACTTGATATCGTATTTGTGGCAAGGCCACCATGCAAAAATTTTCATACATGTCAGTCTTGATTCATTGCCCATCCCGGTACACTGCCGGATGCACTCATATAGAGTCATATTTTGTTCTAGTATCGAGTTGTAATCCTTGAGTTGTAAATAAATAGAAGTGTGATGATCATCATTATTAGAGCATTGTCCCGAAAGTGGAAAAAAAGAGAAAGGCCAAATAAAAAAAGAAAAAAAGAGAAAGGTCAAAAAAAGGAAGGCCCAAAAAAGTGAGAGAAAAAGAGAGAAGGGACAATGCTACTATCCTTTTTCCACACTTGTGCTTCAAAGTAGCACCATGATCTTCATGATAGAGAGTCTCTTATTTTGTCACTTTCATATACTAGTGGGAATTTTTCATTATAGAACTTGGCTTGTATATTCCAAAAATGGGCTTCCTCAAATGCCCTAGGTCTTCGTGAGCAAGAAAGTTGGATGCACACCCACTTAGTTTCTTTTGTTGAGCTTTCATACATTTATAGGTCTAGTGCATTCGTTGCATGCACTACAAAAAAAAAGACACATCCGTGACATTTTGGGCCAAACGAATTTTTTTTCTGTCATACATATGACACTTCTATGACGATAATTGTGACAAAACCCGGTATCATCATAGATGTGGTGGGCTCCTACTTCTATGACAAAAAATCATGACAGAAAATGGACTTTTTCGTCTGGGCGGGCGGAGACGCAAATGCATGACATTCTTTGGGCCGTCCATGACGGAAAAACCGTGGTAGAAAGCGGTGGGAGGTCGGGGCGAAGCGATGCTGCTTTCTCTCGTGACGACGTCTGGCGTGTGCACGAGGCGTTGGCTCTAACTGAAGCCAAGCGAGGCGTTGGGCTCTAACTGAACCCGACCGATTGTACTGCAGGCTACGTGTTACTGAACCCGAGCGATCGATAAATGGCTGTTAACTGAACCCGATGGAGCGATTCGCCGCTCGCCGCTAATCAAGCCGATCGATGCTTCCTCTGGGATGAACAGTGAGCGTTGCGGGGGGGGGGGGGGTGGATGAATAGTGAGCGGTGGATGAACAGGAACCCATGGTGTGGAGGGCTGGATGAACAGTAGACGGTGGAGGGGTGGCCGTGGAGGGGTGGTTGAACAGGACCCCGTGGTGTGGAGGGCTGGATGAACAGTAGACGGTGGAGGGTGCCTGTGGAGGGTGGCTGAACGATGGCTGGTGGAGTAGCGGCGGTGGAGGCTGGATGAACAGAGCCGTGGAGGCTGGAGGAGGTCGACGGTAGCCCGTGGAGGCTGGAGGAGGTCGACGGTGGAGATGAACAGTATCCGTGGAGTCCTGCTTTTGCGATACGCCACCCCCGTTTATTGTGGCGCTCCAACACAAGTCCGCTTTCGTCCGCTTTTGCGGTACGCCACACCTCCCGATCAACGGGACCCCGTTTCGACCGTGGGAGGTCCGTTTAAATCCGTTTGCGACGCCACACCCTCCCGATCAACGGGACCCCGTTTCGACCGTGGGAGGTCCGTTCCTCCGTTTGCGATGCGCCAGCCCTCCCGATCAACGGGACCCGTTTGAGCGTGGCGGTTGAACACAAAACCGTTTCTCCGTTGTCGCGATACGCCAGCCTCGTTTCCATCGCCTGTTCCGTCCAAGTCCTCCCGATGAACACGACCACGCATTCCGTTCCGACCCAGCCGGTTGGCTCCCCATGAACACGAGGACGACGCTGTTTCTCCGTTCCGACCCAGCCATGTATGTATGCGCGATAGGCGTTAGAGACCCTGACCTTATGTACATACGTGGCCGTAATTTCTTTCTTGCACCCTCGCCGCTGTACGTACGTGTACATGCTACGTGCGCGCCTCTACAACGACACGTGCGCGCCTCTACATCTACGACACGTGCGCGCCTCTACATCGACCAGTATGTACATACATGTTCGCGACCAGAATGACAACGGTACGTACGCTTCGACCAGGTGGGTCCCGACTGTCAGGAACTTCCTTGCGTGCGAAGATATAGCTGGTGGGTCCCAACAGTCAGGGGGCGAATCGTTTTTTTCCGGACGCACTTCCTTGCGTGCGAAGATGTAGCTGGTGGATCCCAGCAGACAGGGGAAACATTTTTTTCACGGAATATGGTGGTCCGTCCGATGGGTCCCCGCTGTCAGGTGGAGGAATAATTATTTTGCGCGTAATAAGGAGGCACTTCTTTCTGCGACCGTGGACCCAGCTGTCAGTGTCTCCACGTCTGATCCATGTCCGATGGAAGCCATTCCTTGACCATATTGACCACGCGGCCGAGAGCACCAGGCGGTGGACGACGGCGAGGCCTAGGAAGGGACGATGCGGGCCGGGGAAGACGGCGGTGGATGCCCAGCGTGAGAGGAGTATGAGGGTTCACTCATTAAATGCGGTGTGAGGCTGCCGTCGCCGCAGAATAACAGGGTGTGGGTGCATAGAGGGATGGCTGGCAGCGGTGGGAGTAGTAGGGGCGGTGAGGCCTCACGGGCATCACAGCCGGCCACAGGCGGCGGAGCAGTGTGCACGACCGGCGCTGCTTTGGGCGGCTGGAGCAAGAAGACCAGAGGTTGAAGAAGCACTACGGCCGTTGGATGGACATCGTACGGTCACTGGAGCTAGAATCGTTCATATATTGACTAAAGTTGACAAAGGCCTCCATCCCAGTCAACTTAGTAGGCCCACAAGTCAGCCTCCCACCAAGGTTGGTCCCAGCTAGCAGGGGGTATTCATTTTTTTGTGCGTAATAAGGAGGCACTTCCGGTGGGTCGGTGACAATGAGGGAACGTTTTTTTCGCGAAATACGGTGGCCCAACCTATGGGTCCCAGCAGTCAGGGGGAAAGTTTTTTTCGCGAAATACTGGTGGCTCGTCCAGTGGGTCCCAGATGTCAGGTGGAGGAATAATTATTTTCCGCGTAATAAGGAGGCACTTCCTTGCGGCTGCCGTGGACCCGGTATCGGCCTCTCCACGTCTGATACTCTTGCGATGGAAGTCGGTCGTTGACCACATTTACCATGCCACGCCGAGAGCACCACGACGGTGGACGACAGCGAGGCCTAGGAAGGGGACGACGCAGAGCCGGGGAAGACGCGGCGGCGAAAGCCCGCGCGGAGAGGATTACGAGGGTTCACCGGTTCGGCTGCGGTGTGAGGCTGCCGTCGCCCTTGAGAATAACGAGGGTGTGGGTGAGTAGGAGGCCGAGGCTGCTGGCGGCAAAGACCACCACGGGAGGCGGGAGCAGGCGGTCCCGCCGGCGCTGCTTTGGCGGCTGGAGCAAGAAGATCAGAGATTGAAGAAACACGACAACCGTTGGATTGACATCCAATGGTTACGTCTGCTAGAATCGTTTGTTGACGTAGTATATAATAACAAAAAAATCTTGCATACGCGTCAACTAAACAGGCCCACAAGTCAGACCACTCCCTCTTTTTTTAATAATTTATATATAGCTCATGGCTCTTTTGCAATTTATTGCAGTCGTTTTTTTTTGGTTTGCCAAGGCCAACTTCGCATATTTCTGTGGGTTCCAAACTATTTTTAATACCGAAATGTCGAGCCAGATTTTAAGTACTTTGACGATATATTTGAATTAGGTTAATGCCTAGTGAAATAGGAATCTGAAAATGTGAAAAAAATCAGAAATTATAAAGTAATTGCCAATTTGTCATCTGTTTTTATATTTACAACCCATTTCATATTACTTTCAAGGCGTAGAAAAATAAGTAGGCCTGGATTAGGTATTCTTCAGAAAAAATAATCTGGGCCCATTTGCACAAAGAAAAAATAGCTGGGCTGGTCACATGGTGAACATAAAATATAAGCACAGGCTAGGCGGGCCTGACCCAGTTCAAACTCTGCTCCGTCTCAACAATACCAAACAAAAAAATCTGCTTTCGAGTAGCTACGTCCCTGTGTCACCGATCTTGTGATGTTCTCTTGTCTATTGACTATATCGCTCACAATGTCGTGGGTCCTAGATGTCGGAAAACACTAGGAGGAAGCATTTTATTTTTCCATCTGGCCGACGTGGTGGGCCCCTCTTGTCATCCTCTCCACGCATTACAGCCGATTCCTGTTGTTTGTTGACCATGTTGACAACGCGAGAGGGCGGCGGCCTTGTGAGCGCATTCAAAGCGCTGGAGGACGTCGGCGTTAACGATGGGAGGCGGAAGGCGGCGGCCCTACCGGCGTTGGTTTGGTTTTGGCGGCCGGAGGAAGACAGATCAAGAAACACGACGGTCGTAAAAGCGGCAGGAGTACTTAACAACCTTAATGAAACCAGCAGGGGCACTTAACAACCAAAGCCGAAAGCGGTATGAGTACTTATACAGTTCAACCGCACAAAGCACGCCTCGAACAGTGCTACTTTGCCTACAAAGGCTCTGATTAACCAAGGGTGAGGCCACCAAGCCCCGTGACAAGGCCCAGGCGCCACCCGCGCATCCACAACCTTCTCGAAAAGCGGCTTCATCTGGCAACGTGGTCAATAAACAGGATATTCGCTTTAGAGCCATGGAAAAGCATGAACATAATCTTCTGTCCTATTCTCGAAGATGGACGGGCCTTCATTATCTGAGACCACCCACGAATAAGTATCTTTTCGCCTCCAAGGGGAATTGAGTAGGTCGACATAAACATCATGTTGTGACCAAGCGCCAAGTCTGACCCGACCATGGTCAGGCATCTGTATAGGAACAATAGAACACGGAAGTTCCTGTTTCAAGAAGATCACAGCTGTAAAACTGTGTGTAAGCAATAGTTTATGAACAACATATATAACAGAAAACAGCTCGTACCATAAGTTTCTCAACACAGTTGGACCTGTTCAACGAGTGCAGCAGTGGCACACATGTCCCACGTGGCCTTCCACCATTGAAACGCCCACAAGGACCTCAAGACGATCAATAAAGTGTAGGAACATGTGGATGTCGATCCAGTCAACTTCAGTGCCATTAGTAATAGCCGAGTTATTACAGAGTAACAAACGAAAGCCGCTTAACTCTGAAAAAACCTACACGTGCCACCAATTAAAAGACAATATTAGTTAGAAGTAGCATCTTCATGAGAGATTCGTTGCTACTTCTAAAGTTAAATTGTGATTAGTTAGACAGAATAGGTGGATTAAGAAGTAATCGAGGCAACAAGCAAGAACCAGATACAAAACTAACATGGATGAACAATTGAACGAGCGTCGGGTGGAAGATCGCGGTGAAGATGAGACCAGGTTCTGCTATTTCCATCAACATTAAATGCGCCAACTTCGATCTGTAACACTTGAGAAAGTTTATCCAAGTTCGCCATAAAAAGCAGCGATCTTCTTGGTTCATGAACCCAACTCGGAAGCAATATCCATGGATTGTCTTCACTATGACCATTAAACTAGTGTATTCAGTTATGGCAAGGCCGAGCATCTTGAGTACATGTGTTACGGCGAGCAAATAATACACCGCGGGAAAAATAATATGAGAACACAGCATGTTCAAAAAACCCCACCCTCACGGATAGAGAAGAGGATTCTAGGAACATACTTGCTTGGCGTTTCAAAATGCTGTGGTAGGACGAGAAGGAACAAGTGTGGCGTCTGCTCGCCGTGGTATGAAATCTGAGGGTACTCGCACTTTGGGCACTGCAAGCTGAAACTCACTAGATCCAAAGACGAAGAAAAATGCATCAACGGCGGCCGCCATCCTAGGATTACCCGCAACCAAGGGACTTGGATTTATCGGGGATGGATGAAGAATTGTACTGGTTCTCCATGAGAAAACCCTATGCAATCGTCGAGCGGGGGTTTTCTCTGAACAAGTAGACGAGGGAGAAGGGGATTCAGGCCCAGTGAAATATTGCGGCTTTGTCCGTCCAGCTTACTGCTAAAGCTGGAAAGGGGGGGTTATGATTTGACGGCTCATTGGGCATTACTGCGGCGCTATGACCGGGGTGTGTCTACCGTGAAGTTGTGCACTCTAATTTGTGCATATGGCACGTGGACCCCGTTGCCGGTTGCCCCACATATCAGCGAAAGGAAGTAGAAAGACAGGAGTAACTAGTTACACATAAATATATTTTTTGACAGAGAGATACTCCCTCTGTAAATAAATATACAAATATTTTATATCACAGGCTCACCTTGCCGAGAAATATACTCCCTCTGCAACGCACAGGCGTTATGGGGGTTCAGCTGAGAATATAATACCTAGATAGGCTCACGGTTCTGGACTTTGGGCCGCAGGCCGACCCTGCATGTTTGGGGGCCCATGTGTTCTACCTCAGCGCTTTTCATATTGCAAGCGATCGATCTTGAGCTGGTTTTAGATGTCTTGTCATAGGCGAATACACAAAATTGAATAAAGCACGACAACCGTTGGAATGAAATCGAGCAGCGGTTCCTAACCAGCAATCGGAGTTGCAATTCTATCAACGATATACCATGTGATAAATAATCTTGTCGTACTACTTATACACACGGGACACTTGTTTCACCATGCCGATTATTACATCAAAATCTCTCAAAGGATAGATCAGTTCGGCGATATGCGTCTTTCTTGAAGAATTTCAATGTTGATTTGGACCAGCTCTCCTTGCCGAGAAAGTTTGATTTTGACATCATCCCCTACCGCAAGATATGATTTAGATTTGAACCTTGACCATCCTTTAGCATCAATCATCATGCGACCATCCTTTGTACTTACGGTGTATTGAGCAGGTTCATTCACACCAAGGCTGCGCATGGTAAGAGAAACTTGGTCATGATCGCCCGGATTGTTGAACGACTCCCTCGTTGCTCTAGGAATTCTCTGTTTGAAAACAAGAAGACATACCCACACAGTTAGATCAACACAGTGAATCATGTGAAACAACATGGAAAGAAAAAAGAACGAAGCACTTGGGCGGCCAATGCTTACCAAGAAGGTGGACATGTCAGTTTTGTAAGGACTTTGGTATATGAAGTGCGAACTGCAGCCCGATCTGTTGCGGTGCAACCGCACGGGCGGACCAAATGCAAGTGCAAGTGTTGGTGCAGTGCCGAAGCCGCCGCTTGCTGCGGAGATGGTGCTCCTTGTAGAGCTGGTGCGGTGTCGATGCCCGATCCTCCGGTAGATCGGTGATCGGCCACGCGGTCGGTGCCCAATCCTCATTTGGATCGGGGAGTCGCCATTGTCGGTGCTAGAGCAGCTGTCGGTGCTCGATACATGCAAGACGGCGATAAATGTCTGATGTCGCTATGATCAGCTTTCTAACTTGACTAGGATCCGTGACCGTGATCCAGTTTTTCTTCATTTCTTTTAAACGCGAAGGACTAATTGTGGCGTTTTGTTAAACCAAACTGCAGTTCATCATAGGGATTCAGCTTGTACTCGGACAACAAACCGATCCAATTTTTTCGATAATATAAGTGATGGGCAGTGCCTTCACATCGACACGACATAAGAAGTGACACCTGCAAAAATAGCCATCGTAGAGCAAACCAAACGGTTTATTCTGTGATGAATGTCACATGGCAAAACCTGCATCGTAAAATTGCAGGAAAAGAAAGAAAACATGACATTAAATCAATAAGATTTAGACAATCAATAAGATTTACTTGATGTGACACGAGTGAATCGTTACCAGGAAATCACTATGTTGAAGTACTAAACAGAAGATTGATCGTCCAACTACGCGTGGCATGCAGGGCCCTGCCTACTCCCACAAGCAGCACAGTCCAAAGGTCGTGACAAATCGTATGGACCGAACATCCGTGGGACTGGAAATCCTGGTGGGTGCGATAAACCCTGCAATGCATACAGATATTGGAGTGTAACCATAATTGATAAACCGTCCTCACAAAAATATGATCTGGATACTTCAAAATGTATGCTCTGAATTGAGTGGATGACATTAACATAGACCGTTCTCGTGGTGACCACACACCAAAAGCGGCAGTACTAATAAACAATCTGAGGTTCACAAACACAAATCAAATCTTGAACAATAGTACTTACTACGACAAGCAAAGTTGCACTAACTAAACTCTGCAGACTATTTCTTGCCACCGACCTACGGGATGAACCTGCATAATCGACTAGGCCATGGACTTCGTGTGAGATGTCTACATGCACCATCACCATCTTGTCAACCTTGGAGAACCTAACAGTGGTCTTTCCACTCATAAACATGATGATGAAGACAGGCCGCATCAGATTTGTTGGGAAGCTTTACAAGAACCACACCCTTTGTAATCGAAGGCACATCCAGGAAATTGTTGTGGTCAAGTACATGACCTCGAGAACACGCTGACAACAATGCTACAGAAAACACTAGTTCAGGACACGTGGCGACAAGGACACAACATCTGGATAGTTCAGCAAGAGAACTCATCATCGTGTCTTCCAGTTCACACGGCATGACTTTGAGAACTTCATCTCCACCATGGACCTGGTTCTAATTCAAACAGAAACCATATTTCATTACTACCTCCGATCAGAAATATAAGATGATTTTCGATATTATACTCCATATATGACTACATATACGCACAGAAATGAGTGAACAAAGACACTAGAACATGTCTTCAAAGGCATGAGAGCAGAGGGATTACATGCAATATCCATAACACAAGTTACTGAGGCAAATATACCCTCTTAAAAGGTAGCATTGATGTTCATAAAGTACTCCCTCAAGTCACATTTTAGTATTAGATACATCCGTATCTCGACAAATCTAAGAAAAGAAATTTGGGACAGAGGGAGTACTTGAAAGTAATCTATAAGAAATCAGTGTCAACCTCTCGCATGTTTTGGTCAAAAGAGGAATTTTGAACCGTCATTTGGCACACTAAAATCACATGCAAGATCACCCAGAAAGTTGTACTACCAGTACTAGTACTGCGTGTTAGATGAAAAACACGATCAAGATCAAGAAAAAGATTGTCAAGAAGAGATATTACTCTGACTTGCTTAATGAGGGATCTCGGAGAGGGGGGCTTGGACAGGCGATGGCTTTGAGCTTGTCTCATGTAGTCTCGGCCGGGGTGCTTGCGCTTCTTTGTACCATGAGCCTCGGCAGTTTGGCGAGAGCCATAGACATCACGTCGGCCAAGGTCTCGCATCCATCCAAGAGAGGAAGCTGAGAGAGAAGAGTGAAAGGAGGAATGAGATGAGGGAGAAGCGAAGCGAGTGGGGGTTTTCTTCAAGAGAGGAAGCTGAGAGAGAAGAGTGAAATGATGGTTTCTTCGTCCGTCCAACTTACTGCTGGAAAGGAGGGGGCTTTGTGATTTGATGGCTCATTGGGCATTGCTGTGGCGGTTCGATCGGGGTAGTCTACCATCATTCTACTATGGGGTAATTTAGTGCATGGCTGGTGGACCCAGTCTTTGCTGTCCCACACGTCGGCGAAAGTGAGTAATTTAGTGCATGGTCGGAGGAGGATCCGCACGGTAGAGCGTGTCCACTGCTTTTTCATTCTGAAGAAAAAATGATTACTGAAGCGTTTCCACTCTTCACGACGGAGGAGGCGAAACACGACAGCCACTTGAACATACAGTGCTCCTACTACTAGGCATGTGCAAGTGGTTCATACGTCAAGATTACACAATCTTGTTGTGTTGTGCGCATGTCAACTACTCCTATATGTAACATAGCACGCTTTTTCGACTGTCCGGGTCGAGAATGAGCAGTGAGATCAATGTTAATGTAACTAGGTACACAAAGCACGGAGAGTACGGTGCTACAAAGACTCCATGAAACATGAACCATATGAAGCACATCCTATAGTGTTAGGCAGTGGTGTATGAAGGGTGCACGGATGGGAGCAAAAGTTCCCTTCTCGACCCACTTTTGGGTGTTTAGCAGAGTGCATGAAGGGTGCATGAGTCCACACTAGTAGGTTGACAAAATACACGAAGAGGAAACAACTATATTGAGATGAGAATGCAACCAAACACACCCACACGCTTTGTGCTACAAAGGATGGATCTGCATCGTAAATGAGTTTGATCCAACGGTCATGTTGCACCGAGACATGGACATGCCCATGCAGAGGGCGCCTAAACACCACCGAAGTCCCTCTCGCTTCTCGAGGCGCACGCCACAGGATGCAGGGTGCAATCGCGCAGAGCCCACTCCCGGTCGACGGGAGCCAGCTCGTCAAAGACGGCGTCCAATGGCACGAATGGATTCCAGTGACGGAGCCCTAAAAGGATTCGCCTGGCAACGGTGACGGCAGCGTGCAACCCCTCCTTGTCCAAATTTCAGCCCCACCATCGCGCGAGACGGCTCAGCTCCTCGAGATATAGGTGAAGAAGGAGACCAGGTCGAGGAAGCCGCAGCTTCGTTGAAGTCGACCGGTGGTCGAGCAGGTTTAGCCCGACGGCCCGGCATCGCTATACTGGCACGACGGTAGGCATCATGCAGCCGCAACACGTGCGTGGCAACTTGGTTCACCAAGTGGCCGAGGCGATCTGGACCTCGTAACGATCGGCCCGCTTCGCGCTCGGCCCGGCTCCTGACGGCCTATCGTATCTCCGCTTTACCGCAGCAACGCCGCCGACGCCTCGAGCATCTTTGTGGTGGGCGCTTTGCCGCTTTTGAAGCTCGTGAACTCCCGCACATAACGAAGGAGCATGGCACTCCTCTCCTCCTTGAGCTCACGGAGCTCCACGCCCTGGCCCCGAGCTCCGCATCCTTGGCATGGAGCTCTGTGTCAGCGCCTCACCTCGGACTCCGTGATCTGCCACGCCGCCATGGCACCGGTAGAAGCAATGGGGAGAGGAAGCAAAGGGGCGAAACTGCTCAAAGGCAATGCAATCTACGGGAAGGCGGAGGGAGCCAGCCGAGGAGCGGGGAATCTTTGGTTTTCACCACGGTAAAACACCGATTGATGACTTCTCACATCGAGGAGCGGTGGTTTTACAGCGGAGTCTTCGTGACTAATTGCTACCGCTACCGCTCCGTCAATCAAAAATTAAAAATCCTGCCGCGTCTGTTCCCGTCAATCAAAAAATTTAAAATCCTGCCGCACCCAAACACCAGAGCAACGTCGCGGTGGATATTTAAATTTACCTGCTGGCAAGTAGATAAAAAAAGGGGTGAAAAAACAAATGTGGCGGCGGCCTAGCCAATCGGTCGAACTAGCCCAACTAGTTAGCCACCGTGCTTCACTGATGTACTCGGCGGGAAAGGTGGTCATTTGTGATTTGATGACTCATTTACTTGCTTCGGCGCTACGACCGAGGAGGACCCAGAAAATGCGCGGTAGGGCGTCCCACATCAGGAAGAATATATGCGTGCACCACCCGGGAGGACCTCGAAACCGCGCGGTAGGGTGTGCCACGTCTCGGCACGGAGAAAAATGTGCGTGTAAAAAATATCAGTATCGGGCGTAGTACCTATTGTTCGACCTCGGGACCCATCCGATCGGTCGAAAACACCCCACTAGCCACACAGCTTCATCATGCAAACATGGCACGTTAGCTCCGTCTGGCTCGACCAGCAATGTCTCTTGTTCTTGGTGATTCTTCTATTTTCCAAGCTTTTTTAGTTGTAATAACACCACGGCAAGCTAGCGCCGCTCTTCGTGTGTGCCCGTGCAAAGGTTAGACGATGGAGAGAAGAGAGATTGAGATCGCAGACTTGGGACCACCCGTAAGTGAGACAAAGGTCATGCACGTGTTGACGAGGCACTCCCTCTACTCTACTCAACGCAAGTACTGTATAAAATCAAGTTATGGGACAAAGCCAACAACCGCTCGCTTTTTTCGGGCTATCGACTTACGCTTTGTAGTCCAGGTTGCCGATTCGAATCTCGTCTTTCAGATTTGTTAGTTTTAGGTCCAAATTTGACTAATGACAAGTGGGACCCCCGTGTTGTTCCGACATTTCGGTGTAGGATGGTTTTTTTGAACAAACACTTTGCGCGGTTAGACAAGTAACGGCATGAGTTACACGTATTTTGCAAGTTTACGAACAAAAATGACAACGACATAGAATATCACATCCACCCCGCAGCTTAGATACTATGGTGATACGAGTTTTTACACCGTTGGAAGTGAGATCCAATGGCTTGGGAGTAGTCTTTGTAATTATGCGCAATTTCCAAACTCTCCAAACTTTTTTTTGCAACTAAAACATTCAGGCCTCGTATGTGCCGCTGCATCTTCGGTCCAACGGCTCCCCGATGCTAATATTAGGTGCTCCCCGTAGCTTAATTACCCGCTACGGTGATATGAGCATCTAGGTCATATGATCAGTGATCAGATGGCACATGCATAGTACTTGTACTTTCTGCGCATTTCCCAAACTCTATCACCAGTATATTGCAAAAACATTCAAACCTCCTACTATGGGCCGTTAGATCTCGGTGAACTCGTATCACCATAGAATCTACGCGGGAGCACCTCATACTCTCCGCATGCGAGAAAACATAAGGTGCTATCGCAGCTTGGATGCTACTGGTGATACGAGCTTGGAGGTCGCTTGATCCGAGATCCAATGGCATCTCGAAAGCGATCTTTGTGCTTGTAAGCAAAGTGGGTTTAACTCTTTTGGGGCTTTTCTGCAAAAAACCATTCGAACCACCGAGGAGGTGTTGGATCACAAATCCAACGCCTCCGAAGAGCTTGTATCACCAAAGCATCTAAGGTGTGGTGGCACATGATATTCTTACATATAGGAGAATATGATGTCCTCCTTCATCTTAGATGCTACGGTGATACGAGCTTCGAGGTCGTTGGATATGGGATCAAAGGGCATCTAAGCAGTTTTTGTACAAATTGTGTGCAATTCTCAAACTCATCAAGGTTTCCTGCAAAAAAATTAAGACATATCATGTGAGCTACTATATCTCATATCTACAAGCTCCAAGCAACTCGTATCGGCATATAGCTTGTAAGGTATGGGGGCACATGATATTCTCTTGGGGAGGAGGGGTGGGGGGTGCACAACCAATCGGTGGTTGGGAGGGTGTGAACAAATATAATCTAAACAACCCTAAACAGAGCTCCACAGTTTTATCTAAGGTCGAGGGGTTGACCCCCGACAATCATAGCTCTGCCTAAACACAACATTTGCATGTACTGTAGTACTAGACTTAATATTCATGTTTCAGTTTCATGTTCATTTTAAATATTGAACTGAGGACCATGGATGTCTTACATTTTACTTCCTTCATTCCTAAATATTAGTCTTTTAGAGGCTTCAAATGGACCGGCAGACATGAGATGTATATAGACATATTATAGAGTCTAGATTCACTCATTTTGCTCCTACGTAGTCACTTGTTGAACTCTCTAAAAGACTAATATTTAGGAATAGAAGGAGTATTTTTGAACTCGTGTCATACATGCATGGGTTGGAAAAATAGATGCACTATACTTATTGGATTGTTGTTGTGTTAGTCTGTGTGTGTGTGTGTGTGTGTGTGTGTGTGTGTGTGTGTGTGTGTGTGGTCATATGCTTGATACATACAAAGTTTTCTCACCTCCATATTGTTCATCTTTTAAATTTGAATTTGCATTGGAAAACTTACTAGGGATACCATGAAATGTGAAATCCACGTTGAGATCACTATATCACAAATTCACTCTAATTCAACGACTCGTCATAAATCAATTACCACGTTGAGATTAGTATTTGCAAGGAAAATACGGGTATTGTAATACACATAGATTCGTTCGGCAATTTAAAAGGTTCCTTTCGTATTCTCAAATGGTAGGACCCAACGGCGTACCAGCCAGACCTTGGCTCGTGTTGATCCTAAAAAAACGGGCTCATGTCCTCCGGTGGCGTGTGTGGTACGCACATTAGGCAACCCCAACTAGTCGAGCCTCAGCGTTTCAAGTCGAAATATCTGGCGGCCAGAATTCCAGCCCTAGGAAATTCCCCTCATGTCCCCGGTCCATAATGACTACCGATGAACAACGGAGGGATGCTTTAGTAACTAGACAATGTTACCTACCGTGCTGAGCACGGTTCAATTCCCTCGCCGCTGCTCGTCAATGTCACCCGTCAATCGCATTGCCTAGTACTACTACTACTACACCGGGATGAGCACGTAATTGAGCCCGTTTGTTCGCGTGCCTAGTACTTTTTTTTGTTCGTGCCTAGTACTTGAGTTAATATATCGTGCAATGCCTTTGATGCGGAGGGATTATCCTTTTACTCCTTTTTCTTCAATTCGAGACAAGCTGCTTATGACAAGTTTCACGAATGAAGAGCCAAGGTATTTTGGAACAAAGACCTGTCACGTTTTTTTTGAGGGAAAAGACCTGTCACGTTAAAGAGAACGCTTTCACTATTGAAATCGTGGGCGTTTACGTGTCGCCACGAGTCCCCGCTTCTCATCGCCAGGTGCCATCCCAGCAAGCGTGTGAGTCGACGGGAGGCGGCGAAAGCGCATCACGCTGGCCGCTTGTCGGAGGAGGCGAAGCAGCATCAGGCAGACTCACCGGAGGCGAGCCCTTTGACCAGTGCTCCACCGCCAACCGTCATCCCAATCGCTTCCCACTTTTAATGTCGCGGGCGCCACATTTTAAAATCAACCCCGCACTACCGGTATCGCTACAATCCTCTTTCTTCCTCTCCAATTCCTCCTATCGCCTACCTCCAACTAGCCTCGACCTAAACGACGCCATGCCGCATCACGATGGTCCGCCCTTAGTGTTCGATTTCATGAGGAAGACACCACCGAGTCTCAAGAACATAAGGCGCTTTGGGACGAGCTTGAATCGGCCTTGCGGGAAGACGCCGCTACCGTCTCTCGCCTCCCTGCTCCGGCCTCACCCGGATCGCGCCAAAGACACCCATCCCCATGGCATTGATGGGCTAGGAGCCGCACATTGTCGCCGAAGCTTGATGCCACGGGGTTCCACGAGGTCCTCGCCGACTTTCACGCGCCCGTGCTCCTGCCAAAGACATGCGTCACAAGATGCACCGACACAAGACGCTGCAGCGGTGCGCCGTGCACCTGCCGGCGCATGCGCTCAAGGCGTGCACCGACGCAGCGCCCATGCCGGTGCCCATGCACGTAACGCGTCTCCGCCAGCCGCTGATAGCCTTTGTCCCGCTGGGTGCCGCGTTTCTCGCCGCACCGTCGACTGCTTCCTTGCACCAACGCTAGTCGCCTCCTCCCGCCAGTTGACTCGCTCCAAAGTCCAAAACATTTTGGCCTTCCTTGAAGCTAGGCCAACGTCCAGGAGTACGCCAACAACGGCGCAAGACGCCGCCGTCGCCGTCGGTCAGTGGCCCGACGACACACAGAGCACGGAAGAGGAGCCGCTTCCCACCGCGGCGCCCCCGCCGCTGCGTAATCTAAATTGCCATGAAAAACATTCGGATTGCCATGCTTAAAATCCGAACGTTTATCATTTCCGTTTATTTTATATCGATCGTCGTATAATTTAAAGTCGGAGTCAGACTGAACGAACGAAATGTATGGTTTGATCGATTGAATGTTATGCTAGAGCCGTATCAAATTAAATACAAAACGTCATCAAGCCACATGTATTCCTTGTCATCCAATGACCTAGACTGCTTCAATGTCGAGCGCTCAACACGTTTAGCGTGCAGTTAATTTCATGCCAAAAATAGTGCTAATCACATGACAACACGCAAATATTATCCTATTAGTTAATATACGCATGCACTTAATATACTTCCAAATTAACGTGCATTGCACGTACACACTGACTAGTGCTGCTAGTACGTGAAACTGGTGCCGTGACTTGTGAGTTGTGAACGCGTCCAGATATGGTCAACAACAACATCGCCCGAGAGTTCTTCCTGTTTGCCCGTGCGTCTAAACGCAGAAGGGGTGGAGAGAGAGAGAGAGCACACATGGAACCCACTAGTAAGTGAAGGCGAATAGTACTAAAAATAATATTACATGTTATCCATTAATTAGGCTGTGGTAATATAAAAACATTATGTGAACAAAGGGGGTACAACAAACATTGCTATTCTACGTATGTTGCCTATTGACGTGCGGCTTGAAGGCCCGATCGCATGTTCGATCCTCGTCCTTTATTTTTTTTAATTTGTATATGGGTCCAAATTTGTTTCATGACATGTGGGCCCCTTGGTGTGTAGTTTGTAGCACTTTGATTTGTGGGTCGAAATTTGTTCCACTCCAAGCGGACTATCGGTGTGTAGTTTTGTAGCTTATTTATAATAATTAAAGAGAACAACATAGTTTTCTCAATAATACCATGGTGCGACGTTGAAGGTGAGAAAGGACGTGCGAGAGAGCGATGACCGAGCCAGAGGGAAATCAACTAGGGGAGTTGCGTGGGTTGCAACGGCGTTTGGAGTAGTTGTGGGCCGAATGCTACAAAAATATAATCTAAACCGACCGAATAAATGCCTACACAAATTAATCCAAGGTTGGAGTGCCCCTCGCGATGTAAATAGCTCCGGCTTTGCGAGCGATGGAGAGGTAGTAGCTTCAACGCGTGGAAGATACGGTATGAGAAAGCGAGGTCAATCGAGAGACATTGTAACATCCCAAATTTCCCATTTGGAATGTTTTACAATTATAGCTAAGCATCTATGCATTATTGTTTGAATTGAGTGACATTTGAATTATTTCGGAGGCTTTTGAGTTTGTTGGAACTTGAATTCAAATTGGCAGTTGAATTTACTTCAAAACAATGCCTGAAAAATACTTGAGAAAAAGTATGAGAGGAGTAAACATGACACTCCAAAAATGTCAGAAGAAAAGTTTTGCCAAAAAGTTTGAATTCAAATTTGATTTTATTTGGGATTTCTAGAAAATGTTTTTTTAAGTTTGAGTTTTGCCCCTGGAAAAATGTCCGAGTTGTAGGATAAATTCCCCTGAGAATTTTGATATATATATATGTCCTATATAAAATTAATATATATTTTTCTATATTCTCTCTTCTCTCTAATTAAAAAAAAAAAAGTCCAAGCGCCCGGCCAATAACTGCCCGGCCAGCCGAGTCGCAGCTCCACCGGCCGAGCCGGCTGCCCGGCGCCCGACGCCTTGAACCCTCTCCCCTCGGTCGCCTCGCTCTCTCTCCTCTCTCACCGACACGCCGGCCCCACCCCTTCTCTTTCCCCTCGCCCACGCTATGCCGCGCCAGAGCGCGTTCGACGCCGCCGCCGCGTCCGAATTCCACGGGACCACGATCCCGAGTCGCCCCCTGCCCCAAGTTGATGCCCTATAAATACCTACGCCCTTCCTCCCCCGATTCCCCCTAAAACCCTAGCCCAAAACCCACCGCAGCTCGCGCCCTCGCCAAACGCATCTCGCTGCTGCCGCCGCAGTTCGCCGCCTGTTCCGACTCCGGTGAGCACTCCCTCGATCCCAATTTCCACCCACGTACTTCCGTCGCCGTTTCCCACCTTTTTGACATGGTCTGCCTCCCTCTTACCCACAACAGCGACGACCCCGAGCTCGTCCGCCGCCCGCCGGAGCAGGAGCTCACCCGAGCTCGCCCCGATCGCCTCGTCATCCCCGAGCTCCAACGACTCCACCCCCGACCTCCCCTCGAGCCGCCGCACCCGCCTGACGTCTCCGTCGCCGCCCAGGACCACCGGAGCAGCCGCGCCGCCAACACCCGAGTCGCCGTCGCCGCCGACCACCGCGGTAAGCCAGCGGAGCCCCTCCGCCCGTTAGATCGAAACCTACGTCAGAGATTAGATCTCTGAAGAAGTGCGTTTTATTTTAAAAAGGTCGGTTTAGTTACGTTTTTTTTCAGTTTAGTTAGCGGTTCAGATTAGATCGAACCGATCGGTTTATTTTCTGTTAGCCTCGGGCATGCCTTAGTTATATATCGCCTGAGCGTTAGATAGGCCCGTTAGCGCGTTAGTTTTGTTGAATTTTATTTTTTCGTTTACATTTTCAGCAGAATAGTTCGATTTTGTAAAACCCGTATCTCTTAGGTTACTTAATATTTTTAGTTGATTCTTTTTTTGTTAGTTTGCAAATTTCCTATAGTTTCTGTAGAAAATAGCTTCGGCCATGTTTAGGTTTTTAAAAGTTGTTTTATATTAGTTTTAATCAGATTAGTATTTCTGCTATAATTTGAGTTAGGATTATTTTATTCTAGTGATTCTTTTGTCCACGCCTTGTTTTGACTTTTGCCTAGCAGTAGGAATTTATTTGGGTATTTATAGTCTTTATTAAAAATAGTTTTTATGCGAAAACAAGCTTTTTTAGTTTATTTAGCTTGCTGTTGTTTTCTGTTGTTCTAGGTATTTTTAAAATTTTATTTTACCTCTGTTATAATTTATTTTAGATTAGTTTACGTAGTTCTAGAACGTGAACTTTTATTCTGAGAAAAGAAAAAGTTTATTTTATTTTCTTGTTAGTTGTTGGCTTGGATTTCTTCGAGTTTTCTTTGGTTTTTGGTTCGATTGTTTTGTGTGTTTTATGCTAGCATGCTGTTATGTTAAGTGATTGTATGTTTTTATGCTTATATGATTATTGTTTGCTTGATAGAATTTCCGAGTGCGAAGCCTGCTATTACGAGTCCCTAGCTTTCAAGACCGTCGAGCCGGAAAGTCATTTGATCACGTTTTACAATACCTATGATTTTGTTGCATTAGAATTTTGCCTCCCCACCATGCATGCGAGGAGAATTTTAAGTTCTTGAGTAGTATCATGAGGTAGGATGAACCCAATTCCCCTTGTTACCATTGCGGGACGATGTAGTTTATTTTGCTATGCTCGTGAAGCGGGGTTGGTTGAGTGATTCATAAGGGAGATGTGAGAGTCAAGATGATGACAACCCCATGACTTCAAGCTCAAGATGGACTTCAAAATTCACTCTTTGGGTGGAGGACGGTTGTGGGCACCTGGAGAAACCAGCGGATGGCGGGATGCATGGAGAAAGCGCCATGACATCTTGCGGAAAGCTTCACCCAACCACGAAGAGGCGGATGGATACCCAATTGACGGAAGCTTACATGCAGCCGCAAGCCATTATGGGCTCTGGCTTGGTCGACCCTAGGCGTGACTCTGGCCGGGCGGTGCTACGAGATGTAGAAGAACGGTAGGATTGGATGGGCACCGGCGGTGGCCCAGAGGAACTCTTCGGAAGACTCTGTTTCGTTCGTCCCGTCTTGAAACACCAGGCAGTGCGAAGACTTAAAGGAGGGAACGATTCTTGCGGGTAAAGTGCGCAAACCTCTGCAGAGTGAAGATCTAATTGATTAGCCGTGTCCCCGGTTACAGACAATTTGAGCCTCTGGAACTTGGAGTATTTCGGATATCTCAACACCGAACTTAATAAATTAATTGAGGGGTTATTTAATAATTGGGAATGAGACATTGGTTGGCGGAACCATCTCAAAAACTACCAACATTTTGTAGTATCTGCAAACAAGTCCTTGTTGTAGGGAAAAAGCGGCTTTTCAAGAAAACAATGAAACTTAGAGCCCCACACCAAATTGCATAAGTGTTAGTAATTTTTATTGTTGTTCTCTCTTTGACTTGCCGGCATATTCAAAATCTCGACCTACACGGCTGCAACGTCTTATGTTGCGGAGGAGTTTTCCGATCAGGAGTGAGGCTACGATCCACGCTTGGCGATTGCCCTATGGAGTCGGATGGACTCGCTATTAAATCTCACGCTTCGCAGACTTTATTTAGTTTATTTCTCATGAGTTGGCCTTGGCCGAATTTATTCTATTGTAATAAGGACTCGATATGAGAATCGTGTAATAAATTCAGGTGTGATTGAACTTTGAATCTTTTCATCAATGTCTTGTGTGTGCGGCATGATCTTGGGATGGTACGGCTACACGGAAGACTTGACCGTTTTGGTCGGGTCGCTTCTGAGATGGTATGAGCACACCTTGGCCGTGGGGCGTAACTCCTAGGATCGGAAAGCCATAGGAAGAGACTATTTATTTTATGCCCTTATCATTCCGTAATTCTCCCTGTTCATTTCGACTTCTCTCCGATTTTCAACATTCTAGATGGCCGCCGAGTTCACCCAGTTACGCTGCGGAGTTTTGCGGCCGGATGAGACGATGCCTCTCGGCAAGAAGCTGGTTCAGATCGTGAAGAAGGTGAAGATTGCTCTGCCCTCAATCACCGGGAAGCCTACCAATGCACTTCCGGCGGATACCGCTCTGAGGATTAAGGTGCACATTCGGGGAGGACCTTCGGAGGACATTGAGCCCATTGACTTTGAGTTTACCGATTTCACTTGGATCCTCGGAAGAGACATGGCGATTTATCGTGCACTTGGACATCTCCGAGAAGAGTGCAGGCCGAGCTCGACCCATCGAGACCTCGCCATGATTTCTCATGAGCTAGGAATGGAGATATCATCCGCATCTTAGTAGAGGACGACTCCATTCTCTCATATGTCCAAGACTTGGAGAGTCTCCTCAGAAGCGGAAATCCGGACTCATGAAACTTCGAAGGTACACATGAGGCTGTTGTTCCGTGAACTGGAACCCGGAGGAGAAAGCACACGCGGACTTCCTTGACCATGAAGAAGAAATCAAGGATTTCATGGAGAGAGTCGACAAGCTGAAGATTGATGTTGCCGCATTAGAGGAGAAGATGGACACAGGAGAAGACCTTTTCCGAGTGGAGATGACGGACCCTCGTGAGCAATGACCAGGATTATGAAGAGAGCTCCACCGAAGAAAGCCAAGCAAGAGGAGGCGCCGCACGGAGGACGCCGCACTGTGAGGACGCATAAGGATAATTGATGAAGACATTTAGTCGACCGCCATGTTATTTTATTTTTCCGTTGATCCGTTAGGCCGTTATTTTCGATTAGTCATGAGAATTTGTAATCCGAGATTGAACCATGTTTGAGATGATTGAATAAATGATTGGTGTGATTATGATTGTGCATTCATATGGGTAGTGCTATTTTCTCATTAGACCCTTGTTCTATTCTAATTTTCTCATCCACTCCAAAACACGGATGCCTCCGAGGCGTGACCCGGTTTCAACTTTCCGCGGAGCTCACCCGGTGATCCAGCAGCAGAATGCCACGATGCGGATGCTCATCGAACAGAACAACAACAACAACAACAACAATCCACCGCCACCACCCCTGTTGACAACTTGACCCGCTTCCTAAGGCTGAATGCGCGGTGTTCTCTAGCGACCTTGAGCCGATTGTGGCCGATGATTGGCTCCGCAAGGTCGGAAGGGAGTTAGCCACCGCTGGATGCGGATCACGAGAGAAGGTGCGCTTTGCCGCACATCGCCTTGATGGACTGCAGCCTCTTGGTGGGAGAACTACACCGCCACTTATCCCATCGCCACCATCACGTGGGATCAGTTCCAGCAGGCCTTCCGCATCGCTCATGTCTCACCGGAGCCATGAGTGCGAAGAAGCGTGAGTTACGCAACTTACGCCAGGGGAACCGCGTCTTGTGGGGCAAGACGTGGATGACTTCGACAAGTTAGCTCGCTATGCCGGATGATGTGGCCACAGATGCCGCAGCAGGAAAAAGTTTCTCGAGGGACTCAATGGCGAGCTGGGAATGCAGCTAATGGTGGCTACCTTCAACAACTACCGTGAGCTGGTAGACAAGGCCACCATACTCGAAGGCAAGCAGCAAAGCAGATTGATAGTCGCATAGCGGAAGTATGGCGGGGAAGTACAACTCGGAGCTCGGCGAAGCCCGTTATGCCCCATACTGGAGGGCATACCCATCACACCCATGGAGGACATAATCATGGAGGACATAACCATTGAGGGAATGGGAACAACCGCAACCACGACAACAAGTCGTGCAATGGAAACGGCAATGGCAACCGGCATCGTCTGCCCGGCTCGGAAGGATCTGAGTCACATCACCGCTTCAAGTGCGGAAAATAGGGCACTATGCCACCGACTGCCCGGAGGCCAAGCAGAGGAATGGAAACGGCAATGGAAGCTCAGAAAAGAAGCCCAACCCTTTTCCTCGTGCTCAGGTGAACCACATTGACGTGGAGGACGTCTATGATCAGCCAGACACTGTGGTTGGTAAGTTTTTATTAAATTCACGTCCAGTATTGGTACTCTTTGATTCTAGTGCAACACATTCATTTATATCAAGGGTAGTTGTGGAAAAGTACGGGTTGCCCACTAGAACCCTTAGAAGCCCTCTTCACGTCGACTCGCAGAGGAGAAATGATGGCAGGCTTAGGCTGTCATGCAACCCTCAACATCGGAAACCATAAATTTCCGCAGACCTCATAGTATTGGAAACCCGGACCTTGGATGTAATCCTAGGCATGGATTGGTTGACGAAGTTTGAAGGAAACATAGACTGTCCCTCAAGGCGATTCTCGCTCACCACCCCGGAGCAAAAGAGGATCAAGTATGTATCCAGGGCGTATCCCGATGAAGAATCAGTGAATTCCCTCACGGGAGTTGTTCAGGAGGAAGTGCCGATGGTGCAAGATTTTCCCGATGTGTTTAGGAGGAATTACCAGAATGCCACCGGACAGAGACAATGAATTTCTGATTGAGTTATTGCCCGACACAGCCCCAATATCCAAGAGACCCTATCGGATGCCCCCGAACGAATTGGAAGAGATCAAGAAGCAAATTAATGAGCTATTGGAGAAGCGATATATTCGGCCAAGCTCGTCACCTTGGGGAGCCCCAGTTCTTTTGGTAGATAAGAAGGATGGAACCCTGAGAATGGTTGTGGACTATCGTTCGTTGAACGACGTGACCATCAAGAACAAGTACCCTCTGCCGATGATTAATGATCTATTTGATCAGCTAGTTGGAGCCAAGGTATTCTCCAAGATCGATCTTCGATCGAGGTATCATCGATTGAAGATCCGTGAAAAGGATATACCCAAAACAGCGTTCACCACCGTGTATGGTTTATATGAGTATACCGTCATGTCATTCGGATTGACTAATGCCCTGCATACTTCATGAATTTGATGAACAAGGTATTTATGGAATATCTGGACAAGTTTGTCGTGGTGTTCATCGATGATATACTGATTTTCTCCAAGAGCGAGGAAGAGCATAAGGAGCATTTGCGTCTAGTTTTGGAGAAACTCCGAGAACATCAGTTGTATGCCAAGTTCAAGAAATGTGAATTACGGGTGAAGGAAGTCGGATTCCTCGGACATGTTATTTCGGAGAAGGAATAGCGATTGACCCCACCAAGGTTGTATCGCCACCGATTGGCGGTCACCCACCTCGACCAAGGAGATCCATGATTTTCTCGGACTCGCAGGATATTATCGGAGGTTTATTGAGAATTTCTCAAAGATTGCCAAGCCCATGACTGAGCTGTTGAAGAAGGACGCCAAGTACATACGGACCGAGGATTGTGAAGCCGGTTTCCGAGGAATTGAAGAAGCGTTTGGTTACAGCCCGATCTGATTTTGCGGACATACACAAGGATTACGGTATATTGTGACGCTTCTCGCCGTGGACTCGGAGGAGTACTCATGCAGGAAGGAAAAGTTGTAGCTTATACCTCCAGACAGCTACGACCTCACGAGATGAATTACGCCACACATGATTTGGAGTTAGCACCGTAGTGCATGCACTCAAGACCTGGAGACATTTCCTTATCGGAAATAGTTGTGATGTTTACACGGATCATAAGAGCTTGAAGTATATTTTCACGCAGAAAGAGTGAACCTTAGGCAGAGGAGATGGCTAGAGTTAATCAAGGACTATGACATGAGATTGCATTACCACCCAGGAAAGGCTAATGTTGTAGCAGATGCTTTGAGCCGTAAGAGTTATGTGAATACTCTCATAAGCGGGAGGATTACCCGAGGAGTTAGTCGATGACCTCGAGATCTCCGTGGAGATAGTTCGAGAGGATATGTTGCAGCTCTGGAAGTTCAGTCCACTTTGGCCGAAAGAATTCGTGAAGCCTAGAAGTCGGACAAGGAAATTGATGAGATAAAGAAAAGGATGAATGAAGGAAAAGCTAAAGGGTTTCGTAAGGATGAATATGGAGCTATATGGTTCGAGGATCGTATTTATGTACCCAATGATCCCGAACTCAGGAAGCTAATTCTTCAGGAGGCTCATGATTCACCGTACTCGATTCACCGGTAACACCAAGATGTATCTCGATTTGAAGGAAAGTTTACGGTGGACGGTATGAAGAAGGATATTGCTGAGTACGTAGCAATATGCGATGTTTGCCAATGAGTAAAGGCGGAACATCAGAAGCCAGCAGGGTTACTTCAACCTTTGCCGATTCCCGAGTGGAAATGGGAGAAACTTGGAATGGATTTTATCACAGGATTACCTAGGACCCGTTCAGGTTATGATTCCATCTGGGTAGTGGTTGATTGATTGACCAAGGTAGCTCATTTCATTCCCGTGAAGACTACCTATACCAGCGCTAAGTTAGCCAAGATATACATGACCAGGATCGTATATACGCATGGAGTTACGAGGAGTATCGTGTCGATAGAGGAACACAATTTACCTCAAAGTTTTGGAATCAGTTGCATGAAACTTTGGGTACGAGGCTGGAGTTACAGACAGCTTTTCATCCGCATGAGCGGATGGACAGACAGAGAGTCAACCAGATCCCGGAGGACATGTTGAGAGCTTGTGCGCTAGACTATGGGTCTAGCTGGGATGATAATTTGCCATACGCGGAGTTCTCGTACAATAACAGTTATCGAGACCCGGTCTGAAGATGGCCCCTTCGAAGCTCTATACGGAAGGAGGTGCGAGAACACCATTCTTTGTGGGATGGTGTTGGAGATCGAAAACTTTTCGGTCCCGATCTTATCGAGATTCGAAGAGAAAGTCAAGCTGATTCGAGATAGACTCAAGGTAGTTCGATCGAGGCGTAAGAGTTATGCCGACAAGAACGCATAAGGAAGTAACATCTGAAGCGGAGACCGGGCATATCTTCGTGTGTCCCCACTTCGTGGAATCAAGAGGTTCGGTGTTAAAGGAAAGTTGGCACCCAGGTTCATTGGCCCCTACAAAATCCTCGAACGTCGTGGGGAAGTTGCTTACAAGTTAGAATTGCCGGAAGGATTGTCCGGAGTTCACGATGTCTTCCATGTTTCTCGGCTGAAGAAATGCCATCCGAGATGGCCGATATTCCGTTGAGAGATACAGTGCCCCTAGAGGCCATACAACTCGACAGTGATCTGACTTATGAGGAGAAACCCGTCCGAATTCTCGAGACTACGAACAGAGTCACCCGCAGCAAGATCATCAAGTTTTGCAAGGTGCTGTGGAGTCATCATTCCGAGGAGCAAGCCACCTGGGAGCGAGAAGAAGACCTCCGCCGAGACCATCCGCACCTATTTGCTAGCCAACCCAAATCTCGAGGGCGAGATTCATCTTAAGGTGGGTAGGTTTGTAACATCCCAAATTTCCCACTCGGAATGTTTTACAATTATAGCTAAGCATCTATGCATTATTGTTTGAATTGAGTGACATTTGAATTATTTCGGAGGCTTTTGAGTTTGTTGGAACTTGAATTCAAATTGGCAGTTGAATTTACTTCAAAACAATGCCTGACAAATACTTGAGAAAAAGTATGAGATGAGTAAACATGACACTCCAAAAATGTCAGAAGAAAAGTTTTGCCAAAAAGTTTGAATTCAAATTTGATTTTATTTGGGATTTCTAGAAAATGTTTTTTTTTAAGTTTGAGTTTTGCCCCTGGAAAAATGTCCGCGTTGTAGGATAAATTCCCCTGAGAATTTTGATATATATATGTCCTATATAAAAATAATATATATTTTTCTATATTCTCTCTTCTCTCTAATTCAAAAAAAAAGTCCAAGGCGCCCGGCCATCAGCCAACCCGGCCAGAGCCGCAGCCCACCGGCTGACCGAGCCGGGCCTGCCCCAGTCGATGCCGAACCCTCTCCCCCTCGGTCGCCCGCTCGCTCTCCTCTCTCCTCTCTCACCGACGCCTTGCCCCACCCTTCTCTTTCCCCACGCTTATGTCAAGGCCAGAGCGTTCGCCCGGCCCGGCGTCAATTCCACGGGACCACGATCCCGAGTCGCCCCCTGCCCCAAGTTGATGCCCTATAAATACCTACGCCCTTCCACCCCCGATTCCGCCTAGAACCCTAGCCCAAAACCCATAGCTCGCGCCCGCCAAACGCATCTCTTGCTGCCGCCATGATTCGCCGCTGTTTGACTCGATGAGCACTCCCTCGATCCCAATTTCCACCCACGTACTTCCGTCGCTGCTTTCCCACCTTTTGACATGGTGCGCCTCCCTCTTACCCACAGCGGCGACGACCCGAAGCTCGTCTGCTCACGGAGCAGGAGCTCACCCGAGCTTCGCCCGATCGCCTCCGTCATCCCCGAGCTCCAACGACTCCAGCCCGACATCCTCGAGCCGCCCGCACTGACGTCTCCGCCGCCGCCAGGACCACCCGAGCAGCAGCCGCCAACGCCCGAGTCGCCGTCGCCGCCGACCACCGCGGTAAGCCACCGGAGCCCCTCCGTTAGATCAGAAACCTACGCTGTAGATTAGATCTACGAAGGGGTACGTTTTTATTTTAAAAAGGTCGGTTTAGTTACGGTTTTTTTTCCAGTTTAGTTAGCGGTTCAGATTATATCGAACCGATCGGTTTATTTTCTGTTAGCCTCGGGCATGCCTTAGTTATATATCGCCTGAGCGTTAGATAGGCCCGTTAGCGCATTAGTTTTGTTGAATTTTATTTTTTCGTTTCGCTTTTCAATGAATAGTTCGATTTTGTAAAACCCGTATCTCTTAGGTTACTTAATATTTTTAGTTGATTCTTTTTTTGTTAGTTTGCAATTTCCTATAGTTTCTGTAGAAAATAGCTTTGGCCATGTTTAGGTTTTTAAAAGTTGTTTTATATTAGTTTTAATCAGATTAGTATTTCTGCTATAATTTGAGTTAGGATTATTTTATTTTAGTGATTCTTTTTGTCACTACCTTGTTTTGACTTTGCCTAGCAGTATGAATTTATTTGGGTATTTATAGTCTTCATTAAAAATAGTTTTTATGCGAAAACAAGCTTTTTTTAGTTTATTTAGCTTGATGTTGTTTTCTGTTGTTCTAGGTATTTTTAAAATTTTATTTTACATCTTTTATAATTTATTTTAGATTAGTTTATGTAGTTCTAGAACGTGAACTTTTATTTACAGAAAAGAAAAAGTTTATTTTATTTTCTTGTTAGTTGTTGGCTTGGATTTCTTCGAGTTTTCTTTGGTTTTTGGTTCGATTGTTTTGTGTGTTTTATGTTAGCATGCTGTTATGTTAAGTGATTGTATGTTTTTATGCTTATATGATTATTGTTTGCTTCGATAGAATTTCCGGAGTGCGAAGCCTGCTATTACAAGTCCCTAGCTTTCGAAGACCGTCAGACAGGAAAGTCATTTGATCACGTTTTACAATACCTATGATTTTGTTGCATTAGAATTTTGCCTCCCCACCATGCATGCAGTAGGAGAATTTTAAGTTCTTGAGTAGTATCATGAGGTAGGATGAACCCAATTCCCCTTGTTACCATTGCCCGGGACGATGTAGTTTATTTTGCTATGCTCAGAGAAGCGGGGTTGGTTGAGTGATTCATAAGGGAGATGTGAGAGTCAAGATGATGACAACCCCATGACTTCAAGCTCAAGATGGACTTCAAAATTCACTACTTTGGGTGGAGGACGGTTGTGGGCACCTGGAGAAACCAGCGGATGGCCGGGATGCATGGAGAAGCGCCATGACATCTTGCGGAAAGCTTCACCCAGCCACGAAGAGACGGATGGATACCCAATTGACGGAAGCTTACTGTGCAGCCGCAAGCCATTATGGGCTCACGGCTTGGTCGACCCTAGGCGTGACTCGGCGGACGGTGCTACGAGATGTAGAAGAACGGTAGGATTGGATGGGCACCAAAGAAGTGGCCTGGAGGAACTCTTCGGAAGACCTGTTACGTTCGTCCCGTCTTCAAACACCAGGCGGTGCGAAGACTTAAAGGAGGGAGCGATTCTTGCGGGTAAAGTGCGCAAACCTCTGCAGAGTGAAGATCTAATTGATTAGCCGTGTCCCGATTCTGCATAATTTGAGCCTCTGGAACTTGGAGTATTTCGGATATCTCAACACCGAACTTAATAAATTAATTGAGGGGTTATTTAATAATTGGGAATGAGACATTGGTTGGCGGAACCATCTCAATAACTACCAACATTTTGTAGTATCTGCAAACAAGTCCTTGTTGTAGGGAAAAAGCGGCTTTTTCGCAAAACAATGAAACTTAGAGCCCCTGACCCAAATTGCATAAGTGTTAGTAATTTTTATTGTTGTTCTCTCTTTGACTTGCCGGCATATTCAAAATGCTGACCTACACGGCTGCAACGTCTTATGTTGCAGAGGAGTTTTCCCGATCGGGAGTGAGGCTACGATCCACGCTTGGCGATTGCCCTATGGAGTCGGATGGACTCGCTATTCGCTCACGCTTCCGCAGCTTTATTTAGTTTATTTCTCATGAGTTGGCCTTGGCCGAATTTATTCTATTGTAATAAAGACTCGATATGAGAATCGTGTAATAAATTCAGGTGTGATTGAACTTTGAATCTTTTCATCAATGTACTGTGTGTGCCAGCATGATCTTGGGATGGTACAGCTACACAGAGACTTGATCGTTTTCGGGTCGGGTCGCTACAGACATATAGATAGAGAGACAAAGTGAGTGTGGTCCGACATTCATTGAACAAATATATATGCTCCGGAGAGATATTGTCCGATTGAGCTCTTGGTAAGGGTGAGGGCTGTAAGATAGAGCTTGAGAGATGATCCAGTCACAGACATGTAGATATATTTTGTGCGTGGGAGGAAGCAAGGTCAACCGATCACATAGGGTTGCCGTGCGATCGAAAGAGTGAGACGGGTTGGAGAGAGTGACCTAGATAGACGATGTGCGTGAGAGAGTATACAATGTGAATAGGTCGAATTGGGCTCAAACATGGTGATATATCGTTTTTGTCCGAGAAAGAGCGAGGTAAATCGAGACATACGCACACACACACACACACACACACACACACACACACACACACACACAGAGAGAGAGAGAGAGAGAGAGAGAGAGATTGTGTGAGCATGGCCCACCATGAGGTCGAAAGAGTGGCGGCGGCTTGGATGGACTGACCTAAATAGACAATCTGCGTGAGAGAGTATAGAGTGTGTCGACCGAGGCCCGAACAGGGATATATATCATTTGTGTGTGAAAGAAAACGAGGTTAAACGAGACTCAGATAAAGAGAGAGAGATTGAGAGAGTGTGGCCCGCCGTGCGGAAGAAAGAGTGAGACAGTCTCGATGGAGTGACCTAGATATACAACGTGCGTTCGTGCGCACGAGAGGTTGGGGTGGCTAGATAGGCAATGCATGTATTTAGCGCGAGAGGGTGAGAGGGAGAGGGGGGAGAGAGAGAGAGCTCCGCATGGGGTGCAATGGCGGGTGTGTGAGGTAAATACATTTGCTAACAGGAGTGGAAAAAGGGGTTGTGTGTTGAGAGACTTAGAGATCGAAACATGGAGAGAAAGAATGAACGTGTGTTGGAAACCGATAGCTTGCTAAGGTGGTTAGGAGAGGAAGATTGACCGATACAGGAAGTATGTAGCATTTGTGCGTGGGGGGGGTGGCTAAAAACAACATTTGAATGTACATAGTACGAGACTTAATATCGATGTTTCAATTCGGTGTACATTGTAAGATTTGAACCGACGACCAGGAATACGTGTAATTATTTCGAATTCGTGCCATACTAAGTTTCGAAAAGTTGACATTGGCTCAATTTGTTGTGCTATTTTGTAGGTCATATGTTTGAATCCATCCAAAAGTTTTCTCACTACCATGGTGTTCATCATATACATATGAATTTGTATTAAAAAAGTAGCGTGGATACTGTGAAATGCGAAATCCACGTTAGAATTGGAGATCGCTACGTGACACACACTCTAATTCAAATAACTAACTACGTGACACACACTCTAATTCAAATAACTAATTATGTGACACATTCTAATCCACGTTAGAATGGGTACCGTTTCGATTTTTTTTTCAAATAACTCCTCATTAATTAATTTATAGTACTCCCTATGTTCATTTTTATAAGACCTTGAAGACATTTCAGACAATGTGCAAAACAGTTCATTTTAAGTTGTCTGAAACGACTTACAAAAGTGAACGGATGGAGTATCTCGTTTTGAATGACTAACTATTGCAAGGAAAACACGGGCATGGTAATACATACAGATTCGCTTTGCAAATGAAAGAAGATTCGTTTGCATTCTCAAATGTAGGCGCACTCAGACGCAGTCGTGTCGGGTGGGTGGACGCCGCTTAGTGCCTTAAAGGCAACAGCCCTTGGGTGACGACATGTGGGCCAGCCACCTGTTGGGCCCACATGTCATGGACACAAAGGCAGGTGCCTTAAGGCACCGAAGCGTAGTCCTGTCGGGGTGGTCGCGTGTGTCGGACGGACGCGTAGCACCCAGCCACCCACCCCCTGCCCCCAAAAAAAGGATGACGACAATATAAGTTCGCGCTTCCACGTTTCGGATTGAAATATCTGGCGGCCCCAATTCCAGCCCTGCAAAATCTCTCTTCTCCACCGTCCCCTTCCGCGCCCAGATTGCTCAAATCCCTAATTCACCGCCATCCCTCGAATCGCCCCTCGTCTCGTCTCTTTCCCCACCGTTCCCCACCTCTGTGCTGGACGACGACGATGAAGACGATGGTCGCGCTTCACCACCGCACCGGAGCTACCTCATCTACGCCCTCATCCGCCGCACCGGATGGTCCACCGACAACGTCGGCCGCCGCAACCGACGTGCCTCACAGACACCAAGTTCCACCGCATCAGGTGCGCTTCACCGACACCGTCTCCCAGCTCACCGGGGCTACTTCACCGAGCACATAGTCGCACCTCCGCCCCCCGAGGTCGTTGGGGCTTCACCAACGGTCTCGTCCACCGCATCGTAGCGCTCCGCTGCCACTCAAGATCTGCATCCATGCGCGGCCAGCCAATGCCAACAAGATCACCCTTAACGGCTCAAGTGACCCGCACTCTAGCTAGGCGAGCATGCCCAAACGCCGACCGAACTAGGTATCCACACATCACTCCCTTGTGCACTGTTCCGACGATGTTTGGATATCCTTTCACTGCTCTCTTAGCTTACACGCCTATGTAACTCTGACTTTAACTCTTATTTCTTTTGGAGATATCATCTGAAACAAGCAAATCCGTTTTTAGCGAAGCATGACGAGGCTACGGGATCTGGTACACATCTTGCACCCCCGTATAACCTTGTAAGTATTTGTCCTCCGGTACAACATCAAGGTCGATTCCTCTTATTTGATCAACCATTTGCCATGTCAAAAATGCAGAGGGGGATGCAAGGAGCACAAGGCCTGCACATCCAAGCAAGTGGTAACATGGACTTGTACATGGAACATCCCAAGCGCAAGCAGAGCTACAGCGAGCCTATACAACGAGCTAGCGTAAGTCCCTGCATTTCATTTAATTCGTACTAGCATTTGTGTATGATTTGTGTGCAGTGGCTGATCCATGAATTTACGTTACCAGGGGCGAACATTTAACTTAAAAAATACGAATGCACCTGCACTCCGGAAATCAACATAACTTGAGAAATGTGAAGCTACATGCACTTTGAAAACCAGCTAATGATCCAAAGTAGTTCAGATTATAAACACTAAATGATGCAAGCACCAAAAAATACAAAATGCAACATGGTGTACAAGGACTACAAACATGGTCTCAGTACTGCACTGAATTATTCGTTCTTCCGGCTGAAAATATCGAAGTGTAATTGCACGTATAACGGCGCATAAACTGCATACCAATATATCTATCCTGCACAAGTATGCCAATAGTTTCAAACAACAGACTAGAAAAGTATTTATGCTATGTTGTCATGATATGGGGACTTTCTGGTAGATGGCCTCGACGTTTCCTCAAGCTATGAAAATGCACTATAATTTGCTTGTCATCAATGCCTGCAAATCTTTGTCTCTCTCAACATAGTAGATCATCATTAGACACTAAATTCTTCAATGAGCTTGCAAAATGCTTGCATTAGATCCCTCATTAGACACTATATGTTCATCACCAGGAGCATGTAAAATGTTTGCATCAAATCCTTCATTAGCGATGCATTCATTAGACACTTCAGTCTCAAGAACAACATGAGCTTGTATGTTTGCACGGGAAAATTGATTAGATACATCGATTCAAATACCAAGATTGATTGGGGAGTTAAAAATAAGTAGAAATTGGTTTCATTTTCTCATATATTCCCTACATACAAGCAGTTTTACAACACCGTCGAGTTTAACTATTGGCCCGAAATTGAAGAGTTGAATTAGATATAATCAGGGATGTGATGTACCTGCTCGTTGCGCATGCTACTCTTGCAAGCTGCGACTTTCCGTTTGCGCAAGCTCGATGCCATGCCCGTGCTGCCGCCGCTGCCTCCCACGCAGGCTACACCCATGGTTGGATCTTCATCTTCTTGTCCTTCTGTTCGCTTGAAGCCCGGCGACCGCCCTCAAACGAGGGCGCGAGGAAATCTGTCGGTCACCGTCCAATGGCGACTAGGTTAGGAGCGAACGGTGGAGGCCGGAGCGAATGAATTGGGATTTTTCTCTTTGTCGATCGATATGGGAGGCGCTTCGTTTGGGCCATGAGCCTGCTATAGGGCCTGCCTTGCACTTATGTTCTTGGCCCATCCGAATTGAAACATTTTTCTTCATTTTTTACATTGCCTGCTCATGCGTTGGGACGAACAAAACTAGCGTGGGCCAACCTGGACGACTCAAACTATGTGCACACTTTCCAGCCACCTGAGGCGGCCGCCCATACCAGCCCCTATGGTGGCATCGCCCCTTTTTGCGTGTATGATTGGATAGTGAAAAATATTCCAGTGGCGCTTTTGATTTACTCACAGAATGGTTGAATTGCTTGTTTCTATGAACTGAGTTCGCCAATAATGTGAAGGATGCTAGTCTTTTCATCCTATTGTAGATTGCTTAGATCTCGATATGCCAAAAGTAATCGCATGAAATATACAGTAAAAGCCAGTGTGATGTGTTTGGCTACAACTAGTATGACTACACGTCCTCATATAACATATCAAGGATGCACCATCTTACCAGATTAACCATTCGACTTACCCATGCAGTGTGGGAAGAAAGAAGTATTGGGACTGCGTATCCAAGCAATTGATGCCATGGACTCCTTTGTACAACCTTGTAAGTTTAAAAAGAAGTTGCGGTGTGCCTATACAAAGAACTAGCGTAAGTTCGATTTACACGCTTCTCGAAATTTTAGTTAGCCACTTATTGCAAAATTGTTCAATTACGTTGCTTGGCTTAATTTAGTTTGCTACTGATTACATAATGGCATAGCCTCGTTAATCATATTGTAGATTGCGCCTATCTATGTGTTTGATACTTACCGTTAAGAATTACTGTTTGCCTTAACTTAAATATCTACTTGTTTGTTTAATCGCTTTCTGCTGCAACAGCGGTTACAATGATGTTAATAACTTCTCCTCCGTCCCATAATATAGGACGTTTTTGACACTAGCATAGTGTTAAAAACGTCTTACATTATGGGACGGAGGGAGTACTTTTCAACATCCAATTGAAACTCTTTAATTCCTTGTTTGTTTAACTGGTTTCTTGTTATAACTCCAGTTGAGATGTTTTGCTAACTTCAACTTTTACGAATCCAATCGGAACTTTAATGGCAAAACAGGTTAGCCCAAGATCAAAGAGCGAGGTCCCCATGGACGTCGCATCATCCCACAAAGATGGGCACCGCCCAATCGTGCATTATGAATTGCCAACTGCTGATGCTCCAGAGGCTAAACTAGTGGTAGAAAGAGATTCTTAGAGACATGTTGAGGAAGCAAACAACACAATCACAAGCAGTACTCAAGACAACCATTAAATATTTGGTGGATTTCAAAACGAAGCAAGCTGAAACTGACCAGATTGTTAAGGTCCTGAAGGAAAAAAGGAAATTAAATTCCTACTTGGTAAATTATAGGTGAAATGTTCTTTCCATAGTTGAATAACCTTTGTGTTGTCTGTTCATGTAATCAATCAAACCATTTGTTTTAGAGATCATGTAATAATTTTTTCTTTTTTGGTTTGTAATTTTATTTGAGCACAAGTCTGTATTAATTGATAAGACTCGGAGACATTTCATTTGGATTTTGTGCAGGACCTACAAATATGTTAATCGAGCTGAATGTGCATTCAGCAATAGTAGTAGTATAGATGGACCATAAGTGGCACATCGGAAAGGGCCAAGATGCTGGCTAAAAAAGATCTTTGTTGTAGCCAAAAAAAAGTACAAATGACACGGCTTATGTATGTTAGTTGATATTATTGATCCATATACTGTAAGTGTTTATATATACATTAGTTCTGTACATTCTTGGTTGATTGACTCGGTATTTGAATCTTGATACATCGCTTGTGTACATATCTAAATGGGAGTACACATTATGCTACGTGTGACATTTGAGTTGGACATAAAGTGTTCCAAATATTCAATTCACCTTAAAGCTGGATACTAGTTTACGAATTTGAGTATCGGCATTTGTAAACCATATTCATATATGACGATTGGAATACATCTTTGTCGTCATTTTGAAGATATATAAAAACACATAGAACGATTTATAAAGATTCATATAGGATACAAAATGGATTCGAATTTAGTTGCTGTGGTAAACGTGGATGCTTATTGTCCCAAAATTCAAAGAAGCTGCAAAATGTCCACTCCCACGTCGGCTGCGAAGCCAAGTGTTTGGGAGATGGAAATTACTGTCTACCCATTACACGGACAATCCATCGAATTCGATTTCCACCGCTCTAAATAGGGGTAGGTTAGTAACTTCAATTAGACGTGACACGACCGCCTCTGAGCCCATTCCGACACGGTGGGCGTCAAACATGGGCGGCAAAACACATTTGATTCAAGCTCGTCCAAAGACCTCTCGCTTTCTCCCTCCATTCCCCATTCATACACGGTGGGCGGCAAAACAAACTCGACTCGGCCGAAATCGATGTAGGCAAATATTTTCAATAGGGGCAGGTTTGTAACTTCACTCGGATGTGACACAACCGCCCTACACTGTCGACCCGTTCATACACCGTGGGCGCCAACCATGGGCGCCAACCACCCTCTCCTCGCTCAAATCGCTCTGGGCAAATATTGGCGAGATGCGAGATTACCGTCCTATCCCCAACCGACGAGACGTCCAAATTTTAAACGGGGCTAAGTTCAGAACTTTCCCATATTTAGAAAGCGCGTCCCAAAAACATGGTTCCCGTACCTCTCCCTCCATTTTCCCATTCATACACCGTCCACGCTAGAACACCCCATCCCCACACCAGCCTCCGTCCGCCACCCCATCCATCGCCGCCGTCCTCCACCACATCCACCGCCACCGTCCTCCACCATGCCGGAGCGCCTACCAAGACCGCGTCGTCCACTGCTAGAGATGGACGTTTCTTATCCACGACGACCGACCAATAGCCTTGCATCGCGTCCTCTCGCTTCATCAGCGCCGTCGTCCTCTTTGCCGGGGCCGCTCACACGACCTTCTCTTCCACTGCAATGGGACTTATCCCCCAATGCACCCGTCTACCATCGCGGATCTGCTTCAACGCCACCGACAGCCATCGCACCCCCGATGCCTACACGGCGGCGCAAGAGAGGTGGTACTTCATATCTCCTCAACTTTTTGATCTCAACCAGAAAATAGATCTTAACTTGGTTACTCTACTTTCTTTTCAGCTCTTAGAATTTAGTTCTTAGTTCGAAGTAAACAATGGATGCTAAATATCATTTCTCCGGTTTGCAGCTTCAAATCTGCCATGGCACAGCCATAATACGGTTTAATTGATCATGCTTAGGGTTTAATTGATCATGTTGGTTCCATGGTGGTTTCTTTAATAGAAATCGAAGGGAAAACCCTCTTTTTCAAAAAAATATGCTTAGAGTTTCCCCCTTTTATGATCACTATACGATCAGAATACCCGCTTCGTGTCATAATAACATCGCTCCACGCATCAAGCTAAACAAGCTTAGATGTTCAAATCTAAACCGATATTATTAAAACATAGTTGTTTAATTGGTCAGCTAAATGTTCCTAAATTAGTTTGAAAATGCATGTTACGCCGCCGGTGTGTATCTCTCTGAGGTGCCCACGGTGGGCTGGCCCATCCTGGGATTTTGGGTCGCCCCAGCCCCGATTCCCCCTCTGTTACAAGGCTCGATCTCTACTGCTTCACCGCCCGGCCGGGCGACTTGTCGTCCCCGGACGGCATGACTCTAGGAGGAGACGCCGGGACTAACAGGAGGCCAGAGCCGCTCGCCCAACAGCGTCATCATGTTCAAGGGCGCCGCCGTGCCTACCTTCCCAAATTGCTCAGGTTTCAGCGCAAAGCACCCACCAAGCCAACCTGATTTATCCTGAGATACGTCCTCAACACTCATCACCCATCTTCTAATTGATTCATTACTCATTAGGCAGTACTGTCATTAGGGTTTGTTGTGTGCTTAGTGCTCTACACTTAATGGTTCAGATGTATTTCGGTAATCTTTAGTACCTATAAAGTTCACAAGGTTTTCAAAATTCCGGCCCTCGGAACAGAAACTAGTCATTTTGGATTGTTGGTCGTAGTGACATTGACCCAGATTACTCGCAAGCCAGGTTTGTTGACAATTTTACTTGTCTTTCTTACTCATTCGATATAATATCCAATTATTCACGTCGATTAGTTGCAAACAATAAGTGCTAGACAAACTTCTTCATTCAGATTTTGACGGTCTCTTCTGCAGTTACAACTCGCATACTTGTCCTAATAAGCTCACAAGTAAATGATTGATTCACTACATCTATGCTTGCCTTGTCATATTTGTTGTCAATATTCTTTTAGGGTGGACCACCCTGTTTCTAAATCTTTGGAACCGTAGACCTGAGTGAATAGTATTTCTCTATGTGATCTCTTCCATCATGTGTGGGTAATGAACCTGCATTGTATAGAAAGAAAGTGTCATTTCCAGCTTTTACATAGGTTTCGATCTTTTACATGGAATACAATCTGCCTACTTGCTTTGTGTCGCACTACCAACACTCCACCCTTGAAGCTAAACATTACGCCACTCATAATTGCTTAGTTTATTTGTTCAAATACTTAATTTCATATGATTCTAATGTTCCTACTTCAGTTTTGAAATGTGTGCTGCATTCATGTAGACATAAGGGTTTGTATTTACGTGTGTGGTTTGGTCAAGACGGTTGGGGAGGTGAACTTTGCATATGCAGGGGTTTATAGGGAGACACTCTCCGAGTTGAATCCATAATGCATTCCATAGATAATCGACTACTTTTTATGTTTTCATGAATCTCAAATTACGAACATCATCATAATGATTATGAGCTTGCGGCATGAAAAGAATAAAGCGTAACAATGCCATGGCTGTCAAACTTGGCATTAAGGGACTGAAATCAAGTCTGGATGCAATGCAATGTAAACGCTCTCCACCCTCTGCATTCATGCTCGTAATATGATCCTAACGGTGATTACGGCGAGAGGGAGACCTAAGTCAATGTAGCTCCCTAGTGGAGGAGTCAGAGGAAGATGCCCTATCTTATTCACCCATCAAGGTACTTACTCTAACTTTCCAAGGTTACATTGCTCGCACATATCTTACAACCCATTTGGTGGACATTATAAGATCCGTATGGACTCTTACACAAATTTATAATCAACCCAATGCTTTTGAAGAGGTTTAGCTCTGCAGTCCTCTTGTAAGGACTGAACGTGGTCTATCACTGTACTTACATTAACACCTACTCCCTCCGTGCCATTAACACCAGTGTTCGAAACACTCTTGTATTATGGGAAGAGGGATTGGTTCATTTTGTAGCATTCTGCATCTTATCTCCATCGCCCACCATTTACTAAAAAAGATCAGATCTATATTTAATATTACCAACAAGTAGAATACACAGACAATGCCAGTGCAGAAGTGTAGCCCATTGCTCTAGTCAGTACATTTTGTCCTCAGAACGCTTGTACTTCCAGGGATTGGTAGTTGATTATGTAGCATCAATCTGCATCTTATCTTCATTATCCTCTATCCCTTCCAGTATTATCATATTTATAATTACTCTCTACAAAATGTAGAGTAAAGGCAATGCTTATGAAGAAGATCTTGTGCTGAAATTCTTGAGTTATCCTTCCCTTGACATGGAGAAGGGCATTATAAAGCCGGTGTTAACTGTTAATATAAGTCAGTCCTTCTAAAGCCTTTATCCTCAATTGCTGTTTAATTTGCTCATACTCCCTATCGTTTAGTGCTGTTTAGTTTGCTGTTTCTACCAAAATGCATGTTCGTCAGAACCGTAAGTTCTAAGTTTTACTTGTAAAACCTAATTTCTTATTCATACCATGCACATTACTTAATACTCCCTATATGTATGCTTGGTTTTGTGGATCTATAATCCAGTTTGTGGTGAAGCAGCCCACGTTTGCACCTTGTCATCTCCTGTTTTATGTTACTGATGTGGCTGATGATATGAACAACATGCCATGCACATTATCCAAAATAGATACAATGATTTTTTTGCCCTTCATCTATGCTTGTTATGTTTACATGGTAATCCAAAGAGTGTGGTGAAGCTCTCCGCATTATGAACAATGCCAAATTATGCTATTGATATTTTGAACTTACTCTTTATTTTCTAATTTGAAATTGGATAGAATTGACAGAACAGTTATCATCTTTGTTTATACACGTGCAAAACCTGTCATCTCTCTGCTTTGTTTCAGGGTGAAATGCCTGATGGCATGCACAAGTCTGCTGAAGGCTGTGATACAAACCCAACATATATTGCAGCAAAGAAGGCAAAACATCTTGAAGATAGCGAGACAACCCCAAAGTCTTGTCTTGATGCAGTGTTCAAAGTTACTTGAGACTAACAAATGACAAGCTCACATAATTCGTTATGCGAATCGGTTCGACTTCTTCATCCCAAGTTCTAGCGTAAAGGCATTCCGCAACTCAACTTCGACTTGAAATCCTATCTCTAAGAAAGATTGCGCAAAACACCAATGAGAACCTCATCGCTAAACAGCTACACCTGGAAGCTATGACCGACATGCTAGGCCGGTCTCATAGCCTTGCTCAGCAGCTTGCGCAACAGTTCCCCCGCAAGGCTAACCTTTCTTGAACTGTCTTGGAAGTGGTCTCGGTTCAGTATTATTTTGTTACGCTGCAATGGTGCCCAGTTTTTGTAATCTGCTTCTTCGTTGCGCTTTATGATCACTGGTGGCGAACGTCGATGCCCAGTGGATGTAATATACCTTAAATCCTTTATTGTATAGTGTAGGTTTATTCTTAGTTACTATGCCGTAATTTCTTTACTGCCATCATTCGCTATCTGAAAAAAAATCAGATGTAGTCGACCGGGCATTCGATAATGGGCCAGGTTTTTAGCAGGCCACAATTGGGCCTGCCTGCGTCTTTCTTGGGCCCGAATGATTTGGGCCTTCACACATTGCGCCAGGCCCAAACTTACACCGACCTATATTTTAGTTGGGCCTTTTGTCGACCCAAATAGCTTAGTTTGGCCTGGTAGCGTTGGGCCATTAACAGTTGAATATTGCCGGCTCGTTACGGCCGAGATGAAACCATTTGCCTTTAGCAGGCCAAAATGCATGTTGGGCCTCAATTTTCACTAGTTGTCGACGGGCCTTCAAAGGCGAAATGTAGACCGGCTGTTATGGGCCCGATTAGCTCACGGCCATTACCGGGCGAAACATATCTCGGCCTTAGTTGGCCCATCGATATCACGGGCCTTTAAGAGGCCGAAAGCTTAGTCTGAGCATCAACGGGCGAATTACGTGGCGAGGCCTTTAACAGGCCCAAAGTCACGTTAGGCTTAACTTATTGCCACCTTTAGCACGGGCCGTTAGTGGGCCCGATGTCCCGTCGGACCATATATGGCCCATGGGCAAGACAGCCATTCCTGTGCGAAAGTCACACCGGGCTGAAATGGGCCCATGTCTACATCAGGCCTCTAACAGGCCGAAAGTCACTGGGCTGTAGTTGGGCCCGAATATTTGGCGAACAATTAACGGGCCAGATCTGGCTTCGGGCCGTAAATGGGCCCAAATATTGGGCGAACAATTAACGGGCCAGATCTGGTTTTGGGCTATAAATGGGCCTTTATTAAGCAGGCCGTTATTGGGCTGGCCCACTAGTACCTGATTAAGTTCTACGGGCCTTTGACTGGGCCGACCTTTTTAACCTATATGGGCCTCTGTTGGGCCCAGCCACGTGTCGACGTACCATAGGCATGTCTCCTCCAATGGACGGGCGACATCTGGCCCAATCGACGGCCAATCGTAATTTTACACGTGGAAATTTCCAATTGGTCGGTACATTAACGGGTTATCGGATCCAAAATCCGACCCGATAGCTTAACGGCGTTCCGTTACGGTAGATGCCACGTGTTGGTCACCCTTGATGAAAGCACTTCTGTGACGCGCGATTTATCGTCATGGAAGTGGACACTTCCGTGATGATAATTTTGGTAATGTCATGGAACACTTCTACGACAGCACATGTATGACTATGTTGATTCTGTCATAAATTTGTCATGTATGTACATGCATGACAAAAAACGCGACCTACTGTGACAAACACGTATCATCACGAAAGTGTATTTTTTTGTAGTGATGGCAATCCCTACTCCTCGCATTGACATCAATTGATGGGCATCTCCGTAGCCCGTTGATTAGCCGCGTCGATGTGAGACTTTCTCCCTTTTTGTCTTCTCCACACAACCTCCATCATCATATTCTGTTTCACCTATAGTGCTATGTCCATGGCTCGCACTCATGCATTGCATGAAAGTTGAAAAAGTTTGAGAATACTAAAGTATGAAACAATTGCTTGGCTTGTCATCAGGGTTGTGCATGATGAGAGCATTTTGTGTGACGAAGATGGAGCATAGCCAAACTATATGATTTTGTAGGGATGAGCTTTCTTTGGCTATGTTATTTTGAGAAGACATAATTGCTTGGTTAGTATGCTTGAAGTATTATTATTTTTATGTCAATATTAAACTTTTGTCTTGAATCTTTCGGATCTAAACATTCATGCCACAATAAAGAAAATTACATTGATAATTATGTTAGGTAGCATTCCACATCAAAAATTCTGTTTTTAACATTTACCTACTCGAGGACGAGCAGGAATTAAGCATGGGGATGCTTGATACGTCTCCAACGTATCTATAATTTTTTATTGTTCCATGCTATTATGTTATCCATCTAGGATGTTTTATATGCATTTATATGCTATTTTATATGATTTTTGGGACTAAACTATTAACCTAGAGCCCAGTACCTGTTTCTGTTTTTCCTTGTTTTTGAGTATCGCAGAAAAGGGAAGCCAAACGGAGTCCAATTGACCTGAAATTTCACGGAGATTATTTTTGGACCAGAAGAAGCCCACGGAGTATCAGAGATGGACCAGAAGAGTCCCGAGGTACCATGAGGGTGGGGGGCACGCCCCCTACCTCGTGGCCGCCTCGGAGACCCCCCTGACTTGTTCCCGATGCCAAAAATCCCTATAAATATAGAAACTCCCGAAAAGAAACCTAGATCGGGAGTTCCGCCGCTGCAAGCCTCTGTAGCCACCAAAAACCAATAGGGACCCTGTTCCGGCACCCTGCCGGAGGGGGGATCCCTCATTGGTGGCCATCTTCATCATCCCTGCGCTCTCCATGACATGGAGGGAGTAGTTCACCCTCGGGGCTGAGGGTATGTACCAGTAGCTATGTGTTTGATCTCTCTCTCTCTCTCTCTCTCTCTCTCTCTCTCTCGTGTTCTTGATTCGGCACGATCTTGATGTATCGCGAGCTTTGCTATTATAGTTGGATCTTATGATGTTTCTACCCCTCTACTCTCTTGTAATAGATTGAGTTTTCCCTTTGAAGTTATCTTATCGGATTGAGTCCTTAAGGATTTGAGAACCCTTGATGTATGTCTTGCATGTGCTTATCTGTGGTGACAATGGGATATTCACGTGATCTACTTGATGTATGTTTTGGCGATCAACTTGCGGGTTCAGTGACCTTGTGAACTTATGCATAGGGGTTGGCACACGTTTTCGTCTTGACTCTTCGGTAGAAACTTTGGGAAACTCTTTGAAGTTATTTGTGTTGGTGGAATAGATGAATATGAGATTGTGTAATGCATATCGTATAATCATACCCGCAGATACTTGTGGTGACATTGGAGTATCTAGGTGACATTAGGGTTTTGGTTGATTTGTGTCTTAAGGTGTTATTCTAGTACAAACTCTAGGATAGATCGAACAAAAAAATAGCTTCGTGTTATTTTACTACGGACTCTTGAATAGATCGATTAGAAAGGATAACTTTGAGGTGGTTTCGCATCTACAATAATCTCTTCGTTTGTTCTCCGCTATTAGTGACTTTGGAGTGACTCTTTGTTGCATGTTGAGGGATTGTTATATGATCTAATTATGTTATCCTTGTTGAGAGAACTTGCACTAGTGAAAGTATGAACCCTATGCCCAGTTTCCTAGCATTGCAATACCGTTTACGCTCACTTTTATCATTAGTTACATTGCTGTTTTTATATTTTCAGGTTACAAAAACCTATATCTACCATCCATATTGCACTTGTATCACCATCTCTTCGCTGAACTAGTGCACCTATACAATTTACCATTGTATTAGGTGTGTTGGGGACACAAGAGACTCTTTGTTATTTGGTTGTAGGGTTGCTTGAGAGAGACCATATTCATCCTACACCTCCCACGGATTGATAAACCTTAGGTCATCCACTTGAGGGAAATTTGCTACTGTCCTACAAACCTCTGCACTTGGAGGCCCAACAACGTCTACAAGAAGAAGGTTGTGTAGTAGACATCAATCCCATTGTCACCACAGATAAGCACATGCAAGATATACATCAAGTGTTCTCAAATATTTAAGACTCAATCCGATAAGATAACTTCAAAGGGAAAATTCAATCCGTTACAAGAAGGTAGAGGGGGAGAAACATCATAAGATCCAACTATAATAGCTAAGCTCACGGTACATCAAGATTGTGCCAAATCAAGAACACGAGAGAGAGATCAAACACATAGCTACTGGTACATACCCTCAGCCCCGAGGGCGAACTACTCCCTCCTCGTCATGGAGAGCGCTTGGGATGATGAAGATGGCCTCCAATGATGGTTTCCCCCTCCGGCAGGGTGCCGGAATGGGCTCCCGATTGTTTTTTCGTGGCTACAGAGGCTTGCAGCGGTAGAACTCCCGATCTAGGTTTATTTCTGGGGGTTTCTTTATTTATAGGAATTTTTGGCGTTGGTTTCACGTCAGGGGGGGTCCACGAGTCAATGACAAGGATGGAGGACGTGCCCGGGGGGTAGGGCACACCCTCCAACCTTGTCGTTGGCTCGGGACTCTGGCCCAACTCTTTTGCTCCGGGGGCTTCTTCTGGTCCATAATAAATCACCGTAAATTTTCAGCTCGTTTGGACTCCATTTGATATTCCTATTCTGTAATACTCAAAAACATGGGAAAACATAAACTGGCACTGGGCTCAAGGTTAATAGGTTAGTCCCAAAAATCATATAAAATAGCATATAAATGCATATAAAACATCCAAGATAGATAATATAATAGCATGGAACAATAAAAAATTATAGATACATTGGAGACGTATCAAGCATCGCGAAGCTTAATTCCTGCTCGTCCTCGAGTAGGTAAATGATAAAAACATAATTTTTGATGTGGAATGCTATCAAGTGCACAAGTTTGATCAATGATAATTTCAATCACTTTTTCTAGCATCATTATATATCATAGCAGTAGCTCATATCATAAAGCTTCTCATGATCAAGTAGCAAGCTATTCACATGTTAAAGCATAGACCATAAACTGTCTTGAAAACTAACAAACTATGTTCTCAGTCATCAAACAATTGCAATTCATCTTATTTTCAAGAACGGTCTATGTAAGAGCTTTGATTTAGCAAATCCCACATACTCAACTATCATATATTCTTCCATGATTGCTACCACTCAAAGCATATTTTTAGAACAAATAGCATCCATCGAACACAGAGAAAGATAGGGGCTTAGTGTTTCTCCTCCCAACTTACTTATCATATAGATAATTGTCAACAATAACAATTCAGGATCAAATATATTTGAATGGCCATATATGCTTAGATCTTTCCCCATCACATGATGCTTGCCAACTAAAGAGTAGGTTGGAATGAGAAGGAATACTACTGACTCTTGCATAAAAGTAAAAGATAGGCCCTTCAAAGAGGGAAGCAGGGATTTGCAGAGGTGCCAGAGCTCGAAGCTTTTAAAATAGAGATGAAAATAATTTTGAGAGGTATGCTTTCATTGTCAACATAACAACCAAGAATTCCCAATATCTTCCATACTAGATACATTATATGCGGTTCCCAAACAGAAAGGTAAAGATTTTACTCCCCCTCCACCAACAATCCCATTCCATGGCTGGTCCAAAACAAAGGGTACTGTCCAACTATCAACAATCCTGGGGGAGTTTTCTTTAATTTATTTGCGATTTTGTTTTTGATCTTTTGATCATAGGACTGAGCATCCCAATTACCAGCATTTTCTCGTGAATGATGAGCGGAGTCCACTCATCGTGAGAATAACCTACCTAGCATGGAAGATACTGATAGCCCATAGTCGCTACATGAGCGATTCAGGCATACAAAACAGATTATTATTTGAAGGTTTAGAGTTCGACACATGCAAATTTACTTGGAACAACATGTAAATACCGCATATAAGTAGATATGGTGGACACTCATGGAAGAAACTTGGTTCAAGGAATTTGGATGCACAAGAAGTATTCCTGCTTAGTATAGAAATATTGGCTAGCAAAAGATTCTAAATTCTTATACTAACGGATCTCGTGAAGGTTTTGTTGAGTTTCGTGTGATTGAAGTTTTCTAGTTTTGGGTTATCATACGATGGATGAAGGAATAAGGAGTAAGAAGGCCTAAGCTTGGGGATGCCCCGGCATCCCAAGCTATTATCCAAAATAGAGCAAGCAACTAAGCTTGGGGATGCCCCGAGTGGCATCCCCTCTTTCTTCTAACGACCATCGGTATTTTACTCGAAACTATATTTTTATTCGTCACATACTATGTGTTTTGCTTGGAGCATCTTGTATGATATGAGTATTTGCTTTTTTTATTTTGTGTTTTAAGTCTTGATTCCTTGCTGGACACACCTATTTGAGAGAGCCAAAATTATGCTATGACTTGTTAGAATTGCTCTCTATGCTTCACTTAAAATTTTATGAGCTATGGACTTGCTCTAGTGCTTCACTTATATCTTTTTGAGCATGGTGTGCTTTAGTATTTTTTAAGAAATGCTCCCTTGCTTCACTTAGATTTATTTGAGATTTAGTAAAATTTTCAAGAAATTCTCTCTTACTTCACTTAAATTAATTTGATAGAAAGAAATTTTATGCTCATGATCTTCACTTATATTTGTTTGAGCTTGTCAAAAGCAACACATGAAAATTAGTCCCAAAGTGATAGATATCCAAGAAGGATATAATAAAAACTTTCATGAAGATCATTGGACAAAATAAACTTGATTCTTAGTAATAGTTTTGAGATATGATGATATGATATGTGAGTCATCTTGATAAGTAATTATGCTTTAGTAAGAATATTGGTGTTAAGGTTTGTGATTCCCTATGAAAGCACGAAAGTCAATAATTATGCAACGAAATTATATCCTACTTGTGGTGCATTATTCGGTGTTAATTATGCTTAGTTCTCACTTATGAGATTGTTCGTTTCTTGGTTGGTCGCTTCTCAATCTTTTGCTACCTTCATTTTGCACTAAGTATCATCACTACTTGTGCATCCAAAACCCTTTAAACCAGTTTTGCCACATGAGTCCACTATATCTACCTATATGCGGTATTGTCAATAAAAAAAAGACACTACTGTGATGATACTTGTTTGTCACAGTAGGTCACGTTTTCTGTCATGCATGTACATCCATGACAAATTTATGACAGAATCAAGATAGTCATACCTGTGCTGTCGTAGAAGTGTTCCATGACATTACCAAAATTATCATCACGGAAGTGTCCACTTCCATGACGATAAATCACGCGTCATAGAAGTGCTTTCATCAAGGGTGACCGACACGTGGCATCCACCGTAATGGGATGCTGTTAAGCTATCGGGTCCGGTTTTGGATCCGATAACCCGTTAATAGCCCGGACCAATGGGAATTTTCCATGTGTAAAATTCTCATTGGCCGGAGGAAACACGTGTCGGCTCAACGTTCGGACAGATGTCATCCACTCATTCGACAGGAGGCGCCTATGATATGTCGACACATGGCATAGCCCAACAGAGGCCCATTCCGGTGAAAAGGCCGGCCCGTTTGACTTGGTCAAAAGGTAACGGGCCGACCCACGGAAAGCCTGTTAACGGCCTGTTCGTATATAGCCCATTTACGGCCCGCTTACTACCGTCCCGTTACGTCCTATCGAAATTAAGCCCAGTAGCTTCATCTGGGCCGTCCAATATGATTCCAGCCCGTTGTAACTTCCGGCCCTTGTATGGCCCATGATGTCTTTCGGCCAATATGAGGCCCTTTGTAACTCTCGGCCCATTAAAGGCCCGAGATGAAACTGGCTCATAATGAACAGTGTATTGCTTTATACTCATTAATGGCCCATTATTCCGTCGGCCATTTCCAGCCCGTGTTAACTTTCGGCCTTCTAAGGGCCCATTTATTCTTGGGCTCATTTCTAGAATCCGGTTAGATAAAGCCCGTTACTGGCCTATTCCGTTTGTGGGCCAAATATAGCCCGTGGTTACATTTGGCCCGTTTGTGACCCGTTAACCCGTTGGGCTGTTTTCATAGCGTTATCAAATACGGCCTTTTAACGGCCCATTATGGTCCATGAATAGTACGACCCACGTTTGGCGAAATGATTATACGGCCCGTAGAAGGCCAATGAATCCTATGGCCCGTAGAAGGCCCATGGATCATACGGCCCGTAGAAAGCCCATGGATCATACGGCCCGTAGAAAGTCCAGGGATCCTACGGCCTGTAAAAGGCCCATGGATCATACGGCCCGTAGAAGGCCCACGGATCCTACGGCCCGCAGGAGGCCCATGGTCACAACTCTCCGTGTGTTGCCATGATTATTGTGGCCTGGTTACCAAAACTAGGTTATTGTGGCCACTAAAAAATGCGGAAAAGGAACTGCGGTGACTACAAGCAAACAACTAAACAAGACAATAAGGAAATGAATAAGCAAGCAACTAACGCTAGCCTATTACAGCTATTGCACATATTACATCCACTGGGCATCAAAGTTCGCCACCAGTGCAAATATAGGGAACAAAGAAGCATATTACATACACTGGTCGTCAAAATTGGTCACCAGTGCAAATAAACGCAGCAGCAAAACAAGTCCATAACTGAAACAACTTCAGAAGTGCTCAAGAAACGTTATCCTGGGTATCCACCATGCTCGCAATAAGCTTAGCAATCTTATTAGCTTTGTCTTGTTTGGCTCTAAAATCCTCCAACGCTTGTTGTTGCACAAGAAAGTATGCATCTGAATGCTCCAGGGACTTCCGTAGTCCTTCCGCTTCTTGTCGCAGCACAGCTGATCGATGTCTTTCAGCCTGTAGTTGAGACTCAAGAAACCGGACCGATTTAGAAAGTGAGTTTGAATAGCTTGTGCAAGCGGTAGTGGCCAGTAACTCGAACAGTAAACCAAGACAGGACTTTGGGGTTGCCTCACTGTCTTCAAGATAGTTTTCCTTAGCTGTTTTATCAACTTTGTTGGAGACCAACAAGGATGTCTCACGATCCTGAACCTTATCTGCATTACTTCCTTTATTATTGATTAATAAGGCACTCTTCCCCAATATTCTGTCAACATTCTAAAAGAAGAAACAAGCAGACACATAACAGGTTTAGCATGTACTAGTATATGAAACTCATTTAGGTGAACCAATTCATTAGTAAGGTGGACAAGATTAAACTACCAAGTCTTCTATTTCCAAGTAGTACATTATAAAAGCATCAAACAAACATATATCTATGCCCTATGGTCACTGCATTGTCTTGCCAAATCAAAATAGAGACACAGTTCAAATCATATCAGTTCAAGAGAAAGCAACACTGAAAGAATACAAAGCGTGGGAAACTAAATGACACAACAAGATTTCAGATGGGTACCACGGGTCTACATGTATAACAACACTATTGGCCCTGTTATGATGCTAGTAATGTGCATGATATGAGAAGTCAACTGTATATACAATTGAAATTGAAATCAACAGAGCTATTTATAAGAGCAAACCTGTTAAAGAAACACGCGTAAACATACCTGTTGTGCCATTGGAGTTTCCATTGGACAGTTCAATTTAAAAATAAGTTTGTATGAGTAAATACAGTGATACAAGAGCAAAGCAGTATGCACGATAGCAATGGAATCTTAAATGCGAACAGTTGTTCTTCAGGTTTAAGCACTTGTTCTACATGAACAGAGTATAGTAAGACGCAATCGTATAGTACTTAAAATAAAATGAGCTCATAGACCTTACCACATTCTAGGTTCGGGACCAAGAAGAACAAGGCGCTCCAAATCATCGCCCAAAGAATGTGTCTCAGAGAACGTAAGGGAATTTGATGAGTTTCTTTGCTAGTGAAGTACGCTTTCTTCTGTGTAATTCGACATCGCCACCACGCATTCTTGAAGATAGCAGAGGTATTACCACAGGTTACCTCATCTGAGTTTCCAAATCGGTCCTTCTTTATAGAGAAAAACGGGAAAATTTGCTATATTATAACCATCATGGAGGTAGAATGTATGGGACAAAGCAAAGTAATTGCCATGAATAACATTACTTACACATAACACATGACAAACACCTACAACTGGCATTTTCCTTCATCTTCAGTATAATATTTCCATGATGGGAAGATACGCACATAGGATTTAACAACATCAAATGTGATAGATGCTAAACTATGAATGGCTGGTTGTGCTTCCTCCACATGAATAGGTGTACTAACTGGTGGAGTTGGGGTTCGCCGTGGTAGTACTGGCGCTTTGGGCAATCGGAGCTGCCTTACTAACTGCTCTTGTTTGGGAGCTCTGTGGTGGAGATGGTGCTGTGTCAACAAGAACTGGGTTACTATCTGCTGGGGTTGGGGTTAGATTGGGTGAAGCTGGTTCTCTGTCCATCGCTGTAGGGGTAAAATCTACGAGAATCTGGGTTATGTGTGGTAGGGCTGGTTCTCGTGCATGTACAACTGGGGTGCTATCTCCACCAAGAGGTAGCACTGTTTTATTTGAAGACCGTGTTTTTACTCCGCTAGATACTGCCATCACCCGCTCCAATTCAAATGGCTGATAAGCAGGAAACATAATTGAATGTACAGACATTCTATGAGAGACATATGCAATAGATAGTGTGGAAAAAAGAGGGCATTAAATAATTGACATGTATATTGTTTAACTAAAATGGATAACATGACATAATTTCACATATATGATGTCTATCTAAACTGGATAGCATAGCATAACATAATTCAAAGATATGATGACTAACTAAACAGGATCGCATGACATAATTCACATACGTGTTATCTAAGTAATCAGGATCGCATGATTTAATTCACATATGTGATTTATATGCTAAGCGGAGGGCATTCGTGACATATGATGTCTGAACTAAGAACATGGTGTTGAATATTGTGTATATGATGTCTAAACTATGCAATGCAAGACACCATATGCATGATATGAGTAGTAGAACTGTGCCAAGTTAGAGCATACACCTCGGTGGGGGAATAGGAATGGTCATCTGTCTCTGAATCCATCTTTGAGGAGCTATCGGGGCCCAACAAGAGATCTCGCTTGACGGTAGCAATGCTCTCGCTCAAGGCCTTGTTTTCACTCCAGATTTTTCCATCACCCACTCAAATGGCTGATTCACAGGAAGAGTAGTTTAATGTACAAACATTGTCGACAAATGGAAATTTAATGAAGAAAAGGATGGGCTAGATATCATTCAAATATATGATGCCTGGTTAAACAAGATGGCGTTGCATAATTCCCATATATGATATTGAAACTAAATAGGTGGCATTATAAAACATGTCTAAACTAAGCAGATGACATATATGATGTCGAAAGTAGGCACTACAAGGCAACATATGCATGATTTGACTAACATCATCATGCAAAGTTAGAGCAAACACCTTGGGGGGTAAATAGGAGTGGTCAGCTGCGCCTGAATTCGCCTCAGAACAGAGATCTTCCTCAAGATATGCATGATATGACGAACATCATCATGCCAAGTTAGAGCAAACACCTTGGGGGGTAAATAGGAGTGGTCATCTATGTCTGAATTCGCCTCAGAACAGAGATCTTCCTCTGGATTACAATCTGGAGAGGGGGGGGGGGGGAGGGTTTGCCATTGAACCTACCATGGAGCGATGTTCCAGATGACATTGTATTGTCACAAAACTCTTCTCTTTTTCTCTACATGTTCAGCATGACTGTGTACAATATCTGACATGCATACAAAAAAATAGTGAGAATATGTGAGGAGAGCATGCAGAAATCTAGAGTAACGGTAACAATCTAGAGTAATGGTAACAACCAGTGGATGGATCCAAAAATAATGATAGCAAGCTGATGATTGCTTTAATTCAATAAAAAATAGATGATGATTGCTTTACTATTTGTTTCCCACCCAAGATGAACAACATAGGCATACTCTAGGTGAACTAGATATTAGACAGAGATACTATTCATTGATGCCTCGATATGTGCCCCACAACTAATTTAGAACTCAAGTTTGAACATCAATTTGGACCCGACTTGGAGTCTAAGAGGTGAACACGACAATAAAGTAGCAGGTAATACTAAGAAATGCATAACATAAGCAGAAACAAAAGAGTGCGACCTCTCTTGTGGACCCGTGTACTCCTGAGGTTCATCTGCTGAGTTGATGATGGTGATGCCGTTGCGGTGGGTGCTGGCTGACGAGGAAGGAGATCCAAGCGGCGAAAGACGGTCGAGTCGTGATGTCTAGTTTGGTGGATGCTTCTATCGATGGAGCAGCTCAGGTGAGGTGGACGACGTCGCGGCAGGAGCAGGACAAACCACACAAAGTTTTCTTCGACACCTACCTGTAACTGACGTAATTCTGTAAGGGCTCATTTGGCTTGCATGATTCTAAAAACGAAGGGATAGGAGGAAAAACACCAGTATAGGATAGGGATGCACATGGGAAACAGAGCATTTGTGAACACAGGATTTCTGTCAATTTGAGTGTTTGGTTCACAGGAAAAGGAGGAGCAGAGGAATGCAAAGAAACATGGCCAAAATAAAGTGAAACCATATGAAAGCGTGTACAGTTAGAATGTTATTACGCCACTAATGCACTTGGTCTTGTTTTCATGCATAGGATTTTGAAAAGTAGGTCCGTGGATGTTTTGCTCCATTCCTTTCAACAAAATGCATGAATAATTGAATAGTAGAGTGCCATAGGAAAATTTCCTATTGCTATGTTTTTCGTTGAACCACAATAGCCCTAATGGATCGACATGAATGTAGAGTAATAAGTGATGCAACAAGTGTACAACCTCTTTGCCGTAGCCGTGTCGACCTCGGCATCATTGGATTGGTCGCTAAAGAAGTTGAGGCAGAGGTGGCTGTCGGAGGTGTGGAGGAAGATATGAGGAATCTGTAGACGGCGTCCAGGGCACTGCTCTGTTGCGATGGATCGTTCCATCCTTGGAGCAGCTCCGTGAGTCAGAAGACGTCAAGGCTGAAGCAAAGACAAGACAAACATTATTAATCTCAAGTGGGATTCTAATAGCATCTCCAATAGATGATGTAAAATGCATTACCGAAAAGTGATAGATGTAAAATTTACAACACCAAAAACCACCTGACTACAATAGATGAGCTAAAAATCGTTGACTCTGACTTAATTGTCGAAACTGAAATTTACTGTGGAATCTGAATGTTACTGTCGAAACTGAACACAATGGTAGCAGAGAGGCACTTCACATGGGATAGTTTAGGGAGGGCCTGCAGTTCATCTTCAACCTGCACCCGCCTGAGCCGCCAGCCACCACCGGCCGAACCCCGCACCGCCTCGCCGCCCCAAAACAACTCCCCACCGCCTCGCTGCCCCGAAACAACTCCCCACCGCTGGTCCACCGCCGCCTCGCTGCCCCGAAACAACTCCCCACCGCCTCCTCGCCGCCCCGAAACAACTCCCCACCACCGCCTCGCCGCCCCGAAACAACTCAGCACCGTCGGTCCGCCGCCGCCCCGACCAGCCCTCTAGCCCCCCCCCCCCCCGCGCCAAACTTTTTCTCTGGCGATCCCCATGCCACCGCCCCACCACCACTTCCCCATCACCGTGGCAGCACCCTCCCGTAACCCTAAGATAGATAGTGGGGCACCTCTCCGGCGAGCCCCCCTCCCATGGGTGGTTCTTCCTTAATTCCGCGAGACCCACCACCCCGAAAATCGATCGACCCAAAAGTCGATTCACCGATCAAGTGTAGCTAAATCGGAGCAGAGCAAAGAAGACGAGCGAGGGGAGAACAAAGCAAGCGAGCGAAAGCAAGAGCCGAGGCAAGAGAAAGACGAGCGAAGGAAGCGAGAGCCGAGCTGCACTGGGCGAAGCGAAGCGAGAGTCAAGTAGCAAAGAAGAATGATCGAGTGACAGTCGGAGCAGCAACAGCAGATCCTGGTTGTATGGTCGCCGCCGCCGAATGGGCCTTGCACTGGGGAGAGCCGCCGTGGAGATGTCGCCCGCGGTGTCGGCTTGGAGGTAGCCGCTCCATGGGGTGCGGGATGGAGCACCATCGGCGCCAGGAGGTTGAGTTAAGGAGAAGGTGCAATGTGATGAGTGTACAACCTCTTTGGTGGCACCGAGTAGGCCTCGGCTTCGTCCGAGGAGTCGGTGAGGATGTTGCGGTTCCGGTGGAGCAGGTTAAGGCGACGCTATGGGGATGGAGCAGCCGCGATAGACGAGGCGATCGTCGGAGCATCTCCTTGGGGGTGGAGGACAGGGCGGCTGAACCGGTGGGACGACGGGATGGACGAGGGATCCTCATCTAGGGAGGCAGATGAGGGATGTCGAGCTGTTGTGGTGGATGACGTCGTAGGGGAAGAGGCTCCGGCTGGGCATCGGTGAGGTGGCGGACGGAGGAGGGTGGGGTTTCGTGGCTGGAGCTGAGAGGTTATGGTACCAGAATTCGAATGGCGAAAAGGAGGCGATGGGAGGGGGGAACCATGACTTAGGGACGCGCTTGTCCAAAATGTAGGGTGTGTTACAAATGTACCCCCACCGATTTGAACTAGCGGCCCTTTCGGCTCAGGGTTAGAAGGGGGATTTCACGTGTCGGGATTTGGCACCGGAGGGAGTTTTCGCGCGCGTTGTAATTTCGGGATAGCAAGGCGCGGGTTGTGAAGGCGCCAATTTTGGGAGCACGATATCAGAATTTTCGGGATATAACAAGGCGCGGGTTGAATTTTAGGGACACGCCTAACGTGTAATATTGTACTTGTACGTACCAAATCAATTCGCACTTCCCTCAATGAAAAAATGAAAAAAATAAAAACTATTCACACCACACAAAGAGAGAGTCTTGTCCCGTTTTACTATACAAATGCTATTCCAAGCTACACAAAGAGAGAGTATGAATCCATGTTATGTCCAATTAAATTTTTTCGCTGGCTGTCTAATGCATGTAACCTACTCATACCAACATTTTAGTGCATTCCAAATGTTTATAGTACCGCTGCAATTCGAACTGAATTTGAATTCGATTCTCTATTTCAATAAGAATCTACAATCATGATCAAGGTTAACTTCAACCATCATTCGTGTATTACCTTAACAACACACCACATGATTACTATAGATATAGATATGAACTATGTGTACTATATGAACTCGAATTCAATCTTTTGAATACACTTGATGTTCATTCCAAATAATAGTACATTTGATGTACTAACTATATATTCATAATCTAAACCATGTTCCATATGTACACCGTGTTTATCACACAAACTATAGTGCCCCGCCCCCTACATTATGACAAGTATTTAGCCCTGAGCTGCAAAAGCCACACATTAGCCCAAATTATAATCAATGTTCTATATATTATATGTAGTACTAGCAAGATGCCCATGCGTTCCATGGAACATCAACATGATCAACGGGAGGCCTTATTTGCAAATATGGAGAGGGGTGTGGGTATCTTTTTTCAAAATTGTCATAGTTTCCTTCCAATCAAATGGCCGATATAAATCGGACGGCCTATATTGTAGGATGGCAGGCACACCATCATCAACAACTCGCTTTTTTTTATAAGAGTAGAGATAAAATATATTATATGCAGTATAACATGTTCATAACCACACCATGTGTATTACCGTTATATATATTCATGCATGCGTCAGTTTAAAACACTATGATAAATTCTTCAAATATCCGAATTCGCCTTTTATAATGAAATATGATCTCTATTCGTCTTTTACACCCACACAATCCTCTTATCTTTGTAGCTAGCGCTAACTTTCTCTCATGCATGCACACTCCCACATCCCTCTCACCCTCCCTCAACATTCTCTGGCTCCATCACGCAAATTCGTCTTTTCACTTTAGGTCGTTCACCCACGGTGTGTGTAGGCCCCCAGCTCCTTCTTTACGGCACACATCGATCGATATGCCTCTCTAGCCAGGAGTGCCTACCACAAACACAAGCTTCCCCTCTTCTCTTCTCACCATCCATGCCTCGCTCCCACCACTCTTTCCATTGATCTCAGATCAAGACACTCCTTCCCCCTCGATATAGTATGCCTCTCGCACCACCTCTTAGATGCATCCCTCTCTCTCTATCCTTCTCCCCTGGCCTCACTTGCTTCTAACACATACTTGCATGTATACCTAGGTCGACTTTAACTATTTTACCCCCACCCATTGATCGACGTACCTCACAAGTTATGTCTCTCCTTTCTCTGACAGAGGACGATTGATCTTCCTATGTAGTTATGTCTGCTTACCACAGCCATATCTTCCCCCTCATCATTCGTGCATGCCTCCCCGACTGCCTCTCACACGCACGCCACGCATGTGCAGCCATCCCCGCTCTTATTGATATTGCAGGCGTGCCCTCCGTTTGTCTAGCAAGCCTCTCCCACCATTTGTTAGAAGCAACTCCACTACCACCCCCTCCAACACTCTAGCTCTATCTCTCTCCCAACCTTATTCCTCTCCCACACATATGCATGGATGCCGATCAATCTCCCTTAATACATAAGGTAGGCCTCTCTCCTCCTCCACACATATACCATCCATTGTACCTCTATAGTTAATAAGGCCTCCCCCACCACACACCGATAGTCGAGCGCTATAGGTAGGTATGCATGCCATAGGGACAAACTGCACCTGTCCCCTCTCACATTCCAGTAGGCCAGCCACCCTCTATCTTCGACGTGGACACACACAAATTCGACGGCACTCTTTATCGATCGCGCGGGCACACACACACATCATCACTCTCTTCAATTCTATGGATACCTCAAGCCGATGATACCTCCCTCTCTTCTCGTGATTGCCCCCTCTATATATATGATATATCCAGGTCTCTATTTTGACACGCATTGCATATGTTACATTTTTTTATTGACACCCCCCCCCCCCAGAAAAAAACACTCACAACCCACACACTATATCTCTCTACGTTTGTATCTCTATCACACAACCCCACGTAGGTGGTGTACGTACACGAAGAGAATAGGTGCATGTACTCACGCTTCGTGCCCAGCCACACCCGCGCGGGTACATGGTGGAGCTCATTTCTGTATGAAATGGCAGCCTATGTGCTAATTTGAACGCGTGTAGCGGTTGTTTACCTATGGAGGTCGTGTACCACGCGTGCACGAAACAAAGTTCGACTTGATGCGTTGGCACGTTATTTTTAAATAAAGTTATATCGCTCAATGGCACGTACACATAATATAAAAAGATTTTTATGGAGAAAAAGGTAGTCCGCTCCACTATATACAATGGAGCCTGCCTGCGTGGGTTTGTCTCTCTTCAGAGTATCTCGCACAAGGCGGTGGTGGCCTCTCTCTATCACCGTTGGTCACTGATCCGGCCACATCCCGTCCGCCGGCGAAAAGGGAGGATGTGCATCGTTTCTCTGTTCGACGGCGCTGAGGCAACATGTCCCGATCTGCTGTACCCGCTGTTCTCTCTGACCAAGCTCCGGTGCGGTAGGGCCTACGCCACCTGCTCGATGCTGCAGTATGGGAAGATCCTGCCCGCTGCCGCTCACCTTGTTACATCCCGACGACCCTGTGTATCCTCCGCCTTGCTCCACTGCCCGTCTTCCCACGTCGTTGCATGTGGATCTAACATAGTTCTTTGCCCAAAACGTAGCTCGTCCGGTGTACTTTCCATATTGCAATCTCGTCCTCACACCGTTTTAGACAAACACAACCGGGTTGTTATCTTCCCTTAGGACATGGAATATGCTTATTTTTTGTCGTCGCATGTGTCATCAATCGTTATTGGTCGCTGATTGTTTCCTTTCTACCTCTTTTTTGCAACGTGGCTATCCATTTCACCTCGTTGCTATTAAGCACCTTTTGGTGAATCGCACAAATCAATTTTTCTTAAGAGTGTTTTGTGCAGTTGTACTAAAATGTCACACGGCAACGCTTACATTTTAGTGCGATCGCACAAAGGGAGATTGGTTTTGCTCTATCCTCCTCATCCAACTCCGAGCCTAATCTTCTCCAACTATTTGCTTAATCTTCTCCAACTAGTTAGTCTTAAGAGAGACTGCAAAGGTGACCGGCTTCTATTTGTGTGTTTATTGTTTCATCAACAGTCCTTTATTATCGTAATCACACTTAATATCTTTGGAATAGGGACGCTCAGCTCTATTTTAGTGGAACTGCACAAAATGATAGGAATGTTGCATGCTCCAGACTGCTACTTTTTTTCCCAACATGCCTTGTTGATTTAAACAGAGCTGGGGGGACGTTCGTGCCAATGAAAGCATGGATCAATTTTAATTTAACACCTTCTCACAACTATGTCTTCGCCAGATGTAAATATTAGCTCTGATCTGCTAACCATTGAGATGCATTAGCAAGGAAGTTAGTTTATTATTATTTCTGAAAGAGCATCGATGGCAAGTCACACGAAACAAAAGCTGAAAGCTCAGAGCATTGTACAATTTCATGTCGCTGGAAAATTATTTATATAGTACGTCAATTATGTAAACAAATGCTGGAATCTTGATAGCATTGCCAGAAGCCTCTTCAGCATCCGGGTCCATGTGCCATGCACAAAATTATACTTCCTCCGTTCCTAAATATTTTAGATTGTAGATTCACTCAGTTTGCTTCGTATGTAGTCACTCGTTGAAATCTCAAGAAAGACAAATACTCCATAGTATATTTAAGAACGGATGGAGTAGTGCACAACCGCATGGGAGACTCAGCCCGGTTGTTGCACCGCACTAATAGTGAGTAGTAATGAGCAGTCAAATAATAAGCCCCACCTTTCCCACTGTAAGTTGCTCGGAAGAAGCAACCATCAATATGCTCTAAAGTCTCTTTGGTGGTGAAAATGCATGGAGAGAAATGCATCAGAATGAAGCGCACCCTGTAAACTGTGACGGAGGGAGGAGTAGTATGAGGCCCTATTTGGATCACCGTTTCTCTTTTGAATACACTTGTAAAAAATAAACACCTACGCCCGTCGTCTCAATTCCGGCTGGAATTGCACAGCGGCCAGTGACTTACATGTGTAAGTTATACGCCTCCGTATTGAAATACAACCATTCCAAGCAAGGCCTGAAGGTGCAAAACCAAGTACGCCAGATGGCCGGTCAATGCACTTCCTCTTGGCATATCACTGACATGTGGGACCGGAGTGTGAGCAAACCGATCTCAATTGGCGGCAAAATTGCCAACCTGCCGTTCCTTGAGAGAGTCGAGGAGCGAGAACACACAGACGGGCTCGCACGGAGGCCAAGATATATTCAAGCATGGTTGATCGATATCATCATTACATGTTCGATGTTTTTAAACACTACCATTGGGCTGCCATTTTCCGCCCTTCTCCCGAATAATGTGTACTTTATCAGATATTAAAATAAAATAAGAGTACAGACAGTCCACCATGCGGTTCTAGTAGTAGGACTACTCATACAACTATAAACCTTGCACTTGGCTCTTTGCCTCTTCGTGAAGTCGAACAATGATGGTACTCCGCATGTTGGGTACTACAGTGTATGCCTGTGGCAATCTGACACCGAATGAACTGATGCATGTCCACCGCCTGGGCGAGGGTAGGTTGCATTAGTCAAAAGGCGTAAGCGAGCTTCACCTTGTCCTACAAGCTTCTCCTCGTTCTACGAGTTGACGGGACACACCAAAAAGTAGTGCTAGTCCATACTGCCTCCTTTCCGGTTAATATGGGTTAATCTTTTTTGCGGGGAAATGAGAGAGCTTTATTCATATATAAGCATTCTTAGGACGATCAGCCAAGAGACTGGTCACTAGGAAGTGAGGTACCCCGCAAAAAGAGAAGAAGGAAGCGAGGTGTTTCATCAAGCCAGTTCTCGGCCACATTCAAAGTGCAGCAAGCACGGTTCGCACAAAGATGCGCTGCAAGGTTTGCTGACCTGTTTACATCCTGAATAACAAAAAAAAGAGGAAATATTACCGAGCGCTCCTATTTGTAAAAGGATCTGAGCCAGAACTAAGCAAGAATTGTGGCGAGTGTTCCATGCAATCAACTTGCATTATCACACGGAGAACCCTCGAAGAGAACCAAATGTGTTGAAGATTGTTTTATCACATTTTTAAAATATAATAAGAGTGCAGACGCTCCTCCATCTGGTTCCTAGTATAGTATAGTACATACCTCTATAGTAGTAGTATTAGTACTAGTAAACTTTGCGCTTGGCTGTTCGCCTCTTCGGGAAGTCGAACAATAGTACTAGTACTAGTATAGTGTATGCTTCTGGCAATCTGACACCGAATTAACTGTTGCACATCCACCGCCTGAGCGAGGGAGAGCTTGCATTAGTCAAAAGTTTCTCCATATCCTGCGAGCCACAGCACGCAAGCTTGTCCCATCCCGCAAGCTTCTCCTTGTTCGACAAGTTGACGGGACACAACAAAGTAATGCTAGTCCATACTGCCTCCTTTCCGGTTAATATGGCTTAATTTCAAACAAGATAAATACACTGTCTGTCACTGTATATTTGTAAAAATATGGTTAGTGGACTTCATAATATGCTCATTGCGCTCAATATATACATTTTCCGGTGTTTATATGGTCACTAGCTCAGCCTGGCTGAGTATGTGTGTGCATGCATGTGTAGGTTGAGCACTTGAGCGTGACCGTGTGTGTTCCGTCGTGTGCTCGGACATGCATGCATTAGGGCGTCACGCACGTTTTTGCATCCAGGTGTACGTGTGACTGTTGCATGCATGCACGAGGTTGTAGTCCCTTACATTCACATGTTCATAAGTCAATGCTTTGTCAAAACATTGCATGCAAGGTTTAATCATTCGTTGTTTACGCATGCATTCCCGATATTAATACGTTTGTAAAGACAATTTCTTGAGGAAAATGAGCCCATGAATTGAGTACAAAGGGGACCAATAAGCCGGGACGGAGGGAGTACCAGTAGTGAACCGGAAGGAGGGAGTAGGTACTAGTAGTATAGTACTACGTAACAATGTGCAATAACAAAATTCCTCTATGCGCATCTTGTCTACTCACATGCCATGCAAGAAAATAGAGATAAGTACAAGTGAGACTCAGGAACGGTCATACACGTAGGGGGAGTACATGTAGGGGCCACTAAGGAGCAGTCAAATCACACAGTAAGTTAGTTGGAAGAAGCAACCATCATTTCACTCTTCAATGACATGTACGCAATATAAAATGGTTGATATGGAGAGAAAAAGAAAACCACTATATATACACTAGAAGGAGCCTAAGCTACAAGCCTGCTTGCTTGGGTTGCTCTCTTCACAAGCATAGAACGACGGTGGCTACACCGCTGGTAACATATCTGGCCTGATCCCACCGCTGGGGGAAGGGAACAATGTTCTGCGTAGACGCGGTCGACATCGGCGAGGGAGAAAACCCATAGTCGGTGCATCCGAACCGCCCTTCTAGCTATGGCCCAACGTCCCAGGTAGCAGTACATCTTCCTTTTGGAGCTGGCTTGCTCCACTGCCGCAGCTCCCCACATAGCTCCATCTCCATGTCGATCTTTCTCTACTTCTACCGGCTTCTATTTGTGATGAGTTTATGTCTCATGAACTAGTGCCAAGATTATTATTCTAATCACACTTCTTCAATATCTTTGCCATCGTGGATGCTCAACTCTATTTTAGTGGAACTGCACAAAAGCTTCAGATGATCCGAGGGTGCCACCGCCTTTCCTTTGACAGTTCTACCTAGCCAGGAAATCAAATCCTGTTTAGGGTTTAAGGTTTAAGTCATAGTGACCCCATCAGTAGTTTTTCTTTTGTACACGCTCTCACAACTTTTGTGTTTAGTTGTGAAGTAAAAATTGGTTATCATTTGTGAATCATTGAGATGCATCAGTATGCGTGTTAGTTTTCCTTTGTATTTGATGGAATGTTGTAACGGGGCAACCTTGGAGTAGGAATGAAAATGGAGTGGAAAGTTTCTGTTTTTCTGGAGAAAAAATGGAAACAGAGAGAAACCAACATTTTGTTTCATTGGATCGCGCCATCGAGCAAAACCAACGTTTAAATGACGTCTGTCGCGTTCGTGTCTCACCCTCCTCCACGGCTCCACCCCACACGGTCACTCGGCATGCCACTCACCGCAAACCGAGTATACGATAACTTTCTTGCCTGCTTGTCGATGGATTGCGCCGTGGGGTACTAGCACTACTGGAAGAGATGAGTTGGGGGAGGACAGCTAGCTATAGCACGGACTCCCAAGAACTTTTTACATGCATGTTGTGGCCAGCTATTGTGAACTTTGAACACGGAGTAGTCACGTGCACCGGGAAGCGGCGCGGGCAACGCTCTCTCGGCCGGTGCGCCGCTTCAATGTCGACGCTAGTGAGAGGTCGCGTCTGCTCTGGCCGGGCATGAATGCAGCACTGACGTTTCGGGTGGGAAGCATGCGCGGGTGATGAAGAGGGTTCGGGTTGGTCAGGAGCGGGCGTGGCAGTGGTCCGGACTCCCGCAAACAAGAGATGTTATACGTTAATATTGCTGCGTATATAATTAACAACGTAAATAATGTGCCAGTTGGACAAATATGATTGGATATGGAGATGGAGATGGAATTTTACGTAAACACGGATATGCATGTCTATGTATTTTTGTTTTTTTGCGGGAACAAACTTGTATTACTCACGTAGCCATGCTACACTCGGAGTTACAAAGTTCGACAATGCCATCAGGGCCTGAACCTAGACAAATAGCGATACGGCCACTAGTCCTACCATAATGAGCTAAAGTATGACTGACAATGTTGTTGTTTCGTCGAACATGAGCAATACAAGTATTTCAGAGTGCCATCAGCGATCTAATCTCACGCACCAAAAAACCAAACCGAGATCTATCAAGATCTTCATTCCTAATCCTCACCATATTTGTAGCTTCAAGGTAGTCGGTCTCGATATTGATATTTGGAGCTTAGACTCCCCATGTAGTTTATCATATTAATATAATTTACCATAGAAATACGGTGTGTGGGTAAAAAAAAGATTACTCCACTGCAATGCGAGTGACAAACCCTCTTTGATGGCCAACAATTCTGCTTCCGGCGGCCACAAGAATTACACAAGCTTCTGCATGAAGAGAAAATTATAGCACCCCCATGATCCCTTAGTATCATGCTCAGACCGATAGTTCCGCTTCTCGCAAGAAGGAACCATCCGTATTCAGTTTTACCCAGCCATCCTCAGATGCATGTCTATGTCTATGTGTGTGTGCGCCATGACTCTCGCGACCTGGAAGCGGGCGGTGTTTTTGATCGAGTTTTCTTTCTTGGTACGTTAAAAAAATTGTCCGCCAGTTTTCGTTTCCTTTTTCCGGGAACGCGCGTATTCTAATTAAAACCACTGCTATGGAGAGATTTTTTACTCCATTGTATATATAGCCTGTTGTTTGATAGGGTTTCTCGCGTCTGGCTCTCTCACCCTCTCCATATAGAAACAAGATGACAGTGTCCACTCTATCTCTCTCCTCACCGGTGATCACAGATCCGGCCGAATCCCGTCCGCTGTGGGAGGTGAGGAGGTGCAGCGTTGACATTGTCGCCGCTGGTGATGGAGGAAGCCGATGTGCACCGTCCTCTTGGAGCTGATGCTAGCACGGACGAAGGTCCTCCGCGCCCTTGTTCGCTGCCATCGTGTGGGCAGATCCCGCCCGCCCGCCTAAGCGACATCTCGCCCACCTGAATAACTTCTTGTACTGGTCTTGCTCCCCAGGTTGCTGCATGCGGGTTTTCATCTATGCGACTACTCCCCAGCTCCCCATGTACAGTAGCTAGGGTTTGTCGGCTGGTCCAACATCACCTACTATTATAGAAGAAATGCCACTCAAAAAGTTTTCCTGATTTATGCCTCGGTGGAGGTATACATGTTGTTTCGACAAAAAGTACCTGGTGGTTGTGCGGTCATTGTCCATATGCTCCTATTGCTGCTGCTAATCTAATACTATCACTGGTTAAATGAAGAAATGCTTTTTCTCGGGTATCCTGGTTTAGTTCCCATCAAGATAATCATGATGCTTCTGTTTGTTGGTGTACTTTTCATTAATTCTTATTGACAATTGAGATGTCGTTGTTAATTTTGTACCACTGCCAAAACAAAGTAACAACACTATATCCCTTTTTTTATATTTTTTGCAAACAACGATGCGTATCTCCATACCCGGGCATGTCTTCCTCAAATTTAGTGGAACTACACAAAATTGGATGGCCATTGTTGTTCCGCCTCACTTTCCTCTGCCACGTGGTTCTTCCTTCCTCGAGCTTGATTAATGAGAAGAAACAGACCATAGTGAGGATTTGTCGAACTTCATAGGTTCCTCACCCAAACTTGATGCCAAATGGATGATGCATCACCATGATGACCTATCAATGCTCATGGTTGCACCTCATGGTTGCGTCGGCTGGTGAAGCTGATCGATTTTCCATGAAAAACAAGTTGTCTTCCATCAGTGCTCTTTGCTTGTTACCCACAAAGATGATATCCTTCATCATTTCACCTTGGTTGCGTTGGAGACGCAGTCTTCTTTCACGTTGGTGCAATTTTATCACACAATTGGCTATGAACCAAATGTTTCCTCGAAGAAGGATCGATGTTGGTACTACGAGCATAAGTTTTGTATTGATTTCTAAGCCTTCTCACAACTTTTTCTTCAGCTCCCCTGTAATTTTATTTGTCCAGTTATTAACTTTGATTAAAAAGTTGGTGTGGACTAAAAACCCGGATGGACGTAGTAGCCCTCCATTTTTATTTACTCTGCATATTAGATTTGACTGAAGTCAAACTTTATAAAGTTTGACCAAGTTTAGGCCGAACACAACAAACCATACTTATTGAGAGATGGCAAATTGTACGTACTCTCAAACCTTTCCAATAATTGAAATTAAAATTCTTTATTTTTACACACTCTCACATGTTTCCGATAATCTGGCACATGTGTGGTTGTTCACTTAAGGTAGGGTAGTGTACCACACGTGAAGGACATGAAGTGCGACCAGGACGCGTGGATCGTTAGTTCATTGGAAGTAGTAGTTTTCTTCACTGGTATGTTAAGGGGCTGTTTGATTTGTGACTATGGTTGCCACATGTTGCCACACCTAAGGTTCGGCAAATTTTACCAACTTAGGAGGGTGTTTGGTTCAAGCCTTACGTTAGGAAATATACTTTTTGCCACACTAGGGCCCCACATGGCATACACTCAAAAAGTGTGGCAAGATTCCCTTAGGCTTGCCAACTTGTGGCTCTCATTTTGAAGAACTAACCTTAGGCAAGTGTGGCAAAATTTGTGTGGCATTCCTTGGCCTAGAACCAAACAACCCCTAAATAAAGAGTTTCGTTTCGTACTTACACAATTTAAAACGATTGTTATGGAGAGAATAAGAAAACCACTCCGCTATATATTAGTAGTATACATTTAGTACTATATGGACACAGCTTCATTGATTTAGTGCACTGCTTAGGTGTATGTGTGGGCCCAAAATGTGGCTGGCCCACCTGTCATATAGCCAAAGGTAGGTGCAGTTAAGGCATCGGAGCTCAGTCCATAATACAGTATATATGTAGTACACTATATAAGCTGGAGCCTCAGCGCTTGTTCACTACGGTTTGCACTCTCCACACTCTTGCTGCACTACATATATATACATGCTGGAGGCTAAGCGTTCCTTTGCTAGGGTTTGCTATATTCACAGCCTCTCACCCTCTTCACTAGATCTAAACAAGACTGCGTTGTGGCCTCTGTCTCTCCTCGAATTTCATAGCCGGTGAAGGAGGTGTCTCAGATCCCGTCGCACCGGAAGGGAGGAGGTGCATCGCTCACTCTATCGCCTTTGGTGAGGGAGGCAATCCATCGCCGCTGCACTTTTCTTTCACCCAAATACTGTAAGGGAGGGCCACCGACCCCTTCTTCCTCGCTGTCGTACGTAGTGTGGGCAAATCAGGCCTCCCGCCGCACGCCTTGCCACATCCCAACGACCTTAAGGTATAAGTTTCTTTGAAACCGTCATTGCTCTAGTTGCATGCGGATCTTTTTCGATTCTGTAGTCGAATCTAGGTCTTGGTTCAAAGAGGAAAGAAGGGTGCGGTGGGGTGGAGCATGAATCTAGGACGTCGTTCAATGAGGAAAGGAGGGAGGGAAAGTAGTATAGACTAGCTATCCAGCCGCTTTGTTGGTCGAAAAGGGAAAAGGGGGTAACCCAGTACACACATCTATAAGGAACCAATCTCTTTGTTGAAAAGGGAAAGAAACTGGGGGTCGGGTATTTTGTGCAAGACTAGATTTGCTGCCCTCACATAGGAAAAAGTTTCAAAGAGAACAAATATGGGACCAACGCAGATATGCTGCTTGGCTACATACTCTTGATACGTCTGCATCGTATCTACTTTTCCAAATACTTTTGCCCTTCTTTTGGACTCTAACTTGCATGATTTGAATGGAACTAACCCGGACTGACGCTGTTTTCAGCAGAATTGCCATGGTGTTATTTTTGTGCAGAAATAAAAGTTCTCGGAATGACCGGAAACTTCATGAAGAATATTTTTGGAATATATAAAAAATATTGGCGAAAGAATCAAGACCAGGGGGCCCACACCCTGTCCACAAGGGTGGGGGCGTGCCTACCCCCTGGGCGCGCCCCCTGCCTCGTGGGCCCCCTGGAGCTCCACCGACCTCAACTCCAACTCTATATATTGACGTTCAAGGAGAAAAAAATCAAGGAGAAGGATTCATCACGTTTTACGATACGGAGCCGCCGCCAAGCCCTAATCTCTCTCAGGAGGGCTGATCTGGAGTCCGTTCGGGGCTCCGGAGAGGGGAATCCGTCGCTGTCGTCATCATCAACCTTCCTCCATCACCAATTTCATGATGCTCACCGCCGTGAGTGAGTAATTGCATCGTAGGCTTGCTGGACGGTGATGGGTTGGATGAGATTTACCATGTAATCGAGTTAGTTTTGTTAGGGTTTGATCCCTAGTATCCATTATGTTCTGAGATTGATGTTGCTATGTCTTTGCTATGCTTAATGCTTGTCACTAGGCCCCGAGTGCCATGATTTCAGATCTGAACCTATTATGTTTTCATGAATATATGTGAGTTCTTGATCCTATCTTGCAAGTCTATAGTCACCTATTATGTGTCATGATCCGTTAACCCAGAAGTGACAATAATCGGGGTACTTACCGGTGATGACCGTAGTTTGAGGAGTTCATGTATTCACTAAGTGTTCATCTTTGGTCCGGTGCTCTATTAAAAGGAGGCCTTAATATCCCTTAGTTTCCAATAGGATCCCCCTGCCACGGGAGGGCAGGACAAAAGAAGTCATGCAAGTTCTTTTCCATAAGCACGTATGACTATATTCGGAATACATGCCTACATTACATTGATGAACTGGAGCTAGTTCTGTGTCACCCTATGTTATTACTATTGCATGAGGAATCACATCCGGCATAATTCTCCATCACCGATCCAATGCCTACGAGCTTTTCACATATTGTTCTCCGCTTAGTTACTTTACCGCTACATCATATAATTACTACAAAATCACATCACATTTTTGCCACCATTACCGTTACTTCCATACTACTTTGCTACTAAATACTTTGCTGTAGATATTAAGTTATCCAGGTGTGGTTGAACTGATGACTCAACTGCTAATACTTGAGAATATTCTTTGGCTCCCCTTGTGTCGAATCAATAAATTTGGGTTGAATACTCTACCCTCGAAAACTGTTGCAACCCCCTATACTTGTGGGTTATCAAGACTATTTTCTGGCGCTGTTGCTGGGGAGACTAGCTCTATCCTTTGAGTCACTTGGATTTATATGTTCTGGTCACTATGAGGAACTTGAAAGATGAAAGAACTAAGCCCTCAACTACGAGGGGAGGTAAGGAACTGCCATCTAGCTCTGAACTTGATTCACCTTCTGTTTTGAGTAAGCTTGCGACACCTAAACCTGCTTCTGCTATTAATTCTGATATGTCGCATGTTATTGATGATGCCACTTCTGCTATGCATGATACTTATGATGAAACTACTTCTATGTTTGATACTACTGTGCCACTAGGTGAATTTCTTGATGAACAACTTGCTAGGGCTAGAGAGAATGAAACTATTGAAACTGATAACATTGATGAAAGTGATGATGAAGATTCTCCCCCTAGATATGAATTGCCTGTTGTCCATGAGGGTTATGTTATGGATGAAGAAACTGCTAGATACTTTCTTGCTTGCAATGATAGATATGATCTTAAGAAATTATTAGCTAAGCTGAAAGAAAAGTCTTTGAATGCTAGAATGAAATATGACCCTGCTTTTGCTACTTCACCTATCTGTGTTACTGATAAGGATTATGATTTCTCTGTTGATCCTGAGATAATTACTTTGGTTGAATCTGATCCTTTTATGGCTATGAATCAAAACTGCTAGGCACATCTTACTAAATTAAAAGATATAGCCACCCTATTCACTAAAGATGAGAAAACTCGCTACTACTATATCCTTAAATTATTTCCGTTCTCATTAAAGGGTGATGCTAAAACATGGTTTAATTCTCTTGATCCTGGTTGTGTGCGTAGTCCCCAGGATATGATTTATTACTTCTCTGCTAAATATTTCCCTGCTCATAAGAAACAAGCTGCTTTAAGGGAAATATATAATTTCATGCAAATTGAAGAAGAGAGTCTCCCGCAAGCTTGGGGGAGGCTTCTCCGATTACTTAATGCTTTGCCTAATCATCCTCTCAAGAAAAATGAAATACTTGATATCTTTTATAATGGACTAACCGATGCTTCCAGAGACCACCTGGATAGTTGTGCTGGTTGTGTTTTCAAGGAAAGAACTGTTGATCAAGCTGAATTGCTATTGAATAATATGTTGACTAATGAAAATAATTGGACACTTCCTGAACCAACTCCTAAGCCAACTCCGAAGAAAAGGGGTGTTCTATTTCAGTCCTGAAGATATGCAAGAGGCAAAGAAATCTATGAAAGAAAAGGGTATTAAAGCTGAAGATGTTAAGAATTTACCACCTATTGAAGAAATACATGGTCTTGATAACCCGACACAGGTATTAAAGGTAATTCTCCCTATAGATTTGATGAAGGTGATATTCCTTGTTATAAGTCTGCTAGCCAATGCTTAGATGAGTTTGATAATTTTATTGTTAAACAAGAAAACTTCAATGCTTATGTTGGTAGACAATTGAAACGTAATGCTTATATGGTTGAACAGTTGAGTGATTATATGTCGAGAGTTAAAGGTGAACTTAAACTTATTAGTAAACATGCTTCTATGGTTACCACTCAAGTAGAGCAAGTGCTTAAAGCCCAAAATGATTTGCTCAATGAATTAAATAATAAGAAGAATGATAATGTTGTTAGAGTTATGACTAGAGGGGTTAAAATGACTCAGGAACCTTTGTATCCTGGGGGCCACCCTAGAGAACTGAGCAAGATTCTCACAGAACTAATGTTGATGCACCTAGTCCTTCTAAGAGGAAGAAAAAGAAAAATGATAGGACTTTGCATGCTTCTAGTGAGCCTATTGTTGACACGCCTGAGAATCCCAATGATATTTCTATTTCTGATGCCGAAACACAATCTAGTGATGAACATGAAACTCGTGATAATGTTAATGATAATGTTCATGTTGATGCTCAACCTAGCAATAATAATGATGTAGAAATTGAACCTGCTGTTGATCTTGATAACCCACAATCAAAGAATCAACATTATGATAAGAGAGACTTTGTTGCTAGGAAGCATGGTAAAGAAAGAGAACCATGGGTTCAGAAACCCATGCCTTTTCCTCCTAAACCATCCAAGAAAAAGGATGATGAGGATTTTGAGCGCTTTGCTGAAATGATTAGACCTATCTTTTTGCGTATGCGTTTGACTGATATGCTTAAACTGAATCCTTATGATAAGTATATGAAGGATATTGTTACAAATAAAAGAAAGATACCGTAAGCTGAAATTTCCACCATGCTTGATAATTATACTTTTAAGGGTGGAATACCAAAGAAACTTGGAGATCCAGGAGTACCAACTATACCATGCTCCATTAAAAATACTATGTTAAAACTGCTTTATGTGATCTTGGAGCCGGTGTTAGTGTTATGTCTCTCTCTTTATATCGTAGACTTGATTTGAATAAGTTGACACCTACTGAAATATCTTTGCAATTGGCCGATAAATCAACTGCTATACCTATCGGTACTTGTGAGGATGTTCCTATTGTGGTTGCAAATGTTACTATTTTAACGGACTTTGTTATTCTTGATATTCCCGAGGACGATAGTATGTCGATTATCCTTGGTAGACCCTTTTTGAATACTGCAGGGGCTGTTATTGATTGCAACAAAGGCAATGTCACTTTCATGTTAATGGTAATGAGCATACGGTACACTTTCCGAGGAAACAACCTCAAGTCCACAGTATCAATTCTATTGGAAAAATTTCAACGATTACTATTGGAGGTTTTGAATTTCCTCTTCCTACTATCAAGAAGAAATATGATTTCTTATTATTGGGGATGTGCATATCCCCGTTGAGGTAACCTAGTGTAATTCGAAATTTCTCTGGTTCCATGTTATTCGCAAAGAGTTTGTTAACAAGACTTGATCAACCTTGTTACTGTATTCCTTTTGATGAGCATTAGATGGATGAAGTTAGAAAGCACAACCTTCTATACCCTCCTTTTACTTTCTGTTATTTAGAATAAATAAAGCAAAAATAGTATTATCTGTCTGTTTTCTGTATTATCCTTGCAATAAAAATACACCAAAAATAAAAATTCTCCAAATGCCCCAAAAAATGAAATATGATTTTTTCTAGAATATTTAAGAATTATTGGCACTGAGAGCACAACAGGGGAGCCACCAGTTGGCCAAGAGGGTCCAGGGCGTGCCCACCCCGCTGGGGCATGTCCCCTGCCTCGTGGGCCCCACATGGCCCCCTCCACTTATTCCTGCAAACACATACTTCGTCTTCCTCCAGAAAAAATCGCCACCTAGCTCAAACCCGTGTTCTAGCTCGTCTTGCTACGATTTTCAATCTCCTTGCTCAAAGATCCACTCACAAAACTGCTTTGGGGGATAGTTCTTCGGTATGTGACTCCTCCAATGGACCAATTAGTTTTTGTTCTAGTGCTTTATTTATTGCAAATTTTTTCTGCTTTGGTGACACTGTTCTTGAGCTTGCATGTCAAATTTATATGGTCCCAAGTAGTTCTAATGCATGATATAGCCTCTAGGCACTTGTGGGAGTAGTTGCTATCAATCTTGTTGAGTTTGGTTCACTTTTATTTCGAGTTACTAAAAATTTCAGAAATTTTCAAAAAATGATGAAGAGATTATTGAGGGGCTCTTCGAGCCGAAGCTCGAAGGATAAGCAAAGTGAAGAGAATAAGAAGCCCAATTATAATCTTCCTCGCACCGCGGAGGTTCGGCCGTGTGAATGGCCTTGTGATGAGTTCTTGAGAGCAGCCGGGATTCCTGAGGATTTTTATTACTTGGTTGAGAATGCAGGCCTCACCGACTTCCTCCACGACCAGCTCGAACAGTATCTCCTACTCACTAATATTTTTGTGCAAAATTTTCATTTCCATGATAGGAGATCGCCACCTTCGGTGGACTTTTATTTATATGATGAGTTTAGGGAGATGTCACTTTATGATTTTTGTGCGGTTTGCAAGTTGCCTTTTGAGGGCAGCATCGAGGAACCACATCCTAGGGATGTGGCAGGATTTATTGATATGATTGCTGTAGGGGAAACAAGAGAAGTGTCAGATGCAAGAACTACTAGCATACAGTTTCCTGTTCTACGTTACTATGCAATATTTGCTAGCAGATGTTTAATTGGCTGCGGGAATAGTGGGGGCCTCAGTGCTCCTGACCTCGCCATTTTGCGCCATGCTTTACTCCATGACAGAACTTTCAGTTTAGGCGCTATGGTTGCTAAGCGGTTGAGCCTAAACTGTACAAAGGGCCCCATTTTTGGAGGTATCTTTGCTTCGCGTCTTGCTAAATATTTTGAGATACCCATTAGACGCTACGAGAAAGAAGAAAAGGTGCTGCCCCCTATTTTCTTAGACTATAAAAGTATGGTAGCACATGATTTTATTTGCGATGATAAGGAGAAGAGACTCATTTATAACCTAGTATTCAGTGAAAAGACTTGTCAGATTATTACCCTGCCTGCACCTTCTTTGTTTAACATTTATTCAGGCACATACATCATCCTGCCCGATGACATTTATGCATATTGGGAGCAAACACGATCCGTAGAGCCTGAGCCAGAGCCATCTCCTGACCCTTATCGACAGTCTTCTTATCAGTGGGATCTGGAGGAGATCGCCAACCAGTGGCACCCCGAGGATCCTCCTCAGTACACTGGAGAGGACCACTTTGATCCATGGGCATAGAACAACTTAGGCCAAAAGCCTAAGCTTGGGGGAGTACGTATTTCTCACCGACATTACATTCATGTTCACACACTCATGCCAGTTATCGGTGCTCATACTTTTTCATTGTACTATCCATGCTATTTTCTTTTCTTTTCTAGCCTTCTTCTTGTGTGTTTTAAAAACTTTAAGAAAAATGAAAAAAATTAGTTGTAGCTTTTAGTTAGTTTACTTTCCATGCCTGTAGTAGTAATAATTAAAAGAAAACCCAAAAAGATTTCTTGTTCTTCTTTTGTTTGTTGGGAGCTTTCCCGTGTAAATAGTTTTATTTCTTTTCTTCGGGGGTCGAGAGGAAAAGACCATGATGAAATGTTGAGTGGCTCTCATATGCATTATTGTTGATTTAACCAAGAGCTCATATTACCTTGTCTTCTCCCTTGTATTAAATGCTTGCAGATTCCAGCTTAGTCCAATGCACGTGCACTATTATTATTATCCACACCGTTCGGTCGTGCAAGTGAAAGGCAATAATGACGATATATGTTGAACTGATTGAGATGAGAGAAGCTGGTATGAACTCGACCTGTCTTGTTTTTGTAAATATGATTAGTTCATCGTTCCTGATTCAGCCTATTATGAATGAAACATGTTTGCAATGACAATTAGAGATTATAGTTGCTCATGCCATGCTTAATTAGCTAGGAGTTTATAATGGTTTACCTTGTGTGCCAACATGCTATTAAAATGGTTGTGATGTGGTATGATAGGGTGGTATCCTCCTTTGAATGATTCAAGTGGCTCGACTTGGCACATGTTCACACATGAAGTTGAAACAAAATCAACATAGCCTCCACGATATTTATGTTCATGGTGGATTATATCCTACTCATGCTTGCACTCAATGTTTATTAATTTTAATGCATGTTCATGACTGTTGTCGCTCTCTAGCTGGTCGCTTCCCAGTCTTTTGCTAGCCTTCACTTGTACTAAGCGGGAATACTGCTTGTGCATCCACTTCCATAAAACCCCAAAGTTATTCCATATGAGTACACCATACCTTCCTATATGCGGTATCTACCTACCGTTCCAAGTAAGTTCGTATGTGCCAAACTCTAAACCTTCAAATGAAATTCTGTTTTGTACGCTCGAATAGCTCATGTATCAACTAGGGCTGTCTATATCTTCCATGCTATGCGGGTTATTCTCAAGAGGAGTGGACTCCGCTCCTCTCTCACGAGAAAATGGATGGTCACCTGGATGCCCAGTCCCATGCTCAAACCAAATCAAAATAATTGCAAACAAAACTCCCCCAGGACTATTGTTAGTTGGAGGCACCCATTTTTTCGGGCAAGCCATGGATTGATGCTTATTGGTGGTGGGGGAGTATAAACTTTACCATTCTTCTTGGGAACCGCCTATAATGTGTGTAGCATGGAAGATATCAATATCTCTTGGTTGTTATGTTGAAACTGAAAGTATTCCACTCAAAATATTATTTATCTCTATTTCAAAATCGAGCTCCGGCACCTCTACAAATCCCTGCTTCCCTCTGCGAAGGGCCTATCTATTTACTTTTATGTTGAGCCATCACCCTCTTATTAAAAAGCACCAGTTGGAGAGCACTGCTGTCATTTGCATGCATTGTTATTAGTTTATCTTGAGTACGACTATGATTGGATCTCTTTTACCATGAATTACAATGTTTAGTCAGTCCTTGATCTTCAGAGGTGCTCTGCATTTATGTTTTGCGGTCTCAGAAAGGGCTAGCGAGATACCATCTTGTTATATCATATTATGATTGTTTTGAGAAAGTGTTGTCATCCGAGATTTATTATTATTGCTCGCTAGTTGATTATGCCATTGATAAATATGAGACCTAAGTGTTATTGTGAATATGGTTAGTTCATAATCTTTGTTGAAAACTCGAATGCTAGCTTTACATATTTACAACAGCAATAGCAAATAGAGTTTGTAAGAGTTTTTCTTTATCACTTTCAGTTTGTCAACTGAATTGCTTGAGGACAAGCAAAGGTTTAAGCTTGTGGGAGTTGATACGTCTCCATCGTATCTACTTTTCCAAACACTTTTGCCCTTGTTTTGGACTCCAACTTGCATGATTTGAATGGAACTAACCTGGACTGACGTTGTCTTCAGCAGAATTGCCATGGTGTTATTTTTGTGCAGAAATAAAAGTTCTCGGAATGACCTGAAACTTCACGGAGAATATTTTTGGAATTTATAAAAAATACTGGCGAAAGAATCAAGACCAGGGGCCCACACCCTGTCCACGAGGAAGGGGGCGTGCCTACCCCCTGGGCGCGCCCCTGCCTTGTGGGCCTCCTGGAGCTCCACCGACCTCAACTCCAACTCTATATATTCACGTTCGAGGAGAAAAAAATCAGGGAGAAGGATTCATCATGTTTTACGATACGGAACCGCCGCCAAGCCCTAATCTCTCTCAGGAGGGCTGATCTGGAGTCCGCTCGGGCCCGGAGAGGGAATCCGTCATTGCCGTCATCATCAACCTTCCTCCATCACCAATTTCATGATGCTCACCGCCGTGAGTGAGTAATTGCATCGTGAGGCTTGCCGGACGGTGATGGGTTGGATGAGATTTACCATGTAATCGAGTTAGTTTTGTTAGGGTTTGATCCCTAGTATCCATTATGTTCTGAGATTGATGTTGCTATGTCTTTGCTATGCTTAATGCTTGTCACTAGGGCCCGAGTGCCATGATTTCAGATCTGAATCTGTTATTTTTCATGAATATATGTGAGTTCTTGATCCTATCTTGCAAGTCTATAGTCACCTATTATGTGTTATGATCCGCAACTCAAGTGACAATAATCGGGGTACTTACCGGTGATGACCGTAGTTTGAGGAGTTCATGTATTCACTAAGTGTTAATGCTTTGGTCCGGTACTCTATTAAAAGGAGGCCTTAATATCCCTTAGTTTCCAATAGGACCCCGCTGCCACGAGAGGGTAGGACAAAAGATGTCATGCAAGTTCTTTTCCATAAGCACGTATGACTATATTCGGAATACATGCCTACATTACATTGATGAACTGGAGCTAGTTCTGTGTCACCCTATGTTATAACTATTGCATCAGGAATTGCATCCGGCATAATTCTCCATCCCCGATCTAATGCCTACGAGCTTTTCACATATTGTTCTCCGCTTAGTTACTTTACCATTGCCAGTGTTACAATTACTACAAAACTGCTACTGTTACTTTTGCCACCGTTACCGTTACTTCCATACTACTTTGCTACTAAATATTTTGCTGCGGATATTAAGTTATCCAGGTGTGGTTGAATTGACAACTCAACTGCTAATACTTGAGAATATTCTTTGGCTCCCCTTGTGTCGAATCAATAAATTAGGGTTGAATACTCTACCCTCTAAAACTGCTGTGATCCCCTATACTTGTGGGTTATCAACTCTGCATCACCCAATTATACGTGTGGACACACATGGTGCTGGCATGTCCCATGTACCATGCCATGTCCCATACAATTATTTTGCTGTTGTTAATCTAAGAATCCTGCTGGAAAATTGAAGCAATGCCACTGTTAAAAGTAAATTACATTCTTAATGAATGTTGTTTTAAGAGAATGTCTCTGTTAATATGAATCGATGCAACTGTTTTAGAAATGCTGCTGTCCTACTTTGTTTTCCATCAAGATAAGTTAGATGCATCTTTTTGTCGCTGTTTGTTTCATCCTCCTTTATTGGCCAGTAATTATTTCCTTTTTTGCCTTTGTTAAAACAGGGATATCTATTCAACTTGTTGCCTAGCAAACTTAAACGTCACACTGGCGACTTTTCTTGATTTCAGTGCAACTGCACAAAACGAGATTGGATTTCCTATTCGTGTTGGCAGATTCGTAGGTGATCTTGTAAAAGCGCCATGACAGTTGGTACTTGCCTTCATCCACATGATCGTGCAAAGGTGTTTTGAGATGTCGTGCTACTTGTATTGGTACTGTTTTAAATAAATGTTGAATTGAAGCTATTGTATTGCTCTCTTTTCCCATTAAGCAGTGAACAAAAAAGGTACCAACCCAGACATGATGCTTGTTGCTTTGTTACAACAAACTCTGCATCACCCCCTTTATAAGTAGATGGAAGCACATGGTGTTGTTGCGCCCACTCTCTCTTGGAACTGTTTATGCTTTTTCTTAATCTAATGCTGATGGTAAAATTAAGCAATGCCACTCTCAGAATTAACTACTGAACCGTTTTAAGAGAATTTCTCTGTTAATATGAATCAATGCAACCGTTTTAGAAATGCTACTGTACTATACTTTGTTTTCCATCAAGATAAGGTAGATGCTTCTTTTTGTGGCCGCATGTTTCATCCTCCTTTATTGGCAGTAATTGTTCCCTTTTTTGCCTCTGTTAAATTAGGGATATCTATTCAACTTGTTGCTATAGCAAACTTAAATGTCACACCGGCGACTTTGCTTGATTTCAGTGCAACTGCACAAAACGAGATTGGATTTCCTATTCGTGTTGGCAAATTTGTACGTGATCTTGTGTGCGTCATGACAGGTTGGTACTTGCCTTCATCCACATGATCATGCAATGTGTTTTGAGATGCTATGCTACTTGTACTGGTACTGTTTTATATAAACGTTGAATTGAAGCTATTGTATTGCTGTGTTTTCCCATTATGTAGTGAACAAAAATGGGACAAACCCAAACATGATGCTTGTTGCTTTGTTACAACAAACTCTGCATCACCCCCTTTATAGGTAGATAGAAGCACATGTTGTTGTTGCGCCCACTCTCCCCTGGAACTGTTTATGCTTTTTGTTAATCTAATGCCGTTGGTAAAATTAAGCAATGCCACTCTCAGAATTAACTACTGAATCTTAGTTCAAAACTGCAACACTTGTTAGGGATTGGAGGGATTACCATTTTTGTGGCCGCATGTTTCATCCTCCTTTATTGGCCAGTAATTGATTCCTTATTTGCCTCTGTTAAAACAGGGATATTTATTCAACTTGTTGCTATTGCGAGATTTTGCTTCGCTTAATTTTGGTGGAACTGCACAAAATGAGACTGGATTTCCATATATGTGTTGAGATCTTTTTGAGATCTTCCTCACGAGTTGTTTCAAATCTTGGTCTTGAAAGGTCAGTACCGACTTTCCTCAGAATTAACTACCGAATCTTAGTTCAATACTGCAACACTTGTTAGGGATCATGAGTACCATTTCTGTTAGGGATCGGCCAGAGTACATGTTTAAGAAATGTATTGTTCAGATAATGTCTCTGTTATTATATATCGGTTACAATGTTTTACAAATAGTACTATCCTGCTTTGTAGTTCTTTCTACATGTTTAACCAAGGTACTGTTAAGATAATGTCTCTGTTAAAATGAATCAGTTGCATTGTTTTAGGAATGGCACTTTTCTGCTTTGTCGTTCTTTATACATGTTGAAACAAGGCATTGTTAAGATAAAGTCTCAGTTAATATGAATGAATCACACTGATTGAGAATTGCTACTCTCCTACTTTGTTTCCCATTAAGATAAGGTAGATCAGTATATGTTTTTCTTGTGGGAGTACAAGTCATCAACTGTTATTTCTCAATAATTGTTTCCCTTATACCTATTGTTGCTTATAGGGATATCAAAATTAAAGCTCGGTTTTATTCCGACTTTGATTTTAGCTGAACTGCACAAAAGGAGCCAATGTGTCTAAGGCAAACTGCTGCATTAGTGGGTCCAGTTGGTCTTACCACTTTGAGAAAGAAGCATCCACTGTTTGCGCTACATTACACAAGGAATGATCGAGAAGCTTTACAGAGTATTAGTAGACGCTGGTGACATGACTAGTCTGCAGAGAGCATAGGAAACTCAACAACACATGGAGTGCACTGGGCAAAAAGTGCCCAAACACGTACAAGAAGCCAGGACAGGACTCCAAATCTATCAATGTCATTCTAAGCAACAATGATGGGGCATCTGGGTATGGTAATCTATTTACCGTACTTTCAGTTTGTTAGTCCACCGATTGGTGGGTTGCCACTGGGGCCAATATTCATGTGTGTGCTGCTGTGTCTTTGTTTTCTTGCAGCATATAAATACGATATCCATAGGGATGCTCGGCTTGATTTTAGTGGAACTGCACAAAATGTCCAGATGGTTTGTGTCCTCCATAATACTTGGTCATGCACAATACATCGAATGGTTCTCTAATCATTCATCGTCACCTTGAGCCACCGGACTATATGTTTTAATGGTGCCGCCAAATACGGCCATTAAGAAGGGTAAGAAGAAAGACAAAAGGAGAGATGGCTGCTTTACTTGTGGTTCGGAGGAACACTGGCAAACAAGTACCAAGAAGCCGTGACAGGACTCCAAGTCATCAATGTCACTCTAAGCAACAATGATGAGGCATCTGGGTATGGTAATCTGTTTATCGTACTTTCAGTTTGTTAGTCCACCGATTGGTGGGTTGACACTGGGGCCAATATTCATGTGTGTGCTGATGTGTCTTTTTTTTCTGGCAACATATAAATACGAAATCCACAGGGATGCTCAGCTTGATTTTAGTGGAACTGCACAAAATGTTCAGATGATTCGTGTCCTCCATAATACTTCATCATGCACAATACATCGAATGGTTCTCTAATCATTCGTCGTCACCTTGAGCCACCAGACTATATGTTTGAATGGTGCTGCCAGCGTCGGCCATTAACAAGGGTAAGAAGAAAGACATAAAGAGAGATGGCTGCTTTACTTGTGGTTCGGAGGAACACTGGGCAAACAAGTGGCCAAACAAGTACAAAGAAGCCAGGACAGGACTCCAAGTCTGTCAATGTCACTCTAAGCAACAATGATGGGGCATCTGGGTATGGTAATCTGTTTACCGTACTTTCAGTTTGTTAGTCCACTGATTGGAGGGTTGACACTGGGGCCAATATTCATGTGTGTGCTGATGTGTCTTTTTTTTCTGGCAACATATAAATACGAAATCCACAGGGATGCTCAGCTTGATTTTAGTGGAACTGCACAAAATGTTCAGATGGTTCATGTCCTCCATAATACTTCATCATGCACAATACATCGAATGGTTCTCTAATCATTCGTCGTCACGTTGAGCCACCGGACTATTAGATGACAAACTGATGACAAACCCTGCCCATTCCACAATCATAGGCATTACATATTTTGAATGGGAAAAGTTTGTCAAAGTTTAATCATTTATGTTAGCAAGAAGACATTAGTTTAATATATTGGAACTGGAAAACATTGTCAATTTTTCCTCATTGATGTTAGCTAGAAGACATGCATTTGATGTTTTTGAGTGGGACGCCCTTTGTTGTGAGCAACGTCGATTGTTTTTTCCTATTCCTGTCTTCAGTTCAGAAGTAAATATTTACTCTGCTGAGATGCATTGTCACATGAATGTTGACTTATGTAAGGTATTTTAAGAGTTTGTTCTGAATGTTTTCTATGTAATGCCAGGCCTTGTGAGTTTGATTGCAAAGTTGAGCTTGGAATGCTGTGGCATGCGGCATCACGAGCTGTTCACCGTGCCTCCTAAGAATAATGCTTCATATTGTTTTGCATCTTGATCTAATGCCCGTGATTTGCATGTTAATAAGATCATCCTCTTTTGTTGTTTCTATGCTTAAGAAGTTCATTGTCTTATGTTCCATTCATAGCCTATACGACAACTCGGGTAGGTTAGAGGTGAAGCCATATGATCTTCCGACAAACTCATCATCTTAGGCCGTGATTGGATCGTCGTTTTCCAACCAAAATCGCTTGTAAAACTGACGCTTGTAAATAAAAGAAGATGGTCTCGGGCAAAGCACTTGGTTGGTCGATTTCGACTAGTAAAATATACACTGGTTTCTCAAATTACACGCGTGCCCCGCCATTTTTACTTACAGACCTCGGGCCCTCGGTTTCATTACGCCCGTATTTTACGCGTTGTTTCTGATGACAAGTAAATTACACTTGTATCTTAATACAGGTGTGAAATAAACCAGAGCTCCCAAGCGCGGCCTTACCGTTTCATGCCGTCTCGCCTCGAAGGTGCTCATAGGTGTCCGATGATCCTGGCTTCCTCAATGATCACGGACGCATCGTGACCATCCTTAGGGCCCGCGAGGCCCTCTCCGTCGTCCTTCGAGTTGTTGCGCTCGCCGTGGCACCGAGCATTGTCAACATGGTCAACGAACATGAGGATTCAGGAGATGACTTTATTTTGACTGGATGACCGTAGGGACACACTAGGGCCATAGCTGTATGTACGCAAGTGCCTCTATATTTTTTTTGCTTCTTCCTGGTTTCCTGACATCACGGTCCCACACCATTGTCAACCTATGTAGTCAATATACCAGAGAATTCCACAAGGAACGGCCGACAACTGGGACCAAGTAGCTCGAGTAGTATTTGTGTTTTTGAGGTGTGAGCACTGTAGAGTTTTTCTTGAGCGATGTTTTCGTTGTTGTTCAGAGGAGAGCAGGGTATTAACTGGGCGGGCTGTGGCCCGTCTAGCCCAGGCCATATATCCAGCCTAGATATTAACTTTTTTCAAGCTGAAAATGGCTAGCCCAGCTATACTTTTTTTAGGAATACCTAGGCAAGGTCAACTTGTTATTATCCGCCCCGCTAGGCAGCAAATCTTTCCTAGGAGGGATGCATTAAGATTAACAGGAAAATGGGCTTTAATAAATATTAAATGGGAGGTAATTATAAAACTGGGCAAGAATTATAAAAAATGCACCAAACACGTAATTAGTTTATAAAATATTATTTCTGGAATTTGAAAATTTTAATTTCATTAATTGTTGCGCGCGCAATGTTTCGTTGGATTTTTACGTAATCCAAATTTATATTGAAATTGTATTTAATCTGATTAGAAATTTCGGTACAAAAATATTTTGTATCCCACCAAAATATGGGAATTGTTTTTTAATTCTGATTTGAACGGTTGGTTGAAATTATTAATCGTTGTCCTTGCTAGAAAATGGGTTGTACTTTTAACAAACTGTAAATGGGCTGTAGTAAATTCCATTAGAATTCAAAATGGGTTGTACATTCTTACAAATCGCAAATGGGATATAAGTTCTCTGCCACACACTTGTTGGCCTACTAAGTTGACGCATATGCAAGGGTTTTTCAAGTTATAGTCAACACACGGTTCTAGCAGCAGTGGCCGTTGGATGTCCATCCAACGGATGTCGTGCTTGTTCTTCAGTCTCGGATATGCTAGCTTCAGCCGCCCAAAAAATGATTCCTCCCCCTGACATCTAGGGCGCACCGTTTTGGAGGCTGACCTGTGGGCCTAATAAGTTGACGCGTACCAAGGGCTTTGTCAACTTAGTCATTATAAACGATTCTAGCTGCAGTGACCGTACGATGTCCATACAACGGCTGTCATGCTTCTTCAACCTCTGGTCTTCTTGCTCCAGCTGCCCAAAGCAGCACCGGTCGTGCCGCCTGCTCCTGCCTCCCATGGCCGGCTGTGCTGCCGCACAGGCCTCACCGCCCCCTACTACTCCCACCGCTGGTCAGGCCATCCTTCTACTCACCCACACCCCCTGTTATTCTGAGGCGACGGCAGCCTCACACCGCAGCCGAACCAGTGAACCCTTGTACTCCTCTTCGCGTGGGCATCCACTGCTACGTCTTCCCTGGCTCCGCGTCGTCCCCTTCCTAGGCCTCGCTGTCGTCACCGCCCTGGTGCTCTTGGCACGGCGTGGTCAACGAACGACATCCATCGGACGTGGACTGTACGTGGAGAGGCTGACAGCTGGGTCCACGGCCGCACACAAGGAAATGCCTCCTTATTATGCACAAAATAATGATTCCTCCACCTGACATCTAGACCAACCGAAAGGGCCTCTATATTTCGTGAAAAAGACGTTCCCGGCGCTGACAGCTTGGACCCACCAGCTATATCTTTGCACACAAGGAAGTGCTTCCTTGTTACGCACAAAAAAATGAATACCCCCTAGTAGCTGGGACCCACCATATGGGAGGCTGAATTGTGGGCCTACTAAGATGACGGGGACGGAGGGCTTTGTCAACTTAGTAAATATGAACGATTCTAGCTCCAGTGACCGTACAATATCCATCCAATGGCCGTAGTGCTTCTTCAACCTCTAGTCTTCTTGCTCCAGCCGCCCAAACAAGCGTCGGCCGTGCCGCCTGCTCCTGCCTCTCGTGTTCGGCTGTGCTGCCACCGTTGGCCATGCCATCCCTCTATACTCGCCCACACCTCCTGTTATTCTCCGGTGGCAGCAGCCTTTCACACCACGTACCGAAGCCAACCCACGCATTCCTCCGCTGGGCATCCACTGCCGCGTCTTCCCTGGCTCCGTGTCGTCCCCTTCCTAGACATCGCCGTCGTCCACTGCCCTGGTGCTCTCGGTGCGGCATGGTCAATGTGGTCAACGAACGACTTCCATCAGAAGAGTACTGTACATGGAGAGGCTGACAGCTGGGTCCACGGCTGCAACAAGGAAATGCCTCCTTATTATGCACAAAATAATGATTCCTCCACCTGACAGCAGGGACCCACCGGACGGGCCACCGTATTCCGCGAGAAAATGTTTCCCCCTGACTGCTGGGACCCAGCAGCTACATCTTCGCACACAAGGAAGTGCGTCCATATTACGGGCAAAAATAAGATTCGCCCCCTGACTGCTAGGACCCACTAGCTACATCTTCGCACGCAAAGAAGTGCCTGACAGTCGGGACCCACCCGGTCGAAGCGTACGTAGCGTTGTCATTCTGGTCGCGAACGTGTACTTACATACTGGTCGATCGGTCTGTCTGCAGGCTGCAGCAATGAACCATGGCCATGTAAGGAAGGGCACGTGTGGTAGTAGAGGCGCGCATGTGTGGTAGTAGAGGCATAGCATGGACACGTACACACAGCGGCCAGGGTGCAAGAAAGTAAGTACGGCCACATACGTACATACGGGCGGGGTCTCGAACGCCTACTCGTGCATAAGTACGGCCAGGGCTCGTGTACATGGCTGTGGCTGGGTCGAAACGGAGAAACTGCATCGTCATCGTGTTCCTGGGGAGGCAACGGAATATGTTGTGTTCATCGGAAGGCAACGAAACGCGTGCTGTTCATCAGGAGCCAACCGTCTTGGAAGGAACAACCGATGGAAACGAGGCCTGGCGTACCACAGAACGGAGGAAACGGCCTTGTATTCGACCGGCCATGGTGGAAATAGGATCCTGTTGATCGGGAGGGGTCTGGCGTACCGCAAAACGGAGGAAACGGACCTCCTACGGTGGAAACGGGGTCCTGTTGATCGGGAGGGGTGTGGCGTACCGCAAAATGGAGGAAACGAACTTGTGTTGGAGCGCTACGGTCGAAACGGGGGTCCTGTTCATCGGGAGGGGTGTGGCATACTGCAAAACGGGACTCCACGGGACACTGTTCATCTCCACCATCGACCTCCTCCAGCCTCCATGGGCTACTGTTCATCCACCATCGACCTCCTCCAGCCTCCACCTGCGACTGTTCATCCACGGGCTCCTGTTCATCCAGCCTCCACCGCGCGCTCCTCCACCGGCTACTGCTCAACCAGCCTTCTCCACGGGGTCTTGTTCAACCACCCCTCCATGGGCTACTGTTCATCCAGCCCTCCACCGGCTAATGTTCAACCAGCCCTCCACCGGCTACTGTTCAACCAGCCCTCCACAGGGCCCTGTTCATCCAGCCCTCCACAGGGTCCTGTTCATCCACCGTCTCGATCGATCGGGGTACTGTTCATCCAACGGCAACGGCCTCTACTACCACAGGTTCCTGTTCGTCCAACCCCCACCGGGAACTGTTCATCCAAACCCCCCAACAACGCTCACTGTTCATCCAGAGGCAACATCGATCGGTTTCAGTTAGCAGCAGTAGCGGCGAATCGCTTCGGTCGGTTCGATTAACGAGCCATCGATCGATCGCTCGGGTTCAATAACGCATAGCCTACAGTGCCATCGCTCGGGTTCAGTTAGAGCGCAACGCCTCGCTCGGGTTCAGTTAGAGCGCAACACCTCGCACACACACGCGTACGTACGAGAGAAATGCGCATCGCTCGGCCCCCGACCACCCACCATAACCGGGAACTCCCCGGCATTTTTCTCGCCCTCGCTTCTACCACGGTTTTTTCCGTCATGGACGGCCTAAAGAATGTCATGCAGCTGCGTCTTCGGCCTGCCCAGGACAAAAAGCCCATTTTCTGTCATGATTTTCTGTCATAGAAGTAGGAGCCCACCACATCTATGATGATACCGGGTTTTGTCACAATTATCATAAGTATGACAGAAAAAAATTTGTTCGGCCCAAAATGTCAGGGATGTGTCTTTTTTTGTAGTGTCTTTTGCCATTTTAAGCAAATTTGTATGTGCCATCTCTAATATTCAAAATAAATTTCTCTTTTGTGTGCTCATACCGCTCGTGAGGCGGTGAGGGTTGGCTAATATTTTCCATGCTAGATGTGTTATTCTCACGATGAGTGTTTATTCACTTGTCATTGCACAAGAGTAAGGCAAAAGGTATTAGGGATGCCCAGTCCCGAAATGAAAAATGAATTTACTTTATGTTGTCAAATAATAAATTCGTTGGGAAGTGTTGGTATGGAAGGCACCCGTGGATACTGTTAGCCATGGAAAGTGAAAGTTTGGTGGAAAAATGAATAAACTTTAATTTCTGTTTGCGAACCGCCTATGATATATCTAGCATGGAAAGTATTGGGAAAACTAAGTCGTTTTCGTTGGTGGGAAAGGCACACCACCCAAAATGTTTTTACCTCTAAGTTTTTGCTTTGAGCTCTGGCACCTCTACAAATCCCTACTTCCCTCCGTGAAGGGCCTTTCTTTTACTTTATGCAATTATTATTTTTGAATTTGAGTCTCCATATTCTCTTATAAAAGCACCAACCATGAGGCACTATGATCGTACTTTAGCATTGGGTGTAGTTAATATGTGAGTGTGTTTCATGAATGGATCAATGATTGAGCATGATGGGCTAGGTATAGCTTATTTTAGCGTTGATATTTGGAAAGACATGGTTGCTTGTTGATATGCTTGAGTATTTAAGTTATCATGTCAAAACCAGACTATTGCTTTGAACAATATAAAAGTCCAAATGTACATGTTATAAATAAAAGAATATGATATGACATGTTAGGCAGCATTCCACATCAAAAAAATTATTTTTATCATTTACCTACTCGAGGACGAGCAGAAATTAAGCTTGGGGATACTGATACGTCTCCAACGTATTTATAATTTTTGATTGTTCCATGCTGTTGTATTATCAATCTTGGATGTTTTATAATCATTTTAGTCATTTCATATCATTTTTTCGTACTAACCTATTGACACAGTGCCAAGTGCCAGTTGCTGTTTTCTGCATGTTTTTTACGTCGCAGGAAATCAATACCAAACGGAGTCCAAACGCAGCGAAACTTTTTGGAGATCTTTTTTGGACCAGAAGATATCCAGTGGGCTGAAGAAGCACCTAGGGGTGCTCAGGGGAGCACAACCCAGCAGAAGGCCTGGGGCTCAGGCGCGCCTGTGGGTTGTGCCCACCTCGGGTGCCCCCTGAACCGCCTGTTTGCTCTATAAATACCCCAATATTCTAGAAACCTTAGGGGAGTCGACGAAAATAAATTCCAGCTACCGTAGAGTCCAGAACTACCAAGTCCAATCTTGAAACCATCACGGAGGGGTTCACCACTTCCATTGGTGCCTCTCCGATGATGCGTGAGTAGTTCTTTGTAGACCTTCGTGTCCGTAGGTAGTAGCTAGATGGCTTCCTCTCTCTCGTTTGATTCTCAATACAATGGTCTCTTGGAGATCCATATGATGTAACTCTTTTTGCAGTGTGTTTGTTGGTATCGAATGAACTTTGAGTTGATGATCAGATCTATCTTTTTATAGCCATGAAAGTTATTTGAGTTTCTTTGATCCCTTATATGCATGATTGCTTATAGCCTCATATTTCTTCTCCGATATTTGGGTTTTGTTTGGCCAACTTGATCTATTTATCTTGCAATGGGAAGAGGTGCTTTGTAGTGGGTTCGATCTTACGGTGCTTGATCCCAGTGACAGAAGGGGAACCGACATGTATGTATCGTTGCTACTAAGGATAAAACGATGGGGTATATTTCTACATAAATAGATCTTGTCTACATCATGTCATCGTTCTTATTGCATTAGTCCTTTTCCCCATGAACTTAATACACTAGATGCATGCTGGATAGCGGTCGATGTGTGGAGTAATAGTAGTAGATGCAGGCAGGAGTCGGCTACTTATCTTGGACATGATACCTATATAATGATCATTGCCTGGATATCGTCGTGATTATTTGAAGTTCTATCAATTGCCCAACAGTAATTTGTTTACCCACCGTTTGCTATTTTTCTCAAGAGAAGCCACTAGTGAAACCTACGGCCTTCGGGTCTCTTTCTCATATAATTTGCCTTTGCGTTCTATTTTCCTTTGATTTTATTTTTCAGATCTACTAAACCAAAAATACAAAAATACCTTGCTGGAATTTATTCTTATTTATTTTATTTGGCGTTCGATCTATCAATCTACTACAATTTATTCACATCCGTTTGCCTATCTTGGGCGCCGTACCTGAAAGGGATTGACAACCCCTTTTACAGGTCGGGTTACGAGTATTTGTTATTTGTGTGCAGGTGTTATTTACGTTGTGTTGCTTGGTTCTCCTACCGGTTCGATAACCTTGGTTTCATCACTAAGGGAAATACCTACCGTCGCTGTGCTGCATGATACGTCCATTTTGCATTATTTTTTCTTACTCTTATTTATAATGTTTTTATCCATAATAATGCTTTTTGGAATAATTCTAGTGCCTTTTCTCTCATGATTTGCAAGGAACACACCAAGAGGGAGAATTCTGGCAGCTGGAAATCTGGACCTGGAAAAGCTAAGTGAGGCCACCTATTCTTCACAACTCCAAATGAGCTAAAACTTCACAAAGATTTTTTACAGAATATTTAAGAAATAGTGGAGCCAATAAACACCAGAGGGGGCTACCAGGTGGGCACAACCCATCTCGGCGCGCCAGGCCCCCCAGGCGCGCCCTGGTGGGTTGTGGCCTCCTCGGCCCACCTCCGGTGCCCATCTTCTGGTATATAAGTGATTTTGACCTATAAAAAATAAGGAGGGGACTTTCAGGATGGAACAGCGCCGTCTCGAGGCGAAACTTGGGCAGGAGCACTTTTGCTCTCCGGCGGAGTGATTCCGCCGGGGGAACTTCCCTCCCGGAGGGGGAAATCATCGTCATCATCATCACCAACAACTCTCCCATCTTGGGGAGGGCAATATCCATCAACATCTTCAACAACACCATCTCCTCTCAAACCCTAGTTCATCTCTTGTGTTCAATCTTGTTATCGAAACTATTTATTGGTGCTTGTGGGTGACTAGTAGTGTTGATTACATCTTGTAGTCGATTACTATATGGTTTATTTGGTGTAAAATTATATGTTCAGACCCATTATGCTATTTAATACTCCTCTGATCATGAACATTTTTATCATTTGTGAGTAGTTACTTTTGTTCTTGAGGTCCCGGGAGAAATCATGTTGCAAGTAATCACGTGAACTAGATATGTGTTCGATATTTTGATAGTATGTATGTTGTTATTCCCTTAGTGGTGTCATGTGAACGCCGACTACATGAAACTTAACCATATTTGGGCCTAAGGGAATGCATTGTGTAGTAGCAGTTAGATGGTGGGTTGCGAGAGTGACAAAATCTTAAACCCCTGTTTATGCGCTATTTCGTAAGGGACCGATTGGATCCAAAAGTTTAATGCTATGGTTAGAATTTATTCTTAATATTTTTCTCATAGTTGCGGATGCTTGCGGGAGGGTTAATCATAAGTAGGAGGTTTGTTCAAGTAATAACATCACCTAAGCATCGGTCCACCCACATATCAAATTATCAAAGTAGCGAACACAAATCAAACCAACATGATTAAAGTGACTAGATGAAATTCCCGTGTACCCTCAAGAACGCTTTGCTTATCGTAAGAGATTTTTTTGGCCTATCCTTTGCCTCAAAAGGATTGGGATACCTTTCTGCACTTTTGTTACTACTACCGTTACTTGCTCGTTACAAATTATCTTGCTATCAAACTACTCTGCTACTTACAATTTCAGCACTTGCAGACATTACCTTACTGAAAACTACTTTTCATTTCCTTCTGCTCCTCGTTGGGTTTGACCCTCTTACTTATCAAAAAGAGCTACAATTAATCCCATATAATTGTGGGTCATCTAGGCTATTTTCTGGCGCCGTTGCTGGGGAGTGAAGCGCCTTTGGTAAGTGGAATTTGGCAAGGAAACATTTATATAGTGTGCTGAAATTTATTATCACTTGTTACTATGGAAAACAATCCTTTGAGGGGTTTGTTCAGGGTATCTTCACCTCGTCTGGAACCACAATTAGCTACCCCTCAACCTACTGCACCTACTGAAAATATTGAATATGAAATTCCTTCGGGTATGATAGAACAACTGCTAGCTAATCCTTATGCAGGAGATGGAACTGAACATCCTGATATGCACTTGATATATGTGGAACAAATTTGTGGACTGTTTAAGCTTGCAGGTTTACCCAGGGATGAAGTGATGACAAAGGTTTTTTTCCTTTATCTTTGAAGGGAAAAGCATTGGCATGGTATAGGCTATGCGATGATATTGGATCATGGAATTGGAATCGTTTGAAATTGGAGTTCCACCAAAAAAATATCCTATGCATCTAGTTCATCGTGATTGGAATCGTTTGAAATCGGAGAAAGTATCGCTCTAGCTTGGGGGAGGCATAAGTCAATGTTATATTCATGCCCCAATCATTAGCTCTCAAGAGAAATTATTATCCATAATTTTTATGATCGGCTTTCTCGTAATGATCAAACCATGCTTGATACTTCTTGTGCTGGTTCATTTATGAAGAATACTATTGAATTCCGGTGAGATATTTTGGAAAGAATTAAACACAACTCTGAAGATTGGGAACTCGACGAAGGTAAAGAGTCAGGTATTAAACTTAAGTATGATTGTGTTAAATCTTTTATGGATACCGATGCTTTTCAAAAGTTTAGCACTAAATATGGACTTGACTCTGAGATAGTAGCCTCCTTTTGTGAATCATTTGCGACTCATGTTGAACTCCCTAAGGAGAAGTGATTTAAATATCAACCACCTATTAAATAAGAAATTAAAGAACCAATACTAGTTAAAGAAGAAACTATACTTTATAATGTTGATCCAGTTGTTCCTTCTGCTTATATTGAGAAACCACCTTTCCTTGTTAGGATAAAGGAACATGTTAAAGTTTCAACTGTGGTTAACAACAGCTATATTAGAACACCTAAACCTGATGAACAAATGAAGGTTTAACCTATTATTGGTATGGTTAAAGATCTCTTGGAAGAATATATGGATGGGCATGTTATTTACTTATGTGAGCAAGCTGCTAGAATTGCTAAAGCTGATAAAAGAGATAAACATACACCTATTGTTGGCATGCATGTTATTTTAGTTAAAATAGGAGATCACTGTTATCATGGTTTATGTGACATGGGTGCTAGTGTGAGTGCTATTCGTTACACTTTATATGAAGAAATCATGGAAGACATAGCACCTGCTGAGATAGAAGAAATAGATGTTACTATTAAACTTGCTAATAGAGACACCATATCACCATTTGGGATTGTCAGAGATGTTGAAGTCTTGTGTGGGAAAAAAATACCCTACTGATTTTCTTGTTCTTGGTTCCTCACAAGATGACTTTTGTCCCATTATCTTTGGTAGACCTTTCTTGAATACAGTTAATGCTAAGATAGATTGTAATAAACAAACTGTTGGTGTTAGCTTTGGTGATGAGTATCATGAGTTTAATTTTTCCAAGTTTAGTAGAAATCATCATGAAAAAGAATTTCCTAGTAAGGATGAATTAATTGGTCTTGCTTCTATTGCTGTTCCACCTACTGATCCTTTAGAACAATATTTGCTAGACTATGAAAATGATTTACACATGCATGAAAGAAATGAAATAGATAAGGTTTTCTTTGAACAACATCCTCTGCTTAAACACAATTTTCCTATTGAAACTCTAGGAGGTCCTCCTCCACCTAAAGGTGATCCTGTGTTTGAATTAAAACATTTGCCAGACACTTTGAAATATGCTTATCTTGATGAAAATAAAATATATCCTGTTATTATTAGTGCTAACCTTTCAGAACATGAAGAAGAAAGATTATTGAAAGTTCTAAGGAAGCACCGGGCTGCTATTGGATATACTCTTGATGATTTAAAGGGCATTAGTCCCACTCTATGTCAGCACAAAATTAGTATGGAACCTGATGCTAAACCCGTTGTTGATCACCAATGTCAGTTGAATCCAAAAATGAAAGAAGTGGTAAGAACGGAAATCTTAAAACTTCTGGAAGCAGGTATAATCTATCCTATAGCTGATAGTAGATGGGTAGTCCTTCACTGTGTCCCTAAGAAAGGAGGTATAACTGTTGTTCCTAATGATAATAATGAACTTATTCCACAAAGAGTTGTTACAGGCTATAGAATGGTAATTGGTTACAGAAAATTAAACAAAGCAACTAGAAAAGATCATTACCCTTTGCCTTTTATTGATCAAATGCTTGAAACACACACTTTTGCTTCCAAGATGGATACACAGGCTTTTCACAAATACCTGTTTCTCAACTTGATCAAGAAAAGACTACTTTTACTTGTCCCTTTGGAACTTATGCTTATAGACGTATGCCTTTTGGTTTATGTAATGCACCTGCTACCTTTCAAAGATGTACGACTGCTATATTCTCCGACTTTTGTGAAAAGATTGTTGAGGTTTTCATGGATGACTTTTCTTTTTATGGGAAGTCTTTTGATTATTGTTTAAGCAATCTTGAGCGAGTTTTGCAGAGATGTGAACAAACAAATCTTGTCTTGAATTGGGTGAAGTGCCACTTTATGGTTAATGAAGGCATTGTCTTGGGTCATAAAATTTCTGAAAGAGGTATTGAAGTGGACCAAGCTAAGGTTGATGCAATTGAGAAAATGCCATGTCCTAAGGACATCAAAGGTATTCGTAGTTTCCTAGGTCATGCTGGTTTGTATAGGAGATTTATCAAAGACTTTTCTAAAATTTCTAGGCCTCTTACTAATCCTTTGCAAAAGGATATTCCTTTTGTTTTTGATGATGATTGTCTTGAAGCCTTTGAAACACTCAAGAAAGCCTTAATATCTGCACCTATTGTTCAACCACTTGATTGGAACTTGCCTTTTGAAATTATGTGTGATGCTAGTGATTATGTTGTTGGTGCTGTTCTAGGACAAAGAGTTTATAAGAAATTGAATTTTATTCATTATGCTAGTAAAACTCTAGACAGTGCTCAAAGAAATTATGCTACTACTGAAAAAGAATTCTTAGCAGTGGTGTTTTCTTGTGATAAATTTAGATCTTATATTTTTGATTCCAAAGTAACTGTTCACACAGACCATGCTGCTATTAAATATCTTATGGAAAAGAAAGATGCTAAACCTAGACTTATTCATTGGGTTATCTTGTTACAAGAATTTGATTTACATATCATTGATAGAAAAGGAGCTGAGAACCCAGTGGCTGATAACTTGTCTAGGCCTGAAAATGTGCTTGATGACCCACTACCTATTGATGATAGTTTTCCTGATGAGCAGTTAGCTGCAATAAATGTTGCTAATAGTACTCCTTGGCATGCTGACTATGCTAATTACATTCTTGCTAAATATTACCACCTAGCTTTACATACCAGCCAAAGAAAAAAATTCTTCTATGATTTAAGACATTACTTTTGGGGTGACCTACATCTTTATAAAGAAGGAGTAGATGGTATTACTAGACGTTGTGTACCTGAGCATGAACAGGGACAAATCCCACGGAAATTTCACTCTAAGGCTTATGGAGGGCATCATGCTGGAGATAGAACTGCTCACAAGGTATTGCAATCCGGATTTTATTGGTCTACTCTCTTCAAGGATGCTCGTAAGTTTGTCTCTTCTTGTGATGAATGTCAAAGGAGAGGTAATATCGATAAGCGTGAAGAAATGCCTATGAATTATTTACTTGCTATTGAACCATTTGATGTTTGGGGATTTGATTACATGGGACCTTTTCCTTCCTCTAATGGGTAGACACATATTTTGGTTGCTGTTGATTATGTTACTAAATGGGTAGAAGCCATTCCAACCAGTAGTGCTGATCACAACACCTCTATTAAAATGCTTAAGGAAGTTATTTTCCCAAGGTTTGGAGTCCCTAGATATTTAATGACTGATGGTGGTTCACACTTTATTCATGGTGCTTTCCGTAAGATGCTTGCTAAGTGTGATGTTAATCACAGAATTGCATCACCCTATCATCCTCAGTCTAGTGGTCAAGTTGAATTTAGCAATAGAGAAATAAAATTAATTTTGGAAAAGATTGTTAATAGGACCACGGGTCTAAGAAATTAGATGATGCACTTTGGGCTTATAGAACAACATATAAAAATCCTATGAGCATGTCTCCTTATAAAATGGTTTATGGAAAATATTGTCATTTGCCACTTGAGTTAGAACATAAAGCATATTGGGCAATTAAAGAACTCAACTATGATTTCAAACTTGCTGGTGAAAAGAGGTTATTTGATATAAGTTCCTTAGATGAATGGAGAACCCAAGCTTATGAAAATGCAAAGTTATTCAAGGAAAAAGTTAAAAGATGGCATGACAAAATAATTCAAAAGCATGAGTTTAAAGTTGGAGAATATGTTCTTTTGTACAAATCTCGTTTTAGATTTTTTGCAGGAAAGCTCCGCTCAAAATGGGAAGGCCCATACATCTTCGAGGATGTTTATCGGTCTGGAGCCATCAGAATAAATAACTCTGAAGGTACTAACTCGAAGGTTGTCAATGGGCAACAAATAAAGCATTATATCTCAGGTACGCCTATTAATGTTGAAAGTAATATTATCCAAACTTTGACACCAGAAGAACACATAAAAGAGTCCTTCTGGAACACTCCAGAGTCGTGAAAATAAAGAGGTACGTGATATGGTAAGTAAACAGACTCCGAAAATTCTGCAAAAATATTTTTTTATCAATTTTGGAATATTTTAGAATTTTGGAAATAAAGAAACTTCCGTGAAGGCCCCCCTGGTATAATAAGATTGTGTGGTGCGCCAGCAAGCTCGGGCGCCGCCTGTGTGGGTGATTCGTCTCCAACGTATCTATAATATTTGATTGCTCCATGCTATATTATCTACTGTTTTGGACCATATTGGGCTTTATTTTACACTTTTATATTACTTTTGGGACTAACCTATTAACCGGAGGCCCAGCCCAGATTTGCTGTTTTTTTGCCTATTTCGGTGTTTCGAAGAAACGAAATATCAAACAGAGTCCATACGGAATGAAACCTTCGGGAACGTGATTTTCTCACCGAATATGATCCAGGAGACTTGGAACCCCCGTCAAGAAAGAAAGAAGGCGGCTACAATGGTGGAGGGCGCCCCCCTAGGGCGCGCCCCCCTGCCTCATGGGCCCCCCTTTGCTCCACCAACGTACTTCTTCCTCCTATATACCTACGTACCCCCGAATGATCAGATACGGAGCCAAAAACCTAATTCCACCGCCGCAACTTTCTGTATCTAAGAGATCCCATCTTGGGGCCTGTTTCGGAGCTCCGCCGGAAGAGGAATCCACCACGGAGGGCTTCTGCATCATCATAGCCTCTCCGATGAAGTGTGAGTAGTTTACTTCAGACCTTCGGGTCCATAGTTAGTAGCTAGATGGCTTCTTCTCTCTTTTTGGATCTCAATACAATGTTCTCCCCCTCTCTCGCGGAGATCTATTCGATGTAATCTTCTTTTTGCGGTGTGTTTGTTGAGATCGATGAATTATGGGTTTATGATCAAGATTATCTATGAGCAATATTTGAATCTTCTCTAAATTCTTTTATGTATGATTGGTTATCTTTGCAAGTCTCTTCGAATTATCCGTTTGGTTTGGCCAACTAGATTGGTAGCTCTTGCAATGGGAGAAGTGCTTAGCTTTGGGTTCAATCTTGCGTTGTCCTTTCCCAAAGGATGTAAGGGGCAACAAGGCACGTATTCTATTGTTGCCATCGAGGATAACAAGATGGGGTTTCTATCATATTGCATGAATTTATCCCTCTACATCATGTCATCTTGCTTAAGGTGTTACTCTATTTTCATTAACTTATTACTCTAGATGCATGTTGGATAGCGGTCGATGAGTGGAGTAATAGTAGTAGATGCAGGAGTCGGTCTACTTTTCTCGGACGTGATGCCTATATACATGATCATACCTAGATACTCTCATAACTATGCTCAATTCTGTCAATTGCTCAACAGTAATTCGTTCACCCATCGTAAAATACTTATGCTCTTGAGAGAAGCCACTAGTGAAATCTATGGCCCCCGGGTCTATTCTCTATCATATCAATCTTCTATCACTTTATTATTGCTTTGCTTTTTATTTACTTTGCATCTTTATACCAAAAATACCAAAAATATTATCTATCATCTCTATCAGATCTCACTCTCGTAAGTGACCGTCAAGGGATTGACAACCCCTAATCGCGTTGGTTGCGTTGAGCTATTTTTTTTGTGTACGTATGAGGGACTTGCGCGTGGCCTCCTACTGGATTGATACCTTGGTTCTCAAAAACTGAGGGAAATACTTACGCTACTTTGCTGCATCATCCTCTCCTCTTCGGGGAAAACCAACGCAAGCTCAAGACGTAGCAAGAAGGATTTCGGGCGCCGCTGCCGGGGAGTCTACGCAAAAGTCAACATACCAAGTACCCATCACAATCCCTTATCTCTCGCATTACATTATTTGCCATTTGCCTCTCGTTTTCCTCTCCCCCACTTCACCCTTGCCGTTTTATTCGTCCTCTCTTTTCTGTTTGTCTTTCTTTGTGTTTGCTTTTTGTTTTCTAGTGTGTTAGTTTGCTTGCTTGTCGCAATGGCTCTACCTAGATTTGGTGATCTTCACCTTAAAAGGTTAGAAGAGATCGAAAGCAACGTCAGGACTTTTATGGTTTTGCAATTTGAGCATAATAATTTCTTCAGAAACGAGCTTAAGGAACAAAAAAGTTTTATGAATTATATGAATAAAGAGCTCGATGATATGTCTAAAGAATTTGAAGGTTTAAGATCCCAAATTTCTCGTCTTGAGAAGTTGACTACTGAAATATCTGATAAGCAAGCTACCTTAGTCAATAAGATGGCCGCTAAACTCGATTTCCATGAAAATAAAGATGAAGATCTAAAAGTTATTAATGTGTCCCCTATCAAATCTTTGTTTTGCAATATGAATCTTGATAATGATGAGACTGAATATGATCCACCTTTACCTAGAAGGCGTTCTAAAAATTCGGAGTTTTTAGATCTTGATGCTAAAAGAGATAAAAGTGGGATTAAAGAAAGTAAAACCCTAGATGTTGCTAAACCCACTATTTTGGATTTCAAGGAATTTAATTATGAAACTTGCTCTTTAATTGATTGTATTTCCTTGTTGCAATCCGTGCTAAATTCTCCTCATGCTTATAATCAAAATAAAGCGTTTACCAAACATATTGTTGATGACTTGATGCAATCTTATGAGGAAAAACTTGAGTTGGAAGTCTCTATCCCTAGAAAACTTTATGATGAGTGGGAACTAACTGTTAAAATTAAGATTAAGGATCACAAATTTTATGCTTTATGTGATTTGGGTGCTAGTGTTTCCACTATTCCCAAAACTTTGTGTGATTTGCTAGATTTCCGTGATTTTGATGATTGCTCTCTAAACTTACACCTTGCGGATTCCACTATTAAGGAACCTATGGGAAGAATTAATGATGTTCTTATTGTTGCAAATAGGAATTATGTGCCCGTAGATTTTATCGTTCTTGATATAGATTGCAATCCTTCATGTACTATTATTCTTGGTAGACCTTTCCTTAGAACGATTGGTACAATCATTGATATGAAGGAAGGGAATATTAGATTCCAATTTACGTTAAGGAAAGGTATGAAACACTTCCCTAGAAATAAAATAAAATTACCATATGAATCTATTATGAGAGCCACTTATGGATTGCCTACCAAAGATGGCAATACCTAGATCTATCCTTACTTTTATGCCTAGCTAGGGGCGTTAAACGATAGCGCTTGTTGGGAGGAAACCCAATTTTATTTTTAGTTTTTTAGTTTTTGTTTCTGTTTAGGAATAAATAATCCATCTACCTTCTGTTTAGATGTGGTTTTATGTTTTAATTAGTGTTTGTGCCAAGTTAAACCTATAGGATCTTCTTGGATGATAGTTATTTGATCTTGCTGTAATTTCTAGAAACTTTTGGTTCACGAAAACAATTGTTAGAAATCACCAGAACGAGATAAAATATTTATTCCAATTTCTGCTGATCAATAAACAAATTTCCTAGGTCTTCCTATTTTGTCTGAATTTTTGGAGGACCAGAAGTGTGCGTTAGTTACAGATTACTACAGACTGTTCTGTTTTTGACAGATTCTGTTTTTCGTGTGTTGTTTGCCTATTTTGATGAATCTATGGCTAGTAAAATAGTTTATAATCCATATAGAAGTTGGAATACAGTAGGTTTAACACCAATATAAATAAAGAATTAGTTCATTACAGTACCTTGAAGTGGTCTTTTGTTTTCTTTCGCTAACGGAGCTCACGAGATTTCTGTTGAGTTTTGTGTTGTGAAGCTTTCAAGTTTTGGGTGCAACTTTTTGATGGATTATGGAACAAGGAGTGGCAAGAGCCTAAGCTTGGGGATGCCCATGGGACCCCAAGATAATCCAAGGACACCAAAAAGTCAAAGCTTGGGGATGCCCCCGGAAGGCATCCCCTATTTCGTCCACTTCCATCGGTAACTTTACTTGGAGCTATATTTTTATTCACCACATAATATGTGTTTTGCTTGGAGCGTCTTGTATGATTTGAGTCTTTGATTTTTAGTTTACCACAATCATCCTTGCTGCACACACCTTTTGAGAGAGCCATACATGAATTGGAATTTGATAGAATATTCTATGTGCTTCACTTATATCTTTTGAGCTATATAGTTTTGCTCTAGTGCTTCACTTATATGTTTTAGAGCACGGTGGTGGATTTGTTTTATAGAAACCATTTATCTCTCATGCTTCACTTAGATTATTTTGAGAGTCTTAAATAGCATGGTCATTTGCTTATAATAATAATATGCTTGGTATTCAAGATTTGTAAAACTTTCTTTTGAGTGCGTTGAATACTAAGAAAAGTTTGATGCTTGATAATTGTTTTGAGATATGGAGGTAGTAATATTAGAGTCATGCTAGTTGAGTAGTTGTGAATTTAAGAAATACTTGTGTTAAAGTTTGTGATCCCCGTAGCATGCACGTATGGTGAACCGTTATGTGATGAAGTCGGAGCATGATTTATGTATTGATTGTCTTCCTTATGAGTGGCGGTCGGGGACGAGCGATGGTCTTTACTACCAATCTATCCCCTAGGAGCATGCGCGTAATACTTTGCTTTGATAACTTGTAGATTTTTGCAATAAGTATATGAGTTCTTTATGACTAATGTTGAGTCCATGGATTATACGCACTTTTCTTACCCTTCCACCATTGCTAGCCTTTCTAATACCGCGCACTTTTCGCCGGTATCATACACCTACCATATACCTTCCTCAAAACAGCCACCATACCTACCTATTATGGCATTTCCATAGCCATTCCGAGATATATTTCCATGCAACTTTCTACCGTTCCGTTTATTATGACACGCTCCATCATTGTCATATTGCTTAGCATGATCATGTAGTTGACATCGTATTTGTGGCAAAGCCACCGTTCATAATTCTTTCATACATGTCACTCATGAATCATTGCATATCCTGGTACACAGCCGAAGGCATACACATAGAGTCATATTTTGTTCTAAGTATCGAGTTGTAATTGTTGAGTTGTAAGTAAATAAAAGTGTGATGATCGTCATTTTTAGAGCATTGTCCCAAGTGAGGAAAGGATGATGGAGACTATGATTCCCCCACAAGTCAGGATGATACTCCGGACGAAAAAAAAAGAGAAAGAAAAGAGGCCATAAAAAAGAGAAAAGGCCCAAATAAAAAAATGAGAGAAAAAGAGGGAAGGGACAATGTTACTATCCTTTTACCACACTTGTGCTTCAAAGTAGCACCATGATCTTCATAATAGAGAGTCTCTCATTTTGTCACTTTCATATACTAGTGGGAATTTTTCATTATAGAACTTGGCTTGTATATTACAATGATGGGCTTCCTCAAATTGACCTAGGTCTTCGTGAGCAAGCGAGTTGGATGCACACCCACTTAGTTTCTTTTGTTGAGCTTTCATATACTTATAGTTCTAGTGCATCCGTTGCATGGCAATCCCTACTCACTCACATTGATATCTATTAATGGGCATCTCCATAGCCCGTTGATACGCCTAGTTGATGTGAGACTATCTTCTTCCTTTTGTCTTCTCCACAACCACCATCTTATTCCACGTATAGTGCTATATCCATGGCTCACGCTCATGTATTCCGGGAAGATTGAAAAAGTTTTGAGAATGTCAAAAGTATGAAACAATTGCTTGGCTTGTCATCGGGGTTGTGCATGATTTAAATACTTTTTGTGGTGAAGATAGAGCATAGCCAGACTATATGATTTTGTAGGGCTAACTTTCTTTGGCCATGTTATTTTGAGAAGACATGATTGCTTTGTTAGTATGCTTGAAGTACTATTATTTTTATGTCAATATTAAACTTTTGTCTTGAATCTTTCAAATCTGAATATTCATACCACAATTAAGAAGAATTACATTGAAATTATGCCAAGTAGCACTCCGCATCAAAAATTATCTTTTTATCATTTACCTACTCGAGGACGAGCAGTGATTAAGCTTGGGGATGTCTGATACGTCTCCAACGTATCTATAATTTTTGATTGCTCCATGCTATATTATCTATTGTTTTGGACCATATTGGGCTTTATTTCACACTTTTATATTACTTTTGGGACTAACCTATTAACCGGAGGCCCAGCCCAGATTTGCTGTTTTTTTTTTGCCTATTTCAGTGTTTCGAAGAAACGGAATATCAAACGGAGTCCAAACGGAATGAAACCTTCGGGAACGTGATTTTCTCACCGAATATGATCCAGGAGACTTGGACCCCCCGTCAAGAAAGAAAGGAGGCGGCCACGAGGGTGGAGGGCGCCCCCCCCCCTAGGGCGCACCCCCTGCCTTGTGGGGCCCCTTTGCTCCACCGACGTACTTCTTCCTCCTATATATATACCTACGTACCCCCGAGCGATCACATACGGAGCCAAAAACCTAATTCCACCGCCACAACTTTCTGTATCCACGAGATCCCATCTTGGGGCCTGTTCCGGAGCTTCGTCGGAAGAGGAATCCACCACGGAGGGCTTCTACATCATCATAGCCTCTCCGATGAAGTGTGAGTAGTTTACTTCAGACCTTCGGGTCCATAGTTAGTAGCTAGATGGCTTCTTCTCTCCTTTTGGAGCTCAATACAATGTTCTGCCCCTCGTGGCGATCTATTCGATGTAATCTTCTTTTTGCGGTGTGTTTGTTGAGATCGATGAATTGTGGGTTTATGATCAAGATTATCTATGAGCAATATTTGAATCTTCTCTGAATTCTTTTATGTATGATTGGTTATCATTGCAAGTCTCTTGAATTATCCGCTTGGTTTGGCCAACTAGATTGGTAGTTCTTGCAATGGGAGAAGTGCTTAGCTTTGGGTTCAATCTTGCGTTGTCCTTTCCCAAAGGATGTATAAGGGGCAGCAAGGCACGTATTGTATTGTTGCCATCGAGGATAACAAGATGGGTTTTTTATCATACTGCATGAATTTATCCCTGTACATCATGTCATCTTGCTTAAGGCATTACACTGTTTTCATTAACTTAATACTCTAGATGCATGCTGGATAGCGGTCGATGAGTGGAGTAATAGTAGTAGATGCGCAGAGTCGGTCTACTTGTCTCAGACGTGATGCCTATATACATGATCATACCTAGATACTCTCATAACTATGCTCAATTCTGTCAATTGCTCAATAGTAATTCGTTCACCCACCGTAAAGTACTTATGCTCTTGAGAGAAGCCAGTAGTGAAATCTATGGCCCCCGGGTCTATTCTCTATCATATCAATCTTCTATCACTTTATTATTCCTTTGCTTTTTTTACTTTTCTTTTTTATTTTACTTTGCATCTTTATACCAAAAATACCAAAAATATTATCTATCATCTCTATCAGATCTCACTCTCGTAAGTGACCGTGAAGGGATTGACAACCCCTAATCGCGTTGATTGCGTTGAGCTATTTGTTTTGTGTAGGTACGAGGGACTTGCGTGTGGCCTCCTACTGGATTGATACCTTGGTTCTCAAAAACTAAGGAAAATACTTATGCTACTTTGCTGCATCATCCTCTCCTCTTCGGGGAAAACCAACACAAGCTCAAGACGTAGAAGTGGGTTGAGCCCACCTGGGACACCTTCCGTACTCCATTTTTCTTCTGTGTGCTTGTCCTCCAAGATAAAAAATCTATATCTACTCCCCTAACCTGTTAACCACCGTATCACGGAGAAATCCTCTGTTCTCTTTTCTTGTTGTTTTTGGTCAGATTTATCAAGCCATGCATCTTGTCTTCTTGCTCCTCCAACAACATGGAAGAAGATGCTTGGCTGGTGGAGATCGAGACGAAGCAGGCGGAGCCCACGGACGCCATCAAGGGAAACAAGGGCAAGAAAGCTACCTTAGATCCACCCCTGGTGGCAGCACGAGAGCTGCTGGCCGAGGAGGAGGAAGAGGATATCCTTAAACCCTACCTTCCTCATCTTACTCCTGCTAAGATTGAGGCTTTTCACGTCATTGAAATAGTTCGCATACAGAATAAGTATCTTACTCGCGAAAACATTTTGCATAAAGAGCATATCATCCATCTCCGGAGCATCCTCCATCGGTTGGAGAACTTCTTGATCCTTAAGGATAGGATCGCTTCATCACCATCATCTTCACCGCCAAAGGAGAGTTGAGTATCGGGTATGGGCACTCCCCTTGGCTTCCGCCAAGCTTGGGGGAGGTGCCCTGGTATCGTATCATCCCACTATCTTTTTTCTTTACTTATCTTAGTTCAATCATTTGCTTTTAGATGAAATAAAGTTCAGTTCGATCCTTTCTTCTTTGAGAGTTTGCTTAGTGATCTATCGTTGTAACCGTGTGCAAGTTATATAATAAAGTTAGTTTGAGTTTATGCTTTCTTTACTTTCATGTTGCAAATAAAGAAAAGAAATAAGAAATAAAAAAGAGAAAGGAAATAAAAAGAAGAAAGGAAATAAATCAATAAGATTAGATACTAGTCCTATGGTAGGTGATAGCACCACATAAGGAAAAGTATAAGTAGAAAATTTTACTAGGGATTGACGAACATAGCATTAGTCAATGATGCAACTCATGAAAGAATTAATAAGGTAAGAGAAGATTCACATATAGATATACTATCCTAGAAATCTTTTGTGATTGTGAGCCCTCACCAAAATATTATATGCCAAAATTGTTGACGTTGGACAAGGAAGACAACCTAATGATTTATGTTTGTTTATTTTCACATAGAAGTCATATTGTCATAGATCCTTTAACATGTGATGCTTGCCCCTATCTTTGCTAGCCAAAAATTCCCTCTAAGTAGAGATACTATTTGTGCATCCAAAAACCCTTAAACCCAAATCTTATTTTCAAGTGTCCACCATACCTACCTAGAGATTGAGCAAGATCCCTCAAGTAAGTTGTCATCGGTGCAAAAAGGCAATAAAAATTGCTTCTAAAAGTGTGAGATCATTTAGTGTAAGAGAAAATTGAGCGTTGTACTAACTTGGATGACAAAGAATAAAAGCGACAGACTGCATAATAAAGGTTGTCATCTTAAGGGACATCACAATGTGACGTTCCCTTGCACTAATAGATTGAGCATACAAACAAATAAGCGCATGGCAACCTTTGCTTCCCTCTGCGAAGGGCCTATCCTTTACTTTTATGCACTTACTTTTATGCAAAGAGTCAAAGTTTTCCTTCTATTCCTTTTTATTTTCTCCTTTGGCAAGCATCATGTGGTGAGGAAAGATCTAGGCACATATGTCCAGTTGAATATAGATGGCATGAGTTATTATTGTTGACATCACCCTTGACGTGAGTATCTTGGGAGGTGAAACTATAAGCCCCTATCTTTCTATGTGTCCGGTTGAAACGTTTTGCCCATGGGTACGAGGTGAGTGTTAGTAATCATAGAAGACTATATGATGGTTGAGTATCTGGACTTGCCTAAAGGCTCCGACACGTGACCCTTCCTGAAAAAATGATGAATTGTAGTTGCAAAGTTGACTGAGAACATAGTTTGTTGGTTTCTAATAGAGTTTTGCTTTATACCTTGATTGTGTGATGAACTATTACTTATTCATGAGAAGTATATGATAAAAGTTCTATGATAAAAGTCCTATGTTTAATTTTGTTGCTGTTATAATAATCAACATGATGCTTCTATGTCCATATTTTGTTTTTATCGACACCTCTCTCTCAAAGCATGTGGACATGTTTTCCGATTTCCGTTTTCGCTTGAGGACAAGCGAGGTCTAAGCTTGGAGGAGTTGATACGTCCATTTTGCATCATGTTTTCTTACTGTTATTTATAATGTTTTTATCCATAATAATGCTTTTTGGAGTAATTCTAATGCCTTTTCTCTCATAATTTGCAAGGAACACACCAAGAGGGAGAATTCTGGCAGCTGGAAATCTGGACCTGGAAAAGCTACGTGAGGCCACCTATTCTTCACAACTCCAAATGAGCTAAAACTTCACGAAGATTTTTTACGGAATATTTAAGAAATAGTGAAGCCAATAAACACCAGAGGGGGCCACCAGGTGGGCACAACCCACCTAGGCGCGCCAGGCCCCCCAGGCGCGCCCTGGTGGGTTGTGGCCTCCTTGGCCCACCTCCGGTGCCCATGTTCTGGTATATAAGCGATTTTGACCTATAAAAAATAAGGAGGGGACTTTTGGGATGGAACGGCGCCGTCTCGAGGCGAAACTTGGGCAGGAGCACTTTTGCCCTCCGGCGGAGCGATTCCACTGGGGGAACTTCCCTCCCGGAGGGGGAAATCACCGTCATCATCATCACCACCAACTCTCCCATCTTGGGGAGGGCAATCTCCATCAACATCTTCAACAGCACCATCTCCTCTCAAACCCTAGTTCATCTCTTGTGTTGAATCTTGTTATCGGAACTATATATTGGTGCTTGTGGGTGACTAGTAGTGTTGATTACATCTTGTAGTTGATTACTATATGGTTTATTTGGTGTAAATTATATGTTCAGACCCATTATGCTATTTAATACTCCTCTGATCATGAACATTTTTATCATTTGTGAGTACTTACTTTTGTTCTTGAGGTCCCGGGATAAATCATGTTGCAAGTAATCACGTGAACTAGGTATGTGTTCGATATTTTGATAGTATGCATGTTGTTATTCCCTTAGTGGTGTAATGTGAACGTCGACTACATGACACTTCACCATATTTGGGCCTAAGGGAATGCATTGTGGAGTAGCAATTAGATGGTGGGTTGCGAGAGCGACAGAAGCTTAAACCCTAGTTTATGCGCTATTTCGTAAGGGACCCATTGGATGCAAAAGTTTAATGCTATGGGTTAGAATTTATTCTTAATACTTTTCTCGTAGTTGCGGATGCTTGCGGGAGGGTTAACCATAAGTAGGAGGTTTGTTCAAGTAAGAACATCACCTAAGCACCGGTCCACCCACATATCAAATTATCAAAGTAGCGAACACAAATCAAACCAACATGATGAAAGTGACTAGATGAAATTCCCGTATACCCTCAATAACACTTTGCTTATCATAAGAGACTGTTTTGGCCTGTCCTTTGCCTCAAAAGGATTAGGCTACCTTACTGCACTTTTGTTACTACTACCGTTACTTGCTCGTTACAAATTATCTTGTTATCAAACTACACCGCTACATCCAATTTCAGCACTTGCAGACATTACCTTACTGAAAACTACTTGTCATTTCCTTCTTCTCCTCGTTGGGTTCGACACTCTTACTTATCGAAAATAGCTAAAATTGATCCTCTATACTTGTGGGTCATCACTGCATCAACCCTTCCTCTTTGGGGAAATACCGACGTAGCTTCAAGCCGCATCTTGTCATTACGGTACAACCGATAAAGATCTTCATAGAATATGTAGGAACCAATATGAGCATCCAGGTTCCGATGTTGGTTATTGACCGGAGAGGTGTCTCGGTCATGTCTACATAGTTCTCGAACCCGTAGGGTCCGCACGCTTAATGTTCGATGACGATTTCGTATTATATGAGTTATGTGATTCGGTGACCGAATGTTCTTCGGAGTCCCGGATGAGAATGCGGACATGATGATGAGTCTAGAAATGGTCGAGAGGTAAAGATTCATATATAGGACGATGATATTCGGACATCGGAAGTGATCTGGGGGTATCGGGTACATATCCGGTCACCGGAAGGGGTTCCGGGCATCCCCCCGGCAACTACATGGGCCTAATGGGCCAAGAAGGGGACAGACCAGCCCCTAGGGGGCTGGTGCACCCCATGTAGGCCAAAATAAGGGGGAAGGAAAGAGGGGAAGAGAGAAAGGAAGGGGAGCAGTTCGGCCTCCCCCTTCCTTCTCTCCTTCCTTCCCCCTCCGGATGAATATGGAAGGAGGAGGCCGAATTGGGAGGCGCCCAAGTAGGATTCCTCCTACTTGGGGTGCCCCCTTGGCTGCCTCCCCTCCCCTCCAGCCTATATATATGAGAGGCGGGCACTGCTAGAAGACATCAATAGTTGTTAGCCGTAGCGCCTCCACAGCTTTACGCCCGGTCATATTCACGTAGTGCTTAGGCGAAGCCCTGCGCGGATCACTCCACCATCACCATCACCACGCCGTCATGCTGACGGAACTCTCCCTCGACACTTTGCTGGATCAAGAGTTTGAGGGACATCATCGAGCTGAACGTGTGCAGAACTCGGAGGTGTCGTACGTATGGTGCTTAATCAGTCGGAACAAGAAGAAGTTTGACTACATCAACCGCATTGTCAAACGCTTCCACTTTTGGTCTATGAGGGTATGTGGACACACTCTCCCCCTTTCATTGCTATGCATCTCCTAGATAGATCTTTCGTGAGCGTAGGCAAATTTTGAAATTGCATGCTATGTTTCCCAACAGTGCTATCAGAGTCAGGTCTATGCGTAGATGATATGCACAAGTAGAACACAAAGATTTGTGGGCGGTGATCGTCATACTGCTTACCACCAATGTCTTATTTTGATTCGGCGGTATTGTTGGATGAAGCGGCCCGGACCAACCTTACATGACCACGTTCATGAGACCGGTTCCACCGACAGACATGCAACTAGTTTTGCATAAAGGTGGTTGGTGGGTGTTTGTTTCTCCAACTTTAGTTGAATTGAATTAAAACAACAAACTTGATAAATCACCATTGTGGTTTTGATGCGTAGGTAAGAACGGTTCTTACTAGAAGCCCGTAGCAGCCACGTAAAACTTGCAATAACAGAGTAGAGGACGTCTAACTTGTTTTTGCAGGGAATGTTGTGATGTGATATGCTTAAGACATGGTGTGATATACATTATTGTATGAGATGATCATATTTTGTAGAAGTTATCGGCAACTGGCAGGAGCCTTATGGTTGTCGTTTTATTGTATGAAATGCAAACGCCATGTAATTGCTTTACTTTATCACTATGCGTTAGCGATAGTTGTAGAAGCAATAGTTGGCGAGACGACCACGACGCTACGATGGAGATCAAGGGGTCAAGCCGGTGACGATGGAGATCATGACGGAGCTTCGGAGTTGGAGATCAAAGGCACAAGATGATGATGGCCATATCATGTCAGATTTTTTTATTGCATGTGATGTTTATCTTTTATGCATCTTTTTTTTGCTTAGTACAGTGGTAGCATTATAAGATGATCCCTCACTATAATTTCAAGGTATAAGTGTTCTCCCTGAGTATGCACCGTTGCGACAGTTCGTCGTGCCGAGACACCACATGATGATCGGGTGTGATAAGCTCTATGTTCACATACAACGGGTGCAAGAAAGTATTGCACATGCAGAATGCTCGGGTTAAACTTGACGAGCCTAGCATGTATAGACATGGCCTTGGAACACTGGAGACCGAAAGGTCGAACATGAATGATATAGTAGATATGATCAGCATAAAGATGTTCACCATTGAAAACTACTCCATCTCATGTGATGATCGGACATGGTTTAGTTGATATGGATCACGTGATCATTTAGATGACTTGAGGGATGTCTATTTAAGTGGGAGTTCTTAAGTAATATGATTAATTGAACTTAATTTATCATGAACTTAGTCCTGATAGTTTTTGCATATCTATGTTGTAGATCAATGGCCCGTGGTACCGTTCCCTTGAATTTTAATGCGTTCCTAGAGAAAACTAAGTTGAAAGATGATAGTAGCAATGATGCGGACTGGGTCCGTGATCTGAAGATTTTCCTCATTGCTACACAGAAGAATTATGTCCTTCATGCACCGCTAGGTGACAGATCTATTGCAGGAGTAGATGCAGAAGCTATGAATGTTTGACAAGCCCGGTATGATGACTACTTGATAGTTTAGTGCACCATGCTTTACAGCTTAGAACCAGGACTTCAAAAATGTTTTGAAACGCCATGGAGCATATGAGATGTTCCAAGAGCTGAAAATGATATTTCAGACTCATGCCTGTGTTAAGAGGTATGAGACCTCTGACAAATACTTTGCCTACAAGATGGAGGAGAATAGCTCAGCTAGTGTGCATGTGCTCAGAATGTCTGGGTACTACAATCGCTTGAATCAAGTGGGAGTTAATCTTCCAGATAAGATAGTGATTGACAGAATTCTCTAGTCACTATCACCAAGTTACTAGAACTTCGTGATGAACTATAATAAGCAAGGGATAATGAAAAACAATTCCCAAGATCTTTGCGATGCTGAAATTGGTGAAGGTAGAAATCAAGAAATAGCATCAAGTGTTGATGGTTAACAAGACCACTAGTTTCAAGAAAAAGGGCAAGGGAACTTCAAGAAGAATGGCAAGCAAGTTGCCACTCCAGTGAACAAGCCCAAAGCTAGACCCAAACCTGAAACTAAGTGCTTCTACTGCAAAGGAAATTTTCACTGGAAGCGGAACTGCCCTGAAAAACTTGGCGGATAAGAAGGATGGCAAAGTGAACAAAGTTATATTTGATATACGTGTTATTGATGTGTACTTTACTGGTGTTCATAGTAGCCCCTGGGTATTTGATACCGGTTCAGTTGCTAAGATTTGTAACTCGAAACAGGAGTTACAAAATGAATAGATACAAGTTAGGGGCATGGTGACGATGTGTGTTGTAAGTGATTCCAAGGTTGATAAGATCACCATCGCACACTCCCTTTTCCTTCGGGATTAGTGTTAAACCTAAAATAAATGTTATTTGATGTTTGCATTGAGCATGAATATGATTGGATCATGTTTATTGCAATACGGTTATTCATTTAATTCAAAGAATAATTGTTGTTCTGTTTACATGAATAAAACCTTCTATGGTTATACAGTCAATATAAATGGTTTGTTGAATCTCGGTTATAGTGACACACATATTCATAATATTGATGCCAATAGATGCAAAGTTGATAATTATGGTGCAACATATTTGTGGCACTGCCGTTTAGGTCACCTTGGTGTAAAAAGCATGAAGAAACTCCATGCAGATGGGCTTTTGGAATCACTTGATACTTGTGAACCATGCCTCATGGGAAAGATGACTAAAACTCCGTTCTTCGGAACAATGAAGCGAGCTAATGACTTATTGGAAGTAATACATACCGATGTATGCGGTCCGGTGAGTATTGAGGCTCGCGGCGGGTATCGTTATTTTCTGACCTTCATAGATGATTTGAGCAGATATAGGTATATCTACTTAATGAAACACAAGTCTAAAACATTTGAAAAGTTCAAAGAATTTCAGAGTGAAGTGGAGAATCATCGTAACAAGAAACTAAAGTTTCTATGATCTGATCGCAGAGGCGAATATTTGAGTTACGAGTTTGGCCTTCATTTAAACCAATGTGGAATAGTTTCACAAATCACGCCACCTAGAACACCACAACGTAATGGTGTGTCCGAACTTTGTAACCGTACTTTATTAGATATGGTGCGATATATGATGTCTCTTACCGATTTACCACTATCGTTTTGGGGTTATGCATTAGAGACAACTGCATTCACGTTAAATAGGGCACCGTCTAAATCCATTTGAGATGACATCATATGAACTGTGGTTTGGAAAGAAACCTAAGCTGTCGTTTCTTAAAGTTTGGGGTTGCGATGCTTATGTGAAAAAGCTTCAGCCTGATAAGCTCGAACCCAAATCGGAGAAGTGCATATTCATAGGATACACAAAAGAAACTGTTGGGTACACCTTCTATCACAGATCCGAAGGCAAGATTTTTTGTTCCTAAGAATGGATCCTTTTTAGAGAAGGAGTTTCTCTCGAAAGAAGTGAGTGGGAGGAAAGTAGAAATTGATGAGGTAACTGTACATTCTCTCGAATTGGAAAGTAGCTCATCACAGAAAACCATTCCAATGATGCCAACACCAACAAGAGAGGAAGCTAATGATAATGATCATGAAACTTCAGATCGAGCTACTACCGAACCTCGTAGGTCAACCAGAGCACGATCTGCACCAGAGTGGTATGGTAATCCTGTTCTGGAAGTCATGTTACTAGACCATGACGAACCTACGAACTACGAAGAAGCTATGATGAGCCAGATTCTGCAAAATGGCTTGAGGCCATGAAATATGAGATAGGATCCATGTATTAGAACAAAGTATGGAATTTGGTTGACTTGCCCGATGATTGGCGAGCCATAGAGAATAAATGGATCTTCAAGAAAAAATACTAACGTTGATGGTAATGTTACTGTCTACAAATCTCGACTTGTCACAAAAGGTTTTCGACAAGTTCAAGGAGTTGACTACGATGAGACTTTTTTACCCGTAGCGATGCTTAAGTTTGTCCGAATCATGTTGGCAATTGCCGCATTTTATGATTATGAAATCTGGCAAATGGACGTCAAAACTACATTCCTTAATGGATTTCTTAAAGAAGAGTTGTATATGATGCAACCAGAAGGTTTTGTCAATCCTAAAGGTGCTAATAAAGTGTCCAAGCTCCAGCGATCCATTTATGGACTGGTGCAACCATCTCGGAGTTGGAATATACGCTTTGATGAGGTGATCAAAGCATATGGTTTTATAAATACTTTTGGAGAAGCCTGTTTTTACAAGAAAGTGAGTGGGAGCTCTGTAGCATTTCTAATATTATATGTGAATGACATATTATTGACTGGAAATGATATATAATTTCTGGATAGCATAAAAGGATACTTGAATCAGAATTTTACAATGAAAGACCTCGGTGAAGCTACTTATATATACTGGGCATCAAGATCTATAGGGATCGATCGAGACGCTTAATAGGACTTTCACAAAGCACATACATTGACAAGATTTTGAAGAAGTTCAAAATGCATCAATCAAAGAAAGTGTTCTTGCCTGTGTTGCGAGGTGTGAAGTTGAGTAAGGCTCAAAACCCGACCACGGCAGAAGATAGAGTGAGAATGAAAGTCATTTCCTATGCCTCAGCCATAGGTTCTATAAAGTATGCCATGCTGTGTACTAGACCTATTGTATACCATGCCATGAGTTTGGCAAGGGGGTACAATAGTGATCTAGGAGTAGATCACCGGACAACGGTCAAAATTATCCTTAGGTACCTAAAGAGGACTAAGGAAATCTTTCTCAGTTATGGAGGTGATAAAGAGTTCGTCGTAAAGAGTTACGTCAATGAAAGCTTTGACACTGATCTAGATGAATTTAAGTCTCAATCTAGATACGTATTGAACGTGGGAGCAATTATCTAGAGTAGCTCCATGCAGAGCATTGTAGACATAGAAATTTGCAAAATACATACAGATCTGAATGTGGCAGACCCTTGACTAAACTTCTCCCACAAGCAAAACATGATCACACCTTAGTACTATTTGGGTGTTAATCACATAGCGATGTGAACTAGATTGTTGACTCTAGTAAAGCCTTTGGGTGTTGGTCACATGGAGATGTGAACTATGGGTGTTAATCACATAAAGATGTGAACTATTGGTGTTAAATCACATGGTGATGTGAACTATATTATTGACTCTAGTGCAAGAGGGAGACTGAAGGAAATATGCCTTAGAGGCAATAACAAAGTTGTTATTTTATATTTCCTTATATCATGGTAAATGTTTATTACTCATTCTAGATTTGTATTAACCGGAAACTTGATACATGTGTGGATACATAGACAAAATACCGTGTCCCTAGTAAGCCCCTACTAGACTAGCTCGTTAATCAAAGATGGTTAAGTTTCCTAACCATAGACATGTGTTGTCATTTGATGAACGGGATCACATCATTAGGAGAATGATGTGATGGACAAGACCCATCCGTTAACGGGTGATAGCTTCCTCTTATGGCCTTCACAATTTTTGTACAGTTAACATGCACTAATACAACTGCCATGTGAAAATTTCAAGTGTCATTTGACCTTTTAAAGACATTTAAGTTATTTTCTAGCCATTTAATGACCATAATTCAATTTTTAACTGCATCTACATGCAACGGCTAACCATAACAGTTAAAAAGTCATATTTGTGTACTTGTGTGTGGGTTAATTCCATGTGCAGTAAATTGGAACAAATTTTCAAACATATTGGTGTCACGACCCGGACACACGCATGGAGTGCCATGGCATTTAAATTCCAAAAAAAATATTTATCAGAAACACATGAAACCTTGCTTGATGTAATGTCATGCCACCAACATGATGTGGTAAAAAATTTGGCATGTTTGACGAAAGTTTGGACACACACCCCTACAAACCGGAGCAACTCACTAGAAGGCTCGTGGTTCCGAGAGGTAACAATGCATGTTTGATGACGAACGGGCGATAGCTTCCTCTTATGGCCTTCAATTTTTTTCTACATTTAACATGAGCTAATAAAACTATCATGTGAAAATTTGGAAAATTCCAGCGGACATTTGACATTTAATACATTTAAGTGATGTTCTAGTCATTTAATGACCGTAATTCAAATTTGAACTACATCGACATGCAATGGCTAACATAAAGGATTGAAAAAAAAAATCATATTTGTGTACTTGTGTGTGAGTTAATTCCATGTGCAATAAATTCGAATGAATTTTCCAACATATTGGTGTCACAGCTTGGACGCATGCATGGAGTGCCATGACATTTAAGTTGCCAAAAATTAAAAAAATGATCAGAAACACATGAAACCTTGCTTGACGTGATGTCATGCCACCAAGATGATGTGGTAAAAAATGGCATGTTTGATGAAAGTTTGGACACACACCCCTCACAAACCGGAGCAACTCAATATAAGGCTCGTGGTTACGAGAGGGAACAATGCATGTTTGATGACAAATCGACGATAGCTTCCTCTTATGGCCTTCCAAAAATTTCTACAGTTAACATGCACTAATACAACTGTCATGTCAAAATTTGGAAAATTTCAGGGGTCATTTGACCTTTTTTAGACATTTTAAGTGTTTTTCTAGCCATTTAATGACCGTAATCCAAATTTGAAGTACAACTACATGCAACTGCTAATCACAATGGTTTGAAAAATCATATTTGTGTACTTGTGTGCGAGTTAATTCCATGTGTTGTAAATTGCAATGAATTTTCAAACATATTGGTGTCACGGCTTGGACACATGCATGGAGTACCATGGCATTTAAATTCCAAAAAAAATGATCATGCGATGTAAATATCTGGTGTTCATAAAAGAAACTGTAAAGATTTGGCAAGACAACCTGGCCCCACACGATTGGCACTCTATTTCGCGCCTCCAGGTTTGGAAGGTGAGTGGTGCGGGTTATTAACCAAACACGGTTCTGTATTGGAAACCGTCAGCTATTAAGTTCACACACGGCTTTTGCTGCAAGAATCGTGTGTAATTCAAACTACAATACTTGTAAATTCCGGAGACCATCATGTGTACTGTTCCCGTCGATCTAGATTTCAGCCGCCAATAAATACTACATTGCTCACGTAGTCCCGCTTGCATTCTCATCTACATCCTCCCCTCGCTCCCCCACACACACTCTCTCTCTCTCTCTCTCTCTCTCAAATCTCTACCATGGCACCGCTGATCGGCCCATGCGTGGACAATGAGGTGTCGCCTGGGACGCCAACAAGAGCAATGACGAGGAGGACCCCACGCCTTGAATGAAGTTGCTGCACCCCAACTTTGGAGTGGTTTTGGGGCCAGTACAATCTTGGTCTATGGAAGCAGCTGCCGCCAGCTGAGAAAGTCAGGCAAGTGGCGTTCAAGAAGGAGATGGCGGAGGAGGAAGCCAGGTACCAGGCAACCTCTGAAGCCCATGATGCCGCCTGGAAAAAGGAGGCGGTGGAGCTTTAGGGGTGGGAGCGTCGTCGTGCGGATGAGGTGTATGAAGACGGGTACTTCACGAGGAAGGTCAAAGGCGTTAGGCACCTCATCGCTGCGTGGAGGTGGGCCAATAAGTTGTAGCGTGCCACCGGCGAGGAGCTCCCGTGGGTGCCTGATACGTCCATTTTGCATCATGCTTTTATATTGATATTTATTGCATTATGGGATGTTATTACACATTATGGCACAATACTTATGCCTTTTCTCTCTTATTTCACAAGGTTTACATAAAGAGGGAGAATGCCAGCAGCTGGAATTCTGGACCGGAAAGGAGCAAATCTGAGAGACCTATTCTGCACAACTCCAAAAGTCCTGAAACTTCACGGAGAATTATTTTGGAATATATAAAAAAATATTGGGCGAATAAAGCACCTGAGGGGACTCACCAGGAAGCCACAAAGGTGGGGGGTGTGCCCTACCCCCTGGGCGTGCCCCCCTGCCTTGCCGCCAGCCTGGCAGGCCCCCGGTGCCCATCTTTTGCTATATGAAGGGTTATTACCTGGAAACAATCAGGATGGAGCTTTCGGGACGAAGCGCCGCCGTATTTAGGCGCAACTTGGGCAGAAGCAATCTAGTGCTCCGGCGGAGCTGTTATGCCAAGGAAACTTCCCTCCCGGAGGGGGAAATCATCGCCATCGTCATCGCCAATGATCCTCTCATCGAGAGGGGGTAAATCTCCATCAACATCTTCACTAGCATCATCTCCTCTCAAACCCTAGTTCATCTCTTGTATCCGATCTTTGTCTGAAAACCTCAGATTGGTAACTGTGGGTTGCTAGTAGTGTTGATTACTCCTTGTAGTTGATGCTAGTTGGTTTATTCGGTGGAAGGTCATATGTTCAGATCCTTAATGCTATTTAATACTCCTCTGATTATGAACATGGACATGCTTTGTGAGTAGTTATGTTTGTTCCTGAGGACATGGGGGAAGTCTTGTTATAAGTAATCATGTGAATTTGGTATTCGTTTGATATTTTGATGAGATGTATGTTGTCTCTCCTCTAGTGGTTTTATGTGAACGTCGACTACATGACACTTCACCATGATTTGGGCCTAGGGAAGCCATTGGGAAGTAATAAGTAGATGATGGGTTGCTAGAGTGACAAAAGCTTAAACCCTAGTTTAAATGTTGCTTCGTAAGGGGATGCTTTGGATCCATATGTTTCATGCTATGGTTAGATTTATCTTAATTCTTGTTTCGTAGTTGCGGATGCTTGTGTGAGGGGTTAATCATAAGTGGGAGGCTTGCCCAAGGAAGGGCAGCTGATACGTCTCCAACGTATCTATAATTTTTGATTGTTCCATGCTGTTTTATTATCAATCTTGGATGTTCTATAATCATTTTATAGTCATTTTATATCATTTTTTGGTACTAATCTATTGACATAGTGCCAAGTGCCAGTTGCTGTTTTTTTTCATGTTTTTTACATCGCAGGAAATCAATATCAAACGAAGTCCAAATGCCATGAAACTCCACGATGATTTTTTATCGGCCAGAAGGAAGGCAATGGGCCTTGGTTGCACCTGGGGGGGGGGGGTGCGCCTAGGAGGCACAACCCACCAGGGCGCGTCAGGAGGCCCAGGCGCGCCCTGGTGGGTTGTGCCCTCCTCGGGTGCCCCCCGGACTGCCTCTTTGGTCTATAAATACCCAAATATTCCAGAAACCCTAGAGGGGGCGTCGAAATATTCATCCAGCCACCGCAGAGTCCAGAACCACCAGATCCAATCTAGACACCATCACGGAGGGGTTCACCACTTCCATTGGTGTCTCCCCGATGATGCGTGAGTAGTTCTTTGTAGACCTTCGGGTCCGTAGTTAGTAGCTAGATGGCTTTCTCTCTCTCTCTCTCTCTCTCTCTCTCTCTCTCTCTCTCTCTCTCTCTCTCTCTCTGAATTCTCAATACAATGGTCTCTTTGAGATACATATGATGTAACTCTTTTTGAGGTGTGTTTGTTGGGATCTGATGAACTTTGAGTTTATGATCAGTCATATCTTTTTATATCCATGAAAGTTATTTGAGTTTCTTTGATCTCATATATGCATGATCTCTTATAGCCTCGTATTTCTTCTCTGATATTTGGGTTTTGGTTGGCCAACTTGATCTATTTATCTTGCAATGGGAAGAGGTGCACGGTAGTGGGTTCGATCTTACGGTGCTCGATCCCAGTGATAGAAGGGGAAATGACACATATGTATCGTTGATACTAAGGATAAAAAGATGAGATCTATATCTACCGCCATATAGATAAACATATCTTGTCTACATCATGTCATCGTTCTTATTGCATTAATCCGTTTTCCATGAACTTAATACACTAGATGCATGCTGGATAGCGGTCGATGTGTGGAGTAATAGTAGTAGACGTAGGCATGAGTCGGTCTACTAATCTTGGACATGATGCCTATGTAATGATCATTGCCTGGATATCATCATGATTATTTGAAGTTCTATCAATTGCCCAATAGTAATTTGTTTACCCACCGTTTGCTATTTTTCTCGATAGAAGCCACTAGTGAAACCTGCGGCCCCCTGGTCTTTCTTCTCATATATTTTCCTTGCGATATTATTTTCCTTTGCATTTTTATTCAGATCTATTAAACCAAAAATACAAAAATAATTTGCTGCATTTTATTTTATTTGCGATCTATTACTTCAATCTATTACAACTTTCTCCCGTCAACTTGCCAATTTCTGGCGCCGTTACCCGAAAGGGATCGACAAACCCTTTAACACATCGGGTTGCGAGGTGTTGTTATTTGTGTGCAGGTGTTGTTTATGTTGTGTTGCTTGGTTCTCCTACTGGTTCGATACCTTGGTTTCATAACTGAGGGTAATACTCTACCGTCGTTGTGCTACATCATTCCTCCCTCTCCAGGGAAATACCGACGTAGTTCCAGCTACCATCAGCAGCACAAGCACCGATCCGCCCACATATCAAATTATCAAAGTAACGAACACGAATCATATGAGCATGATGAAAACTAACTTGACAACAATTCCCATGTGTCCTTGGGAGTGCTTTGCTTTATATAAGAGTTTGTCCAGGCTTGTCCTTTTCTACAAAAAGGATTGGGCCACCCTGCCGCACCTTAGTTGCATTTGTTACTTGTTACCCATTACAAATTATCTTATCACACAACTACCTGTTACCGATAATTTTAGTGCTTGCAGAGAATACCTTGCTGAAAACCGCTTGTCATTTCCTTCTGCTCCTCGTTGGGTTCGACACTCTTACTTATCGAAAGGACTACGATAGACCCCTATACTTGTGGGTCATCAAGACTCTTTTCTGGCGCTGTTGCCGGGGAGTGAAGCGCCTTTGGTAAGTGGAATTTGGTAAGGAAACATTTATATAGTGTGCTGAAATTTACTGTCACTTGTCATTATGGAAAATAATCCTTTGAGGGGCCTGTTCGGGGTATCTTCACCTCGACCAGTAGAGCAAAGAGTTGCTCCTCAACCTATTGCACCTACTAAAAATATTTATTATGAAATTCCTTCGGGTATGATAGAGAAACTGCTAGCTAATTCTTATGTAGGAGATGGAACATTACATCCTGATATGCATCTAATCTATGTGGATGAAGTTTGCGGATTATTTAAGCTTGCGGGTTTGCCCGAGGATGAAGTCAAGAAGAAGGTCTTAACTTTATCTTTGAAGGGAAAGGCACTGACATGGTATAGGCTATGTGATGATATTGGATCTTGGAACTACAACCGTTTGAAATTGGAATTTTATCAGAAGTTTTATCCTATGCATCTGGTCCATCGTGGTCGGAACTATATATATAATTTTTGGCCTCGTGAAGGAGAAATCATCGCTCAAGCTTGGGGGAGGCTTAAGTTAATGTTATATTCAAGCCCAATCATGATCTCTCAAGAGAAATTATTCTTCAGAATTTTTATGCTCGACTTTCTCGTAATGATCAATCCATGCTCGATACTTCTTGTACTGGTTCTTTTATGAAGGAGGATATTGAATTCAAATTGGATTTATTGAAAAGAATTAAACGCAACTCTGAAGATTGGGAACTCGATGAAGGTAATGAATCAGGTATAAACCTTAAGTTTGATTGTGTTAAATCTTTTATGGATACCGATGCTTTTCGTGAATTTAGCACTAAATAAGGTCTTGACTCTGAGATAGTAGCTTCATTCCGTGAATCATTTGCTACTCATGTTGATCTCCCTAAGGATAAGTGGTTTAAATATCATCCTCCCATTGAAGTGAAAGTAGTAGAACCTATTAAAGTTGAAGAATAAACTATTACTTATAATGTTGATCCTGTTGTTCCTACTACTTATATTAAGAAACCACCTTTTCCTGTTAGAATAAAGGATCATGCTAAAGCTTCAACTACGGTTCATAAGAGTTATACTCGAACACCTACACCCCCGGAACAAATTGAAGTTGAACCTAGTATTGCTTTGGTTAAAGATCTCTTGGTTGATAATATTGATGGGCATGTTATTTATTTCTGTGATGAAGCTGCTAGAATTGCTAAACCCGATATTAAAGATATACATAGACCCGTTGTTGGCATGCCTGTTGTTTCTATTAAAATTGGAAATCATTGTTATCATGGCTTATGTGACGTGGGTGCTAGTGTGAGTGCAATTCCTTTTACCTTATATCAAGAAATTATGAATGATATTGCACCTGCTGAGACAGAAGATATTGATGTTACTATTAAACTGGCCAATAGAGATACTATATCACTAATACGTCTCCAACGTATCTATAATTTTTGATTGCTCCATGCTATTATATATTATGTTTTGGATGTTTAATGGGCTTTATTATACACTTTTCAATTTGGAATGTTATACATAGAGCATCATTGCATATCATATTTTTTCGTTGCATTTTTGCTTGATCCTAGAAATTCTACACAACTCAAGGACCCACGGGGAGAGTTGGGGATTTTCGTTATTTTCATATTTGAGTTTTGTCAAATTTTGAAAATAGGATCATCTGATTTTATTTATTTTATATTCAATTATTTCTATTGCAAAAATATGAGAGAGGGAATAAAATGACTTTCCCAAAATAAAGAAATAATGAAGATTTTATAATAAAATCAAATAAGATTTTATTTTGGAGTTTTTCGCCTTTTTATTTGAATTTAGGAAAAATGCGCGTTTTTCAAAATTGCATTTAGGCCCCAAATAAATGTTCATTAAATCCGGCTTGATTTTAGAAGCCGGGGAAAATTTATTTCAGGATTTTTGGAGTCCGTTTAGTACTTCTTTTGATTTCCGTGCCGGTTTTTTTTTAAATCGAGCGGTTTTCTTCGTTTTCTTCTGTTTTTTTCCCGTTCGAATCTGTTCGTCGTTTTTTTTCTTTTTCTCGGATTTAATCCGCGATTTTTCTGATCATGATTCCAGATCCGATTTTCGTTTTAGTATAACTTTTCGCTCGTTTGTCGGAATCAGGTGATTCAAGCGCCTAGAGTTTCGCCTCGAAACCCTCTTTTCGAATAATCTACTTAAACAAGTTTTTGCTTTAGTAAAATTTGACCTAGATCCAGATTAGTAAAACGAAGTTGTTTTCTTCCGCCGTTTGACTTTCGTTGCTTCGTTTGATTTGATTCTTTTTGCCAACCGGAGTTCTTAAGTTGAACTATCTGGTTAGATCTATTTGAGTTTTGCTTGTGCATTAGATGAGTACTTATTATATGCTTGTTTGTTTGTCTGCGATAGAATACCCGGAGTGCGCCGCCTGTTACTTCGAGTCTCTAGGTTTCATGGATCATCGCCAAGGCAAGTAACACTTTGATCATACCTCTTCTCATACCCAGTTTTTATGCATTAGATCTATCCTCAAACACTTGCATGATTAGGATCTAATTAAATTGTGGGATGGGAAGTAGTTGAGGTAGTACCTATTACCTGTTTTATTACCAACCCTTGGGAGTTACTTCTACGTTTGCTTATTATGCCATGCTATGCTAGTAGACGTGGATTGGGTGAGTGTATCCATGACAGATGTGAGATTGTTAATTAATGGTTTATTTAAGGTGGCAACTTAAACACACATCCTGGGTGGATTGAGGCACCTGGTTTCTATCAGGACTTGCCTGTTTTTCTTGGACCGCCACCTGTGCTCAAAGGGATCATGAGATTATTCAAACTAGAAACTTCCGTGTGCAGCCACAAGCCATTATGGGCTCTGGCATAGTTGATTAAGTTGTGCAAACTCTTACGGGTAGGCTAGCAGATGTAGGGGATGTAGGTTGGTACGGTCTACCCACATGTAAGGTGCTAGCGCTCGAAAGACTATGTCTCGGTCATCCGCTTCTCAAACACCATGTAGTGCGAGAAACCAAACGGAGGCGATCGAGTCTTGTGGGGAAAAGTGCGCAAAACCTCTGCAGAGTGTATAAACTAATCATGGTTAGCCGTGTCCCGGTTATGGACATCTTGAGTATCTAGTACCGGATATCCCGTGAATCTCATCATGTTACTTCTAATTAATATTGTTGGGTTTAATGAGTACTTTTAATTGGGATTGAGAATGTCACAACCATTTTCAATGTTTCACAACCACCATGATAGTTAAATAAATTTATTCCTTTGCGAGGGCAAAAATGGCTTTATGCAAAATCAGAATCAGAGAGCTTTCCACCAGCCATATATGCATGTAGTATAGGCTTATCATTCCATTATTCTCTATGTGTTACATTGCCAACATATTCCATGTCTTGACCCGTTTTTCGGGCTGCAACGCTTCATGTTGCAGACTTTTCGCATGACGATTAAGGTGCATAGGTCGTGGTTCTATACTCGATGATCTTTGTTGGAGTTGATGGACTCACTTATTCTTCCAAGACTTCATTGTTATCGTATTAGATGGCCTTAAGCCATGTTTATTTTATTAAGTTCTCTCTTGAGACATTCGATTGTAATAAGTGTGTGATTGCTACTCTGTTATAAATCCTTCGAGTACTGTGTGGTGTCGACATTCTTGATCCAGGATGACATCGAGCACGTAGATCGATCGTTTGAGGTCTTGTCGCTACAAAGATGGTATCAGAGCACACGCTGACTGTAGGACACGACCATTAAGCTAAAGCCCTAGATCACTACTCTCTCTTCTCATTTCTGACTCCTCATCTTTTCTACTCTTTTAGGATGACGGAAGCAAGGATCAAGTTCACTCAGCCGGATGAGGATACACCCTTTGGACGACACCTGAAGGAAGTCACTAAGTACCTTAACATTGGATTACCAAGCTTCACCAGGACCTACAATTCCACCTTACCCAAAGAAGAGCGCTGGAAGATTCAAGCTCAAGTTCCCGGAAGGACATTTGCGCCAATCACGGAGCCCATAGAGAGTGTTTTCAATGCACCAACCTGGAGTCTGGGAAAGAGCATGGCAGCTCACATAACCATGGGACGCATTGGAGAAGTTTATAAAGAAGACCTCAAGGATACTATCTACCAGATTTGCGGACGCCGAGATGAACAATGGGAGATAGTTGGCACTAAGAAGGATAGATCCATTGCAGCTTTCATTCAGGAGTTAAACCAGCAAATTCGACGTCAGGAGAACCAGATGTGCGCAGACATGATGGAGTTGAAGACAACAAAAGCCAAGATTATCGAACTAGAAGGAGAACTGAAGGCCACTCGCAAGGACTACATGGAGGAGATTGTTGCTCTAGTGGGACAAAACGGCGATCTTAAGGAGAAGATTGAAGAACTCATGGGAAATTCAGCACCCAGAGGAGAAGATGAAGATAGCACCTGTCCAGAGAACTACATCATCATCGACGATACCGATTCCGATCCTAGTGATGATGATTACGAAGATGAAGCTGGAGCAGATATCATGGAGTCTTCATTGGAGCAATTTTTCTAGTTGACCACCATAACAGTAGTAGATTACCCCCATGTTATATTAGTTTTAGTTACAGCACTTTGTAACGATAGATAGACCGTTGTATGCCCTTGTTTGAATTGATTGGAGTGATATTGTGTGATTTGTCTCATGTGCATATGGGTAGTGTTTCTCTCTAGACCTCACTCTATTCTAAATTCTCGTCTTTTCTTTAAACCCCTCAGATGCCTCCGAGACGCGACCCCTAATTTGTTTTCCCGCCAGAGATCACTCAGTTGATTCAGCAGCAGAATGCCTTGATTCAAACCTTGGTACAGAACCAAGGCAACAACAAAAACAATAACAACAACAACAACAACAACAACCCACCGCCACCACCACCTGTAGACCATTTGACCCGTTTCTTAAGGCTGAATCCGCCGGTGTTTTCCAGTAGCACCGAGCCGATTATTGCAGATGATTGGCTCCGTAAGATAGGGAGGGAGTTGACCACTGCAGGATGTACAGATGGAGAAAGGGTGAAATTTGCCGCACATCAGCTTGAAGGACCCGTAGCAGCATGGTGGGAGAATTTTACTGACCACTTACCTCAGAGACACCGCCACATGGGATCGGTTTCAGCAAGCTTTCCGTCGCCCATGTTTCAAAGAGGAGCTATGGCCATGAAGAAGCGTGAGTTTCGCAACTTACGCCAAGGAGGACGGACAATTGGCCAGTATGTAGATGATTTCAGTAAGCTAGCACGTTATGCCCCAGATGACGTTGCTATGGATGCAACTAAGCAGGAGAAGTTTCTAGAAGGATTGAATGATGAGCTGAGCATGCAGTTGATGGTAGCCACTTTCAATAACTACCAGGAGTTAGTAGATCATGCGCTTATGATTGAAGGGAAGCAGCAGCAGATTGAAAATCGCAAGAGGAAGTATGGACAGGGGAAGAATAACTCTGGAGCTCAGCAGAAACTTCGCTTTACCCCGAAGCCAGGAGGACAATTTCACCATACCCATGGAGGAGGTAGCTCGCATAACCATAATGGCACCAAGAATGGGAACAGGAATGGAGGAAGCAATGGACAGAACCGCACCAACCCGTCAACACCATCCAAGGTAGACCTGAGCCACGTCACTTGCTTTAAATGCCGCAAGACTGGGCATTATGCAAACGAATGTCCAGAAGGCCAGAATGGAAATGGCAATGGAAGCTCAGGAAAGAAGCCGAACCCTTTCAACAAAGGACAAGTGAACCACGTTACCGTGGAGGAGGTTGAAGCTCAGCCAGATGCAGTAATAGGTAAGTTTTTGGTTAAGTCATTTACTGCAGTTGTTCTTTTTGATACTGGTGCATCGCATTCATACATATCAAGGGTATTTATGGATAAGCACAACTTACCAACCCAAGCCCTTAGGTCACCCATGCTAGTAACCTCACCCGGAGCAGAATACATGGCTAGTATATGGTGTGATCGATTGCCATTAAGGATTGGACACTATGTATTTCCCTCAGACCTAATAGTTCTGGAATCCCAAGGATTGGATGTGATATTAGGCATGGATTGGTTATCGAAGTATAGAGGGAACATAGATTGCGCCAGTAAGTCAATTTTGCTTACCACCCCAGAAGGGAGGAGAATCAAGTATGTATCACAGCACGAGCCGAGGAGAGCACATGTAAATTCCTTATCAAGAGTTGTGCAGGAGGAAGTACCAGTGGTAAGGGACTTCCCGGACGTGTTTCCGGAAGAGTTGCCAGGCATGCCACCGGATAGATACATTGAGTTTCTGATTGAACTACTGCCAGGCACTTGGTCGATATCTAAGAGACCATATAGGATGCCAGCCCAAGATTTGGAGGAAATTAAGAAGCAGATTAAGGAGTTACTGGATAAAGGTTTTATTCGCCCAAGTTCTTCTCCTTGGGGATAACAAGTACTTCTAGTGGAGAAGAAGGATGGATCATTAAGAATGGTTGTTGATTATCGAGGATTGAATGAAGTGACCATTAAGAACAAATACCCGTTGCCGATGATCAATGACTTGTTTGACCAATTGCAAGGAGTTAAGGTGTTTTCAAAGATCGATCTGCGATCAGGGTACCATCAGTTGAAGATTCGAGAGCAGGATATACCTAAGACATCTTTTACCACCAGGTACGGGCTGTATGAGTATACCATTATGTCATTTGGTCTGACTAACGCACCTGCCTATTTTATGAACATGATGAACGAAGTGTTTATGGAGTTTTTGGATAAGTTCGTCGTGGTGTTCATTGATGATATTTTGGTCTACTCGAAGAATGAAGAGGAACATAAGGAGCATTTGTGTTTGGTACTCGAGAAGCTCAGAGAACGCCAGTTATATGCCAAGTTCAAAGAAGTGTGAGTTTTGGTTGAAGGAAGTTGGATTTCTTGGACATGTTATATCCGGAGAAGGTATAGCAGTAGACCCACTAAAGTTGTCACCGTAATAAATCGGGAAGCACCAACAACAGTTGGAGAGATCCGGAGTTTCCTTGGACTCGCAGGATACTATCGGAGATTCATTGAGAATTTCTCAAGGATTGCGAAGCCTATGATGAATTATTAAAGAAGGATACCAAGTTCATTTGGACCGAGGAGTGAAGCTAGTTTCCAAGAGTTGAAGCAACGCTTTGGTTACCTCACCGGTGTTAATTCTGCGGATCGGACCAAGGATTATGAGGGTGTATTGCACGCTTCACGCCGAGGACTTGGAGCAAAGGCTTATGCAGGAGGGAAGAGTTGTTTCGTATGCTTCACGACAGCTTAAGCCTCATGAGCTAAATTATGCTACACATGATTTGGAGTTAGCAGCCGTTGTGCATGCGTTGAAAACGTGGAGACATTTCCTCATTGGAAGTCATTGTGAGGTGTATACGGATCACAAGAGTTTGAAGTACATCGTCACACAGAAGGAGTTAAATCTCAGGCAGAGGAGATGGTTGGAGCTCATCAAAGATTATGATATGAGATTGCATTATCACCCCGGAAAGGCTAACGTTGTAGCAGACGCGTTGAGCCGTAAGAGACACGTCAACACATTAATGACGGGAGAAATACCAAAGGAGTTAGCCGAGGATCTTCGAGAGCTATGTTTGGAAATAGTTCCGAGAGGCTATGTAGCAGCATTGGAGATTCAGTAAACTTTGATGGATAAGATCAGGGAGGCTCAGAAGACTGACAAGGAGATTGCCTCTATAAAAGAGAAAATGAGCGAAGGAAAAGCAAAGGGATTTCGTGAGGATGAGCACGATACCCTATGGTTTGAGGACCATGTTTATGTGCCCAATGACCCGGAGATCAGGAAGTTGATTCTACAAGAGGCACATGATTCACCATATTCGATTCACCCAGAAATACCAAGATGTATTTGGATTTGAAGAATACTTTCCGTGGACCGGAATGAAGAAAGATATTGCGAGTACGTAGCAGTTTGTGATGTATGTCAAGGTGAAGGCGAGAACATTAGAAGCCCGGAGTTATTGTTACCATTGCCTATACCCGAATGGAAGTGGGATAAACTAGGTATGGATTTCATCACGGGATTGCCCAGGACTCGCTCAGCTATGACTCGATTTGGGTTATAGTCGACCGCTTGTGAAGGTAGCTCATTTCATTCCGGTAAAGACTACCTACAGCGGTGCTAAATTGGCTAAGATATACATGACCAGGATTGTATGCTTGCATGGAGTTCCGAGGAGTATCGTGTCGGATAGAGGAACCCAATTCACCTCAAAGTTCGGGAAGGCTGTACCTAAACTTTGGGAACCAGGCTGGAGTTTAGCACGACTTTTCATCCATGCACGGATGGACAAACCGAGAGAGTCAACCAGATTTTGGAGGATATGCTTAGAGCTTGTGCCTTGGATTATGGATCAAGTTGGGATGACAATTTGCCGTATGCGGAGTTTTCTTACAACAACTGTTATCAATCCAGTCTGAAGATGGCCCTTCAAGCCTTATGCGGAAGGAGGTGCAGGACCCCGTTGTTGTGGGATGAAGTTGGAGACCGCCAGTTGTTTGGACCGGATCTGATTAAGGAGTCTGAACAGAAAGTAAAGTTAATTCGCGATAGGCTCAAGGTAGCCCAGTCGAGACAGAAAAGCTATGCGGATTCAAAACGCAAGGAGACAGAATACGATGTCGGAGACAGAGTTTATCTTTGAGTATCGCCGCTTCAAGGAGTTAAGCGTTTTGGAGCTAAGGGAAAGTTAGCACCTCGATTTGTAGGACCATATCGTGTTTTGGAATGCATGGGAGAAGTTGCGTACAAGTTGGAATTACCCGAAGGATTGTCAGGAGTTCATGATGTGTTTCATGTTTCTCAGTTGAAGAAGTGTCACGTAGAGATGGCCGATATACCACTGAGAGATACCGTGCCACTGGAAGAGATTCAGTTGAATGATGATTTGACCTATGAGGAGAAACCAGTTAAGATTTTGGAGTATGCCAGCCGAGTCACCCGCAGCAAGGTCATTAAGTTTTGCAAAGTTCAGTGGAGCCACCACACTGAGGATGAAGCCACCTGGGAGCGAGAGGAAGATTTGCTTAAGGACCACCCTCACCTATTTTCTAGCCAACCCGAATCTCGAGGGCGAGATTCATCTTAAGGGGGTAGGTTTGTAACATCCCAAATTTTCAATTTGGAATGTTATACATAGAGCATCATTGCATATCATATTTTTCGTTGAATTTTGCTCGAGCCTAGAAATTCTACACAACTCAAGGACCCACGGGAGAGTTGGGGATTTTCGTTATTTTCATATTTGAGTCTTCTCAAATTTTGAAAATAGGATCATTTGATTTTATTTATTTTATCTTCAATTATTTCTATTACAAAAATATGAGAGAGGGAATAAAATGACTTTCCCAAAATAAAGAAATAATGAAGATTTAATAATAAAATCAAATAAGATTTTATTTTGGAGTTTTTCGCCTTTTTATTTGAATTTAGAAAAATGCGCGTTTTTCAAAATTGCATTTAGGCCCCAAATAAATGTTCATTAAATCCGTCTTGATTTTAGAAGCCGGGGAAAATTTACTTCGGGATTTTTGGAGTCCGTTTAGTACTTCTTTTGTTTTTTTTAGCGTAATTATTTTTTAAAAAGCGCATCACTATCGGGTTGCACTCGAAGGGACTCCGCTCGGGCGCTTTTATAAGCGGAGCCGCCGAGCTCCCAGCCCACCCGAGGCCCGCCTACGCCTCTAAACCCTAGTCATTTCAAATTACGCTGGCCGCCATTGCCGAGCAAATACAGGCCGCCCGAGGTTCGGCCATTACCGATTTGCGGTTTTTAAAAAAAAACGAGCGGGTTTCTTCGGTTTTTTCTGTTTTTTTCGGTTTTTTTATTATTATTTTTTTCCGCATTCGAATCTGTTCGTCGTTTTTTTCTTTTTCTCGGATTTAATCCGTGATTTTTCTGATCGCGATTCCAGATCCGATTTTCGTTTTAGTATAATTTTTCGCTCGTTTATCGGAATCAGGCGATTCAAGCGCCTAGAATTTCGTCTCAAAACCCTCTTTTCGAATAATCTACTTAAACAAGTTTTTACTTCAGTAAAATTTGACCTAGATCCAGATTAGTAAAACGAAGCTGTTTTCTTCCACCGTTTGACTTTCGTTGCTTCGTTTGATTTGATTCTTTTTGCCAACCGGAGTTCTTAAGTTGAACTATCTGGTTAGATCTATTTGAGTTTTGCTTGTGCATTAGATGAGTACTTATTGTATGCTTGTTTGTTTGTCTGCGATAGAATACCCGGAGTGCGCTTTGTTACTTCGAGTTTCTAGGTTTCGCGGATCATCAACAAGGCAAGTAACACTTTGATCATACCTCTTCTCATACCCAGTTTTTATGCATTAGATCTATCCTCAAACACTTGCATGATTAGGATCTAATTAAATTGTGGGATGGGAAGTAGTTGAGGTAGTACCTATTACCTGTTTTATTACCAACCCTTGGGAGTTACTTCTACGTTTGCTTATTATGCCATGCTATGCTAGTAGACGTGGATTGGGTGAGTGTATCCATGACAGATGTGCGATTGTTAATTAATGGTTTATTTAAGGTGGCAACTTAAACACACATCTGGGTGGATTGAGGCACCTGGTTTCTATCCGGACTTGCCTGTTTTTCTTCGGACCGCCACCCAGGCTCAAAGGGATCATGAGATTATTCAAACTAGAAATTTCCGTGTGCAGCCACAAGCCATTATGGGCTCTGGCATAGTTGATTAAGTTGTTGTGCGAACTCTTACGGGTAGATTAGCAGATGTAGGGGATGTAGGTTGGTACGGTCTACCCACATGTAAGGTGCTAGTGCTTCTGAAAGACTATGTCTCGGTCATCCATTTCTCAAACACCATGTAGTGCGAGAAACCAAACGGAGGCGAGGGAAAGTGCGCAAACCTCTACAGAGTGTATAAACTAATCATGGTTAGCCGTGTCCCCGGTTATGGACATCTTGAGTATCTAGTACCTGGATATCCTGTGAATCTCATCATGTTACTTCTAATTAATATTGTTGGGTTTAATGAGTACTTTTTAATTGGGATTGAGAATGTCACAACCATTTTCAATGTTTCACAACCACCATGATAGTTAAATAAATTTATTCCTTTGCGGTAGGCAAAAATTGGCTTTATGCAAAATCAGAATCAGAGAGCTTTCCACCAGCCATATATGCATGTAGTATAGGCTTATCATTCCATTATTCTCTATGTGTTACATTGCCAGCATATTCCATGTGTCTTGACCGTTTGGGCTACAACGTTTCATGTTGCGAGACTTTTCGCATTGACGATTAAGGTGCATAGGTCGTGGTTCTATACTCAGTGATGCCGTTGGAGTTGATGGACTCACTTATTCTTCCAAGCCTTCCGTTGTTATCGTATTAGATGGCCTTAAGCCATGTTTATTTTATTAAGTTCTCTCTTGAGACATTCAATTGTAATAAGTGTGTGATTGCTACGCTGTTGTAAATCCTTCGAGTACTGTGTGGTGTCAGCATTACTGATCCAGGGTTGACACTGAGCACAGAGATTAGACTGTTTGAGGTCTGGTCGCTACACCTACTAACCCAAGGCCCAATGCAATTGCTGTTTTTTTGCCTATTTCAGTGTTTCGCAGAAAAGGAATATCAAACGGAGTCCAAATGGAATGAAACCTTCGGGAGCGTGATTTTTGGAACAAACGTGATCCAGAGGACTTGGAGTGGATGTCAAGAAACCAACGAGGAGGCCATGAGGCAGGGAGGCGCGCCTGCTCCCCTGGGCGCGCCCCCACCCTCGTGGGCCCCTCGTGCCTCCACCGACCTACTTCTTCCTCCTATATATACCTACGTACCCCGAAACCATCCAGGAGCACCACGAAACCCTATTTCCACCGCCGCAACCTTCTGTACCCGTGAGATCCCATCTTGGGGCCTTTTCCGGCGCTCTGCCGGAGGGGGCATCGATCACGGAGGGCTTCTACATCAACACCATAGCCTCTTCGATGATGTGTGAGTAGTTTACCATAGACCTTCGGGTCCAAAGTTATTAGCTAGATGGCTTCTTCTCTCTCTTTGGATCTCAATACAAAGTTCTCCTCGATCTTCTTGGAGATCTATTCGATGTAACTCTTTTTGCTGTGTGTTTGTCGAGATCCGATGAATTGTAGGTTTATGATCAAGATTATCTATGAACAATATTTGAATCTTCTCTGAATTCTTTTATGTATGATTGGTTATCTTTGCAAGTCTCTTCGAATTATCAGTTTGGTTTGGCCTACTAGATTGCTCTTTCTTGAAATGGGAGAAGTGCTTAGCTTTGGGTTCAATCATGTGGTGCTCGATCCTAGTGACAGTAGGGGAAATGAAACATATTGTATTGTTGCCATCGAGGATAAAAATATGGGGTTTATATCATATTGCTTTAATTTATCCCTCTACATCATGTCATCTTACCTAATGCGTTACTCTATTCTTATGAACTTAATACTCTAGATGCATGCTGGATAGCGGTCGATGTGTGGAGTAATAGTAGTATATGCAGGCAGGAGTCGGTCTACTTGTTGCGGACGTGATGACTATATACATGATCATGCCTAGATATTCTCATAATTATGCACTTTTCTACCAATTGCTCGACAATAATTTGTTCACCCACCGTAATACTTATGGTATCTTGAGAGAAGCCACTAGTGAAACCTATGGCCCCCGGGTCTATTTTCCAGCATATTAATCTCCCGTCAACGAGCTATTTCTGTCGCCGTTTATTTTGCAACCTTTACTTTCAATCTTTATCATAAAAATACCAAAAATATTATCTTATCGTCTATGTCAGATCTCACTTTTGCATGTGGCCATGAAGGGATTGACAACCCCTTTATCGTGTTGGTTTCAAGGTTCTTATTTGTTTGTGCAATTACGAGGGACTTGCGTGTGGCCTCCTACTGGATTGATACGTTGGTTCTAAAAAACTGAGGGAAATACTTACGCTACTTTGCTGCATCACCCTTTCATCTTCAATGGAAAACCAACGCATGCTCAAGAGGTAGCAAGAAGGATTTCTGGCGCCGTTGCCGGGGAGTCTACGCACAAGTGAAGACATACCAAGTACCCATCACAAACTCTTATCCCTCGCATTACATTATTTGCCATTTGCCTCTTGTTTTCCTATCCCCCACTTCACCCTTGCCATTTTATTCGCCCTCTTTTTCCGTTCGCCTCTTTTTCGCTTGCTTCTTGTTTGCTTGTGTGTTGGATTGCTTGCTTGTCATGATGGCTCAAGATAATACTAAATTGTGTGACTTTGCCAATACCAACAACAATGATTTTCTTAGCACTCAGATTGCTCCTCTTACCGATGTTGAATCTTGTGAAATTAATGCTGCTTTCTTTGAATCTTGTCATGAAAGATCAATTCGCCGACCTTCCTAGTGAAGATGCCGCTACCCATCTAAATAGCTTTGTTGATTTGTGTGATATGCAAAAGAAGAAATATGTGGACAATGATATTGTTAAACTTGGTTTTCGTCTTTGCCTAAAATAGTATTGATTCTTGGAATAAGTGCAAAGATGCTTTTATCTCTAAGTATTTTCCTCCTGCTAAGATCATCTCTCTTAGAAACGATATTATGAATTTTAAGCAACTTGATCATGAACATGTTGCACAAGCTTGGGAGAGGATGAAATTAATGATACGTAATTGCCCTACACATGGTTTGAATTTACGGATGATTATACAAAAATTTTATGCCGGATTGAATTTTGCTTCTAGAAATCTTTTACATTCGGCCGCGGGAGGCACTTGTATGGAAATCATCTTAGGATAAGCTACTAAACTCCTTGATAATATTATGGTTAATTATTCTCAATGGCACACTGAAAGATCTACTAGTAAAAAGGTGCAGGCAATTGAAGAGATTAATGTTTTGAGTGGAAAGATGGATGAACTTATGAAATTGTTTGCTAATAAAAGTGTTTCTTATGATCCCAATGATATGCCTTTGTATACCTTGATTGAGAATAATAATGAACCATTGGATGTGAATTTTGTTGGTAGGAACAATTTTGGTAACAACGCTTATAGAGGAAATTTTAATCCTAGGCCGTATCCTAGTAATTACTCTAATAATTATGGTAATTCCTACAACAACTCTTATTGAAATTTTAATAAGATGCCCTCTAATTTTGAGGCTAGTGTTAAAGAATTTATGATTTCTCAAAAGAATTTCAATGCTTTGCTTGAGGAAAAATTGCCTAAGATTGACGAGTTGGGTAGGAACTGGATAGAATTTCTCTTGATGTTGATTCTTTTAAACTTAGATCTATTCCACCTAAGCATGATATAAATGAGTCTCTCAAGGCTATGAGAATTTACATTGATGAGTGCAAAGAAAGAACCGCTAGGACGCGTGCTAAGAAAGATTGCTTCGTGAAAGCGTGTTCTTCTAGTTTCCATGATAATAAGGATGAAGATCTAAAAGTAATTGATGTGTCCCTTGCAATATGAATCTTGATAACGATGGGACTGGATATGAGTCAACTTTAGTTAAAAGGCGTCCCAATGATTCGAAGTTTTTAGATCTTGATGCAAAATTTGGTAAAAGTGGGATGGAAGAGGTCAAAACTTTAGATAGCAATAAACCCACTATCTTGGATTTCAAGGAATTTAATTATGATAATTTTTTTAATAGATTGTATTTCCTTGTTGCAATCCGTGCTAAATTCTCCGCATGCTTATAGTCAAAATAAGGCTTTTACTAAACATATTGTTGATGCTTTAATGCAATCTTACGAAGAAAAGCTTGAATTGGAAGTTTCTATCCCTAGAAAACTTTATGATGAGTGGGAACCTACTATTAAAATTAAAATTAAATATCATGAATGCTATGCTTTGTGTGATTTTGGTGCGTGTTTCCACTATTCCAAAAACTTTGTGTGATTTGTTGGGCTTCCGTGAATTTGATGATTGTTCTTTAAACTTGCACCTTGCGGATTCCACCATTAAGAAACCTATGGGAAGAATTAATGATGTTCTTATTGTTTCAAATAGGAATTATGTGCCCGTAGATTTCATTGTTCTTGATATAGAGTGCAATCCTTCATGTCCTATTATTCTTGGTAGACCTTTTTACTTAGAACGATTGGTGCAATTATTGATATGAAGGAAGGGAATATTAGATTCCAATTTCTGTTAAGGAAAGTCATGGAACACTTTCCTAGAAAGAAAATTAAATTACCTTATGAATTTATCATGAGAGCCACTTATGTATTGCATGCCAAAGATGGCAATACCTAGATCTATCCTTGCCTTTATGCCTAGCTAGGGGCGTTAAACAATAGCGCTTGTTGGGAGGCAACCCAATTTTATTTTCGATTCTTGCTTTTTGGTTCTGTTTAGGAATAAATAATACATCTAGGTTCTGGTTATATGTGTTTTTGTGTTTTATTTAGTGCTTGTGCCAAGTAGAACCTTTGGGAAGACTTGGGCGAAGTCTTTTTGATCTTGCTGTAAAAAACAGAAACTTTAGCGCTCACGAGATTAGCTACAACTTTTTACTGGAGAGTGATATTTAGTTGATTATTTTTGCATATGTTTAATAGAAAAATTCCTCACGTCAATAAATTTATTTTAGAATTTTTGGAGTTCAAGAAGTATGCGTTTCATACAGATTACTACAGACTGTTCTGTTTTTGACAGATTCTGTTTTTTGTGTGTTGTTTGCTTATTTTGATGAATCTATGGCTAGTATCGGAGGTTATGAACCATGGAGAAGTTGGAATACTGTAGGTTTAACACCAATATAAATGAATAATGAGTTCATTACAGTACTATGAAGTGGTGTTTTGTTTTCTTTCGCTGACGGAGCTCATGGGATTTTCTGTTAAGTTTTGTGTTGTGAAGTTTTCAAGTTTTTGGTAAAGATTTGATGGATTATAGAACAAGGAGTGGCAAGAGCCTAAGCTTGGGGATGACCAAGGAACCCCAAGGTAAAATCTAAGGACAACCCCAAATCCTAAGCTTGGGGATGCCCCAGAAGGCATCCCCTCTTTTGTCTTTGTCCGCCGGTAACTTTACTTGGAGCTATATTTTTATTCACCACACGATATGTGTTTTGCTTGGAGCGTGTTGTATGATTTGATTCTTTGCTTTTCAGTTCACCACAATCATCCTTGCTGTACACACCTTTTGAGAGAGACACACATTATTCGGAATTTATTAGAATACTCTATGTTCTTCACTTATATCTTTTGAGTTAGACAATTTTGCTCTAGTGCTTCACTTATATCTTTTAGAGCACGGTGGTGGTTTTATTTTATAGAAATTATTGACCTCTCATGCTTCACTTATATTATTTTGAGATTCCTTTAGAACAGCATGGTAATTTTCTTTGGTTATAAAGTTAGTCCTAATATGATAGGCATCCAAGATAAAAACTTTAAAGTGCATTGAATACTAAGAGAAGTTTGATACTTGATAGTTGTTTTGAGATATAAAGGTGGTAATATTAAAGTTGTGCTAGTTGAGTAGTTGTGAATTTGAGAAATAGTTGTGTTGAAGTTTGCAAGTCCCGTAGCATGCAGGTATGGTAAACGTTGTGTAACAAATTTGAAACATGAGGTGTTCTTTGATTGTCATCCTTATGAGTGACGGTCGGGGACGAGCGATGGTCTTCTCCTACCAATCTACCCCCCTAGGAGCGTGCGCGTAGTACTTGGTCTTTGATGAATTGTAGATTTTTGCAATAAGTATGTGAGTTCTTTATGACTAATGTTGAGTCCATGGATTATACGCACTCTCAACCTTCCATCATTGCTAGCCTCTTCGGTACCATGCATTGCCCTTTCTCACCTTGAGAGTTGGTGCAAACTTAGCCAGTGCATCCAAACCCCGTGATACGATACGCTCTATCACACATAAACCTCCTTATATCTTCCTCAAAACAGCCACCATACCTACCTATTATGGCATTTCCATAGCCATTCCGAGATATATTGCCATGCAACTTTCCACCGTTCCGTTTATTATGACACGCTTCATCATTGTCATATTGCCTTGCATGATGATGTAGTAGACATCGTATTTGTGGCAAAGCCACCATGCATATTATTTCACACATGTCACTCTTGATTCATTGCCCTTCCCGTTACACCGCCGGAGGCATTCATATAGAGTCATACTTTGTTCTAGTATCGAGTTGTAATCATCGAGTTGTAAATAAATAGAAGTGTGATGATCATCATTAATAGAGGATTGTCCCAAAAAAAAGAGAAAGGCCAAAAAAAAGAAAGGCCCAAAAAAAAGAGAAGAGAAATAAAAAGGGACAATGCTACTATCCTTTTTCCACACTTGTGCTTCAAAGTAGCACCATGATCTTTATGATAGAGAGTCTCTTGTTTTGTCACTTTCATATACTAGTGGGAATTTTTCATTATAGAACTTGGCTTGTATATTCCAAAGATGGGCTTCCTCAAATGCCCTAGGTCATCATGAGCAAGCAAGTTGGATGCACACCCACTTAGTTTCTTTTGTTGAGCTTTCATATATTTATAGCTCCAGTGCATCCATTACATGGCAATCCCTACTCCTTGCATTGACAGCAATTGATGGGCATCTCCCTAGCCCGTTGATTAGCCGCGTCAATGTGAGACTTTCTCCTTTTTTGTCTTCTCCACACAACTCCCATCATTATATTCTATTCCACCCATAGTGCTATATCCATGGCTCATGCTCATGTATTGCGTGAAAGTTGAAAACAGTTTGAGATTACTAAAGTTTGAGATTACTAAAGTATGAAAAAAAGCTCATCGGGGTTGTGCAAGATGAGAGAATCTTGTGTGACGAAAAAGAGGCATGGCCAAACTATATGATTTTGTAGGGATGAGCTTTCTTTGGCTATGTTATTTTGAGAAGACATGATTGCTTAGTTAGTATGCTTGAAATATTATTATTTTTATGTAAATATTAAACTTTTATCTTGAATCTTTCGGATCTGAACATTCATGCCACAATAAAGAAAATTACATTGAAGAATATGCCAGGTAGCATTCCACATCAAAAATTCTGGTTTTATCATTTACCTACTCGAGGACGAGCAGGAATTAAGCTTGGGGATGCCTGATACGTCTCCAATGTATCTGTAATTTTTGATTGCTCCATGCTATTTTATATTCTGTTTTGGATGTTTAATGGGCTTTATTATACACTATTATATTATTTTTGGGACTAACCTACTAACCCAAGGCCTAGTGCAAATTACTATTTTTTTTGCCTATTTCAGTGTTTCGCAGAAAAGGAATATCGAACGGAGTCCAACCGGAATGAAACCTTCGGGAGCATGATTTTTTAACAAACGTGATCCAGAGGACTTGGAGTGGACGTCAAGAAACCAACGAGGAGGCCACGAGGCAGGGAGGCGCGTCCCCTGTCTTGTGGGCCCCTCGTGACTCCCCTGACCTAATTCTTCGTCCTATATATTCACATATATTCCCAAACCACCAGAAGTATCCATGAAAACACTTTTCCACCGCCGCAACCTTCTGTTCCCATGAGATCCATCTTGGGGCCTTTTCCGGCATCCTGCCAGAGGGGGATTTGATCACGGAGGGCATCTACATCAACTCTATTGCCCTTCCGATGAAAGCGTGAGTAGTTTAACACAGACCTACGGGTCCATAGCTAGTATCTAGATGGCTTCTTCTCTCTCTTTGATTCTCAATACCATGTTCTCCTCGATGTTCTTGGTGATCTATCCGATGTAATCTTCTTTTGCGGTGTGTTTGTCGAGATCCGATGAATTGTGGATTTATGATTAGCTTATCTATGAATATTATTTGAATCTTCTCTTAATTCTTTTATGCATGATTTGATATCTTTGTAATTCTCTTCGAACTATCGGTTTGGTTTGGCCAACTAGATTGGTTTTTCTTGCAATGGGAGAAGTGCTTAGCTTTGGATTCAGTCTTGCGGTGTCCTTTCCCAGTGACAGTAGGGGCAGCAAGGCACATATTGTATTGTTGCCATCGAGGATGAAAAGATGGGTTTTATATCATATTGCTTGAGTTTATTCCTCTACATCATGTCATCTTACTTAATGTGTTACTCTGTTCTTCATGAACTTAATACTCTAGATGCTGGCAGGAGTCGGTCGATGTGTGGAGTAATAGTAGTAGATGCAGAATCGTTTCGGTCTACTTGACACGGACGTGATGCCTATATTTCATAATCATTGCCCTAGATATCGTCATAACTTTGCTCTTTTCTATCAATTGCTCGACATTAATTTGTTCACCCACTGTATTATTTGCTATCTTGAGAGAAGCCTCTAGTGAAACCTATGGCCCCCGGGTCTATTTTCCATCATATAAGTTCCCGATCTACTATTTTTCTATCTTTTACTTTCCAATCTATAAACAACAAATATTTACTTTATCTTTTGTTTAGTTTAATCTATCTCTATCAGATCTCTCTTTTCCAAGTAACCGTGAAGGGATTGACAACCCCTTTATCACGTTGGGTGCAAGTTTTTTGATTGTTTATGCAGGTATTGGTGATTTGTGGTGTCTCCTACTAGATTGGTACCTTGGTTCTCTAACTGAGGGAAATACTTATCTCTAACCAACACAAGCTCAAGAAGTAGTAGGAAGAGTTTCTGGCGCCGTTGCCGGGAAGATCTACGCCAAGTCAAGACATACCAAGTATCCATCATAAACTCTCATCTCTTGCATTACATTATTCGCAATTTGCCTCTCATTTTCCTCTCCCCCACTTCTAAAACAATTTTCAAAAATATTTTCCTTTTTCTTCACCCCTCTTCTGTTCGTCTTCTTCGTTGCTTTTTGTGTGCTCGTGTGTTGGATTGCTTGCTTTGTCACGATGGCTCAAGAGAATACCAAATTGTGTGACTTTTCCAATAGTAATAATAATGATTTTATTAGTACTTCGATTGCTCCCGCCACTAGTGCAGAATCTTATGAAATTAGTGCCGCTTTGCTGAATCTTGTTATGAAAGATCAATTTTCCGGCCTTCCTAGTGAAGATGTTGCATCCCATCTGAATAATTTTGTTGAGTTGTGTGATATGCAAAAGAAAAATTATGTGTATAATTATATTGTTAAATTGAAGCTATTTCCATTCTAACTTCGAGATCGTGCTAAAACTTGGTTTTCATCTTTGCCTAAAAATAGTACAGATTCATGGAATAAGTGTAAAGATGCTTTTATTTCCAAGTATTTTCCTCCTGCTAAGATCATCTTACTTAGGAACGATATTATTAATTTTAAGCAACTTGATCATGAACATGTTGCACAATCTTGGGAGAGGATGAAATTGATGATATGAAATAGCCCTACTCGTGGTTTGAATTTGTGGATGATTATACAAATGTTATATGCCGGATTGAATTTTGCTTCTAGAAATCTTTTAGATTCTGCCGCGGGAGGTACTTTTCTGGAAATTACTTTAGGAGAAGCTACTAAACTCCTAGATAATATTATGGTTAATTATTCTCAATGGCATACCGAAAGATCTTCCACTAGTAAAAAAGTGCATGCGATTGAAGAGATTAATGTCTTGAGTGGAAAGATGGATGAGCTTATGAAATTATTTGCTAGCAAGAGTGCTTCTATTGATCCTAATGATATTCCTTTGTCTAATTTGATTGAAAATAATAATGAATCTATGGATGTGAATTTTTTTGGTAGGAACAATTTTGGTAATAATGCGTATAGAGGCAATTTTAATCCTAGGCCGTTTCCTAGTAATTCCTCTAATAATTATGGTAATTCCTACAATAATTCTTATGGCAATTTTAATAATATGCCCTCTGATTTTGAGAATAGTGTTAAAGAATTTATTATTTCGCAAAAGAGTTTCAATGCTTTGGTTGAAGAAAAATTGCTTAAGATTGATGATTTGGCTAGGAATGTGGATAGAATTTCTCTTGATGTTGATTCTTTGAAAATTAGATCTATTCCACCCAAGCATGATATCAATGAATCTCTAAAGGCTATGAGAATCTCCAGTGATGAGTGCAAAGAAAGAACCGCTAAGATGCGTGCTAAGCGAGATTGGTTTGTAAAAGTGTGTTCTTCTAGTTTTTGTGAAAATAATGATGAAGATCTTAAAGTGATTGATGTGAATCCTATTGAATCTTTGTTTCCCAATAAAAATCTCGATAAAGATGGGACTGGAGATGAGTCAACTTTAGTTAAAAGGCATCTCAATGATTCAGAGTTTTTAGATCTTGATGTAAAAATTGATAAAAGTGGGATAGGATAGGTCAAAACTTTAAGTAGCGATGAACCCACTCTTTTGGATCTCAAGGAATTTAATTATGATAATTGTTCTTTAATATTTTGTATTTCCTTGTTGCAATCCATGTTGAATTCTCCTCATGCTTATAATCAAAACAAAGCTTTTACTAAACATATCGTTGATGCTATGATGCAATCTTTTGAAGAAAAGCTTGAATTGGAAGTTTATATCCCTAGAAAGCTTTATGATGAGTGGGAGCCTACTATTAAGATTAAAGATTATGAGTGCCATGCTTTGGATTTCGGTGCTAGCGTTTCCACGATTCCAAAAACTTTATGTGATGTGTTAGGTTTCCATGAATTTGATGATTGTTCTTTAAATTTGCATCTTGCGGATTCTACTATTAAGAAACCTATGGGAAGGATTAATGATGTTCTTATTGTTGCAAATAGGAATTATGTTCCCCTAGATTTCATTGTTCTTGATATAGATTACAATCCTTCATGTCCTATTATTCTTGGTAGACCTTGCCTTAGAACGATTGGTGCAATTATTGATATGAAAGAAGGAAACATTAGATTTCAATTTTCATTAAGGAAGGACATGGAACACTTTCCCAGAAAGAAAATTAAACTTCCATATGAATCTATTATGAGAGCTACTTATGGATTGCATACCAAAGATGACAATGCCTAGATCTATTTGTATTTTTATGCCTAGCTAAGGGCGTTAAACAATAACGCTTGTTGGGAGGCAAGCCAATTTTATTTTTGTTCTTTGCTTTTAGGTTCTGTCTTTCAATAAATAATTCATCTAGCCTCTGGTTAGATGTGTTTTTGTGTTTTAATCAGTGTTTGTTCCAAGTAAGACCTTCGGGATGGCTTACGGTGATAGTTGATTTGATCTTGCGAGAAAAAATGTAAACTTTTACTTGATCCCAGAATTTTTGAAAATCACAGAAGCGTGATAAAATTCTGAATTTTTTTACACAAGATTGATATATAATTTGCCTTTGTTTTCCTAATTTTTCAAAAAATTTGGAGTTACATAAGTATTTGAACAATCCAGATTACTACAGATTGTTCTGTTTTTGACACATGCTGTTTTCTGTGTTGTTTGCTTATTTTGATGAATCTATGGGTAGTATCGGGGGGGGGGGGTATGAACCATGGAAAAGTTGGAATAAAGTAGATATTACATCAATATAAATAAAGAGTGAGTTCACAAAAGTATCAAAAGTGGTGATTTATTTTCTAATACTAACGGACCTTATGAGACTTTCTGTTGAGTTTTGTGTTGTGAAGTTTTCAAGTTTTATGTAATGATTTGATGGACTATGGAATAATGAGTGGCACGAGCCTAAGATTGGGGATGCCCACGGCAGCCCAAGGTAATATTCAAGGACAACCAAGAGCCTAATCTTGGGGATGGCCCGAAGGCACCCCCTCTTTCGTCTTCGGCCCATCGGTAACTTTACTTGAGACTATATTTGTATTCACCACATGATATGTGTTTTTCTTGGAGCATCTTGTATGATATGAGTCTTAGCTTTTTAGTTTGCCACAATCATCCTTGCTATACACACCTTTTGAGAGGGATACACATGAATCGTGATTTATTAGAATACTCTATGTGCTTCAGTTATATCTTTTGAGCTAGGCAATTTTTCTCTAGTGCTTCACTTATATCTTTTTAGAGCACGGCGGTGGCTTTATTTTATAGATATTGTTGAACTCTCATGCTTCACTTATATTATTTTGAGAGTCTCTAAACAACATGGTAATTTACTTTGGTTATAAATTTAGTCCTAATATGATAGGCATCCAAGAGGGATAATAAAAACTTTCATATAAAGTGCATTGAATACTATGAGTCATGCTAGTGAGTAATTGTGAATTGGAGAAATGCTTGTGTTAAGGTTTGTGATTCCCGTAGCACGCATGTATGGTGAACCGTTATGTAACGAAGTTGGAGCATGAGGTATTTTTTGATTGTCTTCCTTATGAGTGGCGGTCGGGGACGAGCGACGGTCTTTTCCTACCAATCTACCCCCTAGGAGCACGCGTGTAGTACTTTGTTATGATGACTAATAGATTTTTGCAGTAAGTATGTGAGTGCTTTATGACTAATTAGAGCCCATGGATTCACTGGTAATCGTCGGTGCTATACACACGGTTTATAGCCCTTTTTCGCGATGGCATTTGGAACAGTCGCCAAGTGAGTGTGGGCGATAGGGGGTCCTTCCCATACAACCCAGAAATCGTCGGGGATATGGAGCCATGATCCAGAGGCTTTGCAAAGTGTAATCGTGTGCGACACAACACAAACTAAATTATTTCCCACGTGTGGGATCGGTGACTAAACGTTTCTAATGACGTAGTGAAACCAAACCTTGTGTCGTAATGAACCATTTGGGAAACAGTATGTAAGGCACACGGGCCAACATATGAACTATGTGTGATATGTGCCCCATCGCACACATGTTTTCTGTGGAACCCATCAGCCATGCAAGATTCCATCGCACAAGTTTCCCAACAATTACATGCTTCGCGTGTCGGGTAGGTGTTTTTACTGTAGCTGCGAATCCCATCATCCTAGGTCCTCGGATGAGTCCAGTAGTGTCGGATCTCTGGTTCCGGCAAAACCCTCAAGGTTCGAACACTGGGGTGCGCGCGAAGATCTCCCCCTACTGAATCACGCCCTCAACCTCGCCACGATCTCAAGGCTAGCTCGACGAACTCGCAACACAAGGGACACAAGATTTATACTGGTTCGGGCCACCGTTGTGGTGTAATATCCTACTCCAGTGTGTGGTGGTGGATTGCCTCTTGGGCTGAGGATGAACAGTACAAGGGGAAGAACATCCTCCTGAGGTGATGTGTTCTTGTGCTTGGTGAACTTGTGTGGGTGAGGATTACTCAAGATGAGATGCCTCCTACTATGGTGGCTAGTCCTATTTATAGAGGCCCTGGTCCTCTCCCCAAATATTGAGTGGGAAGGGAGCCAACAACGGCCAATTTGAAAGGGGACAGCTAGTACAGCTTATCCTGACTAAAGGTGGTCTTCGCCTGCAAAAGGCTCTGGTGGTGACGCCACCTTGGGCTCCATGGTGACCTCCGTCTTGCCGTCCTGCTGGTCTTGGCAACGTTGCACCGATATGGCAACCTTTGCTTGACGCCTCAGTACTCCTCGCACGCGCTTGCCTCCTTAGCACCAAAGGGGAAATAAGGACACTACGCGCGCTGGCGCCCGCCTGGTCTCGATCGTCATGGATCGCGTCATGAGAACCTCGCGAGGTTTTCCTTGCCTTGATCTCTCCGCCCGTTGCGAGCCGGCCTGGTGAGGCCGCTCCCGAGGAGGTCTTGTGTCGTCTGCCTCGCGGGGCTTGGCCCCTCGCGAGGTTCTTGAAAGCTTGTTGGTGAAGATGGGCCGTACGAGCCCCTTCGCAGAGCCACCTCGTGGGCCACAGGCAGGCAACTCTGGGGACCCCCGTTCCCAGAACACCGACAGTACCCCCCGGGCCCAAGGCACGCTCGGACTTGGCTTCGAGGTGAAGCCAAAGGACAAGTGCGGAGCGCTGCGGGCCCCAACAGCCTGCGGCATCGGTCGACGCGTGGCAGTTGATTGCACGTGGGCATCTCCGCTTCCCCATGCTGCCTCGGCAACTTCCCTACTTGACGAGTCACTGCTGCATGCAAGGAAAAACCATCATGACCTGTGATCGTGGGGGGCGGTGGTTGGCCTTCCACTATTATAAATGGGGAGGGGGGCAGAGCCCTCGTCGCCCATCTCTTCCCGATCCTCTTGCTTGTCCCTTCTTGCTCCATTGCCAACAGCGACACCAATGGGGCCGTCGAAGAGGTTCTCTGCCGTGGAGAAGGGGAAGGCCCCTCGCGAGGGTCCTGGCTCTCTGGCGCCCAAGCATGGACGTGGCCGTCCCAGCAAGCACACCGTGACCCCCGTCGTGGCCCCCCGCGGCCGCGGTGGCGCCGCTTCGCGTGGCAGGGGTCGCTCCGGTCGTGGTAGCCCTGTCTATGAAGGGAGACGTGCCGTGGTCATGCGGCCTCCCCTACCGTGCTTCCACTCGGCGGAGGTGCTGCCGGAGTTCGTCGTCTGGTCGAAGAACCCGGCCGACAACTGGCTTCAGCTTCCGCGCTTCTTCACCGACGAGCTGCCGGTCTCAGGTCCAGGCGGGCTCTGGCTACAGGCGGAAGGCTGCTGCAGCAGGGCTTCCTGGGTCGCGATTGAGGTCTCCGTCGCGGGGAACATAGCCCTGGCCCGCGGCTGGCAGACGTTTGCGCGCGCGCGTGGCCTGGGTGGGCGGTGCACCCTCCATTTCAAGTATGACGATGACGCGACCCTCTACGTTAAGGTGTTTGGGGAAGATGGTCGTCGTGCCGGGTGCTGCCCCGAGGTCAACGACGGCGAGGAGGTGCTTGGCCTTGGCGATGGTCGCGATGAGCATGAGGGCGAACCCGCCCTTGGTGCCAACGACGCCTCGTCCAGCTACGGCGGCTCTTCCTCTGGCGACAACTCTAGCAGCAGTGGTTACACCAGCCGCCATGCCGCAGCACACACTTTGAAGGCGGCAGCGGGTCGTCTCGTCGCCGCGCTTCCGTGAAGCGCGAGGAGGGGTCCGGCTGAGCTCGGGGCGGCGCCAAGAGCTCGCGCGCGCGGACCGCTGTAGGGGCACGCGCCACTTTTGTTTCGTTCTTCCTTTTCGTCTTGCTTGGAGTAGTCTCCTCCTCATGAGGCGCTTGCTTCCTAGTGCCTATCGAGGCCTCCTTGGTCTGGTAGGCGCTTAGGAACTGCAAAAAATTCATTAGGAGGCTTATCGTTCACCCAAGCCTTGGTCACAGGCACTGCTGGCCTTGACCCAGCGCTTCGTATCGCGGTACCAAATCAGCAAGCAACACCAGAAGCAAACTTCAATTAAAAGGAGGCGATCCAACTACGGAAAGCAAATGAAAAGCCACATCCGGCACCTAGTCTAGTCTTCATGTCTTCTCACCAGCGTGGAGCTAAGTGCTGCCACTTGGACGTAGGAGGGAGCCCCCGAGGCCCAAGGGCGCCACTCCTGAGACTCCGGGGCATGTACAGCCCCACTCATTATTATGTGAGAGTGTCACGAGCGCAGACCTTCACAGGCACTAGGCCTTCTTCACAGCCACTGGGCCTTTCTTCATGGGTAGATCTTCCAGAGGTGCTGGATGTTCCAGGCGTTGTAGATGGGTACGTCGTCCTGTGTCTCCAGGCGCGCGGCGCCAGGCCAGGAGACATGGACGACCTTGAACGGGCCCTCCCACATGGGTGAGAGCTTATGCAGCCCTTCCCTGGAGAGCGCCCGCCTCAGGACGAGGTCACCCATCTCGAGCGTCCTGGAGCGGACGCTGCGACAGTGGTACTGCTGCAGCGCCTACTGGTATCTTGCCGCTCGCAGTGCAGCTTCACAGCGGTGTTCCGCCCCCAACACGAGGTCCATCCCCCGCGTGGCATCCTGCTGCGTCTCATCGCCAGGACCCGTGCGGAGCGATGCGTGACCTCATGCGGGAGAACCTCTTCTGCTCTGTAGACGAGGAAGAATGGGGTCTCGCCCGTTGGCTTTGTGGCGGTGGTGCGGATGGACCACAGCACGGACTGGAGCTCGTCATGCCAGCCCCTGCCACAGTCTTCAAGCTTCTTCTTGAAGGTTCTAGTCTTGAGGCCTCTCAAGACCTCCGTGTTAGCGCGTTCGGCTTAACCATTGCTCCGGGGGTGCGCCATCGAAGCGTAGCAGATCTGCGTTCCAAGGTTAGTATAGTACGTTTTGAAGAGATTACTGATAACCCACAAGTATAGGGGATCGCAACAGCTTTCGAGGGTAGAGTATTCAACCCAAATTTATTGATTCGACACAAGGGGAGCCAAAGAATATTCTTGAGTATTAGCAGTTGAGTTGTCAATTCAACCACACCGGATAACTTAGTATCTGCAGCAAAGTGTTCGAGCAAAAGTGGCATGATAATAAAGGTAACGGTAACAAAAGTAAAGATAAATGTTTTGGGTTTTTGTAGTAGTTGTAACAGAGTAACGGAAAAGTAAATAAGCGAAGAACAATATATGAAAAGCTCGTAGGCAATGGATCAGTGATGGATAATTATGCCGGATGTGATTCCTCATGCAATAGTTATAACATAGGGTGATATAGAACTAGCTCCAATTGATCAATGTAATGTAGGCATGTATTCAATAAATAGTCATATGTGCTTATGGAAAAGAACTTGTATGACATCTTTTGTCCTACCCTCCCGTGGCAGCGGGTCCTTATGGAAACTAAGGGATATTAAGGCCTCCTTTTAATAGAGAACCGTAACAAAGCATTAGCACATAGTGAATACATGAACTCCTCAAACTACGGTCATCACCGAGAAGTATCCCGATTATTGTCACTTCGGGGTTGTCGGATCATAACACATAATAGGTGACTATAGACTTGCAAGATAGGATAAAAAACACACATATATTCATGAAAACATAATAGGTTCAGATCTGAAATCATGGCCCTCGGGCCCTAGTGACAAGCATTAAGCATAGAGAAGTCATAGCAACATCAATCTCAGAACATAGTGGATACTAGGGATCAAACCCTAACAAAACTAACTTGATTACATCCAACCCATCACCGTCCAGCAAGCCTATGTTGGAATTACTCACGCACGGCGGTGAGCATCGTGAAATTGGTGATGGAGGATGGTTGATGATGACGACGGTGACGAATCCCCCTCTCCGGAGCCCCGAAAGGACTCCAGATCAGCCCTCCCGAGAGAGATTAGGGCTTGGCGGCGGCTCCGTGTCGTGAAACGCGATGAAACTTTCTCCCTGATTTTTTTCTCCCCGAGATGGAATATATGGAGTTGGAGTTGATGTCGGAGGAGGTCCAGGGGGCCCATGAGATAGGGGGGCGCGCCTGTCGGATTTCAGGTTCCGGCAGACCCTAGAGGTTCGAACACTTGGGTCCGCCCGGAGATCTTTCCCCTACCAGCTCACACGAGAATGGATTGCGAGGGATCTAAACTATGAACGATGAACAACACAAGAGACACAAGGTTTATACTAGTTCAGGCCACCGTTGTGGTGTAATACCCTACTCTAGCTTGTGGTGTGGTGGATTGCCTCACGGGCTGATGATGAACAATACACAGCAAGAACAACCTCGCGAGGGTCTGTTCTTGAGCTGGTGCGACGAACTGCTTGGGTGAGTTCAGTCGCCCCTCTCTCTCTCTCTCTCTCTCTCTCTCTCTCTCTCTCTCTCTCTGTGATCTCGATCCTCTCTACTTTGGTGGTGGCTAGTCCTATTTATAGAGGGAGGCCCTGGGCCTCTTCCCAAATAATGAGCGGGAAGGGCGCCAACAATTGGCCATTTTGAAGGGGAACATCTGGTACACTTATCCTGACTAAAGTTGGTCTTCGGCTGCCAAAGGCTCTGACAGTGACGCCGTCCTGGGCCCCACGATGACCTCCATCCTACCGTTCCGCTGGTCTTGGCCTTGTTGCACCGAAGCGGCAACCTTTGCCTGATGCCTTGGCCTGTGCTTGCCTCCTTTGCACCAAAGGGGAAATGAGGACACTGCTGGGCTGGCGCCACCGGCCTTGATCGTCATGGCTTGCGTCACAGGGCACCCTCGCGAGGTACCCCGCCTTGATCTCTCTGCCTCCTTGCGAGCCTGCCTGACGAGGCTGCTCCTGAGGGTGGTTCATGTCATCCTTCTCGCGAGGCTTGGCCCCTCGCGAGGGTCTTGAGCTTGAGCTGATGAAGCTGGGCCGCACTGGGCCCCCACTTGAGCCACGCCGTAGGCCGCAGGCAGGCAAGTCTGGGGACCCCCGTTCCCAGAACGCCGACAGTAGCCCCCGGGCCCAAGGCGCGCCCGGACTTGGCTCGGCAGAGAAGCGTACGGAATGGCGCGAGCCCTTCCAGCCCATCTCTTCTTGCTTCTCCTTCTTCTCCATGGCTCCGTCGAAGAGGTTCTCGGCCGCGGAGAAGGGAAAGGCCCGCCAGGTAGAGCCTGACTCTCCCCCGACCAAGTGCAGTCGAGGCCGTCCTCGCAAGCACCCTATGGCTCCCGCAGCGGCTTCCCGCGGCCGTGGAGGCGATCTCCTGCGCGGCGATGGGCGCCAGGCTGTTGATGGGGGGCGCGCTGCGACCATGCGGCCTCCTAGGCCGCGCTTCCACTCGGCAGAGGTGCTGCCGGAGTTTGTCGTGTGGTTGGTGGAGCCGACCAGCACCTGGCTCCAGCTTCCCCGCTTCCTTTTAGGTGAACTTCCGGCCGGCGCCCCGGGCGGCCTCTGGCTCCAGGCGGACCGTTGCTGTAGCCGGGCCTCCCGGGCTTCGCTGGAAGTCTCCGCCGCCGGGAGTGTGGCCCTGACCCGCGGCTGGCAAACGTTTGCCCGCGCGCGTGGTCTAAGCCGGCGGTGCACCCTGCACTTCAAGTTCGACGGCGATGCCACCCTCTACGTGAGGGTGTTTGGGGAAGAGGGTCGCCGCGCTGGGTGCTGCCTCGAGGAGGACAACCGTGGCCGTGGACCCAGCCCCGACGACGATCGGATGAAGATGTCAGCGCGTGCGTGGTCGGTGGCGCTCGGGGCTCGTCGAGCTTCGGCGGCTCTCCTTCGGACAGCAGCTCCTCCAGCGGTGGCCGTGACCAACCTCCATGCCGCCGCGCCCGCCTGGAGGGAGGTAGCGGGTCTGCCCGCCGTCGCGCCCCGGTGAAGCGCAAGACGGAGTCTGCCTGAGCTCCGGAGGCAGTACGAGCCTTCGCCGCGAGTTGGTGCCAAGCGAGTCGCGCCTATTTTGTACTTCTCCTTTTCCTGCGCAAACAGACAGGAGTGTAGGGCCCCGCGGGGGCGTGCTTGGACTGTTGCTGTTAATTATCGTATTGTTTCCGCTATTTCTGTATTATGCTTTTGTGCCACACGCCTGCGCGTAGAAATTACTTAGCTCGGAGGGACCTGTCGCGGTCTTCGCTTCCCGAGGCCGAGGCCTCGTCGAACGCTTCATGTCCTGCAAAGATTAGTCAGGAGAGGTAGCTTCCGGCCTCAGTTCTGGAGGTGACCGACCCAGGTCCTGTGTTCGAGTCGCGGTGCCCATGGGACATGGACTGGGAGGGGTGCTCCCGTAGCGGACCCGGCTTGGAAAGCCTCAGATGATAGGGGCAGAAAACACTCGCGAGGGTGCCCGCGCTGCTCCCTCACGAGACTTGCGCAAGAGAAATTGAGGCAGGAGAGCGAAAAAAGGCAAAGAGTCACAAGCCAAAGACGACAACAACTTCAATAAAACTTCAAGTGGGAATGAACAAGCCAACTGCAGAAAGCAAATGAAAAAGCCCCGTCCGACACCTAATCTAGTCTTCGACATCTTCTCACCATCGCGGAGCTAAGTGCTGCCACTGGGCGTGGGAGGGAGCCCCAGGGCCTGAGGCCGGCGCTCCTGAGACTCCGGGGCGTGTACAGCCCCAACTCATTATTACGTGAGAGTGTCACGGGCGGCGAGCTTCACAGGCATTGGCCTTCTTCACAGGCTCTGGGCCTTTCTTGGGGGAAATGAACTTCACACGCGTTGGCCTTCTTCACAGGCTCCGGGCCTTTCTCAGAAAAATAAGCTTCACAGGCGTTTGCCTTCTTCAAAGGCTCTGGGCCTTTCTTAAAAAAATAAGCTTCACAGGTGTTTGCCTTCTTCACAGGCTCTGGGCCTTTCTCAGAAAAATAAGCTTCATAGGCGTTTGCCTTCTTCACAGGCTCTGGGCCTTTCTCAGAAAAATAAGCTTCACGGGCGTTTGCCTTCTTCACATGTTCTGGGCCTTTTTCAGGGGTAGAACTTCCGGAGGTGCTGGATGTTCCACGCGTTCGGGATGGGCGCCCCTTCCTGAGTCTCCAAGCGTGCAGAGCCGGGCCTGGAAACATGAACAACTTTGAACGGGCCCTCCCACATGGGAGAGAGCTTATGTAACCCTTCCCTCGAGAGGACCCGTCTGAGCACGAGGTCCCCTACCTCCAGAGTCCTGGGGCGGATGTTGCGGCAGTGGTATTGCCGCAGCGCCTGTTGATACCTTGCCGCTCGCAGTGCGGCCTCTCGACGACGCTCCTCTCCCAGCACGAGATTCGTCCCCCACATGGCGTCCTGCTGCGCCTCGTCGAACGCCAGGACCCGTGCGGAGCGACACCTGACCTCGTGAGGGAGGACGGCTTCTGCTCCATAGACGAGGAAGAAGGGGGTCTCGCCAGTCGACTTGGCCGCGATCATGCGGATGGACCACAACACAGACTGGAGCTCTTCATGCCAGCCCCTGCCGCAGGTCTCCAGCTTCTTCTTGAAGGTCCTGGTCTTGAGGCCCTTAAGGACCTCCGCGTTGGCTCGCTCGGCCTGGCCGTTGCTCCGAGGGTGCGCCACCGAGGCGTAGCATATCTGCGTTCCAAGGTTAGCATAGTACGTTTTGAAGAGATTACTGGTGAACTGCGAACCATTGTCGGTGATGATGCGGTTAGGCACCCCAAATCGGCTCGCGAGGCCCCTAGCGAATTGGACTGCGGAGCCTGCAGGGATGGTGCGGATAGCTTCCACCTCAGTCCACTTGGTAAATTTGTCCACGGTGACGTAGAGGTAGCGATAGCCCCCTGGCGCCCGAGGGAACGGGCCCAGAATGCCCAGCCCCCAAACTGCGAATGGCCATGAGAGGGGTATAGTTTGCAGACCTCCCGCCGGCTGATGGATCTGCTTGGCATGAAATTGGCAGGCCTCGCAAGCCTTTACCAGCTCAACTGCGTCGCTAAGCGCTGTGGGCCAGTAGAACCCGCTGCGGAACGCCTTCCCAGCGAGGGTTCGCGATGATGAGTGGTGCCCACAGTCTCCGCCGTGTATGACTTCCAGCAATTCCTTCCCTTGCTCTCTCAGAATGCAGCGTAGGGACACGTCATTCGGCCGCCGCCGGTAAAACTCCCCGTCCCGGATACAGTAGGCCGTGGCTTGCCGCGCCACACGCTCCGCCTCCTCCTCCTTCTCCGGCAGGGTCCCCTGTATCAAGTAGCTCTTGAGCTCCGTAATCTAGCACCCCTCCTGAGGTTCCAATGCCAGGAGCAGGCGCGCTCCTGAGGCCGGGCCGCAGGCCGGGGCTCCCGAGGTTGCGCCGCGCTTGATAGTGATGGTGCCGCTGAGGGTCTGAAGAGTCGCTCCTCGAAGACGCCAGGCTCCTGAGGCAGCCGCCTGGACTCTCTCTTGGTGATGTCGCCCGCCTCTTGATTGGTGCCGCGTGGCACATGCTGCAGCTCCAGTCCCCAGAACTGTTTCTCCATCTTGCGAACCTCCGCGAGGTAGGTTTCCATGTGCTCGTCCTTCGGCTCGTATATCTTGTTGGAGAAGTTGACGAGGAGCTGTGAATCGCCCTTGATGATGAGGCGCTTTACCCCCAAAGCGATTGCGGCTCTCAGGCCGGCTATCAGGCCTTCATATTCTGCTATGTTGTTGGAGACCTTTTCCCCATGCTGGAAATAGAGCTACACGGCGTAGTAGAGCTTGTCCTGAGTAGGGGATACGAGCACTGCGCCGGTCCCCGCGCCATGTCGGGAGAATGCCCCGTCAAAGTACATGACCCAGCCGTCCAGTGCTTCACTCCCCGGAGAAAGCGACCGATCTTCGCCTGCTTCGAGGCCAGGTGCCTCCGTCTATTCCGCCACGAAATCTGCCAATGCGGCCCCCTTGATGACTCTGGTTGTGCTAAACTCCAGCTGAAATGCTTGCAGTTTGATGTTCCACTCGGCGACTCTTCCAGCTGAGTTGGGGCTCCTGAGCACCCTTTCCAGAGGGTATGCTGAGACGACCTTGATGGGATGACCCTGGAAGTAGTGCCGCAGTTTGCGTGAGGCTACCAATAGCGCGAGGAGGAGCTTTTGGGGCATGGGGTACCGTGCCCTTGCGTCCCGCAGCACCGTGCCGACGAAGTACACCGGGTGCTCGACGAGAGTAGGTGTGCTGACGAGGCCCGTGCCCTCCGGAGGGTCTGATGCCTCCCGAGGCGATGGAGCCCCCAGCGCCTGGCCGCCTGGCACGGCCTCTTCGGCTCTAGGGGCATCTTCCTGCTGAGGCTGGTCTTCGTCTGCCGGGGCCATGACCTTCATGAGGCCTTCTTGGTCTCGTGCTGCCACGGCCGGGGCCGTGGCCGGGCGTGGCGCAGCCTTGATCTGGCGCTCTTCCCGAACCGCCACTAGGGCTGCGCTGGCGGAGTAGGGTGCGGCGGCGAGGTAGAGCACCAGGGGCTCAAGCGGGCGGCGCGACAATCACAGGTGGGCTGGTAAGGTACCTCTTGAGTTCTTGGAATGCCCTGTCGGTCTCTTCAGTCCATTCAAAGGGGCCCTTCTTCTTCATCAGCTTGAAGAATGGCAGTGCTCGTTCTCCCAGCTTGGAGATGAAACGTCGTAGTGCGGTCACGCGCCCGGTGAGTTTCTGCATTTCTCTGAGGGTCTTTGGCGCGCTCATGTCTTCGACTACCTTGACCTTTTCCGGGTTGGCCTCGATGCCCCTATGGGACACGAGGAAACCCAGGAGCTTGCCCGAGGGGACTCCAAATATGCACTTCTCCGGGTTGAGCCGCAGGTCCACTTTTTCGAGGCTCGCGAAGGTTTCTTCCAAGTCCTGTATTAGGGTTTTCGCCTCCCGAGACTTCACCACAATGTCATCGACGTATGCCTCAGCTTTCCTCCCGAGCTGTTGGCCCAAGGTGATGTGCATCAGCCGCTGAAAGGTCGCGCCTGCGTTGCACAACCCAAATGTCATGCAGGTATAGCAGTACACTCCGCACGGGGTCAGGAAAGCCATTTTTTCCACGTCTTCTATCGCCATCTTGATCTGGTGATAGCCTGAGAAGGCATCCAGGAAGCACAGCAGGTCACACTCAGCGGTGGAATCGACGATCTGGTCAATGCGAGTAAGCGGAAATGGATCATGTGGGCAGGCCTTGTTGAGGTTGGTGAAGTCGACGCACATACGCTCCTTTCCCCCTTTCTTTGGCACGACAATTGGGTTGGCCAGCCAATTCGGGTAGCGGACCTCGCGAATAACCCCTGCTGCCTCCAGCTTGCGGGTCTCTTGGACGAAAAAAGCTTGTTTCTCTGTGGACTGTCGCCTCGCCTTTTCACGGGGCGCACGTTGGGGCACACGTTGAGGTGATGCTCAATCACGCCCCTCGGGACCCCTGCCAACTGATCAGGCCCCCATGTGAATACCTTCTCGTTTGTGCGCAGGAACTTTACCAAGGCCTCCTCCTGCTCGGGTTCGAGGTTTACACCTATGGTGAAGGTGGCGTCGGTGGACCCGTCCTCGCTGACTGGTACCTGCTTGGTTTCTGCCTTGTTTTGAGTGAATAGCTGCTTCTTCTTGGATGGCGCAGCCCCCTTGGGCTCGGGAGCGTCAACGCCGGTGGGTCGTGCCGCTGCAGCCGCTTTGAAAACATGCTTGAGCGCCTGCAGTGCCTCTCCAGTATTTCCCGACACGGTAAGGACGCCGCTACTCCCGGGCATCTTCATGAGGTTGTACGCAGGGTGAGTTGCTGCCATGAACCGAGCCAAGGCCGGGTAGCCGAGGATGGCGTTGTAGAGGAAGCCGCTGGGGGCGATGTCAAAGTCGATTAGCTCCGTGCGGAAGTTGTCATGGGTGCCGAAGTTCACCGGGAGGCGAATTTGTCCCAATGAGGCGGTGGAGCCGGCTCCGACTCCGAAAAAAGGCCTGCTGGGCTGAAGCCGCTCTGGTGGCACGTGGAGGAGGCTGAAGGCCTCCACAGAAAGCACACTGAGGCCGGCTCCGCCGTCGATGAGGGTCCTAGTGACGGCCACCTCGCAGATGGTGGGGGTGGGCAACATCGGGAGCGCACCCGATCCGGCGGGGTTGGAGGGGTGATCGTCCGAGTTGAAGAGCAGGTCGGCCTCGGGCGCCACCCAGCCCGGCGGGGCTCCCTGGCGCTTGGAGGCGGCGGCGATCTGGCGGGTGAACGACTTGACGTGGCGGCTCGAAGGTGGCGCCAGTGCACCGCCCAGGAGAGCTGCGACGACCGGGGGCGCCGGCGAGGGCGAGGTAGAGGTCGCGTAGCTCCCCCCAACAGGTCTGCTGCCCGTTCCCCACCGGGCCGTTGGCGGCAGGCGACGAGGAACGGCGGGGGTGTCCACCGACGAAGGCCGTCTGGGCGACTCGAGTGGCGCGAGCAGCCCGGCGCTCGGCGCGAGCTCGGCGAGCGTCGGCCATGGACACGACGGAGAATCACACGCGACCAGCGGAGGAAGGATTCCGGTGCACCCCTACCTGGCGCGCCAAATCTCGGATTTCGGGTTCCGGCAGACCCTAGAGGTTCGAACACTGGGGTCCGCGTGGAGATCTTTCCCCTACCAGCTCACACGAGAATGGATTGTGAGGGATCTAAACTATGAACGAGGAAAAACACAAGAGACACAAGTTTATACTAGTTCGGGCCACCGTTGTGGTGTAATACCCTACTCTAGTTTGTGGTGTGGTGGATTGTCTCAGGGGCTGATGATGAACAATACAAAGGAAGAACAGCCTCGCGAGGGTCTGTTCTTGAGCTGGTGCGATGAACTGCTTGGGTGAGTTCAATCGCCTCTCTCTCTCTCTCTCTCTCTCTCTGTGATCTCAATCCTCTCTACTTTGGTGGTGGCTAGTCCTATTTATAGAGGGAGGCCCTGGGCCTCTTCCCAAATAATGAGCGGGAAGGGCGCCAAGAATTGGCCATTTTGAAGGGGAACATCTAGTACACTTATCCTGACTAAAGTTGGTCTTCGGCTGCCAAAGGCTATGACGGTGACGCTGTCCTGGGCTCCACGATGACCTCCATCCTGCCGTTCCGCTGGTCTTGGGCTTGTTGCACCGAAGCGGCAACCTTTGCCTGATGCCTTGGCATGTGCTTGCCTCCTTTGCACCAAAGGGGAAATGAGGACACTGCGCGGCCTGGCGCCCGCCTGGCCTTGATCGTCATGGTTGCGTCACAGGGCACCCTCGCGAGGTACCCTACCTTGATCTCTCCGCCTCCTCGCGAGCCTGCCTGACGAGGCTGCTCCTGAGGGTGGTTCCTGTCGTCCGCCCCGTGATGCTTGACCCCTCGCCAGGGTCTTGAGGTTGAGCGGATGAAGCTGGGCCGCACTGGGCCCCCACTTGAGCCACGCCGCAGGCCGCAGGCAGCCAAGTCTGGGGACCCCCGTTCCCAGAACGCCGACAGCGCCCTAGGGGGGGCGCCCCCTGTCTCGTGGACAGGCTATGGGCCCCCTGGTGTATTTCTTTCGCCCACTAATTCTTATAAATTCCAAAAAGTGCCTACGTGGATTTCCAGGACATTCCGAGAACTTTTCTTTTCTACACATAAAGCAACATCATGGTAGTTCTGCTGAAAACAGCGTCAGTCCGGGTTAGTTTCATTCAAATCATGCAAGTTAGAGTCCAAAACAAGGGCAAAAGTGTTTGGAAAAGTAGATACGTTGGAGACGTATCAACTCCCCCAAGCTTAAACCTTTGCTTGTCCTCAAGCAATTCAATTGATAAACTGAAAGTGATAAAGACAAACTTTTACAAACTCTGTTTGCTCTTGTTGTTGTAAACATGAAAAGCCAGCATTCAATTTTCAGCAAATATTATGAACTAACCATACTTACAATAACACATAGGTCTCACAATTACTCATATCAATAACATAATCAGCTAACGAGCCATAATAATAAAACTCGGATGACAACACTTTCTCAAAATAATCATAACATGATATAACAAAATGGTATCTCGCTAGCCCTTTACGAGACATAAAACATAAATGGATATCACCTTTAAAGATCAAGGACTGACTAAACATTGTAATTCATGGTAAAAGAGATCCAGTCAAGTCATACCCAATATAAACCAATAATAATGAATGCAAATGACACTATGCTCTCCAGCGGGTGCTTTTTAATAAGAAGGCATGATGACTCAACATAAAAGTAAATAGATAGGCCCTTCGCAGAGGAAGGCGAGGATTTGTAGAGGTGCGAGCTTGATTTTAAAATAGAGATTGAATAACATTTTGAGCGGCATGCTTTCACATCAGCATAACAACTATGAGATGGATGTATCTTCCATACTACATGCATTATAGGCGGTTCCTAAACAGAATGGTAAAGTTTATACTCCCCAACCACCAACAAGCATCAAGCCATGGCTTGCTCGAAACAACGAGTGCCTCCAACATACAACAGCCACTGGGAGTTTTGTTTAATTATTTTGATTTGCTTTGATCTTTTTGGATCATGGGACTAGGCATCCCGGTTACCAGCCCTTTCTCGTGAATGAGGAGCGGAGTCCACTCCTCTTGAGAATAACTCACCTAACATGGAAGATATAGGCAGCCCTTGTTGAAACATGAGCTGCTCGAGCATACAAAACAGAATTTCATTTGAAGGTTTGGAGTTTGGCACATACAAATTTACTTGGAACTGCAGGTAGATACCGCATATAGGAAGGTATAGTGGACTCATATGGAACAACTTTGGGGTTTAAGGAGTTTGGATGCACAAGAAGTATTCCCGCTTAATGCAGGTGAAGGCTAGCAAAAGGCTGGGAAGCGACCAAGCGAGAAGGCGGCAGGTCATAAACATGCATTAAAATTAATTCACACCGAGTACAAGCATGAGTAGGATATAATCTACCATGAACATAAATATCATGAAGGCTATGTTGATTTGATTCAACTACATGTGTGAACATGTGCCAAGTCGAGTCACTCAATTTATTCAAAGGAGGATACCATCCCATCATACCACATCATAATCACTCTAATAGAATGTTGGCACGCAAGGTAAACCATTATAACTCATAGCTAATCAAGCATGACACAAGTAACTATAATCTCTAAATGTCATGGCAAATATGTTAACTTCATAATAAGCTGACTCAGAAATGATGAAGTCATCATATTTACAAAAACAAGGGAGGTCGAGTTCATACCAGCTTTTCTCATCCCAATAAGTCCATAATATATCGTCATTATTGCCTTTCACTCGCACGACCGAACAATGTGTATAATAATAAGAGTGCACGTGCATTGGACTAAGCTGGAATCTGCAAGCATTCAACTCAAGAGAGAAGACAAGTAATATGGGCTCTAAATTAAATAAACAATCAAGCATATGAGAGCCACTAAGCATTTTTAATATGGTCTTCTCGACCTCCAAATGAAAGAAAAGAAAAGAAAACTATTTACACAGGAAAGCTCCCAACAAGGAAAAGAAGAACGAGAAATCTTTTTGGATTTTCATTTTAATTTCTACTACAAGCATGGAAATTAAACTAACTAATTTTTTTGGTTTTTCTTAAGGTTTACCAAACACACAAGAAGAAAACTAGAAAAAGAAAATTAAACTAGCATGGATAATACAATGAAAGAGTATGAGCACCGACGACTAGTGTGTGAACATGAATGTAAAGTCGGTGAGAAATCGTACTCCCCAAGCTTAGGCTTTTGGCCTAAGTTGGTCTAATACCAAGGACACTTTGGCTGATATCCATAAGTGGCTGGGGTTGTCTGAGAGATGTAGAGGCAACAGACCTCTGAGCAGCAGCATGTTGGCGAGCTGCCTCCATTCCCCTCTCATATTGAGTTGCTTCTTCCCTGGTGACAACATATCTTCCTTTTGCCTGATAATCAAAAAGGTAGAGAGTAGGAAGAGTAACAAGGACGACGTTGCGTCTGTCATAGATTAGTCGATAATGGAGGAATTGTTCATTCCTCTCAAGAAAATGATGATTGAACATAGCTTCTTTATCCATATAAACAAGAGGTAAAATCATATCCCCCTCTCTCGGGGCTATATTAAGATAATTAGCCACACGGGTTGCATAAATTCCTCCAAATAAATCTCCCTTTCTACTATTATTCTGCAACCTACGTGCAACTATTGCCCCCAAGTTATAACCTTTATAACCTGACACAACACTCTTGAGGACACAAAGATCAGGAGACACATGTGACATACTTCGTCCTTACCGTTAATGCATCTAACAATAAAGAGAGCAAAGTAATGTATAGCAGGAAAATGAATGCTCCCTATGGTAGCTTGTGCTACGTCCCTAGATTCTCCCACAGTAATACTAGCAAGAAAATCTCTAAATTCAGATTTGGGAGGATCATTAATATTACCCCATCAAGGGAGTTTGCAAGCAGTTGTGAAATCCTCTAAATCCATGGTATAAGATGTATCATAAATATCAAGCATGACACTAGGAGAATTACACGCACAGTTATATTTAAACCTCCGCACAAAAGAATCAGTCAACTGATAGTAGTGCGGACACTTATCTTGTAAGAAGTCCTCCAGCTCGGCATTATGCACATATGCGTCAAATTCCTCCTTGAAGCCTGCTTCGACCATAAAATCATCAGATGGCCACTCACAAGCCCGTACATTTGCGTCCCTCGGCAATTCAACATCTTGCTCACGTATAGCAATCCTTGGCCCTTTCTTTGCCGAGGAACCTCCTTGGTACATTCTTCTAAGCATGTTTCTTTTTCTAAAAATTTCTGAAATTTTAGTAACTTCAAAATAAAAGTGAATAAAACTAAACAAGATTGATAGGAACTACTCCTACAAGTGTCTAGAGCCTTCTTCATGCATTGGAATTGCTTGGGACCTAAAAAATTTAACATGCAAGCTCAAGAACATGGTCACCTATGCAGCAAAAATTTGCAACGAATAAGGCACTAGAACAAAAACTAATTGGACCAATGGAGGAGTCACATACCAAGCAACAATCTCCCAAAGCAGTTTTGTGAATGGAGCTTTGAGCAAGGAGATCGAAAATCGCAGCAAAATGAGCTAGAACTCGTGCTTGAGCTGGATGGGGATTTTTTTTGGTTGGAAGATGAAGTGTGTGGGTGCTGGCATAAGTGGAGCGGAGCCACCGGGGGCCCACGAGACAGGAGGGCGCGCCCTACAGAGGAGGCCCTCCTCTCTCGTGGCCTGGTGATTGGCCCTCCTGCAGTGTTTTCAGTGCCTAAAATCCTCAAATATTCCAGAAAAAATCATACTAGATTCGCATGGCATTTGGAGCACTTTTATTTTCGGACTATTTTCTAATGCACGGATAATTCAGAAAACAGACGGATAATACTATTTTTGCTTTATTTATTCTAAATAACAGAAAGTAAAAAGAGGGTAAAGAAGGTTGTGCCTTCTAGTTTCATCCATCTCGTGATCATCAAAATGAACCCACTAACAAGGTTGATCAAGTCTTGTTAACAAACTCATTCCGAATAACACGGAACTGGAGAAATTTCGAATAACACTAAAAGTTACCTCAACAGGGATATGAAAATCCCCAACAATAAGAATATCATACTTTTTCTTGACAGTAGGGAGAGGAAATTCTAAACCTCCAAAAATAATAGTTGGAACTTTTTCAATAGAATTGATGCTATGGACTTGACATTGTTTCCTCGGAAAATGTATCGTATGCTCATTACCATTAACATGAAAAGTGACATTGCCTTTGTTGCAATCAATAACATCCCCTGCAGTATTAAGAAAAGGTCTACCAAGGATAATAGACATACTATCGTCCTCGGGAATATAAAGAATAACAAAGTCCGTTAAGATAGTGACATTTGCAACCACAACATGCACATCCTTACAAATACCGACAGGTATAACAGTTGATTTATCAGCCATTTGCAAAGATGTTTCAGTAGGTGTCAACTTATTCAATTCATGTCTACGATATAAAGAGAGAGGCATAACACTAACACCGGCTCCAAGATCACATAAAGCAATTCTAACATAGTTTCTTTTAATGGAGCAAGGTATAGTTGGTACACCCGGATCTCCAAGTTTCTTTGGTATTCCACCTTTAAAAGTGTAATTAGCAAGCATGGTGGAAATTTCAGCTTTCGGTATCTTTCTTTTATTTATGATGACGGATCGTCCACAGGCCGAAATTCAGATGGCCCATAAATGCGCCGACCTACTACACGGGCCTTTAACAGGCCGGAAGTTCGGTCGGGCTTGATTAGTGTCATTTTTATATGGGCTGTTAGTAGTCCCGATGTGGCGTTGGGCCACATATGGCCCATGGATTTTGTCCGACGTTAACAAGGCCTTAACTGAGAATGTTGGGCCTTTAGCTGGGCCGACCCATTATGGTCTCCAAAATCTTGTGGGCCTTTAGCTGGGCTGGCCCATTATGGCCCGCTAAATCTTGTGGGCCATTTTTTGGGCCGGCCCATTATGGCCCGCTAAATTTTGTGGGCCATTTGTTGGGCCGGCCCATTATGGCCCGCTAAATATTGTGGGCCTTTAGTTGGGCCGGCCAATTTAATCCTTATGGGCCACTTTTGGGCCGGTCCACGTGTCAACGTATTATAGGCGCATCTCGCCCATTGGATGAGTGACACTTGTCCCAACGGTGAGCAAACACGTGTTTCCTCCGGCCAATGAGTATTTTACACGTGGAAAATCCCCATTGGTCCAGGCTGTTAACGGGTTATCGGATCCAAAACCAGACCCGATAGCTTAACGGTGTTCCGTTACGGTGGATGCCACGTGTCAGTCACCCTTGACGAAAGCACTTCCATGACGCGGCATTTATCGTCATGGAAGTGAACACTTCCGTGATGATAAGTTTGGTAATGTCATGGAACACTTCTATGACATCACAGGTATGACTATCTCGATTCTGTCATAAAATCGTCATGGATGTGCATGCATGACAGAAAACGTGACCTACTGTGACAAACACGTATCATCACGGAAGTGTCTTTTTTTGTATTGCACAGTGGGTCAGGATTCAGATTTAAGCCCGCCCACCCACCACAAGCAATATTCCCCAAGCAATTCCGGTCCTCCGGACATATGCGACCTAATGTATGTGCGACAACAACCTCAGGAAACAGTCCATGACTTTTGGGCCAGATTCCACCTTGTTAAAATCAAGATCAAAGATTGCTTCGACGACGATGCGGTTTCAGTATTTTGCCGCAACTGTACGGACGAGGGGATCCTCAATGCCCTCAACCGACGCCGCATACTGCACTTTGCTGATTTGGCACACATAGTACAGAAGTATTGCGCAATGGAAAGCGCCTGGAAAGCCCAGACATCTCGGTGGGAACCGCCGGCCTTTAAGCCACCCACCGGACGGGCAAAAAGGATGCACCCTCACGGGGCACCTACTCATCACCCTACGGACACGAAAATTAAGCCCTTAATGGGACACAGAACTGTCCTTGATGAATGGCTCGACAAGCCCTGTCAGATACTCACGACGCCAAATTCTGAACCAACACACAGCCTTCGGGCATGTTAGATACTCCGGCAGGTGGCCAAGAGCGGTGAGGTTATCCTCACCAATACGACCTCAGAGAAATACTCTCCGGAGGACGACGATCTCAATGTCTTTACGGTCTTCGAGACCTTTTCTTCAAATAATTGGCGTAAAAGGGCACTCCGCGACCTCGTCGAAGTCAACCAAGTAGCCGCAGTAAACCCTTGGAACGATACGGTGATAACTTTCACCACCAACGACGTACCAAGGGCTTCGCTTTGGTCTTAAACCCAATCGTCGACGGCTTTCGGCTTGCTAAAGTACTCATGGACAGCTGCAGCAGACTGAACCTCATCTACAAGAACACACTCGATAAAATGCAAATAGACAAGAGCCTCATTGAGCAAAGCAGCACAACCTTTCGAGGCATTATCCCCAGTCGAGAAGCGCGATGCTCGGGGAAAATCAAACTCGATGTGGTATTCGGCACACCGGAGAACTACAGTTTTGACGAGTTAATCTTCCATGTGGCAACATTCAACAGCGGATATCACGCCCTTTTGGGGCGAGACGCATTCACACGCTTTCAAGCCATACCCCATTACGGGTACATGAAGCTCAAAATGCCGGGCCTAACGGAGTTATCACTATCACAAGTGATCCAGACATAGCACTCCGCACCGAGAACAAAACCGCATCCTTGGCCCGCGAGGCATTATCCGAGGCCCTTGCGGCCGAGGAACTCACTACTCTGCGTTCTATAGTGGACAGAGACGACGTAATCCTCAATAAGAGGCCTAAGTCCACTTCTTTCAAGCCAGCATACGAAATAGTCACATTTCAAGTTCACCCAATGGATCCTAATAAAACAACAGCCATTGGAGCACAGCTGAATCCGATGGTCGACGATGCACTAAGATCATTCCTGCATGAGAACTGGGGCATCTTTGCATGGCATCCCTTGGATAAGCCAGGAATCCCATGCAGACTGGCCGCACACAGCCTCAACATAATAAAGGGGTTCAAGCCAGTCAAGCAAACACTGCGGCGATTTTCCAAACCCAAGCGACAAGCTATGGGGGAGGAGCTAGCCAAACTACTTGAAGCCGGGTTAATCAGAGAGACCAAACACACGAACTGGCTAGCAAACTTGCTCATGGTACCAAAGAAGGACAAATCCTGGCGCCTCTGTGTCGATTTCAAAGACCTCAACAAGGCCTTCCCTAAAGACCCCTTCCCACTGCCCTGCATTGACCAAATCATTGATGCAACTGAAAGACACAACTCATTGTGTTTCCTCGATGCATACTTCGGATACCATCAGATTATAATGAAGGAGTCCGATCAGGCCGCAACGGCATTCATTACTCCATATGGGCCTTTCAGCTTCAACACTATGCCTTTCGGACTCAAAAACGCCGGCGCCACTTACCAACACATGATTCAAACATGCTTGAAAAAAAATTGGCAAGACGGTGGAGGCATATGTAGATGATGTAGTCATCAAAACTAAACATGTCGAACCATTGGTGCATTACTTACCCCTTACATCCGACAACTTCCGAACATATGACATACGACTCAATCCAGAAAAAGGCGTTTTCGGTGTTCCGGTCGGAAAGCTGCTCGGGTTCATTCTTTCCAATAGAGGAATTGAAGCAAATTAGGCCAAAATCCGAGCCCTATCACAATTGGCAACACCAACTGACCTAAAACAGGTCCAAAAACTAGCTGGGTGCGTGGCAGCCTTGAGCCGCTTTATCTCCAGATTGGGAAAGAAGGCGCTGCCGCTCTATCGCCTGCTCCGACATACCGACCACTTTGAGTGGACGGACGCGGCAACAACCGAGTTGGAAGAAACAAAAACTTTGTTAGCAAACAACCCAATCCTTGCCGCACCTAACATCAGCGAATCTATGCTACTGTACATATCTGCAACTCACCAAGTGGTGAGCGCCATGCTCGTCGTCGAACGAGAGGAAGAGGGACATAAATTCCTACTGCAAAAACCAGTGTACTATGTATCGGCGGTCCTTACACCATGCAAATCCCGATACCCGCACTATCAAAAGATAGCCTATGCGGTCTTCATGGCATCTCGGAAGCTGCGGCACTACTTTCAAGAGTGCTCGATCACGGTGGCTTCCATAGTCCCACTCAACGACATCATAAATAATCGAGACGCCACCGGCCGCATTGCCAAATGGGTTGTCGAACTCTTACCATTTAAAATAACATACAAGCCATGCCAAGCTATTAAATCTCAGGTGTTGGCCGACTTTGTCGCTGAATGGACATAAGCCAAACTCCCTAAAGAGTACATCACATATTCAAACTGGGTGATGTACTTTGACGGCTCTAAAATGTTAGCCGGATTGGGGGCCGGTGTCATCCTAACGTCCCGTACAGGGGACACAATCCGTTATGTAGTACAAATCATGTATACGGACTCCAATAACGCAGCCGAATATGAGGCACTACTGCATGGTCTCTGGATGGCTGTTTCTATGGGCATACAACGCCTCGAGGTGCGCGGGGTTTCAAACCTCGCAATATCCCAGATAAACAAAGAATTCGATGCAAAAGATCCAAAGATGGCGGCTTACCGCAACTCCGTACTCAAAATATCAGCTCGGTTCGAGGGGCTCGAGTTTTATCATGTGGCCCGAGAGAGTAATCAAGCAGCGGACATCCTTGCTTGAATGGGCACTAAACGCGACCCCGTCCCGCCTAACACCTTCGTGGAAAGGCTTTTTAAGCCATCCATGGTATGGTCGGACGAGAGCGGAAATACCAGTCCGGCGCCGATCACACCACCGGATGCCGAACACAATTCAGATATCATCGGGGGCTCGAGCACCGAACCAATGCCTTACGCCCATGTAATCATGGCGGTAATCGCTCCATGGACCGAACCTTTCCTGGCCTACCTTAATAGGCGGGAACTCCCTGATGATCAGAATGAGGCTCGTTGTATCGTTCGATGCTCGAAAGCCTACAAAGTTCATGAAGGATAACTCTACAAGAAAAGCACTATTGGAGTTCTTGGCTGAAATACATGTTGGCCTCGGCGGCCATCATGCTGCAGCTCGGGCCCTCATAAGCAAGGCCTTTCATACAACTTTTTTCTGGCCCACGGCCAGAGCAGATGCACAGGCCCTTGTATAGCACTGTACCGGATGCCAACTTTTCGCCAATCAAAGCCATATACCATCCACGGCCCTAAGAACAATTCCCATTACCTGGCCTTTTGCGGTCTGGGCCTAGACATGGTCGGACCCCTTAAAGGGGAAGCCATAAGAAGAAATATTTACTGGTTATTGTGGATAAATTCACTAAGTGGATAGAGGCCAAACTAGTAAAAACGGCTGAAGCCAGACCGATAATAGATTTTATCTCCGGAGTTGTGCACTGTTATGGTGTCCCACATAGCATAATTATTGACAATGGCTCTAACTTCACAGCCGATGAGGTGAAAAATTGGTGTGCTATATCACTCTCAAACAAACGGTCAAGTTGAACGGGCCAATGGCCTAATAATTAGTCGTATTAAACCCAGACTAGTGCGATCCCTAAAGGAGTCGGATAAACACTGGGTCGAGGAGCTCGACTCAGTACTCTGGGGGCTGCGAACCACACCCAATCACATGACCGGATACACACCCTTCTTTATGGTGTACGGCGCAGAGGTTGTCTTGCCCTGTGACATTATTCATGACTCACCTCGAGTGCGCATGTATGAAGAGAGAGAAGCCGAGCTCGATCGGCATGACGATATAGATAGCCTGGAAGAGGAGCACGATGTTGTAAGAGCCTGTTCCGCATTTTACCAACAACAGGCTCGAAGATACCAAAGCAGAGAAGTGCGGGCGAAGACATATAATGTCAGCGAACTCGATCTATGCCTACCAGAGAAGAAAAAGGACAAGCTCAAGCCCAAATGGGAGGGTCCCTTCATTATAGATGAAGTTCTCACAGGAGGAGCCTATCGCCTTCGCAATGCATCGGATAATCGCTTAGAGCCGAACCCATGGAACGCTGCTCAGCTCGGAAGATTCTATGCCTAAGTTCGGACATATACCTTTGTTCATCCCTTTTTCTCCTTCTCAATTTTTCCTTTTCTCATTTTGTATACGATTTCTAGCGGGTGTTAAGATGGCCGCTTTTACTTGAGGGGTATGCATCTTTAAATGTACACACCACACCATAACTGGGGGCTTCTCTCAATAGAAGCTTATTATTATTTTGAGCATAAAGCTCACCATATATACGTGTTATTTGCTCATATACGTCATGTCTTTGCCATTATATGCACCTCTATGACTTAAGTTTTTGCCAAGATGGGATGCCTGACTCCTGTTCTTATGCCCTACGTTCCCGTTTGTTCGGCTAGGGCATAAAGGGAGTACCTCTGCGATTGTTACAACCGGGTCATACGGATATTGTAGCGACCCGACCTCAGACGATCAAGTCTCTGTGCTTAAGTGTCATCCCTGGATCGGTATGCTGACACAGTACTCGAGGATTTATAACAGAGGTAAATCACATGTATAAAGTAACATAAATACTATTACCTCAATCCAAATAGCGAAAGTAACAACAAGGTTGTGGATTCCCATCAACACCAATGGCAAAGTTGAGTGTAGAAATCATAACCCTAACGTATCACTTGCTCATCATAAGATTCCTGCAACATGAGACGTTGCCGCCATGTAGGTCAGTACATTGAATGTACTGGCAATTTCACAAAGTAGAGTAATGCTGAATAATGACTATCACTACATGCATATATGGCTGGTGGAGGCTCTAAGTTTAAGTTTTGCATAAAGCTAATTTTTTCCTACAACAAAGGAATATGTTTTATTTAAGTACAACGTTTGTTGAAAACATTGAGAAGGTTCCTCCAACTCAATCCCAAAATAATATTTAACCCAACAAATTATTTGAGTAAAGTGATGAGATCAAATCAATATTTCAAGTACCAGATACTCAAGATGTCCATAACTGGGGACACGGCTAATCATGATTAGTTTATACTCTCTGCAGAGGTTTGCGCACTTTTCCCCACAAGACTCGATCTCCTCCGTTGAATTTCTCGCACTACATGATGTTTGAGAAACGGATGATCGAGACATAGTCTTCCTAAAGCATTAACTCTTTACTCTGGGTAGAGAGTACCACCTACTTTCCCCTACATATGCTAACCTACCACTGAAAGAGGTCACACAACTTACTCAACTATGCCAAAGCCCATTATGGCTTGTGGCTGCACACAGAAGTTTCTAGCATGAATAATCTTATGATCCCTTTGAGCCTGGGTGGCATTCCATAGCGTGATCACACAGGTACTCTGGGGATTCCCTTGGGCAAGCACTGGGTTCTCCAGGTGCCCGGGCAAACCACTGGGTGCTCCAGGGTGCCCCAACCATTCCACCCAGATGTGTATTAAAGTAGCCACCTTAAGTTTCCCTTAGTTAATATAACTCTCACATCTTCCATGAAATCTCACATACCAATCCACGTCTACGCGCAGAGCAAAGTAGTGCAAGCATAACACAATAATACCCTAGGTTTGAATGAAAGACAATAGGTTCCTACCTCATCAACTACTTCCCAAAGCCCACATGTTATCAAATCCTACTTGTGCAATGCTTGAGGGTTGAAAGTAATGCATAAAAACTGGGTATGAAAAGTATGATCATAGTTTGAACTTGCCTTGTACTGTTGATGAAGATGATGTGCACTCATAACTCCAGATAGTTCTACTCGTCACACTCCGATCAATCTATCGTAAGCAAGCAATAGTAAACACACATAAGCAATCATGCAAAAGAATCGAAGAAAAGATCTTAGAAAACCTCGAAAACAAGTAATTAACTCTTGCAATAGAAAACAATTTCTAACAGTACCAAAATTAGGTGGATTTGGTCTTATCAGAAAGTTTAGGTCAAGAGCTTCGATTTGCAAAAATAATCCAAATCGAGATTCTGAAACTCAAGTTATGATCAAAAGAAGTTTGAATATGAATCTGGACAAATTTTGAAATTTGAAAATTTCAAGAAGTTGATGTGATAGGTTCACTGGATAGGTGAAAGCAAGACGAAACTATAGGCGTTGGTTTAATCTAATTTGGATGAACGAGTAAAAAGTTATGGCTATTTGAAAAATCAGGGCCAAGCTGTTTTACGGAAGAAAAATAGCTACGGCTAAAAGAATTCTAGGTCTAATGTATAAATACATAGACTTATTGATAATCTAATTATTTTACTATACTAGTCTAGAAATAATAAACTACGGAAGTATAAAAAAATGAAGAAAGATACCTTTATAAGGTAGAGAAAAGACGACTTCAGAGAGAAGAGACAACTTCCAGAAGTCCCGCCGGAGAGGAGAAATATATTTTTCTTTAGTGAATCTAGTCAAACCAAAATGTTTATTTAACCCGAATCGGATGATTTTTGGAGGTTCTATGGGTTTATATTTATAGGTGGAAAAGAGTTTTAGGGGTCAAAGGCTAGGCAATGTGGTACTAAACGTAGACAAAAAGGGAGACGAAAGAGATAGGAAAACAAAGAAAAGAAACGCCGCCGCATGGTCCTTCGGCCGGCCTGCGCGTGTGTGTAGAGTTTTTTTCTACCTTTTCTTTAGAGAAGAAAACTATATATTTTTTTGAACAGAAAATAAATAAATTGAAGGACAACCAGAAAAATAATATAGCCCGTCCTGCTGGCCATGTTGTGCACGCTGGCGAGGGATAGCAGTCGGTCTCTCATATAGTTTTTTTTATAAAAATGGAAAAGGGGTAAACGGAAAATAAGAAAAGAATAAATTAAAATTTTTCCATAGGCATATTATATATCAAACTTTTCAGAAGAAGATTTTCTACCATGTGCACTTCTTTTTAGCATCACATAAAATCCACAAAATTTTAAATAAAGCAAAAAATGCTACTGTTGCAATAAAACTTAATAAAAATCATTTTAAAAATACCAAAATAATTTCAAATTTATTTCTCTCCATTTTTCTACTGTAAGGAATCATTTTACCCTAATTTCCATATATTTTATTTTTGGAGAAAAATAATATGAATAAAAACCAAATATCTCCAAATTCAAAATAATTTCAAAGGGACGTTAAATTTGATTCTTTGAAACTCCCAACTCATATTTCGTATGTTTTGAAGAAGTCATTTTGTCTTCTCTCATGAAAATCATTGAGTTGCTTAAAGTTTCTGAATTTGGAATATTTCCAAATAAAATTCAAATATTTTCCAAAAACCCTTTTTCATTTAATTAAATGGAAGAAGTCATATCATCTTCTCTCTAGGGTTTTCTATTTGAAAAGAGTTTGAATTCATGGAGATCATAAATGCAAAATGAAAGTTTGGGAAAGTCCTTTTATTCCCTCTCATTTAACTTTCAAAAAGTTTCAAATTTCACACAAGCAACCACACCACAATCAAACAATCAATCAAGACTATCTATTTAATATAACATTCCAAAATTTAGTATTTTGGGATGTTACAAACCTACCACCCTTAAAATGAATCTCGTCCTCGAGATTAAGAGAGTCTAGCAAGAAATAGGTTAGGTTTGGGGTCTTCTCAAAATCCATCGATCATCACAGGGAGTCTCGGGTGCTACCACCCTTAGAAGCTTGGTTACGGTTGCATCAAAACTCAGGTCGTACATCCTTATTGTTGGCGGTGTCAGTCTTCTCAGATTCTTGAAAAAAAATTCCTTCTCTGGGCTTTTCCGGTAGTGGCATAACCCTTTTCCTCAATTCTTGTGTCTTTTTATCTGGGAATGGGTCTTCTTAGTTGATGAGTCTGGCGCCAATACTAAACAACTATCGATATCTCATGGAGGTCAACAATTTATGGTTTCTCCTGCAGGAAAAGGGTTTGGGTTGATCCTCACCGTATATCCTACGATTGGAAATAGCTGCCTTGTACAAGGGAAAATTGTCGTACCATTCTAAGGTTTTGATCGTCGCCGCTCTACTATGGGTAAGTCATTCAGATTTACCATCCCATATAGCAAAGCGAATAATAAGAGTAAGTCGGTATGGTGATCAATCCATCCCACACCCAAATCATCACCTTGTATATGGTTTAGCAAATCTCGCAGTCTAACACTCGGTCTCCCTCACCAGCATTGCAGAATTACTCTTGTCTACGAACTAAGTTCGGATAAATCCATGGATTCTGCAAGCTGAACAAAACATCTATCATTCTTCACAACTCTCGGGTTTTTGCGTAACTCCTATAAGATCGTCTGTTGATAAAGTCATAACTTCTTCTAGGGTTTTCCTTCAGCAAGAGTGTGCTTGCTTCTTGGCAGGTCCTGGAGCCTATGGGTTATGGCCGATCTCATCACTTGTAAACCTTGAATTCATCATCGGGTTGCAACTGATCATTATTCCAACATCCAGCTTCCTAGCATTCTTAAATCCATTCAATGGTACTGTCTCCCTTCCTTCTATTGGTGCCAAACTAAGATGTGATTACTCAGACTCATCATGGAGTTAAAATTGCTCCATATTACCAACATTATACCTCCTCTTTATCCAATAGTACTTCATCCCTTCATATTCTTTGGGTATCCAACATATTGAGATAAAACTCGTACTTATTTTTTCCGAAGTCCACTTCATGGAATATCATTATCCTTTTCCAGGGGTCAAGGGTCCTCAGAGGGTACTACCACCCTTGAAATGCACAAATTTTTCCATAGACCATATTTCTCATATCCTCGAAAATTATCAAAATCTTTCTTCATAAAGTAACAACTCATAAAATCCAAATCAGTACCAATGATGCTAACTTCATTGATTCTCATTTTTTTTACAATCTCCCGCATTTCCATTACATGCCTCAGTCGACAACTCAATATAAAAGAATTGTTCCCACTACTACTACTATATTTCTCACAGAATCAACTATTTATCACAAATCTCCTTCTCCTTGGGACAATCTCTGGCAAAGTGCCCTGCTTCATCACAACGGAAACATATTACTTCTGACAAGTCTCGAGGTTTCCATGTGATTATATAGCCTCCTTGGGTCCTCGGCTTTCTTTTTGGGAAACCGCTGAAGTAGTGCCTTGAATCTCTGCACCTAAAACATATGATATGACACAAGTCCTTCTTGGAATCCAATCTATTTCTCTTCCTGGACTTTTCCATTCCAATCAAGGCTTCTATTTCATGTGGGTCATACTCTACTTCCTTAATCAGGAATTCTACTAGGTCCCCATTCCGACAATTTATGGAGATGTATCCTTATTCTCCACATGAATAACATGACTTGGTGCAGGGTTTAATTGGGTATTCTTCGGGTGTGTCCTCCACCTCTTCCTTCATCACAGGTTCTTCTAAAATTTCCACGAGGGCTCCTTTCATTGCTTTCTTCTTCTGCTGGATGGTTCTTTGTACTATGGGGTAAATGTGACACTGAGCAGGGTAATGGGTAATCCCTTCACATAAGAAACAAGTAATCTGCCTAGTTGGGCATTCTTCAGCTGGGTGACTTTCTTCACAATGAGGGAATTTCTCCTTGTGCTCTTTATGGTTGTGTCCTATTTCTCCACAGAGCTTGCATGCATAAGGTTTCTTCATATCATTTCCATAATGCTTCAATTTCTGGGACACAAGACGAGACTTTAGCAAAATCAACTTAAATTCTTTCCAAGTGGTTCCTCCTTGCCATCCATTGATGGTTTGGTACATCCTCCACAAAGTAGTAGCACCTCTTTCAAAGCACTGAAGAGCATGCTGGGCCATATCCTTTCCGGCTATAGTGTTATTCTCCATATGATCTTCCATGTTATGAATCCATATGTCTGTCTCCAACTGAGTCATCGGTCCAGAAAATTATGGGTTCATCTCCATTCATCCTCTATTGGTTCCATGGGTTTTGGGGTGAGATAATAGAGATAGAGAGGGATGCACACAATACAAACAAAAGTTTTGAAAAGACAGATTTTATTTGTGGTTGTCGGAAAAACATCAAACAAATGACATCTCACAAACATCGGATCTAACGTAGGTATATGCTACCTCTTGAGCATGAGTTGGTTTTCCCTTGAAGAGGAAAGGGTGATGCAGCAAAGTAGCATAAGTATTTCCCTCAGTTTTTGAGAATGAAGGTATCAATCCAGTAGGAGGCCACACGCAAGTCCCTCGTACCTACACAAACAAATAAGAACCTTGCAACCAACGCGATAAAGGGGTTGTCAATCCCTTCACGGCCACTTGCAAAAGTGAGATTTGATAGAGATGATAATATTTTTGGTATTTTTATGATAAAGATTGCAAAGTAAAAGTAGATTGGAAACTTATATGATGGAAAATAGACCCGGGGGCCATAGGTTTCACTAGTGGCTTCTCTCAAGATAGCATAAGTATTACGGTGGATGAACAAATTACTGTCGAGCAATTGACAGAAAAGTGCATAATTATGAGAATATCTAGGAATGATGAAGTATATAGGCATCACATCCGTGACAAGTAGACTGACTCCTGCCTGCATCTACTACTATCACCCCACACATCGACCGCTATCCAGCATGCATCTAGAGTATTAAGTTCATAAGAACAGAGTAACGTATTAGGCAAGATGACATGATGTAGAGGGATAAACTCAGGCAATATGATATAAACCCCATCTTTTTATCCTCGATAGCAACAATACAATACGTGTCGTTTCCCCATCACATCGGGATCGAACAACGCAAGATTGAACCCAAAGCTAAGCACTTCTCCCATTGCAAGAAAGATCAATCTAGTAGGCCAAACCAAACTGATAATTCGAAGAGACTTGCAAAGATAACCAATCATACATAAAAGAATTCAGAGAAGATTCAAATATTGTTCATAGATAATCTTGATCATAAACCCACAATTCATCGGATCTCGACAAACACACCACAAAAAGAGTTACATCGAATAGATCTCCAAGAAGATCAAGGAGAACTTTGTATTGAGATCCAAGGAAAGGGAAGAAGCCATCTAGCTAATAACTATGGACCCGAACATCTATGGTAAACTACTCACACATCATCGGAGAGGCTATGGTGTTGATGTAGAAGCCCTCCGTGATCGATTCCCCCTCCCGTGGAATCTTGGAAAAAGGCCCCAAGATGGGATCTCACGGGTACAGAAGCTTGCGGCAGTGGAAATAGGGTTTCGTGGTGCTCTTGGATGTTTTCGGGGTACATGGGTATATATAGGAGGAAGAAGTAGGTCGATGGAGCTGCGAGGGGCCCATGAGGGTGGGGGGCGGGCCCAGGGGGGTAGGCGCGCCTCCCTGCCTCGTGTCCTCCTCACTGATTTCTTGACGTCCACTCCAAGTCCTCTGGATCACGTTTGTTCCAAAAATCACGCTCCCGAAGGTTTCATTCCGTTTGGACTTCGTTTGATATTCCTTTTCTACGAAACACTAAAATAGGAAAAAAACAACAATGTGCACTGGGCCTTGGGTTAATAGGTTAGTCCCAAAAATAATATAAAAGTGTATAGTGAAGCCCATTAAACATCCAAAACGGATAATATAATAGCATGGAACAATCAAAAATTATAGATACGTTGGAGACGTATCAAGCATCCCCAAGCTTAATTTCTGCTCGTCCTCGAGTAGGTAAATGATAAAAACAGAATTTTTTATGGGGAATGCTACCTAGCATATTCTTTAATGTAATTTTCTTTATTGTGGCATAAATGTTCAGATCCGGAATATTCAACATAAAAGTTTAATATTGACATAAAAATAATAATATTTCAAGCATACTAAGCAAGCAATTATGTCTTCTCAAAATAACATAGCCAAAGAAAGCTCATCCCTACAAAATCATATAGTTTGGCCATGCTTCATTTTCGTCACACAAGATGCTCTCATCTTGCACAACCCCGATGACAAGCCAAGCAATTGTTTCATACTTTAGTAATCTCAAACTTTTTTCTACTTTCACGCAATACATGAGTGTGAGCCATGGATATAGCACTATGTGTGGAGAAGACAAAAAAGGAGAAAGTCTCACATTGACGCGGCTAATCAACGGGCTAGGGAGATTCCCATCAATTGATGTCAATGCAAGGAGTAGGGATTGCCATGCAATGGATGCACTAGAGCTATAAATGTATGAAAGCTCAACAAAAGAAACTAAGTGGGTGTGCATCCAACTTGCTTGCTCACGAAGACCTAGGGTATTTGAGGAAGCCCATTGTTGGAATATACAAGCCAAGTTCTATAATGAAAATTCCCACTAGTATATGAAAGTGACAAAACAAGAGACTCTCTATCATAAAGAGCATGGTGCTACTTTGAAGCACAAGTGTGGAAAAAAGGATAGTAGCATTGTCCCTTTTTATTTCTCTCTTTTTTATTTTTTTTCCTTATTGTTTTGGGGGTTTTTTAGTTTGGCCTTTCTCCCTTTTTTTATTTTGGGACAATGCTATATTAATCATGATCATCACACTTCTATTTATTTACAACTCGACGATTACAACTCGATACTAGAACAAAATATGACTCTATATGAATGCCTCCGGCGGTGTACCGGGATGGGCAATGAATCAAGAGTGACATGTATGAAATAATATGCATGGTGGCTTTGCCACAAACACGATGTCAACTACATGATCATGCAAGGCAATATGACAATGATGAAGCGTGTCATAATAAATGGTACGATGGAAAGTTGCATGGCAATATATCTCGGAATGGCTATGGAAATGCCATAATAGGTAGGTATGGTGGCTGTTTTGAGAAAGATATAAGGAGGTTTATGTGTGATAGAGCGTATCGTATCACGGGGTTTGGATGCACCAACGAAGTTCGCGCCAACTCTCAAGGTGAGAAAGGGCGATGCACGGTATCGAAGAGGCTAGCAATGATGGAAGGTTGAGAGTGCGTATAATCCATGGACTCAACATCAGTCATAAAGAACTCACATACTTATTGCAAAAATCTACAAGTCATCAAAAACCAAGCACTACGCGCATGCTCCTAGGGGGGGTAGATTGGTAGGAAATGTCATCGCTCGTCCCCGACCGCCACTCATAAGCATGACAATCAAAGAACACCTCATGTTTCAAATTTGTTACACAACGTTTCCCATACGTGCATGCTACGAGACTTACAAACTTTAACACAAGTATTTCTCAAATTCACAACTACTCAACTAGCACAACTTTAATATCACTATCTCCATATCTCAAAACAATCATCAAGTATCAAACTTCTCTTAGTATTCAATGCACTTATATGAAAGTTTTTATTATATCCATCTTGGATGCCTATCATATTAGGACTAATTTTATAGCCAAAGCAAACTACCATGATGTTCTAAAGGACTTTCAGAAATAATATAAGTGAAGCATGAGAGATCAATAATTTCTATAAAATAAAACCACCACCGTGCTCTAAAAGATATAAGTGAAGCACTAGAGCAAAATTGTTTAGCTCAAAAGATATAAGTGAAGCACATAGAGTATTCTAATAAATTCCGATTAATGTGTGTCTCTCCCAAAAGGTGTGTAAAGCAAGGATGATTGTGGTGAACTAAAAAGCAAAGACTCAAATCATACAAGACACTCCAAGCAAAACACATATCATGTGGTGAATAAAAATATAGCTCCAAGTAAAGTTACCGATGGACGAAGACAAAAGAGGGGATGCCTTCCGGGGCATACCCAAGCTTAGGCCTTTTGGTTGTCCTTGGATTTTACCTTGGGGTCTTTCTCCGACACACCTTGATCTCAGGTATTGACAGCTTCAATAGTCTGACAAGTTCCATACGGGTAGCCTTCCTAGGTCACACTAATCTGGAAATTCCTCAGAGCCTTCAAATTAACCTAGTCTTCGGAGTCTTCAACCATTGTAGTTTCCATTATTCTAATGCCCAGTAAAATCCTCTTCATTCCAAAGTGGACTTAGTTGTTCAATATCTTGTCCTTCTTGGAGTGGTCTCATCAGTCGTATCTTCGTGTGGTCAAAAGGGGAAAGGGGTATGGTCTACCTAAAGGGAAAATTTTGATAAAGCTCAAAAAAGAAGAGAGGTAAAAGATCTTTTTGAAAAAAAATAGAGTTTTATAGAAAATATTTCCTATGGGCTTGCCTGTTTCTAGGGTCATGTCCTATAGTCAACCTGGCTTTGATACCATCTTGTAGCGACCCGGCCTCAGACGGTCAAGTCTCTGTGCTTAAGTGTCATCCCTGGACCGGTATGCTGACACACAATACTCGAGGATTTATAACAGAGGTAAATCACATGTATAAAGTAACGTAAATACTGTTACCTCAATCCAAATAGCGGAAGTAACAACAAGGTTGTGGAATCGCATCAACACCAACGGCAAAGTTGACTGTAGAAATCGTAACCCTAACGTATCACTTACGCGTCGTAAGATTCCTGCAACATGAGACGTTGCAGCCATGTAGGTCAGTACATTAAATGTACTGGTAATTTCACAATGTAGAGTAATGCTGAATAATGACTATCACTAAATGCAGATTTTGCTGGTGGAGGCTCTAAGTTTAAGTTTTGCATAAAGCTAATTTTTTCCTACAACAAAGGAATATGTTTTATTTAACTACAAAGTTTGTTGAAACAATTGAGAAGGTTCCTCCAACTCAATCCCAAAATAATATTTAACCCAACAAATTATTTGAGTGAAGTGATGAGATCAAATCAATAATTCAAGTACCATATACTCAAGATGTCCATAACCGGTGACACGGCTAATCATGATTAGTTTATACACTCTGTAGAGGTTTTCACACTTTTCCCCACAAGACTCGATCTCCTCCGTTGAATTTCTCGCACTACATGATGTTTGACAAATGGATGATCGAGACACAGTCTTTCTGAAGCATGAACTCTTTACTCTGGGTAGGCAGTACCACCTACTTTCCCCTACATCTGCTAGCCTGCCACTGAAAGAGGTCACACAACTTACTCAACTATGCCAGAGCCCATAATGGCTTGTGGCTGCACACAGAAGTTTCTAGCATGAATAATCTTATGATCCCTTTGAGCCTGGGTGGCATTCCATAGGGTGACCACACGGGTACTCTGGGATTCCCTTAGGCACGCACTGGGTTCTCCAGGTGCCACGGCAAACCACTGGGTGCTCCAGGGTGCCCCAACCATTCCACCCAGATGTGTATTAAAGTAGCCACCTTAAGTTTCCCTTAGTTAATATACCTCTCACATCTTCCATGAAATCTCACATACCAATCCACGTCTACGAGCATAGAAAAGTAGTGCAAGCATAATGCAATAATTCCCTGGGTTGAATGCAATACAATAGGTTCCTACCTCATCAACTACTTCCCAAAGCCCACATGTTATCAAATCCTAGTCATGCAATGTTTGAGGGTTGAAACTAATGCATAAAAATTGGGTATGAAAAGTATGATCAAAGTGTGAACTAGCCTTGTACTATTGATGAAGATGATTCGCACTCATAACTTCTGATAGTTCTACTCGTCACACTCCGGTCAATCTATCGTAAGCAAGCAATAGTAACCACACATAATCAATCATGCAAAAGAATCGAAGAAAAGATCTCAGAAAATCTCGAAAACAAGTAATTAACTCTTGCAATAGAAAACAATTTCTAACAGTACCAAAATTATGTGGATTTGGTCTTATCAGGAAGTTTAGGTCAAGAGCTTCGATTTGCAAAAAGAATAACCAAATCGGAGTTACGAAACTCAAGTTATGATCAAAATAAGTTTGAATATGAATCTGAACAAATTTCGAAATTTGAAAAATTCAAAAAGTTGATGTGACAGGTTCACTGGATAGGTGAAAACAAGACAAAACTATAGGCGCTGGTTTTATCTAATTTGGATGAACGAGTAAAATCAGGGCCAAGCTGTTTTACGGAAGAAAATTAGCTACGGCTAAAAGAATTCTAGGTCTAATGTATAAATACATGGACTAATTGATAATCTAATTATTTTACCGTACTAGTCTAGAAATAATAAATTACGGAAGTATAAAAAAAGAAAGATACCTTTATAAGATAGAGAAAAGATGACTTCGGAGAGAAGAGACAACTTCCAGAAGTCCCGCCGGAGAGAAGAAATGTATTTTTCTTTAGCGAATTTAGTCAAGCCAAAATATTGATTTAACCCGAATCGAATGATTTTTGGAGGCTCTATGGGTCTATATTTATAGGTGGAAAAGAGGTTTAGGGGTCAAAGGCTAGGCAATGTGGTACTAAACATAGACAAAAAGGGAGATGAAAGAGATAGGAAAACAAAGAAAAGAAACGCCTCCGCATGGGCCTTCGGCCGGCCTGCGCGTGTGCGTGCACAGAGTTTTTTTTCTACCTTTTCTTCAGAAAATAAAACTATTTTTTAACAGAAAATAACTAAGTTGAAGGACAACCGGAAAAATAATATAGCCCGGCCTGCTGGCTATGTTGCGCACGCTGGCGAGGGATAGCAGTCGGTCTCTCGTACAGTTTTTTTATAAAAACAGAAAAGGGGTACAGAAATAAGAAAAGAATAAATTAAAAAATTTCCATAGGCATATTATATATCAAACTTTTCAGAAGAAGATTTTCTACAATGTGCACATTTCTCTAGCATCAAATAAAATCCACAAAAATTTGAATAAAGCAAACAGTGCTACTGTTACTATAAAACCTAATAAAAATCATTTTAAAAATACCAGAATAATTCAAATTTATTTTTCTCCATCTTTCAACTGTAGGGAATCGTTTTACCCTAATTTCCATATATTTTATTTTTGGAGAAAAATAATTTTAATAAAAACCAAATATCTCCAAATTGAAAATAATTTCTAAGGGACGTTAAATTTGATTCTTTGAAACTCCCAACTCATATTTCATATGTTTTGAAGAAGCCATTTTATCTTCTCTCATGAAGATCATTGAGTTGCTTAAAGTTTCTGAATTTGGAATATTTCCAAATAAAATTCAAATATTTTCCAAAAACACTTTTTCATTTGATTAAATGGAAGAAGTCATATCATCTTCTCTCAAGGGTTTTGTATTTGAAAAGAATTTGAATTCATGGAGATTATAAATGCAAAATGAAAGTTTGGGAAAGTCCTTTTATTCCCTCTCATTTAACTTTCAAAAAGTTTCAAATTTCACTCAATTTCACACAAGCAACCACACCACAATCAAACAATCAATCAAGACTATCTATTTAACATAACATTCCAAAATTTAGAATTTTGGGGTGTTACAGATATGTACCTCGGATGGGTGTAGCCGAAAGTTAGCATTCTTAAGGGAATAATTGGTCGGCCGACAAACAACGAACTGCCCTTGTTGCAATATGAGCTCTCAAAATATAAAAACTCTTGTGATTCTTTCGCATCACGGCTTAGGCATGCATAAATAATGCATGCTGACCCAGGGAGAGGAACCCATAACGGAACTATTCTCTCTGGAAGATGTTTCTTACATTAAAAAAGTAATATAACATAACTCCCCGAATACCATTTGTCTATTCAAGCACTATGACCGGATTGCCTGGTTTCCGAACATACTTGGTGTTTTCCACAGGTATAGTATTCAGAAACACTCCAACCCTTGGGTTTCGGAGGTAGAAGCGGAAGGTTTGCCATGACAATCTTTTTCTGTTCGGATAGAGATAAGTTTGGTGATAAAGTACAGTGTTACATGGAATTAAACACCTACTCTTTATCTATACCATCTATCAGGCTGTCTAGTTTACAGTCCTGCTGTGAAAATTTGGCAGTTGTCCTTACTTGGTCATACGCCAAGCTAACATGAATTTCTTGGCCATCTGGTCCCCAAGGTCCGACCCGGGCCATATGATTTGGATCAAGTCCAGTATACCGCGTTTTCACCATGGCCTAGGCTTCAAGTGCGCCTTCTCGACATGCTGATGCCTTCCATAGTTCAAAGCGGCGTCGAGCTCCCTTGAATAAATTCACGAGCTCCTCCATAATTTCTGGAGGAGAATCGAATGGCCATAAAGCCTTAGCCATCTTCCCCATGGCTTTCCGAGCTCGCTCGTGCACTTTGGCTAGCTCTTACAGTAAGTCGCCTTGAAATCCGGACACTTCTCCCTCGGGACGCCTAGTTAACAAACCTATAGGAACAATCTCGTAAACCTTTCCATCAGCGGACCGCATGAAAGTTAGGTTAAAGGACATACTGAATATGCCGCCTTTCATCTTTCTGTTCTCCTTCAAGGAATCCGACAGTTGGGCTTGTATGTCCTTTAGCTCTTCGGCTTGCTTGATGATTGCACCCTGTAGCTTGTTCTTCTCATTAATAGTCTGTGTTAATACACGTTGACCAGCGGCTTCTTGCCCTTCGGCATATTGTTTGTCCGCCTGAGTAACCTTCAACATCTCCTCCAACTGATCTGCCCATCCTTCAGTTGTAAACAAAACAATGCATATTTAAAATTCATTGTTGGCGCAGAATCATATTCTCCGGACACTGTTGTGCTTACCATCAGGTGCCTTCTTGGATTTTTTCAATGTTTCCAGTTCAGCGGTGACAACAGTTAGCTTGGACCGACATTCTTCAAGATCCTGGGACAGTGTGTTATTTTTCGCCACGGGTACCTGATGATATAATGACTCTTAAATCAGTTGGGCCACCTGCTTCAAGTCTCGGGGGCTATTGGCATATGATTATTGAATCTACTCATAGTTTTTTACCCGCATATCCTTTGAAAGCTGGTGGGTGGCTCCCGCAAGTCCATCCCAAGCAACCCAGATATATGCCGCAAAGCTGAGGGCATTGAACGCCTCTTCGGTGAAACTCGGGTCGCGCATGGCCTCTTTCCACCACCGATGATTCATTGCGCTCTCCACTTCGGAATTGGTAACGGATACATTATCTGAATCCTCCTGGAGATGATAATCCGGCATTGTGCCCGTATCAACCCTAGTCCTTGTGGCAGGTTCCGGGGCTGGATTGGTCGATGCATGGCCGACAAGGTCCCTGGATACAGTCCGGCGTATGCTCTTCCTAAAATTTGGCCCAGCGTAAAACGTCATAATTCAGTCTATCCGCCGAATGCGTGTTAAAAAATATACCTCTTTGATGAAGGTGGGGGCACGGTAGTATCACCGCTTGCCTTCCTTTTCAAAGACTCGCCCTACGTAGGTGTCGCCTTCTTAGAGGACGCCTCTAATATAGCTCGGCGAGACGAGCGCAGCGCCCCTTCGGAGCATGGGACAGTGCGGTGGGTGAGGCGCAACGGGAAAACTCTTTTGGAGGAGACGTCTCCTGGGTACTTACCTGGGAGGAGGGAAGAAGGTCGGCTATAATGGCCACTTCTGTGCCGTCGTAGCTTGCTTGGTAAAGACCCCCTCCTTAAGTTCTATAAATATATTCGGATCTTCTTCATCTCTGGGATCTAGGTCTCAAACATGGTCCTCTGGCTGCGGAGCCGGGCTGTATATCCCCTCGACGACCTTTCTCCACTCCTATTAAAAGTAGCCGGATTAAATTCGGCTAGCATAACTCAGGAAAGAGATTGAGTGAGGCCAATAATAAAAAAACTCACCAAGTCGACGGGGTTATACATGGAAAAACCTTCCCGACACTTCAAGCGAGTAAAGTCTTCCTTCTCCCCTTTGTAAAGGTCAGCTAAGATGGTGGCCAGGGCAGCAAAATTGTCTGGACCCTTGCGTAGGCAACGAGATGCATCGTCCTCCCCATTGTAATTCCACATAGGAAAACCTATAGATTGGAGCGGCTGAACGCATCGCGTTATTGAAATCGCCATTACCTCGACTATAGACAGCCCGGAGTTGGCAAGTACTCTGATCTTGCTTGCTAGCCTCTTAACCTCCGCACTGTCTTCTTCCTCGAAGCTTCGGGGATGCTAGCTGGTGCGCTTCTATAAAGGAGCACTGGAGAATTCGGGGAGACCACGCCGGATTGAGTCTGGAAGAATGACGTCTTCAATATAAAACCATTCCGAGGGCCACTCTTCGGATGCCATCTACGGAGTGCCGGACAAGTATCCTGTCCCGACTATGCGCCATATTTTGGTGTCGCCCAACTTGAATATAGATCCCTTTTGGGAGCGGGGGACGAGAAAAATTTCCGCCATAGCTCGAAATGAGCCTCACAACCTAGAAACAGCTTGCAAAGATCAACGAAGCCCGCGATGTGCAGGACTGAGCCTGGCGTCAGATTGTGCAGTTGGAGGCCATAATACTCCAGGAGACCTTTGAGGAAGGTGTGGTTAGGAAATCCTACGCCTCTCAAAATGAAGGAAACAAAGCACACCCGCTCCTCTTTAGAAGGTTTGGGGAAATTCTCAGCCAGGGCTTCGCCATTGAGGGAAGTTAATCCAGCCCGAACGGAGACTAGATCCGCGGGAGGAAGATATCCCTGCGTCTGAAGTTTATTCAGATGGGCGCGGCATACCGAGCAGCTTTCCCAGTCGCCTTTTTGAAGGCCGTGGGGGTGTGAGGAAGAGTTAGGAGCGCCGACCATGTTTGGAAAATTTCCTATGGCGAGTTCTAAGGATTTTCGCATGGTGTGGAATGGCATCTGAGATCTAATCTCCTTAAATAGACGCCTTCCCTACATGGTCGAGGGGTTATTTGTAAGAAAACAACTAGACCATTCACATTCGTTTGACACTTGGAAGCCGAGGCGACGGCGGCAAAGAATCAATAGAATATGATATTTAATGTGGAGCCGAATTATCGTCAATCCAAAGTGTAATAGAGAACCCGCCTTAAAAAGCCGAAGACAAAAAGCCGGATACTACACCGTCGTTGATGGCAAGTTCGAGGGCTACTGAGGGAGTCCTGGATAAGGGGTCCTCGGGCATCTGGGCTATGTAACATGGGCCGGACTGATGGGCCGTGAAGATACAAGATAGAAGGCTTTCCCCACTGTCCAGATGGGACTCTCCGTTGCGTAGATAGCAAGCTTGGCGGCCACATGTGTAGTTTCCTTTCTCTGTAAACCGACTTTGTGCAACCCTAGCCCCCTCCGGTGTTTATATAAACCAGAGGGGTTAGTCTGTAGAGGCTATCGCAAATCATACAGGCTAGACATCTAGGGTTTAGCCATTACAATCTCGAGGTAGATCAACTCTTGTAACCCCTATACTCATCAAAGTCAATCAAGCAGGAAGTAGGACATTACCTCCATTAAGAGGGCCCGAACATGGGTAAACATCGTGTCCGCCATCTCCTGTTACCTTCGATCCTCAGACGCACAGTTTGGGACCCCCTACCCGAGATTAGCCGGTTTTGACACCGACAGTGCTCCCGCGCCGCCTCGCCGCCCCGCCCGCCCCGAAACCACTCCCCACCACCGGTCCACCGCCCGCCCCGCCCATCCCTCTAGCCCCCCTCGCACCGAGCTTTTTCTCTAGTGATCCCCATGCCACCGCCCCACCACCATCGGCGACCACCGCCCCCACCCTGAACCCTAAGATAGAGAGTGGGGTACCTCTCTGGTGAGCCCCCCTCCCTGCTGTGGCAGGTTCTTCCTTAACTCCGGTGAGCCCCCACCCCCTGAAAATCGACTGACCCAAAAGTCGATTCAGTCGACTGAAGTGTAGCTAAATCGGAGCAGCAACATAAGCAAGAGCAAGAGCTAGAGGAGCAATGCAAGAAGGAGCAAGAGCGAGAGCAGCAACGCGAGCAAGAGCAAGATCAGACAAGGCAGGGGACTGAGAGCAAGAGCAGAGCAACAACATGAGCGAGAGCCAAAGCAGCAGCTGCTCCTACTGATGTGGACGTCGCCGCCAAGGGAGCGACACCATGGAGGAAGTGGCCGGCGACGCCGCCGTGGATGGTGTCGCGCCATGTCGGCTCGGGATCGAGCGCCGGCAGCACCGTGAGATCGAATCAAGAAGAAAAATGCGGGATTAGTGTAGAACCTCTTTGGTGGCACTGATTAGGCCTCAGCTTCATCCGAGGAAACGGTGATGATGCTGCTCTTCCGGTGGTGCAGGTGAAGACGACGGTGTGGGAATAGAGGTGGCACGAAAGATGAGGGGAACGTCGGGGCAGCTCCTTAGAGCTGGAGGATGGGTGGCTGAACCAGCGGGACAACAAAATCGATGACGGATCCTCATCCAGTGCGGTGTATGAGGGACGTCGAGGTGTTGTTGTGGACGACACCGTCGGGGAAGAGGCTCCGGCTGGGTGGCGGCCGGAGGAGGGTGTGGGGCTTCGCGTGTTTTCACGCCCTCGGTGTACGAATGGGTGGGTGGATGGGACGCGAGCGGGGAACCATGGTTTGGGACGCGCTTGTCCGAAATGTGGGGTAATTTACGAAAGCACCTCCACCGATTTGGGCTAGGCTGTTCTTTTGGTTCAGGGGTATCATAGGCATTTCGCGTGTCGGGATTTCGCAGGAGGTGGGAGTTTTCGCGCGTGTTGTAATTTTGGGATAGCAAGGCGCGGGTTCAGATGGAGGGAGTTTTTGGATCACAATGAGACAAAGATATATCTTAAATATTTCGGGGTAAAAAGGTGTGGTGTAGCGACCAGACCTCAAACAGTATGATCTCTGTGCATCAGTGTCATCCCTGGATTAGTAATACTGACACACACAGTACTTGAAGGATTTATAACAGAGTAGCAATCACACACTTATTACATCGAGTGTCTCCAAGAGAGCACTTATTACAATAAATATGGCTTAAGGCCATCTAATAACGATAACAGCGGAAGGCTTGGAAGCTAAGCGAGTCCATCAACTCCAACGGCATCACTGAGTATAGAACCACGACCTAAGGCACCTTACTGGTCGTCTGAAAAGTCTGCAACATGAACGTTGCAGCCCGAAAATGGGCCGGCACATGGAATATGCTGGCAATGTAACACATAGAGAGCAATATGAAAGAGTAATGCTATACTACATGCATTTATGGCTGGTGGTAAGCTCTATGGTTACAGTTTTTGCATAAAGACAATTTTTCCCTACTGCAAAGGAATAAATTTATTTTAACTATCATGGTGGTTGTTAAACACTGAGAATGGTTGACAGCATTCTCAATCCCAATTAAGCATCATAATTAAAACCCAACAATATTAATTAAAGTAACATGATGAGATTCACATGATAATCCAAGTACTACATACTCAAGAAGTCCATAACCGGGGACACGGCTAACCATGATTAGTTTGTTACACTCTGCAGAGGTTTGTGCACTTTTCCCCACAAGACTCGATCTCCTCCGTTTGATTTCTCACACTCCATGGTGTTTGAGAAACGGATGACCGAGACATAGTCTTTCAGAAGCGCTAGCACCTTACGAACGGGTAGACAGTTACACCTACAACCCTCTACATCTGCTAGTCTACCACTGTAAGAGCTCGCACAACTTAGTCAACTATGCTAGAGCCCATAGTAGCTTGTGGCTGCACACAGAAGTTTCTAGCATGAATAATCTCATGATCCCTTTGAGCCTGGGTGGCGGTCTAAAAAGAAATAGGCAAATCCTGGAATACCTAGGTACCTCAATCCACCCAGATGTGTGTTTAAGTTGCGACCTTAAATATACCATTAATTAAAAATCTCACATCTGTCATGGATACACTCACCCAATCCACGTCTACTAGCATAGCATGGCATAATAAGCAAACGTAGAAGTAACTCCCAAGGGTTTGATATTAAAACAGGTAATAGGCACTACCTCAACAATTTTCCCAAACCCACAGTTTAATTGGATCCTAATCATGCAATGTTTGAGGATTGATCTAATGCATAAAAACTGGGTAGGAAAAGGAATATGATCAAGTGTTACTTGCCTTGCTGATGATCCGTGAAACCTAGAGACTCAAAGTAGCAAGCGGCGCACTCCGGGTACTCTATCGCAAACAAACAAGCACACAATAAGCACTCATCTAATGCACAGGTAAAAACTCAAATAAAAGATCTAACAAGAAAGTTCAACTTAAGAACTCCGGTTTGCAAAAAGAATCAAAACGAACGAAGCAACGAAGGTCAAACAGCGAAAGAAACAGACTTCATTTTACTAATCTGGACCTAAGTCAAATTTTGCAGTAGCAAAAACTTGTTTGAGTTGATTATTTGGAAAGAGGGTTTCGAGACGAAACTCTAGGCGCCTGAATCGCCTGATTCCGACAAACGAGCGAAAAGTTAAACTAGATCGAAAATCGGATCAGAAATCGCGATCAGAAAAATCGCGGAATAAATCCGAGAAAAAGAAAAACGATGAACAGCTTAACGAACGAACGTTCTTTATCTGGATCTAAACAATGAACACATTCGTTAAAACGAACGAACGAGTGAACGCTCGCTAATTAACCTAATCCGAAAAAAACTGATCTAAAAAGAAAAAACGGAACTAAAAAAACCGAACAAAAATCAGCGAAAACCGAACGGTTTTCTAGGAAAAACCGGCGGCGGGTCAACATTGGGGTGCGGGTCGGCGGCGGCGGCGGCTCCGGCGAGGGCGGCGGTGGTCATCGGTGACGGCGGCGTGGTCCCATGAGGCGGCGGCGGCGGTCGGCGGCGGCCGCTAGGGTTAGGGTTTGGGTGGCGGCGTGGTCAAGGGCGGTTTGGGCTGAGGGGTTTGCCCGGCGGCTTATAAAGGCCGAGGTCGAGGAGTCCGCCTAACACGGCCCGTTAGGGTCGGTTCAGATTTTTTAAATTAATTCACAGAAAAATCTAACGAAAGAAATACTAAACGGACTCCAAAAATCCCAAAATAAATTTTCCCCGGCTTCTAAAATCAAGCCGGAGACGATGAACATTTATTTGGGGCCTAAATGCAATTTTGGAAAATGCGCATTTTTCCTAAATTCAAATAAAATAGCGAAAAACTCCAAATAAAAATCTTATTTGATTTTTTTATTAAATCTTCATTATTCCTTTATTTTGGGAAAGTCATTTTATTCCCTCTCTCATATTTTGACAGTAGAAATAATTGAAGATAAAATAAATAAAATCAAATGATCCTATTTTCAAAATTTGAGAAAACTCAAATATGAAAATAATGAAATCTCCAACTCTCTCTGTGGGTCCTTGAGTTGCATGAAATTTCTAGGATCGAGCCAAAATGCAATAAAATATGATATGCAAGTGATGATCTATGTATAACATTCCAAATTGAAAATTTGGGATGTTACAAACCTACCTCTTAAGATGAATCTAAGCCCTCGAGATTCGGGTTGGCTAGAAAATAGGTGAGGGTAGTCCTTCAAAGATATCTTCCTCTCGCTCCTGTGTGGCTTCATCATCGGTGTGGTGGCTCCTTTGAACTTTGCGTAACTTAATAACCTTGTCATGGGTGACTCGGCTGGCATACTCGAGAATTTTGACTGGTTTATCCTCATAGGTCAAATCGTTACCCAACTGAATAGCTTCCAGCGGCACAATATCTCTTAGTGGTATATCAGCCATTTCTGTGTGGCACTTCTTCAACTGAGAAACGTGGAACACGTCGTGAACTCCCGACAATCCTTTGGGTAATTCCAACTTGTAAGCAACTTCTCCCATGCACTCCAAAACTTTGTATGGTCCTACAAAACGTGGCGCTAACTTTCCTTTAACACCAAAACGCTTAACCGAAGCGGGGATACACAAAGATAAACTCTGTCTCCGACTTCGTAAACTGTCTCCTTGCGTTTTGAATCCGCATAGCCCTTCTGCCTAGATTGGGCTACCTTGAGCCTATCGTGAATCAACTTCACCTTCCGTTTAGACTCCTTAATCAAATCTGGTCCAAACAACTGGCGGTCTCAAACTTCATCCCACAACAACGGGGTTCTGCACCTCCTTCCGTACAAGGCTTGAAGGGCCATCTTCAAACTGGTTTGATAGCTGTTGTTATAAGAAAACTCCGCATACACGCAAGTTGTCATCCCAACTTGATCCATAATCCAACGCACATGCTCTCAAAGATATCCTCCAAAATCTGATTGACTCTCTCGATGCATCCATCTGTCTATGGATGAAAAGCTGTACTAAACTCAAGTCTGGTTCCCAAAGTTTCGTGCAACTGATTCCAAAACTTTGAGGTGAATTGGGTTCCTCTATCTGATACGATACTCCTCGGAACTCCGTGCAGACATACGATCCTAGTCATGTATATCTTAGCCAACTTGGCACTATTGTAGGTAGTCTTCACTGGAATGAAATGAGCTACGTTCGTCAAACGATCGACTACAAACCAAATCGAGTCATAGCTTGAACGAGTCCTGGGCAATCCCGCGATAAAATCCATGCCTAACTTTTCCCACTTCCATTCGGGTATTGGCAATGGCTGTAACAATCCCGCTGGCTTCTGATGTTCTGCCTTCACTCTCTGACATACATCACAAACTGCTACATACTCTGCAATATCCTTCTTCATTCCGGTCCACCAAAAAGTATCCTTCAAATCCAAATACATCTTGGTATTTCCTGGGTGAATCGAATACAGCGAATCATGGGCCTCTTGCAGAATCAACTTCCTAATCTCCGGATCACTAGGCACATAAACGCGGTCCTCAAACCATAGGGTATCGTGCTAATCCTCACGAAATCCCTTAGCTTTTCCCTTGCTCATTTTCTCCTTGATAGCGGCAATCTCCTTATCCGTTTTCTGAGCTTCTCTAATCTTATCCATCAATGTAGACTGTATCTCCAATGCTGCTACATAGCCTCTCGGAACTATTTCCAAACATAGCTCTCAAAATTCCTTGGCTAACTCTTTTGGTAAACCTCCGGTCATTAGTGTGGTGACATGGCTCTTGCGGCTCAACGTATCTGCTACTACGTTAGCCTTTCCGGGGTGATAATGCAATCTAATATCATAATCCTTGATGAGCTCCAACCATCTCCTTTGCCTGAGATTCCACTCCTTTTGCGTGAAGATGTACTTCAAACTCTTGTGATCCGTGTACACCTCACAATGGTTTCCAATGAGAAAATGTCTCCAAGTCTTGAGTGCGTGCACCACGGCTGCTAACTCGAAATCATGGGTAGCATAGTTCAACTCATGAGGCTTAAGTTGTCGTGAAGCATAGGAAACAACTCCTCCCTCCTGCATAAGCACTGCTCCAAGTCCTCGACGTGAAGCGTCGCAATACACCTCGTAATCCTTGCTTTGATCTGGCAGAATTAACACTGGTGAGGTAACCAAACGTTTCTTCAACTCTTGGAAACTAGCCTCACATTCCTCAGTCCAATTGAACTTAGTGTCCTTCTTCAACAGCTCCGTCATAGGCTTCACAATATTTGAGAAATTATCAATGAATCTCCGGTAGTATCCTGCCAGTCCAAGAAAACTCCGGATCTCTCCAACGGTTGTTGGTGCTTCCCAGTTTGTCACAGTAACAACTTTAGTGGGCTCCACTGCTATACCTTCTCCGGATATAACATGTCTGAGAAATCCAACTTCCTTCAACCAAAATTGTAGCGACCCGACCCGAATGGATCAAGTCTCTGTGCTTTCGTGTCATCCCTGGATCGGTATGCTGACACACACAATACTCGAAGGATTTATAACAGAGGTAAATCACATGTATAAAGTAACGTAAATACTATTACCTCGATCCAAATATAGCGGAAGCAACAAGGTTGTGGATTCCCATCAACACCAACGGCAAAGTTGAGTATAGGAAATCGTAACCCTAACGTATCACTTACTCGTAAATGCGAGAAGTACGCAACATGAAAAGTTGCAGCCCGAAAACGGGTCAAAGACATGGAATATGCTGGCAATGTAACACATAGAGAGTAATGAAGGAATAGGCTATACTACATGCATATATGGCTGGTGGAAAGCTCTATGGTTACGCTTTTTGTAAAAGCCAATTTTTCACTACTGCAAAGGAATAAATTTATTTAACTATCATGGTGGTTGTTGAACATTGAGAATGGTTGACAGCATCCTCAATCCCAATTAAAAGTACTCATTAAACCCAAACAAATTATATTAAGTAACGTGTTGAGATCATCTTTATATACAGGTAATAGATACTCAAAATTGTCCATAACCGGGACACGGCTAACCATGATTAGTTTGTACACTCTGCAGAGGTTTGCACTTTTCCCCACAAGACTCGATCGCCTCCGTTTGGTTTCTCGCACTACATGGTGTTTGAGAAGCGGATGACCGAGACATAGTCTTTCGTAAGCGCTAGCACCTTACATGTGGGTAGACCGTACCAACCTACATCCCCTACATCAGCTAGCCTACCCGTAAGAGTTCGCACAACTTAGTCAACTATGCGAGCCCATAATGGCTTGTGGCTGCACACGGAAGTTTCTAGTTTGAATAATCTCATGATCCCTTTGGGCTGGGTGGCGGTCCGAAGAAATACAGGCAAATCCTGTCTACCTGGTGCCTTGACAGGCAAGTCTGGAATAGCCAGTGCCTCAATCCACCCAGATGTGTGTTTAAGTTGCCACCTTAGATAAACCATTAATTATCAATCTCACATACATCATGGATATTCACTCAAACCCAATCCACGTCTCTGAGCATAGCATGGAGAAATAAGCAAACGAGAAGTAACTCCCAAGGGTTTGATAATAAAACAGGTAATAGGTACTACCTCAAACTACTTCCCATCCCACAATTTAATTAGATCCTAATCATGCAAGTGTTTGAGGAATAGATCTAATGCATAAAAAGCTGGGTATGAGAAGAGTATGATCAAAGTGTTACTTGCCTGCAAAGTTGATGAAGATGATTCGCACTCAAAACTCTTGATAGTTCTACTCGTCACACTCCGGTCAATCTATCGTAATCAAGCAATAGTAACCACACATAAGCAATCACTCAAAAGATCGAAAGGATCGAAGAAACAATTCAGAAAACGTCAAAACCAAAACTAATAACTCTTGCAGCATAAAACAATTTCTAACAGTACCAAAACTATGTGTATTTGGCCTTATCAGAAAGTTTAGGTCAAGAGCTTCGATTTGCAAAAAGAATCAACTAAATCGGAGTTACGAAACTCAAGTTATGATCAAACGGAGTTCAAATACAAATCTGTTTGAATTCAAATTTTAAAACTTTCAAAAACATGCTTGAGTTGTATTACTGGATAGAGGAGATCATAACGAAGAAGTGGGCGTTGTATTACTGAATTCCGACTTACGAGTAAAAAGTTATGAACGTTTGAAGATTAGGGACTACGGATAGGTCCATGACGAAAATTAAAAATAAAAAGAAAAATCTATCGAGTTTAACGCCGCTAAACAAAACCGGAAAGAAAAACCGCGAGAAAACCGATCTAGGGTTTCGTAAAGAAAACCAAACGAAAAACCGATCTAGAAAACCGATCTAGAAAACCGATCTAGAAAACCGATCTAGAAAACGTGACGCGGCGCGGGGCTAGTACCTCGAAGAGGCGAGGGGCTTCGGCGGCGGCGGCGGGTGGCGGCGGTGGCAAGGGGCGGCGGCGCGGTGTGGGGCGGCGGCGGCGGCACTGCTGCTGCTGCAGAGGAGGAGGAGAGGAGAGGAGAGGAGAGTTGATTTCATGTGTTGGAGGGGGGGGGGTGCTTGGGTATTTATATTGGGGAGGGGAGGGGTTTTGCTTGGGGTAGGGGACAAGAAATAGATTAGGATTAGGAAACAAGAGGAATAGATCTAGAAATAGATACGAAATAAACGAAGTAGGAAAAGAGTACTACTATGACTTGGGAAAAAGGATCGGCTACCTGGCTTGGTGAGTGAGCGATGGCCTTGTGGCCTTGGCCGGCCGGCTGCTAGCTGCTTTGTCCTTTGGCCCAAGGCGCTGCATGTTTTTTTTTAAAATAAAAATTTCACATAACAAAATAAAAACAAAAATAATAAAACTTTTATATAGTCATATAATATATCAAAATTTGCAGAAAAATATTTCCTACAAGATGAACATTATTTTAGCTTCAAATAAAATACACACAAATCCAAATAAAACAAAGAGTGTTTCAGCTCTAATAAAATCCAATAAAATCATTTTGAAAATACCAAAATGAATTCAAATAATTTTCTCTCCAATTTTCTGATGTAGGGAATCATGTTACCCTATTTTCCATATATTTTATTTTTGGAGAAAATAATTTGAATAAAACTCAAATAACTCCAAATTGAAAATAAATTCAGAAGAACTTTGAATTTATTTCTTTGAAACTCCCAACTCATATTTCATATGTTTTGAAGAAGTCATTTTATCTTCGCTCGTGAAAATCATTGAGTTGCGTAAAGTTTCAGAATTGGAAAATATTTTCCAAATGAAATTCAAATATTTTCAACACCCCTTGTCATTTAAATAAATGGAAGAAGTCATGTCATCTTCTCTCCAGGGTTTTGTGATGAAAAGAATTGAATTCCCGAAGATCATAAAAGCAAAAAATGAAAGTTTGGGAAAGTCCTTTTATTCCCTCTCATTTAACTTTCAAAAAGTTTCGAATTCACTCACTTTCAGTCAATCAATCAAACAATCAGCCAAAACTATCTATTTGTTTATAACATTCCAAAATTTAGAATTTTGGGATGTTACAAACTACCACTTTAAAATGAATCTCGTCCTCGAGATTCGGAGAGGCTAGCAAGAAATAGGTTAGGGTTTGGGGGTCTTCTCAAAGTCCATCGATCATCTCCGGGGTCTCGGGTGCTACCACCCTTAGAAACATTGTTACGGTTCCATCAAAACTCATGTACTCCATCCTTATCGTTGACAGTGTCGGTCTTCTCAGATATTAAGGATAATTCCTTCTCTGGGCTCTACTGGTAGTGGCATAACCTTTTCCTCAATTCTTTTGCCCCTTTACTCTGGGTAAGGTTATTCCGAGACTGGGTCTTCTTAGTGACAGTGTCCGGGCGCCAATTCTAAACAACTATCGATATCTCATGGTGGTCAACAATTTAGGGTTTCTCCTGCAGAAAAGGGGTCTGGGTTGAACCTCGCCGTATATCCTACGGTTGGCAACAACTGCCTTGTACAAGGGGAAAAATGCTTATACCATTCTAAGGTTTAAACAGGGTTTTGATCGTCGTCTCTCTACTATAGGTAAGTCACTCAGATTTACCATCCCATATAGCAAGCGAATAATAATAGTAAGTCGGTATGGTGATCAATCCATCCCGCACCCAAATCATTACCTTGTACATGGTTTAGCGAATCTCGCATTCTAACACTCGGTCAACCTCACAAGCATTGCAGAATTTCTCTTGTCGATTTAACCAAGTCCGGAAAATCCATTGATTACGCAAGCCAAACAAACATCTATCGTTCCTTAACAACTCTCGGGTTTTATGAAACTCCTATAGAATCGTCTATCGATAAAATCATAACTCTTCCAGGGTTTTTCCTTCAAAGAAGAGGGTGCTTGCTTCTTGGCGGTCCCGGGCCCGTGGGTTATGGCCCATCTCATCACTTGCAAATCTTGAACTCATCATCTGGGCAACTGATCATTATCCCAACATCCAACTTCATGGCATACTTAAATCCAACCAATTGTACTGTCTCTTTTCCTTATATTTGCACCAAACTAAGACGTGATTACTCAGACTCATCATGGAATTTCCATTGATCCATATTTCCAACATCATCCCTCCTTTATCTCCACTACCACTTCATCTCGTCATCCTCGTGGGATGTCCCACATACCGTGATAAAACTTATACTTATGAAATCCATACTCCACTTCGTGGAACCTCATTATCCTTTCCAGGGGTCAAGCGTCCTTACAAGGAAATATTGGCCATCTCTCGCATGGCACTTCTTCAATCGGAAAACGTGAAACACATCATGAACTCCCCGACAGTCCTTCGGTGACTTCAACTTGTTAGCCTATTCTCCCATACGCTCCAAAACTCGGTATGGTCCTACAAATCTTGGGGCTAACTTTCCTTAACTCCAAATCGTTTAACTCCTCGCAGAGGTGGCACACAAAGATATGCTCATCTCCGATTTATAGACTACCTCCTTGCATTTTTTAGTCTGCATAACTCTTCCGCTGGATCGAGCTACCTTGATCTATCTCAAGCAACTTAACATTCTCTTCTCACTCCTTGATCACATTTGGTCCAAACAACTGACGGTCTCCAACTTCAACCCACATCAACGGTGTCTGGCTCCTTCTCCCATACAAAGCTTTAAAAGGGGCCATCTTCAAACTGGTTGGGTAACATTGTTGTATGAGAACTTCGCGTAAGGTAGATTTTCATCACTACTAGATCCATAATCTAGCGCACACGCTCTCAACATGTCTTCCAGATTCTGGTTGACTCTCTCGATCTATCCATCTGTCTGCGGATGAAAGGTTGTACTGAACTCTAGCCTAGTATCCAAAGTCTGGTGCAGCTGTTTCCAAAACTTTGAGGTAAACTGTGTTCCTCTACGATGGTCCTCGGAACTCCATGCAGACATACGATCCTTGTCCAATATATCTTGGCCAACTTCACACTTGTATAGGTGGTTTTTCACTGGAATAAAGCGAGCCACTTTGATCAAGCGAATAAACTACTACCCAGATAGAATCATATCCCGCTCGGGTTCGGGAAATCTGGTAATGAAATCCATGCCAAGCTTATCCTGCTTCCATTCAGGTATTAGCATAGGCTGTAGTACTCGACTAGCCGATGCTCTGCCTTCACTCTCGACATACGTCACCTACGACTACATACTCGCAATATCCTTCTTCATACCAGTCCACCGTAAACACTCCTTCAAATCCGAATACATCTTGGTGTTTCCAGGCGAATCAAGTATGGTGAGTCATGAGCCTCTGAAGCATTAACTTCACGATCTACGCATTATTGGGTATATGTACACTGTCCTCAAACCATAAGGTGTCGTGCTCATCCTTACGAAAACCTTTGGCCTTTCCTTTACTCATCCTCTCTTTTACCTCGAAATCTCTTTGTCATCCTCCCGAGCTTCACGGATCTTTCCCAACAATGTAGATCGAACTTCCATTGATGCAACAAAACCTTTTGGGAATAATCTCCAATCAAAGTTCCCTTGAAAATCCTCGGCTAACTCCTTCGATAATCCTCTGATTATGAGGGTATTCGTCCTTGTGTTCCTTATGGGTGTGTCCTATTTCTCCACAAAGCTTGTATGCACAAGGTTTCTTCATATCCTTTTCATAAGGCCTCAACTTCTGGGACACAAGACGATATCTTTGCAGAGTCAACTTAAATTCTTCCCAAGTGGTTACTCCTTGCCATCCATTGATGGTTTGGTACATCCTCCACCGAGTAGTAGCACCTCTTTCAAAGCACTCTAGAGCATGCTGGGCCATATCCTTTCTGACTATAGGGTTGTTCTCCATATGATCCTCCATGTTCTGAATCCATCGGTCTATCTCCAATTGACTCATTGGTCCGGAAATTACAAGCTCATCTCCATCCATACTCTAATGGGTCCATGGGTTTGGGGTGGGATAAGAGAGATCGAGAGGGATGCACACAATACAAACAATGGTTTTGAAAAGACAGATTTTATTGTGGCTGTGGAAAAACATCAAACAAAATGACAGCTCACAATCGTCAGATCTAACGTAGGTATGTAATAGGGGTTTGGTCTTCTAAAGGTCAATAGATCTCAAAGTCATCACACTCTTCAAGTCTTGTTCATGTCTCCGGTGGCTCCTGCTGATCATGCTTGTCCTTCTCAAGTTCTTTTGCCAGATCATCTCTGTTGACGCGAAGTCTCTCGCGACGTCCTTCAATATTTCGGGAGTTACGTTCCAACTGCCGGTTTCAACATCCTTGACATGATCCATGATCCTACTGTCCTTCGCCATTCTTGTCAAATCTCCGGTATCTCGATGTTTTGCTCCTTCATCTTGTCTACTTTCAGCTTCGGGTCCTGAGTTCTTCACGAATCGCTTCCTTATCAAATACGCTTCCTGCAGATCCACCTTAAACTTCTTCATGTAATACTCAGATCCCGGTGATACACCAGCTAAGGTTAAACTCCAACGTTTGCGAGATAGATGCTCCATCGACTTTCTACCATCCAATCCTTCCATGCATCTGCATGCTTAACTCCTGCACGGTGATAATAGCATAGGCGGCGATAACATCATGGATAGCGTGTTTACGCTCTTGTCATTTTCATGAGCTATCATTCCATAGTTGATATCTCCTGCCTTAGGGTTTTCCTTGATGTAACTTTGAGTTACGATGCTCCATGTTCGGTCTTTCTCCGATACACCTTGATCTCAGGTATTGATAACTTCCATAGTCTGCCAAGTTCCATAAGCGTAACCTTCCTAGGTCACACAAATCCGAAAATTCTTCAAGCCTTCAAATTCTCCTAGTCTTCGGAGTCTTCACCGTTGTACTTTCCATTTACACGGTAAAATCCTCTTCATTCCAAATGGTCTTAGTTGTCCGATATCTTGTCTCCTTGGAGTGGTCTCATCACCAAATCTTCAAGTGGTCAAAAGGGAAAAGGGGTATGGTCTCACTAAAAGGAATATTTGAATAAGCTCAGAAGAGAAGAGAGGTAAAAGATCTTTTTGAAAATGAAGTTGTAGAGAAAAATCTTTCCTATGGGCTTGTCAGCTTCTAGGGTCACGTCCTACAGTCAACATGTGCTCTGATACCATCTTGTAGCGACCCGACCCGAATGGATCAAGTCTCTGTGCTTTCGTGTCATCCTCGGATCGGTATCTTGACACACACACAAGACTCGAAGGATTTATAACAGAGGTAAATCACATGTATAAAGTAACGTAAATACTATTACCTCGATCCAAATATAGCGGAAGCTTAACAAGGTTGTGGATTCCCATCAACACCAACGGCAAAGTTGAGTATAGGAAATCGTAACCCTAATGTATCACTTATTAAATGCGTCGAGAAGTCTCGCAACATGAAAAGTTGCAGCCAAAACGGGTCAGCACATGGAATATGCCGCAATGTAACACATAGAGAGTAATGAAGGAATAGGCTATACTACATGCATATATGGCTGGTGGAAAGCTCTATGGTTACAGTTTTTGAAAAGCCAATTTTTCCCTATTGCAAAGGAATAAATTTATTTAACTATCATGGTGGTTGTTGAACATTGAGAATGGTTGACAGCATCCTCAATCCCAATTAAAAGTACTCATTAAACCCAAACAAATTATATTAAGTAACGTGTTGAGATCAACAGGATATCCGGTACTAGATACTCAAAATTGTCCATAACCGGGACACGGCTAACCATGATTAGTTTGTACACTCTGCAGAGGTTTGCGCACTTTTCCCCACAAGACTCGATCGCCTCCGCTTTGGTTTCTCGTGACTACATGGTGTTTGAGAAAGCGGATGACCGAGACATAGTCTTTCAGAAGCGCTAGCACCTTACATGTGGGTAGACCGTACCAACCTACATCCCCTACATCAGCTAGCCTACCCGTAAGAGTTCGCACAACTTAGTCAACTATGCCAGAGCCCATAATGGCTTGTGGCTGCACACGGAAGTTTCTAGTTTGAATAATCTCATGATCCCTTTGGACACGGGTGGCGGTCCGAAGAAATCTGAGCAAATCTCGTCTACCCATGTGCCTTGACAGGCAAGTCCTGGAATAGCCAGTGCCTCAATCCACCCAGGATGTGTGTTTAAGTTGCCACCTTAGATAAACCATTAATTATCAATCTCACATCTGTCATGGATATTCACTCAAACCCAATCCACGTCTACGAGCATAGCATGGCGAAATAAGCAAACGTAGAAGTAACTCCCAAGGGTTTGATAATAAAACAGGTAATAGGTACTACATCAAACTACTTCCCATCCCACAATTTAATTAGATCCTAATCATGCAAGTGTTTGAGGAATAGATCTAATGCATAAAGCTGGGTATGAGAAGAGTATGATCAAAGTGTTACTTGCACGCAAAGTTGATGAAGATGATTCGCACTCAAAACTCTTGATAGTTCTACTCGTCACACTCCGGTCAATCTATCGTAATCAAGCAATAGTAACCACACATAAGCAATCACTCAAAAGATCGAAAGGATCGAAGAAACAATTGAAAACGTCAAAACCAAAACTAATAACTCTTGCAGCATAAAACAATTTCTAACAGTACCAAAACTATGTTTATTTGGCCTTATCAGAAAGTTTAGGTCAAGAGCTTCGATTTGCAAAAAGAATCAACTAAATCGGAGTTACGAAACTCAAGTTATGATCAAACGAAGTTCAAATACAAATTTCTTTGAATTCAAATTTTAAAACTTTCAAAAACATGTTTGAGTTGTATTCTTTGGATAGAGGAGATCATAACGAAGAAGTGGGCGTTGGTTTCGTTGGATTCCGACTTACGAGTAAAAAGTTATGAACGTTTGAAGATTAGGGACTACGGATAGGTCCATGACGAAAATTAAAAATAAAAAGAAAAATCTATCGAGCGAACGCTCGCTAAACAAAACCGGAAAGAAAAACCGGTGGGAAAACCGATCTAGGGTTTCAGAAAGAAAACCGAAACGAAAAACCGATCTACAAAACCGATCTAGAAAACTGATCTAGAAAACGTGACGCGGCGCGGGGCTAGTACCTCGAAGAGGCGAGGGGCTCATGGGCGGCGGCAAGTGGCGGCAAGGGTGGCAAGGCGGCAAGGTGTGGGGCGGCGGCTTATGGCGGGCGGCGGCACTGCCAAGGAGGAGGAGGAGGAGGAGGAGAGGAGAGGAGAGTTGATTTGATGTGTTGGAGGGTGCTTGGGTATTTATATTGGGGAGGGGAGGGTTTTGCTTGGGGTAGGGGACAAGAAATAGATTAGGATTAGGAAACAAGAGGAATAGATCTAGGAATAGATACGGAATAAACGAAGTAGGAAAAGAGTCCTACTAGGACTTGGGAAAAAGGAGCGGCTCCCTGGCTTGGTGCGTGATGGCCTTGTGGCCTTGGCGGCCCGTGACTAGCGGCTTGGGCCTTTGGCCCAAGGCGCTGCAGGTTTTTTTTTTTAAATTTCACAGAACAAAATAAAAACAAAAATAATAAAACTTTTATATAGGCATATAATATATCAAAATTTGCAGAAAAATATTTCCTACAAGATGAACATTATTTTAGCTTCAAATAAAATACACACAAATCCAAATAAAACAAAGAGTGTTTCAGCTCTAATAAAATCCAATAAAAATCATTTTAAAAATACCAAAATGAATTCAAATAATTTTCTCTCCAATTTTCTGATGTAGGGAATCATGTTACCCTATTTTCCATATATTTTATTTTTGGAGAAAATAATTTGAATAAAACTCAAATAACTCCAAATTGAAAATAAATTCAAGAACTTTGAATTTATTTCTTTGAAACTCAACTCATATTTCATATGTTTTGAAGAAGTCATTTTATCTTCGCTCGTGAAAATCATTGAGTTGCATAAAGTTTCAGAATTGGAAAATATTTTCCAAATGAAATTCAAATATTTTCAACACCCCTTGTCATTTAAATAAATGGAAGAAGTCATGTCATCTTCTCTCCAGGGTTTTGTGATGAAAAGAATTTGAATTCCTGAAGATCATAAAAGCAAAAATGAAAGTTTGGGAAAGTCCTTTTATTCCCTCTCATTTAACTTTCAAAAAGTTTCGAATTCACTCACTTTCAGTCAATCAATCAAACAATCAGCCAAAACTATCTATTTGTTTATAACATTCCAAAATTTAGAATTTTGGGATGTTACAAAAACTCACATTTGCTGAACTTGGCATATAACTGTTGTTCTCTGAGATTCTCAAGTACCAAACGCAAATGCTCCTTATGCTCTTCTTCATTCTTCGAATAAACCAAAATATCATCAATGAACACCACGATGAACTTATCCAAAAACTCCATAAATACCTTGTTCATCATGTTCATGAAATAGGCAGGTGCTTTTGTCAGCCCGAATGACATAACGGTATACTCATACAGCCCATACCTGGTGGTAAAAGCCGTCTTAGGTATATCCTGCTCTCGAATCTTCAACTGATGGTATCCTGATCGCAAATCGATCTTGGAAAACACCTTAGCTCCTTGCGATTGGTCAAACAAGTCGTTGATCATCGGCAACGGGTACTTATTTCTAATTGTCACTTCATTCAGTCCATGATAATCAACAACCATTCTCAATGATCCATCCTTCTTCTCCACAAGTACTGGCGATCCCCAAGGCGAAGAACTTGGGCGAATAAAACCTTTATCCAGTAACTCCTTAATTTGCTTCTTAATTTCTTCCAAATCTTGTGTGGGCATCTGGTACGGTCTCTTGGATATTGGCCCTGTGCCTGGCAAAAGTTCAATCAAAAACTCAATGTCTCTATCCGGTGGTATGCCTGGCAACTCTTTTGGAAACACGTCCGGGTGATCCTTCACCACTGGTACTTCCTCCTGCTCAACTCCTGATAAAGAGTTTACTTGTGCCCTCCTTGGCTCATGCCGTGATACATACTTGATCCTTCTTCCTTCGGGCGTTGTAAGCAAAATCGACTTACTAGCGCAATCGATGTTCCCACCATACATCGATAGCCAATCCATACCTAGAATCACGTCCAAACCTTGCGATTCCAGAATGATTAAATCCGTGGGGAAAATATGCCTACCTATGCTCAAAGGTACTTGAAAACATCCCCGACTGGCCATATACTCTGCTCCTGGTGAGCTTACTAGCATAGGTGTTCTAGGAACCTTGGTGGGCAGTTTGTACTTATCCACAAATCCCCGTGATATGTATGAATGCGATGCACCAGTATCAAAAAGAACAATTGCAGTAAATGTCTTAACCAAAAACTTACCTATTCGTGCATCCGGTGAAGCTTCAACCTCCTCCACGTTAACGTGGTTCTCCTGTCCCCTGTTGAAAGGGTTCGGCTTCTTCCCTGAGCTTCCATTACCATTTCCATTTTGGGCTTCAGGACATTCATTGGCATAATGTCCAGTTTTCTGACACTTGAAGCAAGTGATTTAGCTCAGGTCTCTCTTGGCTGGGGTGGACGGGTTGGTGCGGTTTTGTCCATTGCTACCTCCATTCCCGTTACCATTCTTGGAACCATTATGATTGTGTGAGCTACCTCCTCCATGGGTATGTTGGAATTGTCCTCCCAGTTTCGGGGTAAAGCGTAACTTTTGATGAGCTCCAGACTTGTACTTCCCTTGTCCATACTTCCTCTAGCGGTTATCAATCTGTTGCTGCTTCCTTTCAATCATAAGAGCACGATCTACCAACTCCTGGTAGTTATTGAAAGTGGCTACCATCAAATGCATGCTCAACTCATCATTCAGTCCTTCCAGAAACTTCTCCTGCTTGGCTGCATCTGTAGCAACGTCATCTGGGGCATAACGTGCTAACTTACTAAAGTCCTCCACATATTGGCTTACAGTACGTCCTCCTTGGCGTAAGTTGTGAAACTCACGCTTCTTCATGGCCATAGCTCCTGCTGAAACGTGAGCAGTACGGAAAGCTTGCTGAAATTGATCCCACGTGGTTGTGTCAATAGGGTGTGTGGCTGTGTAATTCTCCCACCATGATGCTGCGGGTCCATCAAGCTGATGTGCGGCAAAAGGCACTCTCTCCGCATCAGTGCATCCTGCAGTGGTCAGCTCCCTTCCAACCTTGCGGAGCCAATCATCTGCAACAATCGACTCGGTGCTACTGGAAAACACCGGCGGATTTAGCCTCAAGAAATGTGTCAAATGGTCAACAGGTGGTGGTGGTGGTGGGTTGTTATTGTGGTTGTTGTTGTTGTTGCCTTGGTTCTGTACCAGTGTTTGAATCAAGGCATTCTACTACTGAATCAACTGAGTGATCTCCGGTGGGAAAAAAAATCCGGTGTCGCGTCTCAGAGGCATCTGAGGGTTTAGAGAAGGTGAGAAAATAGAGCAGAATGAGGTCTAGTGAGAAAACACTACCCATATGCACATGAGACAAAAGCAAACAATATCACTCCAATCAATTCAAACAAAGCATACAACGGTCTAACTATCGTTACAAAAGTGCTTGGACTAAACTAAATACAATGGGGGAATTTCAACTACTGTTATGGTGGTCAACTAGAAAAACTGCTCCGATGAAGACTCCATGATATCTGCTCCAGCTTCATCAACATAGTCATCATCGCTGTTGTGGGGATCCGAGTCGGTGTCGTCAATGATGATATAGTTATTCAGGCAAGTGGAATCGTCGTCATTTCCTCCTGGCGCGGGGTCTCCCATGAAAACTCCGAGCTTCCTGGTTAAGTGGTCATTCTTCTCCACTAGCACTTGAATTTCTTCCATGTAATCTTCAGTGTAGCCTTGAGTTCGTCTTCTAGCTCCTTGATATTGGTCATAGCCTTCTGCAGATCCTCCATGCCTGCGCACATCTGGTTCTCCTGACATTGGATGTGCTCGTTTAACTCCTGGATATATGCTGTGATTGATCTATCCCTCCTGGTGCTGATTATCTCCCATTGCTCATCTCGGCGCCCGCAAATCTGGTAGATAGTATTCTTGAGATCATTGCGGTATACTTCTCCAAGACGTCCCATGGCAATGTGGGCTGCCATGCTCTTTCCTAGACTCCAGGTTGGTGCATCAAAGGAAAACTCTATGGGCTCCGTGACTGGTGCAGATGTCCTTCCTGGAACTTGAACTTGAATCTTCCAGGGCTCCTCTTCGGGTAAAGTGGCGTTGTAGGTCCCGGTGAAGCTTGGTACTCTGATGTTCAGGTATCTAGTGACTTCCTTCAAGTGGCATCCAAAGGGTGTATCTTCATCCGGTTGTGTGAATTTGTTCCTTGCATCCGCCATCCTAAAAGAGTAGAAAAGATGAGGAGTCAGAAATGAGAAGAAAGAGTAGTGATCTAGGGCTTTAGCTTAGTGGTCGTGTCCTACAGTCAGTGTGTGCTCTAATACCATCTTGTAGCGACCCGGACCTCAAACGATCCGATCTCGTGCATCAAGATCATCCTGGATCAAGAATGTCTTGACACGCACGATGCTTGAAGGATTTATAACAGAGTAGCAATCACACACTTATTACATCGAGTGTCTCCAAGAGAGAACTTATTACAATAAATATGGCTTAAGGCCATCTAATAATGATAACAGCGGAAGGTGTCGGTGTTCTGGGAACGGGGGTCCCCAGACTTGCCTGCCTGCGGCCTGCGGCGTGGCTCAAAGGAGGCCTAGGACGGCCCATCTTCATCAACGCAAGCTCAAGACCCTCGCGAGGGACCAAGCCTCATGGGGCGGGCGACGAGGAGCTTCCTCAGGCACGGCCTCGTCAGGCTGGCTCATGAGGAGGCGGAGAGTTCAAGGCAGGGTACCTCGCGAGGTGCCCATGACGCAAGACATGACGACCAAGGGCGCCCGGCCGGGCGCCCGGCCAGAGCTTGGCCCTCCTTTCCTCTTTGGTGCAAAGGGAGCAAGCGCAGGCGAGGGCATCAAGCAAAGGCATCCGTTTCGGTGCAACAAGACCAAGACCAACCCCAACGGCTGGAAGGGAGTCATCGTGGAGCCTAAGCAGGCGTTATCACCAGAGCCTTTGGCAGGCGAGGACCAACTTTAGTCAGGATAAGTGTACCCGATGTTCCCCTTCAAAATGGCCAATTGTTGGCGCCCTTCCCGCTCAATATTTGGGAAGAGGCCCAGGGCCTTCGCCTATAAATAGGAGTAGACACACTCAGAGAGGGGGATCTGGCATTTGGAATCCAGAGAGAGAGATAGAGACCCGATCCTCAAGCTAGAGCAACGGGACACCACCTAGCAGTTCATCACACCCACCAAGAACAGACCCTCGCGAGGCTGTTCTTCCCTGTACTGTTCCTCATCAGCCCAAGAGGCAATCTACCACGCCACAAACTAGAGTAGGGTATTACACCCCAATGGTGGCCCGAACTAGTATAAATCTTGTGTCTCTTGCGCTGTTCTGTTGAGTAGTTTAGGTCCCTGCGATTCGGTGAGGTACGAGACGGTGGAGGGTTGGATCTCCGCTACACCCGGTGTTCGAACCTCAAGGGTCTGCCGGAACCCGAAATCCGACATTTGGCGCACCAGGTAGGGGTGCGCCGGAATCTGCCTTTCGTCGCCTCGTTCTTCCCCGACCACCACAACCATGTCTGACGCCCGTCGAGCCCGCGCCGAGCGCCGAGCCACCCTCGCCTGCCATGTCGCCCAGACAGCTCCCGTCGGCGGGCGCGCCATCGTTCCCGTCACCTTCGTCAATGCAGCCACCGCCCGGCGGGAACGAGCAGCAAGCATCGCCCCTGCGCTCTCGGCGACCTCGGGAGGGGCAGCTTCCTCGTCACCCGCCCGCGCTGCCGGTTCCTCCGCTCGTCGCGGCCCTCTGGGCGGCTCGCAGCGCCGCCTTCCAGCCCACCATGTCAAGACATTCGTCCGCCGGTCGGCGCCGCCTCACGCGGCAGGCTCCCTCAGCCGGACGGAGTCGTCGGCCGGGCTGACCTTCGACTCTCAAGACCACCCCACCAACTTGGCCGGCTCGGTGCGCTCCCATGCTCGCACACCCACCATCTGCCAGTTGCCGCCACCAGACCCTCATTGACGGCGGCACCGGCCTCAACGTATTCTCGGGCCGAGGCCTTCAACCTCCTCTGATACCTGTGGAGCGGCTGCAGCCCAGCCGGCCTTTTTTCGGGCGAGGGAGGAGGGTCATCCAGCTCCTTGGGGCAAATCCGGCTTCCGGTGACCTTGGCACCTCGACAACTTCAGACGGAACTGGTCGACTTCGACATCGCCCCCATCGGCCTCCCCTACAACGCCATCCTTGGCTACCCAGCATTGGCCAAATTCATGGCCGCAACCCACCCGGGTACAACCTCATGAAGATGCTCGAGCAGCGGGCGTCCTCACCGTGCCCGGGACATCAAGGTGCGCTGGCGCCAGGCTCACCCTCAAGACGGCGGACGCTGCGCAGCCCGCCGATGCGAAGCCCCAAGCCCAAGGGGCTGCGCCGACCAAGAAGAAGCAGTTGTTCACTCAAGACAAGGCGGAGACCAAGCAGATACCTGTCGATGAGGACGGGTCCACAAACGCCACCTTCACCATAGGCGCCAACCTCAAGCCCGAACAAGAGGAAGCCCTTGTCAAGTTCCTGCGTGCGAACAAGAAGGTGTTCGCCTGGGAGCCCGATCAGCTGGCGGGAATTCCACGAGGCGTAATCGAGCACCACCTCAACGCAGCCCCAACGCAAGGCCCATGAAGCAGAAAGCGAGAAGGCAGTCCACTGAAAAGCAGGCCTTCATCATCCAAGAGACCCGCAAGCTAGAAGACGCGGGGGTTATTCGCGAGGTCCAATACCCAGATTGGCTGGCCAACCCCGTGGTGGTGCCAAAGAAGGGAGGAAAGGAGCGCATGTGTGTCGACTTCACCAACCTCAACAAAGCATGCCCGCAGGATCCGTTTTCGCTCCCTCGCATCGACCAGATCGTCGATTCCACCGCCGAGTGTGACCTGTTATGCTTCTTGGACGCCTTTTTGGGGTATCACCAAATCAAGATGGAGGTGGAAGACGTCGAAAAGACGGCCTTCCTAACCCCGTGTGGAGTGTACTGCTATACATGCATGCCATTCGGGTTGCGCAACGCGGGGGCAACCTTCCAGCGGCTGATGCACATCACCTTGGGCCCACAGCTCGGGAAGAATGTGGAGGCATACGTCGACGACATCGTGGTGAAGTCTCATGAGGCCAAGACCTTGATACAAGACCTGGAAGAAACCTTCATGAGCCTCAACGCGGTGAGCCTGCGACTCAACCCGGAGAAGTGTGTGTTTGGAGTTCCTCGGGCAAGCTCCTGGGTTTCCTCGTGTCCCACCGAGGCATCGAGGCCAACCCGGAAAAGGTCAAGGCAGTTGAGGACATGAGCCCACCAAAGACCCTCAGGGAAATGCAGAAGCTCACGGGGCGTGTAACGGCGCTGGGCCGTTTCATCTCCCGATTGGGGGAGCGGGCGCTGCCTTTCTTCCAGCTGATGAAGAAAAATGGGCCCTTCGAGTGGATCAAGAGGCCGAAAAGCTGCTTCAAGACCTCAAGAGGTACGACCAGCCCTCCAAAGGATGGTGGCCCAGCGCCTCGGGGAGCCCTTGGTACTCTACCTCGCCGCCACTCCCTACTCCGCTAGCGCGCTGCTCGGTGGCGATTAGGGAGGAGCGTCGAGCCAAGACCACGGCAGCCACCCGAGCTAAGGCAAGACCGAATCAAGGGAACTAGCGAAGCCAAGACCGCAATGGAAGAAGACCAGCCACAGCAGAGTGCACCAAGGGCGGGAGGCCTCCCATCCAAGCACCCAGCTTCCGGAGGCGCCGTCGCCAGGAGGCACCACAGCTTCCGAAGACGCCGCCAAAGATCGACGCCTAACCTCGTCGAAAGCACCCGGTGTACTTCACAAGACCAGACACGGGATGGGAGGGCTCGGTACCCCATGCATCAGTAGCTCCTCCTCACGCTTTTGGTGGGTTAGCTCAAGCTGCGGGTCTACTTCCAGGGTCATCCAATCATGGTTGTCTCGGCATACCCCTCGGGAGGGTGCTCAGAGCCCCAACTCGGCCGGAAGGGTCGCCGAGTGGAACATTGAGCTGCAAGCATTCCAGCTCGAGTTCAGTACGACCAGAGTCATCAAGGGGGCCGCGCTGGCAGATTTCGTGGCCGAATGGACAGAAGCACCGGGCCTCAGGGCCGGCGAGGATCGGTCCCTCTCCCCAGGGAGCGAAGCGCCAGAAGGTTGGGTCATGTACTTCGACGGAGCATTCTCCAGACAGGGCGCTGGGGCTGGGGCAGTGCTCATATCTCCCGCTCAGGACAAGCTCTACTATGCCGTGCAGCTCTGTTTCCAGCATGGCGAGAAGGTCTCCAACAATATAGCGGAATACGAGGTCGAGAAGCGGGTGCAAGGCCGCCGCTGCCACTGGGGTGCAGCGCCTTACCATCAAGGGCGATTCGCAGCTCCTCGTCAATTTCTCCAACAAGGTGTATGAGCCAAGAGATGAACACATGGAGGCCTACCTTGCGGAGGTCCGCAGGATGGAGAAACAGTTCTGGGGGTTGGAGCTGCAGCACGTGCCCCGCGGCACCAATCAAGAGGCCGACGACATTGCCAAACAAGCCTCCAGGAGGTTACCCCAGGAGCCGGGCGTCTTTGAGGAACGGCTCTTCAAGCCCTCAGCCCTGCCGCCGTTATCAAGCACAGCACAGCCTCGGGAGGAGCTCCCTCAGCCACGTGCCTCGGGAGCCCCAGCCTGTGGCCCGGCCTCAGGAGCACGCCTGCTTCTAACAATGAAACCTCAAGAGGAATGCTGGATCACGGAGCTCAAGAGTTACTTAACGCGTGGGACTTTGCCGGAGAAGGAGGAGGCAGAGCGTGTGGCGCGGCAAGCCACGGCATATAGCATCATGGATGGAGATCTCTACCGGAAACGACAGAACGACGTATCCTCGCTACCGCATCACCGTGGAACAGGGAAGGAATTGCTGGCAGATATACATGGCGGAGATTGTGGGCACCATTCATCGCCACGGACCCTTGTCGGCAAGGCGTTCAAGCGGTTTCTATTGGCCCACCGCGCTCAATGACGCTTATCGAACTCGTGGAAGGCTTGTGAGGCTTGCCAATTCCATGCCAAGCAGATCCACCAGCCGCCAGGAGGTGCAAACCATCCCCTCACTTGGCCATTCGCGGTCCGGGGCTGGACATTCGGGCCCTTTTCCTCGGGCGCCAGGCTATCGCTACCTCTACGTCGCTGTGGACAAATTCACCAAGTGGGCGAAGTCGAGGCCGTCCGCGCCATCCGCTGTTTACTGCGGTCAAGTTCATCAAGGGCATCGTGAGCGGTTCGAGTGCCGAACCGCATCATCACCGACAACGGTTCGCAGTTCACCAAGAACCTTTTAAAACATACCGCGCTAACCTTGGGACGCAGATATGCTACGCTTGATGGCGCACCCGCAGCAATGGATAGGCCGAGCGGGCCAATGCAGAGGTCCCGAGAGGCCTCAAGACCAGACGTTCAAGAAGAAACCGGAAGCCTGCGGCGAGAGGCTGGTACGACGAAGCTTCCGTCCGTGTTGTGGTCCATCCGCACAACCGCAACTAAGCCAACGGAGAGACCCCCTTCTTCCTGGTCTACGGAGCCGAAGCGGTCCTCCCTCACGAGGTCAAGCGTCGATCCGCGCGGGTCCTGGCGTTTGATGAAACGCTGCAGGACGCCATGCGGGGGATGGCCCTTGTGCTGGGGGAGGAGCGCCGTCGAGAAGTTGCGCTGCGAGCGGCAAGGTACCAGCGGGCACTCCGGCGATACCACTGCCGCATCATCCGCCCCAGAACCCTCGAGGTAGGGGACCTCGTGCTCCGACGGGTCCTCAGTGGAGGGATCAGATAAGCTCTCTCCCTTGTGGGAGGGCCCATTCAAGGTTGTTCATGTTTCTGTGCCTGCCCTGCGCGCTTGGAGACTCAAGAGGGAGTACCTATACGTAACGCGTGGAACATCCAAGCACCTCCGGAGGTTTTACCCCTAAAAGGCCCAGAGCTGTGAAGAAGGCAAATGCCCGTGAAGTTCGTCTTTTGGAAAAAGGCCCGAGCTCGTGAAGAAGGCGAACGTCAGGAAGTCGACGCTGCTCGGGAAAGGCCCAGAGCTTGTGAAGAAGGCAAATGCCTGTGAAGTTCATCTTTTTGGAAAAGGCCCGGAGCCTGTGAAGAAGGCGAACGCCTATGAAGCTGATGCGTTCTGGAAAGGCCCGGAGCCTGTGAAGAGGGCAAACGCCCGTGAAGCTTGCTTCCCAGAAGAAAGGCCCGGAGCCTGTGAAGAAGGCGAACGCCTGTGAAGCTCGCCGCCCGTGACACTCTCACGTAATAATGAGTTGGGGCTGTACACGCCCCGGAGTCTCGTGGAGTGCCGGCCTCAGCCCTAGGGCTCCCTCCCACGCCCAAAGGCAGCACTTAGCTCATGCTGGGTGAGAAGACGTCAAGACTAGACTAGGTGCCGGACGCGGCTTTTTCATTTGCTTTCTGCAGTTGACTAGTTATTCCCATTTGGAGTTTTTATCGAAACTATCGCCCCCCTTTTGGTCCGTGGTTCTTCGATCTTTTTCACTCTCCTGCCTCGATTTCTCTTGCGCGGGGACTCGTGAGGCGGAAGCCTCGGGAGCCCCCGCGAGCTTTCCTGCCCCTATCGCTCAAGTTTTCACGGCCCTGGTCCACAGCTGGAGCACCCCTCCTGACCATGCCTCACGGGCAGCACAACGCGAACACAGGGCCAGGATCGGTCGTCCCCGCGGCCACGGCTGGGATTCACTTACGAATGGGCGCACGGCAGAAGGGAATAGTGTGAGGATAACAAAAGCAGTACAATAATTAACGGCGTTGACCTAAACGCGCCCCCACGGGGCCATACATTGTTCCCTTTTTACGCAGGAGAAAAGAAAGAAAAAGGATAGAAGCAGCTGAAGCACGCCCCGTGCCGGCTCTCTTGGAAGGCCCGAGCCGCCTCCGGAGCTCAGGCGGACTCCCTCTCGCGCTTCACCGGGGCATGGCGGCAAGCGGACCCGCTGCCACCCCCCAAGCAGGCGCGGCGGCGTGGGGGCTGGCCATGGCCGCTGCTGGAAGAATCACCACCCGAAGAAGAGCTGGTGAAGCGTGAGGAGTCGCAGGCATCGCCCGGCCGCCTGCTGTGCCCTCTCCGCCCACACCGGGCTGAGTCCTCGGCCGTCGCCGCCTCGTGGCAGCACCCCATGCGGCGGCCGTCTTCCTGAACACCCTCACGTAGAGGGTGGCGCCGCCATCGTACTTGAAGTACAGGGAGCACCGCGGCGGAGACCACGCTACAGCGAACGTCTGCCACCAAGGGCCAGAACAGGTTCCTGCAGCCGAGACCTCCAGAGAAGCCCACGGCCCGGCTGCAGCAGCCATCCGCTCGAGCCAGAGGCCACTCAGGCGCCATCTGGGAGCTCACCCAGGAGGAAGCACGGAGCTGAAGCCGGACACCGGACGGCTCCTCCGCCTCACCATGAACTCCGGCAGCTTCAGCCGCATGGAGGCGCGGCCTCGGAGGACGCCAGCGGTCGGGCACGCCCGACCATGGCCAGCCGCCGTCACACGCTGAGAGCCTCCCCCACGACCGCGGGGGACCGCCGAGGAGGCCACGGGGTGCTTGCGAGGGCGACCTCGGCCACGCTTAGGCGGAGGAGAAGAAGACTCGACCTGACGGCCCTTCCCCTTCTCTGCGGCCGAGAACTTCCTTGGTGGAGGCATGGAGGAGAAGGAGAGAAAAGAAAGGATAGACTGGAAGGGCGCATGCCGATTCCGTACTTATTGCCGGCGAAGGCCAACCGTCAGCCTCCACGATCGCCGGTAATCATGACCAACTCCGCATGCAGGGACTCGTCGAATCCTGGTGGTTACCGAGGCATCGTGGGGAAGCAAAGGCGACGCTGGCCCAATCAACCGCCACACGGCGCCTAAGGTCAGAGCTGTTAGGGCCCACGATGCCAGACTTGCCCTTCGCCTCTTTGCTCGGCCAAGTTCAGCCAGGCCCGTGGGCTACTCTTGTCGGCTCGGGGAACGGGGTCCCAGACTTGCTGCACTGCTGCCCGCGGCGTGGCTCAAAGGAGGCCCAGACGACCCATGTTCATCAACGCAGCTCAAGACCTCGCGAGGGGCCAAGCCTCATTGGGCGGGCGACGAGAGCTTCCTCGAGCACGGCCTCGTCGGTGGCTCATGAGGAGGCGGAGAGTTCAAGGTGGTACCTCGCGAGGTGCCCATGACGCAAGCCATGACGACCAAGGGCGCCAGTCGGGCGCCAGCCCGCGCAGCGTCCTCCTTTCCTCTTTGGTGCAAAGGGAGCAAGCGCAGGCGAGGGCATCAAGCAAAGGCATCTGTTTCGGTGCAGCAAGACCAAGACCAGCCCCAACGGCTGGAAGGGAGTCATCGTGGAGCCCAAGCAGGCGTCATCACCAGAGCCTTTGGCAGGCGAGGACCAACTTTAGTCGTGATAAGTGTACCCGTTGTTCCCCTTCAAATGGCTAATTGTTGGCGCCCTTCCCGCTCAATATTTGGGAAGAGGCCGGGGCCTTCGCCTATAAATAGGAGTAGCCACACTTTCGAGAGGGGGTCTGCATCTGGAATCCAGAGAGAGAGATAGAGACCCGATCCTCAAGCTAGAGCGACGGACACCACCTAGCAGTTCATCACACCCACCAAGAAACGAGACCCTCGCGAGGCTGTTTCTTCCTCATCTTGTTCCTCATCAGCCCACGAGGCAATCTACCACGCCACAAACTAGAGTAGGGTATTACACCACAACGGTGGCCCGAACTAGTATAAATCTTGTGTCTCTTGCGCTGTTCTGTTGAGTAGTTTAGGTCCCTGCGATTCGGCGAGGTACGAGACGGTGGAGGGCTGGATCTCTGCGCGCACCCCAGTGTTCGAACCTCAAGGGTCTGCCGGAACCCGAAATCCGACAGAAGGCTTTGAAGATAAGCGAGTCCATCAACTCCAACGGCATCACTGAGTATAGAACCACGACCTAAGGCACCTTACTCGTCGTCTGAAAAGTCTGCAACATGAACATTGCAGCCCAAAAACGGGTCAGCACATGGAATATGCTGGCAATGTAACACATAGAGAGCAATATGAAAGAGTAATGCTATACTACATGCATTTATGGCTGGTGGTAAGCTCTATGGTTACAGTTTTTGCATAAAGCCAATTTTTCCCCTACTGCAAAGGAATAAATTTATTTTAACTATCATGGTGGTTGTTAAACATTGAGAATGGTTGATTGCATTCTCAATCCCTATTAAGCATCATCATTAAAACCCAACAATATTAATTAAAGTAACATGATGAGATTCACATGATAATCCAAGTACTAGATACTCAAGAAGTCCATAACCGGGGACACGGCTAACCATGATTAGTTTGTTACACTCTGCAGAGGTTTGTGCACTTTTCCCCACAAGACTCGATCTCCTCCGTTTGATTTCTCACACTCCATGGTGTTTGAGAAACGGATGACCGAGACATAGTCTTTCAGAAGCGCTTAGCACCTTACTTAACGGGTAGACAGTTACACCTACAACCCTCTACATCTCGCTAGTCTACCACCGTAAGAGTTCGCACAACTTAGTCAACTATGCTAGAGCCCATAGTAGCTTGTGGCTGCACACGTAAGTTTCTAGCATGAATAATCTCATGATCCCTTTGAGCTGGGTGGCGGTCCAAAAGAAAGCAGGCAAATCTGGAATACCTGTACCTCAATCCACCCAGATATGTGTTTAAGTTGCCACCTTAAATAAACCATTAATTAACGATCTCACATCTGTCATGGATACACTCACCCAATCCACGTCTACTAGCATAGCATGGCATAATAAGCAAACGTAGAAGTAACTCCCAAGGGTTTGATATTAAAACAGGTAATAGGCACTACATCAACTATTTTCCCAAACCCACAGTTTAATTGGATCCTAATCATGCAACATTTGAGGATTGATCTAATGCATAAAAACTGGGTAGGAAAAGGAATATGATCAAGTGTTACTTGCCTTGCTGATGATCCGTGAAACCTAGAGACTCAAAGTAGCAAGCGGCGCACTCAATTACTCTATCGCAAACAAACAAGCACACAATAAGCACTCATCTAATGCACAGGTAAAAACACAAATAAAAGATCTAACCAGAAAGTTCAACTTAAGAACTCCGGTTTGCAAAAAGAATCAAAACGAACGAAGCAACGAAGGTCAAACGGCGAAAGAAACAGGCTTCATTTTACTAATCTGGACCTAAGTCAAATTTTACAGTAGCAAAAACTTGTTTGAGTTGATTATTTGGAAAGAGGGTTTCGAGACAAAACTCTAGGCGCTTGAATCGCCTGATTCCGATAAACGAGCGAAAAGTTAAACTAGATCGAAAATCGGATCGGAAATCTCGATCAGAAAAATCGCGGAATAAATCTGAGAAAAAGAAAAACGAGGAACAGCTTAACGAACAAACGTTCATTATCTGGATCTAAACGATGAACATGTTCGTTAAAACGAACGAACGAGCGAACGCTCGCTAATTAACCTAAATCAGAAAAAAGCCGACCTAAAAAGAACAAACGAAACTAAAAAAACCGAACAAAAACCGGCGAAAACCGTACGGTTTTCTAGGAAAAAACGGCGGCGGGTCAACCTCGGGTGTGGTCGGCGCTCGGGCGAGGGCGGGCGGTAGTCGGCGGCGTGGTCCGAGGCGAGGCGGCTGGCGGGGATCATGGGCTACGGGCTGAACAAGGGCTTAGGGTTAGGGTTTGGGCGGCGGCGGTGGTGGCGGTGTGGCGGTTTAATGAGGGGTAGCGGCTTATAAAGGCCGAGGCCGGAGGAGTCCGGGCCTAACACGACCCGTTAGGTCGGTTCAGTTTTTTTTAAATTAATGCCGCGCCGAAAATCTAACGAAAGAAATACTAAACGGACTCCAAAAATCTCGAAATAAATTTTTCCCCGGCTTCTAAAATCAAGCCGGACATGATGAACATTTATTTGGGGCCTAAATGCAATTTTGAAAAACACGCATTTTTCTAAATTCAAATAAAATAGCGAAAAACTCCAAATAAAAATATTATTTGATTTTTTAATTAAATCTTCATTATTCCTTTATTTTGAGAAAGTCATTTTATTCCCTCTCTCATATTTTGACAGTAGAAATAACTGAAGATAAAATAAATAAAATCAAATGATCCTATTTTCAAAATTTGAGAAAACTCAAATATGAAAATAACGAAATCTCCAACTCTCTCCGTGGGTCCTTGAGTTGCATGAAATTTGTAGGATCGAGCCAAAACGCAATAAAATATGATATGCAAGTGATGATCTATGTATAACATTCCAAATTGAAAATTTGGGATGTTACATGTGGGTTGAAGAGGCGGGAGTTTTGCAGCACGATAGACATAGATGCTAGCTTGAAATTTCGGCATAACAAGGCGCGGCTTGAAATTTCGGGAGAACAAGCTTAACATGTACAAAGAAAAGACAATTGGCACCTTATCACTAGAGAGAGCCATGTCCCATTTACTATATTACTAGAAATGCATTCAAATAGAACAACAACAAAAGTAAAAAAAATCGGGACAACAAACATAACGTGTACAATACCAAATCAATTTGTACTTCCCTCAACAATAAAAAAAACAATTCGTGTTGTCTAGCATATTGACTAAATTTGAGTACATTTTCCCTATTTGAATGGGATTATACTCGGGTTACTTATACAACCATCTAAATATTATCTTCACAACACATGACATGAATATAGGAGTAGTAAATTCCTATATAAATACATACTACATATACATACGATCTCAAATTCAAATATATGTATCCATTTTATGTTGAATTCAAGTCATAGTACACGTATGCTCTAGCTAGATGTTTGGAATCTAAACCATGTATGATACTACGTACAATGTGTTTAACACGCACAACACACACACACACAAACACCATTTAGGCTAGTAAGGTACACGTGCATTGCACACATGAGATTTGGCACAAAATTATGAATAAATACCACATCATAGCATATATGCTTTGAGTCATATATGCATGATGTAGATGTTCATTTAATTCTTATAGTTCATCTCATTCAAAATCATTTAGTTTTTATAAATTGTGCATTGTAAAGCATAAAGTAAAAACAAATAATGGCAATTCATGTAGAAAAGAATTGGGCAACTATGATACGGATGATTCTAGAACAAAGAAGAAGTGCTTGTGTTTTGAGGTTTGTGCATTATGCTTAAGCTCAACCATGGAGTCTTCTAGATTGTACATGTGGCAAAATCTGGTGGAATGTAGATGATATCCAACGGCCAGTAGTGCTCGGATTTGCCATCTCTACACCGTCGGATTGGCTTCATCCAACAACCTCTTTAAAAGTTAAAATTATTCGCACACTATATCTCCAATTAGAATAGTGTGTCCATGCATGGATGCAATGTGCCCAAACGATGTCTGCCATCGGTATCTCAAATTCAAATCAGTCTGACCTTGTTCAATGTGTATACTGTATAGCATGCTCGTTCCCAAACCACAACACACATATCTCAATTATATTCATGCATGCATGGGTTTCAAACATCATGATCTCTTATTCAAATATTTGAATTCAACTTTACATTGATTATGACCTCACCTAGTCCTTTACACCCACACAGTCGTCTTCTCTTTATAATTGTACCACTAACTTTCTCTCATGCATGCATGCACACACACTACCACTCGGCATTATCCATCGCACACATGCAATATTTTTCTTCAGGTCGGTCTCCCATGCATTCACACACACACACCTCCCCTTCTTCATCATATAGGGCATTCTTTATCTCTCACGTGCATGCGCAACGATCGATGTTCCTCTATGTGTCTGTATATATAGCTAGGTCTTTCCCAGTTTTCCACACAAACCGATCAATCTATATATCTAGTGAGGTCTCACCCTCATTGCCACGTACACATCGATCAATCTATACCTCTCTATATAGGATTACATAGCTAATACACACACATTGATTATATATCCAACATCCCCCTCTGTGGCACCCCGGCTCAGAGCGACCGGTTTACCATGCATTGCCAGCCCAGAGACCATGTCTTCTGGCAACACACAACATCTTGGTACAGAAAACAACCGCTTTATTGATGCTAGCGAAGCAGTAGTTTATATTACAACAAATTGCCGAGGCCAAGCGGCACGCCCAGTGTGGGTGAACAATATGTACATTATTTAGTGAACATAAAGGGGCCTCGATCTGAACAACTACGTGGCAACGGAATAATGTCGTAGCGGAAGCTCCATATCACAGGGACACCGATGTGGACACGATCTAGACTCGAACAGTGCTCCTTTCCAACGAGACTTTCCTAAAATCTAGCATGACACGCCAGGTCAGTACATTGAATGTACTTGCAAGCTCACAACAGGCATAATCATAATGGCAAACAATTTCATGATACTTAACCAATTATTAAGAATGCAACACTATATGTCAAACATGCTATGATCATGCTCGAGCGTCCCTCGAGACAACTTACCAACCGTGATCATCCTCAGATCACAAACACACCACCAATGTGGTCTTTAGCAAAATGACTCGTGATCCTTATGGCGATCACAACCACGACCAATATCTGGTCCCAATTTCCTCGATGGCCTTTTTGCCATTCTCAACGATGCAAAGTTTTCAACTTAGTGTGCAATTTTTATTAATTGACTCATGGTGGGACCTACTACGAGGTGTCCATGACCTTGGACTCAGCTATCGATAGATTATACACTCTGCAGAGGTAGCACACTGTACCCACACCACAGAACCCATGGCCTCGCACTCCCATTTGGGTGGACCAACGGCATTCCGACAAAACCCTTCCATTGCCACAGCACTCTCCCGGCCACTCCGACCAAATCCCCAACGGGCTAGTCCTGGGTGGCCCCATGTCTACCAAAGACACCCCGACCACCGTCGTGGTAAAACACTCCCACTCAGGGACTCGGTACCATAATCTCATCAACGAGCACACAAGATTATGCCTGCTTACCAGGCCAGGTCAAGCACGGCATAACCTTCCCTAGTTGGAGGCACCGACTAGAGGCCATGTCAATGGACTGAATCAAGGCCTTCCCACAAAGGCAAATGTGGTTGCACTGGAAAGAAACTCGATTCAGCGGCACCATGACCCAGTCAACGGTATATTCAAGTTGAGTTATATTCAGGTTCAACTTAAAATGAAAATGACCGGTGTCATAGCATGCCATGAAATGCAAAACCACACATGCATCACTTAATAATAAAAGACCGATGTCATCCCTATACACACCAAACATAAACATCAACCACTCATGTTACTTTGCTGCTCAAAATGGCTCATAGCTTAACCAAAATATTTTGCAACAAGTTTTATTGATTTCTTACACAAGAACGTAACTCCGATAAATTTCTCATATGTTTAACAAAAATATTTCACTATCAACAACTCTTAATCTTTTTATCAACTAAGTGAGGTTCAAATATTCTGTAAGGCAAGTAGAATGACTAAATAAGTGCTTAACAGAATAGTTTATAGCAATTTTTTACCAATTTATTAATGCATAACTTAAATATTTACTATCATGCATAGCAAAAATTATTTCTATCATCACCATGAATAAATCCTAGCTTTGCTTCACCAACTAAACTAGTTTCCACAATCTCTAAATCAAGCATAATAACTAGCAAACACTTGACAGAATATAAATAACAAAATAATTAAATGCATGGGTTAATCATTTATTTCAAGTAAGAAAATCACAAATATTGAAGTGACACCATGAAACTGTTGATGTGGCTTGCCTTACTGCAGATGAGGTTCACAAGCCTCCTGGTGATCCTCAAGACAAGCCTCACCTTCTGAAAATAATTTTAAACACAAAATGAAAATATCAAGAACACTTCTGAAAATTACCAGAAATTCTAAACAGCTCAGAAAAATCTCATCTTTGGTGAGCTACTAGATTTCTTTTCAAAGAACCCAATGCAAAAAGAACCAATTCATTTGGACTTATGGTTAAAAAGTTATAACTGTTTGATGTGTTCTGTAAATTCAAATGAATTTGGATAAAAATAAACAGCTGAGGGGGGGGTGACGTCGAAGGCGTAAAGCCCAGGGGTGCCACCACTCGTATCGCTTCGCGCGCGTACGGAGTGGCTGACTAGCGGACCCCGCTAGTCAGGTGAGGGGGAGAGGGAGAAGGAAACAAAGGGGGCCACAGCTTCGCCGGAGCTCTCGCCGGTGACAAGGGCTCCTTGGCCAAACCGAGAGGGAGGGATGGCAAGAGGGGCTTGAGGTGCACCTGCCTGTACCCGTAGCGTAGCTAGGGCGGTCGAACAACGTCGGAATCAACCTCGCAAGTGGAGGCAAAACCTGGAGGTCGTCGGAGTTGAGGAAGACGGCGAGCAGAGGCCACTCCAGGGGAGCCAAGCGGGCGAGACAGCCTCACCGGAGAGAGGCGGAGGCCCTGGAGGGGTCGCCCAGGCCTGGGAGGGGCTGGAGCTACCACGACGAGCAGAGGGGATTGCCGGCAAGCTCGAGCTCGGGTACGGCGGCCCGAGGCCTGCCCAGCCAGGCTACGGTTTCTTACTTGATCGTGGGGTTTGTGTGAGTGTTGGATGGTGCTCGAGGAGGCTGGGGGTGGCTCTATTTATAGGCGAGCGGCGAGGGTGCTTCGGGCTCCGCTGGTGACACCTGTCCACGGTGCCCGGCGCTGGGCGGCGTCAGTGAGAGGGGGAGAAGGCGATAGAGGTCACACGGCCACTGTGGGCGGACGGAGACGAGCACAGGATCAAGAGGATGGCGACGAGCACAGTGCGCTCCGCACTATTGGGCTAGCCGGACCTTGCACGTGATCGTTGTGGCGAGCTCCGGCATCAGCGAGCCCCAGGGAGGAGTTAAGGACGTTGAGACGATGATGGTGGCGAGGTTTGGCATGGTTGGGCAGGCGGGGAAGCGAAAGCGAGCAACAGAGAGGCTCGGCGCGGCGTCAGCGTCGGCCGCATGCCAAAGACGCTTCGATTTAACGCGGTCACCGCGTGAACTATGACATCAGGTCGATCTAAGCATAAACTCGATGTCTGGCATGTTGTTTGTGGTAGTTTTGAGTGTTACCACGATTTGGTTTGGATCCAGTTGTAGTAGAGAAGTTTTCACACACCAAGTAAGTTTTTGGTCAGTAACTTTGTGATGTTACTGTGGTCAAATGGCTGGGAGTTTGAAGCTGTGCTTTGGAGGATAGCTTAGAGTTACTAAGGTAAATATGCACAAGAAAGTTCAGGTCAAATGGAGCAAGTAAAATGGTAGTTGCTGTTGAAACCACCATTTCTTTCCAGAACAGAAAATATTTTCCGTAGAAAAAATATTCCAAAAAGTGATGTAATATTTTTATCCGGGAAAGTGCCCTAGGGTTCATAGAATATTTGTGAATTATCACAGATTTTTCTGAGCCATAAAAATTACGGTCGCTGTGAAGCCTATTGAATTGGCTAGGGTTTCAGAGAGGAAAATGAATATTTTTCATTTAAGAAAAATATTCCAATGATTATTATGGGATGGACCAGAGAAGAGATGATGATTTAAGAGGGGAGTGAAGCACTTGGGTGAAAGCCAAGGATGCCCAAGTGCTTAAGTCCATATGAAAAGATTCAAAAACTCCAAGTTTCTGAAAATTTTCAAATGCAAATCAAGCAAATAAGAGAGGGAAAAAATCAGGCTGTCACAAACCTCCCCCACTTAGAATGAATCTCGTCTTCGAGATTCGGTTGCTTGGGAAAACCACTCAGGCGGGGATATGCATCGTCTTAATTGCGAAACATGGAACACGTTGTGCACGTCTGCCAATTCAGTGGGTAGTTCCAGTTGATATGCAACAATACCTACTCGAGACATAATCGGGAATGGACCAATAAATCTGGGTGCCAGCTTTCCACGAGTCTGAAATCTCTTAACTCCTTTCATAGGAGTGACTCGGAGGTATACGTGTTCTTCGGGTTCAAAACTAACCTGCCGATGCTTCGCATCATAATAACTCTTCTGACGAGATTTGGCCAATTGCAGTCTGTCTCTGATTTCCCTAACTTGTCTATCAGCTTCCATCATGAGATTTGTTCCGAAGATACGGCTATCTCCAGCTTGAGACCAATTTAGAGGAGTGTGGCACTTACGGCCATACAGAGCTTCATATGGTGACATCTTTAGACTGGTCTGAAAACTGTTGTTATAAGAGAACTCGGCATATGGCAAACAATCTTCCCATTTAGCTCCGTTGGCTAGCACACAGGCTCGCAACATATCTTCGAGTATTTGACTTACCCGCTCTGTCTGTCCATCACATGCGAGGGTGATAAGCAGTACTATATTTCAGTGATGTCCCCAAGGCTTGATGGAGACGGGACCAGAAAGCGGAGGTAAACAAAGAACCTCGGTCGGAAGTGATAGTTCGGGGTACTCCTTCCAGACTGACGATCCTGGATACATACAGTTGTGCAAGTTCATCTGCTCTGTATCTGGTGCTGATCGGGATGAAGTGAGCAACCTTGGTGAGGGTGTCTACTATAACCCATATTGCATCCTTGCCTCGCTGAGTCTTAGGCAATCCTGTAATGAAATCCATGCAAACGTCATCCCATTTCCACTATGAAACCGGCAGCGGTTGGAGGAGTCCAGCTGGCTTCTGATGTTCTTCTTTCGCCTTGTTGCATATGTCGCAACAGGCTAGAAAATAGGCAATGTCTTTCTTCATTCCATCCCACCAGAATATTTGTCTAAGGTCCTCATACATTTTCGTACCTCCCAGGTGAATGGAATACGAGGATTTGTGTGCTTCTGACAAGATTTTCTTCTTCAAGTCTGGTTGATCGGGTATACAAATTCGTCCCACGTAATCGGAGGTGCAATTTATCCTTGAAGAAATCTGGGGTCTGCATTGCCATCTAGCCCTTGGCACGTTTTTGTAGCTTGGCTTCATCTGGCTGGGCCTTGCGGATTTCCATCTCAAGTGTGGGGTTAACTTCCAAAATATTAGCGAGACCAGCATCCACGATGACCAGGTTGAGCTGAGCGATCTCCTCTTGGAGTTTGGTGGGCAATGATTCCAATATGGCATTTAGGCTGACAGGCTTTCGACTGAGGGCATCGGCAACAACGTTGGCCTTGCCTGGATGGTAATTTATTCCAAGGTCATAATCCTTGTCCAACTCTAGCCATCTTCGCTGGCGTAGATTTAAATCTGGCTGAGTGAAAATGCTTGAGACTTTTGTGGTTGGTAAAAACTTGGCACCTTTTTCCAATGAGGTAGTGTCTCCAAATTTTTAATGCATGAACCACCGCAGCCAATTCCAAATCATGGGTAGGATAATTTCCTTGATGGGGTCATAGCTGTCGTGAGGCATATGCTACTACCTTGCCGTCTTGCATCAGCACGCAACCAATACCTTGTCTGGAGGCATCGCAGTACACATCAAAGCTGCGATAAATGTCCGGAAGAGTCAATACAGGTGGTGTCGGGGCGTATCTTCAGCTCATTAAATCTCTTCTCACAATCCTCTGTCCACTTAAACTTCGTATCCTTTTTTAGCAGCTCCGTCATGGGTTTAGCGATTTTGGAAAACCCTTCAATAAAACGACGATAGTATCCAGCTAATTCGAGGAAACTCCGGATCTCTGTTACAGTCGTGGGCGGTACCCAATCGAGCACATCCTTTACTTTGCTTGGGTCCACGGCTACACCTTCGGCGGATAGCACATGTCTGAGAAACCTAACTTGCTTGAGCCAAAATTCACACTTACTGAACTTGGCGTATAACTGATGGTCGCGGAGCCGTTGTAGCACTGCTCGAAGGTGATCCTTGTGCTCTTCTTCACCCTTGGAGTAAATGAGGATGTCATCGATGAAGACTACCACGAATTTGTCGAGGAAGTCCATGTCACTTTGTTCATCATATGCATGAATAACGCATGGGCATTCATGAGACCAAAGGACAACACGGTATATTCGTAAAGACCGTATCATGTAGTGAATGCGGTCTTAGGAATATCCTCCTTTTTAATCTTAAGCTGATGTTATCCGGTCCGTAAATCGATTTTTGAGAATACTTTAGCCCCACTGAGCTGGTCAAACATATCATCAATCCTTGGCAGCGGATATTTATTCTTGATGGTGACCACATTTAGCTGGCGGTAATCTATGCACATACGGAGACTACCATCCTTTTTTCCTACGAAAATAGCAGGTGATCCCCATGGTGAAGAGCTGGGACGAATATAACCTTTCTGGAGTAATTCGCAAAGTTGTTTCTTTAGCTCCACTAATTCTTATGAGGGTATCCGGTAGTACTTCTTGTATAGCGGTGCGGTTCCGGGCACAAGATCTATTGCAAACTCCAGTTCCCGATCTGGTGGCATGCCTGGCAGTTCTTCTGGAAACACATCAGGGTACTCACTGACCACAGGAATAAATTCCAATTCAACCACAGCGGTGCAAACTAATTCTGGCTTGGGTATATTCTTGCGAGCATAGAATTTGGTGAGCTGCCCATTCAGACTAGTCAAATTGACTTCTCGGGTTGCATGATTAATGCAAACTTGATATTTGGTCAACCAATTCATACCCAATATAATATCCAACTGTTCAGACTCAATGATTATCAGAGATGTTGGAAAGTAGATTTCGTTGATATTGATCTCCAGATCGCGGCAGACCAGACTGCTCTTGATTATAGATCCCGGGGTTCGTACCAGTATATTTTTGCCCAAAATCGTTCAAGGAAAATTGTTTTGGGCAGCAAAACTTCGAGAAATAAAAGAATGGGAAGCCCCAGAGTCAAATAAAATTGCTGCAGGTATGTCATTAACAGAAAACATACCAATGGCGACTTCTGGCTTCTCTTGGGCTTCATCGACGGAGATATGATGCACGTGCCCAGTGAAGTTTTGCTGGGTTGGCCATGACTCCATAAAGTTGACTTGTGGCCTGTTTAGGGCATTCATCTTGTTGTTCTTGGGGCCTTTGTTTGGCATAATGTCCGTGCTGCCCGCAAATGAAACAAGAATTATTGCTTGACGCTCCTCATGTGTTGGATTGGTCACAATATTCTTGACTTGAGTGGTGGACATGTTAACATTCTCACGCCAATTTGGCCTATATTCCACACGAGTCTGCTTTGCCGGTCTGAGCCTTTTGCACATGTTGCCCATCCTTCTTTGGTTCAAACTTGCGCTTGTTGTCGTTAGCAGGCCTATTATCTGATATAAGCTTGTGCTCCCGTTCAGCAATGAACGCCTTGTCCACTAGAGTTTGGAAATCTGGGAAATCAAACATACTGAGAGCACACCGAAGTTGCGGATTTAAACCTCCAAGAAATCTATTAATCTTCCTTTCTTCGGTGGCCACGTCATGCAGAGAGTAACGGGCCAAATGATAGAATTTTTGCAGATATTCAGCCACAGACTGATTTCCTTGGACGAGCGCGAGAAATTCACGCTGCTTGGCCTTCATAACTCCGATGAGGGATATGATATTTTCGGAACTTATCCTTAAATTTTTCCCAGGTGATTTCCTCATCAATCGGCCACATGGCCTTTGTATTTTCCCACAATATTGCAGATGCGCCTTCAAGGTAATGAGTTGCAAATGGAAATTTATCATTTCCTTCAGTACAGGCAATCTCAAGCTTTTTCTCCCTGGTGCGCAACCAATCGTCTACATCCAATGGGTCAACAATCTCTGAAACTGGGTGGATTGGTCCTCTGAAAATCTGACAGCTTTGAGTGATGACCATTGTGATTTTCATTCTGTCCAACCATAGCTTGCACACGTCTCAACATTTAAATCAGATCATTGTTCCTTTTCTCTTCAAACATACGCAGAATTTTCTTGGTGGAGGGAGGATTAGGCGGTGGAGGTGGTGGCGGAACGTACGGCTCGGGAGAATATCACACTTTGTCATGCGGAACGAGCAGGAGTTCCCTCACGAACGTTGCTACTGCTGCCTCCTCGCATCATCCTATTGAGGATTTTTCCCAAGACAACGCAATCGAGATGAGAGACATCCAAGAATAAAATTGGGGAAAGGCCGGCAAGAAATCTCGAAAAAGATAAAAGAGCGAAGAAAACACGGCGATAAAAGTCCCAACATAATTATACATAGACTCATACATGAAAGATAAACAACATGACTGGTTCCACTACTCTTATACATGGAATGAAGCATCATGACTCGTACGACTACATCCGAACATCATCCAGACGACTGGGAATACTCAAAGACACTACTGCTCTGCTGGTGCCGCGGTGTCCTCCCCTGAAGCGGTCTCAGATCCCGAACTGACGTGGTTAACAGAAACCTCCGGGTTAAAGGTAACACGACGGTGCTGCCTTAAGGGCTCTCCCTCAGGGGCAGGGGTAGGATGAAGCATCGGGGCCACGGGAGTAGCGAGAAGTGAAACCCACTTGGCAGGAGCACTAATAGGGTTCACAGGCGAGACACCCGTGCTACTCGGGGGAGTAACCGGCGAAATAGGGGAACTAGAGCTGATTGGAATGTATGGAGTGAATCCCAACGAAGATGGAGTAGTGTTAGAGCTAGAAGTAACTAAGGTAGTAGCTAAAGCAGTACGGGCATGAGTCAGCTCTCGAGCCAGCTCGTGGATCATCAGATAGCTAGCAGTGACATAACGAGCAAGGTGGCTAGCAACACTATTAGACTCCGGATCAATGAGAGGGAAGCGGACACGACCGTTGTCGTGCAGAGATGGGTAGTAATAGAAACCTGGGTGGTGCTGCACTCAGACCTTGGTATAGCGAAGCTTGACAAGGACCTCGAATGCGGCAAACTGGACAGCCTTGGAAGCGGTAGAGGTGTAACCGCTCCGAGAAATCTGAGTGTAAGAGCCGGAATCGGAATCGGTGTGAGTAACCAACATGTGATACTCATACACTGAGTCTGCTAGACGCTCCCGGTACACATGGTAGACTGGGTCGTCGCCGTGAGGGTACAGCTGACACCACAAGTTGCGGAGAAGGTGCGGTGACGTGTACGGCATTAGCTGCAACTGGCACGGATACGGCACCGGAGCCATCTACACTCACAACCATTAGCAGGTTAGCATAAAAATAATAATCAAATGACTACAAGGCAACAACCAGCTATAACTGGTACCGGCACTCAAATTTACTCGTGTCTAGCGTCCAGTTAACACGTCGTAGTCTAGCGTGGCCTACAGTTAGCGCGGCTCTGATACCAAGAGTTGTTGCACCCCGGCTCAGAGCGACCGTTTTACCATGCATTGCCAGCCCAGAGACCATGTCTTCTGGCAACACACAACATCTTGGTACAGAAAACAACCGCTTTATTGATGCTAGCAGAACAGAGTTTATATTACAACAGCTGTCGAGGCCAAGCGGCACGCCCAGTGTGGGTGACCAATATGTACATTATTTAGTGAACATAAAGGGGCCTCGATCTGAACAACTACGTGGCAACGGAATAATGTCGTAGCGGAAGCTCCATATCACAGGGACACCGATGTGGACACGATCTAGACTCGAATAGTGCTCCTTTCCAACGAGACTTTCCTAAAATCTAGCATGACACGCCAGGTCAGTACATTGAATGTACTTGCAAGCTCACAACAGCCATAATCATAATGGCAAACAATATCATGATACTTAACCAATTATTAAGAATGCAACACTATATGTCAAACATGCTATGATCATGCTCGAGCATCCCTCGAGACAACTTACCAATCGTGATCATCCTCAGATCACAAACACACCACCAATGTGGTCTTTAGCAAAATGACTCGTGATCCTTACGGCGGTCACAACCACGACCAGTATCTGGTCCCAATTTCCTCGATGACTTTTTGCCATTCTCAACGATGCAAAGTTTTCAACTTACTATGCAATTTTTATTAATCGTTGACTCATGGTGGGACCTACCGAGGTGTCCGTGACGGTGGACTCGGCTATCGATAGATTATACACTCTGCAGAGGTAGCACACTGTACCCACACCACAGAACCCATGGCCTCGCACTCCCATTCGGGTGGACCAACGGCATTCCGACAAAACCCTTCTATTGCCATAGCACTCTCCCGGCCACTCCGACCAAATCCCCAACGGGCCAGTCCTGGGTGGCCCCGTGTCTACCAAAGACACCCCGACCACCGTCGTGGTCAAAACACTCCCACTCGGGGACTCGGTACCATAATCTCATCAACGAGCACACAAGATTATACACCTTCGGGCCAGGCAAGCACGTCATAACCTTCCCTAGTTGGAGGCACCGACCAGAGGCCATGTCAATGGGTGAATCAAGGCCTTCCCACAAAGGCAAATGTGGTTTACCTTTGAAAGAAACTCGATTCAGCGGCACCATGACCCAGATAACAGTATATTCAAGTTGAGTTATATTCAGGTTCAACTTAAAATGGAAATGACCGGTGTCATAGCATGCCATGAAATGCAAAACCACACATGCATCACTTAATAATAAAAGACCGATGTCATCCCTATACACAGCAAGCATAAACATCAACCACTCATGTTACTTTGCTGCTCAAAATGGCTCATAGCTTAACCAAAATATTTTGCAACAAGTTTTATTAATTTCTTACACAAGAACTTAACTCCGATAAATTTCTCATATGTTTAACAAAATATTTCACTATCAACAACTCTTAATCTCTATATCAACTAAGTGAGGTTCAAACATTCTGTAAGGCAAGTAGAATGACTAAATAAGTGCTATGAGAATAATTTATAGCAAATTTTTACCAATTTATTTATGCATAACTTAAATATTTACTATCATGCATAGCAAAAATTATTTCTATCATCACCATAAATAAATCCTAGCTTTGCTTCACAAACTAAACTAGTTTCCACAATCTCTAAATCAAGCATAATAACTAGCAAACACTTGACAGAATATAAATAACAAAATAATTAAATGCATGGGTTAATCATTTCATTCAAGTAAGAAAATCACAAATATTGAAGTGGCACCATAAAAATGTTGCTGTGGCTTTCCTTAGTGCAGATGAGGTTCACAAGCCTCCTGGTGATCCTCAAGACAAGCCTCACCTTCTGAAAATAATTTTAAACAAAAAAAGAAAATATCAAGAAAACTTCTGAAAATCAAAAGAAATTCTAAACAGCTCGGAAAAATCTCATCTTTGGTGAGCTGCTAGTTTTCTTTTCAAAGAACCCAATGCAAAAAAAATCAATTCATTTGGACTTATGGTTAAAAAGTTATAACTGTTTGAAGTGTTACGTAAATTCAAATGAATTTGAATAATAATAAACAGTGAGGGGGTGGCGTCGAAGGCGTAAAGCCCAGGCGCCACCACTCGTGCACGCTTCACGCAGCGTCTGAGTGGCTGACTAGCGGGCCCCGCTAGTCAGTGAGGGGAGAGGGAGAAGGAAACATAGGGGGCCGCGGCTTCGCCGGAGCTCTCGCCGGTTACGAGGGCTCCTTGGCCAAAACGAGAGGGAGGGATGGCAAGAGGGGGTTGAGGCGCACCTACCCGTACCCGTAGCGTAGCTAGGGGCAGTCGTACGGCGTCGGAATCAACCTCGCAAGCGGAGGCAGAACGTGGAGGTCGTCGGAGTTGAGGAAGACGGCGAGCAGAGAGCTACCGCAGCGACTAGAGGGGATCGCCGGCGAGCTCGAGCTCGGGGATGGCGACCCGAGGCCTGCCCGGCCAGGCTACAGTTTCCTACTCGATCGTGGGGTGTGTGTGAGTGCTGGATGGTGCTCGAGGAGGCTGGGGGTGGCTCTATTTATAGGCGAGCGGCGAGGGTGCTTCAGGCTCCGCCGGTGGACACCTATCCACGGTGCCCGGCAACGAGCGGTGTCAGTGAGAGGGGAGAAGGTGACGGAGGTCACGCGGCCACTATGGGCGGACGGAGACGAGCACAGGATCAAGAGGATGGCGACGAGCACAGTGCGCTCCGCACTGTTGGGCTGGCTGGACCTTGCCCGTGCTCGCTGCGGCGAGCTCCGGCGTCGGCGAGCGCTAGGGATGAGTTAAGGACGTTGAGACGATGATGGTGGCGAGGTTTGGCATGGTTGGGCAGGCGGGGAAGTGAGCACGCGAGCAACAGAGGCTCGGGCGCGTCGGCCACATGCCAGCACGCCTAGACGAACGCAGTCACCGCGTGAACTATGACATCAGGTCGATCTAAGCATAAACTCGATGTCTGGCATGTTGTTCGTGGTAGTTTTGAGTGTTACCATGATTTGGTTTGGATCCACGTGTAGTAGAGAAGTTTTCACACACCAAGTAAGTTTCTGGTCAGTAACTTTGTGATGTTACTGTGGTCAAATGGCTGGGAGTTTGAAGCTGTGGTTTGGAGGCTAGCTTAGAGTTACTAAAGTAAATATGCACAAGAAAGTTCAGGTCAAATGGAGCAAGTAAAATGGTAGTTGCTGTTGAAACCACCATTTCTGTCCAGAACAGAAAATATTTTCTATAGCAAACATATTCCAAAAAGTGATGAAATATTTTTACTCAGGAAGGTGCCCTAGGGTTCATAGAATATTTGTGAATTATCTCAGATTTTTCTGAGCCATAAAATTAGGGTTGCTTTGAAGCCTATTGAATTGGCTAGGGTTTCGGAGAGGAAAATGAATATTTTTCATTTAAGAAAAATATTCAAATGATTATTATGGGATGGACCAGAGAAGAGATGATGATTTAGGAGGGGAGTGAAGCACTTGGGTGAAAGCCAAGGATGCCCAAGTGTTTAAGTCCATATGAAAAGATTCAAAAACACCAAGTTTCAGAAAATTTTCAAATGCAAATCAAGCAAATAAGAGATGGCAAAAATCAGGCTATCACACCCTCTCATCATCGATGCCTTCTGCTTCATCTCTCGGATGCGCGCACAGTGGCGAAGACAACTAGGGGCAGCAAGGACCCTGCCCCCTAACATCACTATATATTGAGGCTAATATGAATATGATCAGTAGATCAATTGCTGGTAAAATGGTTTAAGTTGATGAATTGGCCCTCCTCTTAAAGGACTAGCAATGCTTGCCCCGCTAGTTCGTTTCTTTTTCATGGCTCCACCACTGTGTGCAATAGTGCATGTTCTTGCCCCACTCTTTAAATATAAATCTCACACTTGTGCACTCCTTCATAGTCTCCCTCCACTTGGCCCCTCGCACCATCTTCCAGCCCCCCACCAGATTTTGCCACATGTACAATCTAGAAGTGTAGCGACCCGACCCAAATGGATCAAGTCTCTGTGCTCAGGTGTCATCCCTGGATCAGTAATGCTGACACCACACAGTACTTCGAAGGATTTATAACAGAGTAGCAATCACACACTTATTACAGCGTTGTCCAAAAGAGGACTTATTACAATAAATATGGCTTAAGGCCATCTAATAACGATAACAGCGGAAGACTTGGAAGATAAGTGAGTCCATCAACTCCATCGGCATCAGAGTATAGAACCACGACCTAAACACCTTACTCGTTATGCGAAAAGTACGCAACATGAACGTTGCAGCCGAAAATGGGTCGACACATGGAATATCTTTGGCAATGTAACACATAGAGCGTAATGAAGGAATAAGCCTATACTACATGCATATATGGCTGGTGGATAAGCTCTCTGATTTACAATTTTGCATAAAGCTAGTTTTTCCCTACTGCAAAGGAATAAATTTGTTTAACTATCATGGTGGTTGTTAAACATTGAGAATGGTTGACATGACATCCTCAATCCCAATTAAAAGTACTCATTAAAACCCAATAATATTAATTAGAGTAACATGTTGAGATTCACATGATATTCAAGTACTAGATACTCAAGATGTCCATAGCTGGGGACACGGCTAATCATGATTAGTTTGTACACTCTTGTAGAGGTTTAGCACTTTTCCCCACAAGACTCGATCGCCTCCATTTGGTTTCTCGTACTCTGAGGTGTTTGAGAGGCGGATGACCGAGACATAGTCTTCGAGCGCTAGCACCTTACGATGGGTGGACGGTACACCTACATCCCCTACATCTGCTAGTCCACCACTATAAGAGTTCGCACGACTTAGTCAACTATGCCAGAGCCCATAATGGCTTGTGGCTGCACACGTAAGTTACTAGTATGAATAATCTTATGATCCCTTTGAGCACAGGTGGCGGTCCGAAGAAAAACAGGCAAGTCTCGATAGAAACCAGGTGCCTCAATCCACCCGGATGTGTGTTTAAGTTGCCACCTTAGATAAACCATTTAATTAACAATCTCACATACATCATGGATATCACTCACCCAATCCACGTCTACTAGCATAGCATGGCAATAAGCAAGCGTAGAAGTAACTCCCAAGGTTTCATAAGTAAAACAGGTAATAGGTACTACCTCAATCTACTTCCCATCCCACAATTTAATTAGATCCTAATCATGCAAGTGTTTGAGGAATAGATCTAATGCATAAAAAGCTGGGTAGTAGAGAAGGTATGATCAAGGGTTACTTGCCTTCTTGACGATCCGCGAAACCTAGAGACTCGAAGTAACAAGCGGCGCACTCCGGGTGATCTATCGCAGACAAACAACAAGCATACAATAAGTACTCAACTAATGCACAGGTAAATCTTGAATAGAAGATCTGACCAGAAAGTTCAACTTAAGAACCCTGGTTTCAAAAAGAATCGAATCAAATAAAGCAACGAAAGTCAAACGTCGAAAGAAAACGACTCGGTTCTAGCAATTTGAAACTAGGTCAAAATTTTACAGTAGCAAAACTTTGTTTAAGTTGATTAGTCGAGCGGCGCTTTGAAACGAAACTCAGTGCGCTTGAATCACTGATTCCGATAATCGGCGAGAAAATAAACTAGATTGAAGATTGGATCTGAAATCGAGATCGGAAAATAATCGGATTAAATCCGGTTAAAAGAAAAAGCGACGAACGGTTAAATGAGCGGACGTTCGTTAGCGAAAACTAACGGTGAGCAGCGTTAAGTAAAAGCGAGCGGATCGGAGAACGTTCACTAAATAACCAAACCGGAAAAAAAAAACCGATCTAGGGTTTTTTTAAACCGAACAACGGAAAGAAAACCGGAAGGTTTTTAAAACAAAACTGGACCGGGGGGGTGGCGCGGCGGCTACCTCGAGGTCGCCGCGGGCGAACGGGCTCCGCGGGTCGGCGGGTCGTGGCGGCGTCGGGCAGATGCGTCAAGGCGGCAAGACGGTGTCGGCGGCGCCCGGCGGGTGGCGTCGGCGGGCGGGGCTCGGGTGGCAGCGGCAAGGGGTGGGTCGAGGGGGGCGGCTTTTAAGGAGGGAGGGAGGGGGTTGCTTGGGGAGGGGCCACGGCGGGCGGGCGGCGGGCGGCGAGGACTCCCAGGCGGGAGCGCGCGAGGAGGGGCGGTTGGCGGCCGGGCCCTTGCCCAAAGGGGCGCTGACATTTTATTTTTAAAACTCATGTGAAAAATGAATAAAATAAAATATAAACGAACTCCAAATTTAATAAAATAAATTTTCCCCGACTCCTAAAAATGAGTCGAACAAAATGAACTTTAATACGGGGCCAAAATGCATATTTTCAAAATGCTCATTTTTTTCCTAAAGCAAATGAACTTCGAAAATCCGAAATTTGATTTATTTATTAAATCTTCATTTTTCCTAAATTTTGGGAAAGTCATATTATTCCCTCTCTTATTTTTTTTGGAAAAATATTTGAAGATAAAAATAAATAAATCCAAATGATCCTATTTTTAAAATTTGAGAAAGCTCAAATATGAAAATAATGAAATCTCCAACTCTCTCCGAGGGTCCTTGAGTTGCGTGAAATTTTCTAGGATTGGAAAAATGCATGAAAATATGATATGCATGATGACTTAATGTATAACATTCCAAATTGAAAATTTGGGATGTTACAAACCTACCCCCCTTAAGATGAATCTCGCCCTCGAGATTCGGGTTAACTAGAAAATAGGTGAGGGTGATCCTTGAGCAACTCTTCTTCTCTTTCCCAGGTGGCTTCATCCTCGGTGTGGTGGCTCCACTGAACCTTGCAAAACTTGATAACCTTGCTGCGAGTAACTCTGCTGGCATAATCGATAATCTTGACTGGTTTCTCCTCATATGTCAAATCATCCTGCAGCTGAATTGCTTCAAGTGGCACTGTATCTCTTAGCGGTACTTCCGCCATCTCGGCGTGACATTTCTTCAGCTGAGAAACATGGAATACATCATGAACTCCTGACAGTCCCTCAGGCAAATCCAGCTTATAATCAACTACTCACATGCGTTGCAAAATCTTATATGGTCCAACGAAGCAGCGGTGCTAATTTTCCTTTAACTCAAACGCTTAACTCCTCAAGCGGGGATACTCTAAGATAAACTCTGTCTCCAACTTTATATTCCATCGCCTTGCGTTTTGAATCCATATAACTTTTACATGCGGACTGGGCTACCTTGAGCCTATCGCGAATCAACTTAACCTACATTCAGACTCCTTAATCAAATCTGGTCCAAACAATCGACTTCGTCCCATGATAACGGTGTCCTGCACCTCCTTCCGTACAAAGCCTCGAAGGTGCCATCTTCAAGCTGGTTTGGTAACTGTTGTTATAAGAAAATTCTGCATACGGCAAATTATCATCCCAACTAGATCCATAATCTAGTGCACAAGCTCTCAGCATATCCTCCAAAATCTGATTGACTCTCTCAGTCTGTCCATCTGTCTGTGGGTGAAAAGCTGTACTGAATTCCAGCCTGGTTCCCAATGTTTCGTGCAACTGATTCCAAAACTTTGAGGTAAATTGAGTTCCTCTATCGTCTGATACTCCCGGAACTCCGTGTAAACACACAATTCTGGTCATGTATATCTTTGCCAACTTAGCACTGCTATAGGTAGTCTTATTTGGAATGAAATGAGCTACCTTCGTCAAGCGATCGACTATAACCCAAATCGAGTCATATCTGAACGAGTCCTTGGCAAACCTGTGATGAAATCCATGCCTAGTTTATCCCACTTCCATTCGGGTATTGGCAATGGTTGTAACAATCCTGGCAACCACGATGTTCTGCCTTCACTCTCGACATACATATGAAACTGCTACATACTCCGCATAATATCCTTCTTCATTCCAGTCCACCGTAGCGTTTCCTTCAAATCCAAATACATCTTGGTATTTCCTGGGTGAATCGAATATGGTGAATCATGTGCTTCTTGCAAAATCAACTTCACGATCTCCGGGTTATTTGGCACATAAACACGGTCCTCAAACCATAGGGTATCGTGCTCATCCTCATGAAATCCCTTAGCTTTTCCTTCGCTCATTTTCTCCTTTATAGAGGCAACTTCCTTGTCTGCCTTTTGAGCTTCTCTGATTTTGTCCATCAGCGTAGACTGAATCTCCAATGCTGCCACAAAGCCTCTCGGAACTATTTCTAAACATAGCTCTCGAAGATCCTCGGCTAACTCCTTGGGTATTCCTCCCATCATTATGGTATTGATGTGGCTCTTACGGCTCAATGCATCTGCTACAACGTTAGCCTTTTCGGGGTGATAATGCAATATCATATCATAATCCTTAATAAGCTCCAGTCATCGCCTCTGTCTGAGATTTAATTCCTTCTGCGTGAAGATGTACTTCAAACTCTTGTGATCCGTGTACACCTCACAATGATTTCCAATGAGAAAATGTCTCCAGGTCTTCAATGCATGCACAATGGCTGCTAACTCCAAATCATGTGTGGCATAATTCAACTCATGAGGCTTAAGTCGGCGTGAAGCATCTGAAACAACTCTTCCTTCCTGCATAAGCACTGCTCCAAGTCCTCGACGTGAAGCGTCGCAATACACCTCATAATCCTTGGTCTGATCCGACAAAATTAACACTGGTGAGGTAACCAATCTTTTCTTCAACTCCTGAAAACTTGCCTCACAATCCTCACTCCATATGAACTTGGTATCCTTCTTCAACAATTCTGTCATAGGCTTTGCGATCCTTGAGAAATTTTCAATGAATCTTCGGTAGTATCCGTGAGTCCAAGGAAACTCGAATCTCTCCAACTGTCGTTGGTGCTTCCCATTTGGTTCTGGTCTCAACCTTTGTGGGGTCAACTGCTATCCCTTCTCCGGATATAACATGTCCAAGAAATCCAACTTCCTTTAGCCAAAACTCACATTTCTTTGAACTTGGCATATAAGCGATGTTCCTTAGTTTCTCCAAAACCAATCGCAAATGTTCCTTATGTTCCTGTTCATTCTTCGAGAAAATCCAAATATCATCTATGAACACCACGACGAACTTATCCAAAAACTCCATAACCACTTTGTTCATCAGGTTCATGAAATAGGCAGGCGCGTTAGTCAGTCCAAATGACATAACGGTGTACTCATACAGTCCATATCTCGTGGTAAATGTTGTCTTAGGTATGTCCCGCTCTCGAATCTTCAATCGATGGTACCACGATCGCAAATCGATCTTGGAAAACACTTTAGCTCCTTGCAAACGATCAAACAGATCATTTATCATTGGTAGTGGGTACTTATTCTTGATTGTTACTTCATTCAATCCATGATAATCTACAACCATCCTTAACGATCTGTCCTTCTTCTCCACTAACAGTACTGGTGATCCCCAAGGCGAAGAACTTGGGCGTATAAAACCTTTATCCAATAGCTCATTTATCTGCTTCTTGATTTCCGCCAAATCCTGTGCGGGCATCCTGTATGGTCGCTTCGATATTGGGCCTGTTCCTGGCAAAAGTTCAATCAAAAACTCAATGTCTCTATCCGGTGGCATTCCTGGCAATTCCTCAGGAAATACTTCAGGGTAATCCTTCACTACTAGACTTCTTCCTGCACCACTCCTGATAAGCAATTTACATGAGCTCTCCTCGGCTGATGCTGTGATACATACTTAATCTTTCTTCCTTCTGGTGTTGTGAGTAAAATCGTCTTACTTGCGCAATCGATGTTTCCTCCATACATCGACAGCCAATCCATGCCTAATATCACATCAAATCCTTGGGATTCCAAAATGATCAAATCCGTCGGGAACACATGCCTTCCTATACTTAATGGCACTTGAAAACATCCTTATGCGGCCATATACTCCGCTCTGGTGAGCTTACTAGCAAAGGGTTTTAAGAATCCGAGTAGGTAGACTATACTTCTCTACAAATCCCTTGATATGTATGAATGCGATGCACGATGATCGAAAAGAACAAGCTGCGATAAATGACTTAACCAAAAACTTACCGATTCTTGCATCGGGCTGATCTTCAATCTCCTGTACATCAATGTGGTTCACTGTCCCTGTTGAAAGGGTTGGGCTTCTTTCGAGCTTCCATTGCCACCTTGGCCTTGGGATGATCATTTGCATAATGTCCGGTCTTGGAACACTTGAAACGGTGACATGGCTTAGGTCTTTCTTGGTTGGGGTTGACGGTGTAGTGCGGTTTTGTCCATTACTTCCTCCATTCCCGTTCCCATTCTTGGTGCCATTATGGTTGTGCGAATTACTTCCTCCGTGGGTATCTTTGGCCCGAACTCCTTGTTTAGGGGTATAACGAGGCTTCTGCGGGGCTCGAGTTATACTTCCCTGTCCATACTTCCTCTTGCGATTCTCAATTTCTTTGTTGCTTTCCTTCAATCATGAGGGCACGGTCTACCAACTCCTGGTAGTTGTTGAAACTTGCTACCATCAACTGCATGCTTAACTCATCATTCAGTCCTTCCGAAACTTCTCTGCTTAGCTGCATACATGTAGCGTCATCCGGGGCATAACGTGCTAACTTACTAAAATCATCCACATCTTGCCAACAGTCCTTCCTCCTTGGCGTAAGTTGCGAAACTCACGCTTCTTCATGGCCATAGCTCCTGCTTTGAGACATGGGCGGTGCGGAAAGCTTCTTGGCCCGATCCCATGTGGCGGTGTCTCTGAGGGTAAGTGGCTGTAAAATTCTCCCACCATCTTTGTTGCGGATCCTTCAAGCTGGTGTGCAGCAAACTTCACCTTCTCTCCATCTGTACATCCTGCGGTGGTTCACTCCCTTCCTACCTTACGGAGCCAATCATCTGCTACTATCGGCTCGGTGCTCTTTGGAAAATCTTGGCGGATTCAGGTCTTAAGAAAGCGTGTCAAGTGATCCGCGGTGGTGGTGGTGGCGGTGGGTTGTTGTTGTTGTTGCCTTGATTCTGCACCAATGTTTGGATCAAAGTGTTACTGCTGCTTTGGATCAACTGGGTGATCTCCGCGGAAAAGCGAATCCGAGTCGCATCTCGGAGGCATCTGATGGGTTTAGAAAAGACGAGAAATTAAGAATAGAGTGGGGCCTAAGGAGAAACACTACCCAAATGTATATGAGCAAATGCACACAAAATCACTTCATTCAATTCAAACAAAAGGGCTTACAACGGTCTAGCTATCGCAAAAGTGCGTGAACTAAAAAGGTTACATGGAGGAAATACTACTAATATGTGGGGGTCATCTATTAATTTGAACGGTGGAAGACTCCATGATGTCTGCTCCGACTTCATCTTCAAAGTCGGGTTCACTTGGATCCGAATCGGTGTCGTCGATGTTCTTTGTAGTCGCTTGGACAACCGACGTACTGGTCTTCATTCTTGAGTGCCAATTTCTTCTTGAGTTCTTCAATCTCATACTTAAGATCGTTATTGTGTCTTGCTAGCGCTACGATCTCGTCCATGTAGTCCTTGCGTGTAGACTTTAGTTCTCCTTCAAGTTCGTTGATCCTTCCCTTCGCATTCTTCAATTCGATCATATCATTGCACATCTGGTTCTCCTGGCGTCGAATGTGCTGGTTTAACTCCTGGATGAAAGCTGCAATGGATCTATCCTTCTTGGTGCTAACTATCTCCCATTGTTCATCTCAGCGTCATAAATCGATAGATGGTGTCCTTGAGGTCTTCTTGGTAAACTTCTCCAATCGTCCCATGTTGATATGAGCTGCCATTATCTTTCCCATACTCCTGGTTTGTGAACTTAAAACGCTATCTATAGGCTTGGTGATTGGGGCGAATGTCCTTCCCAGAACATGAGCTTGAATCTTCCAGCGCTCCTCTTCAGGCAGAGTGGCGTTGAACGTCCCGGTGAAACTTGGTAGTCCAATGTTCAGGTACTTAGTGACTTCCTTCAAGTTGAATCCAAAAGGTGTGCCTTCATCCGGTTGGGTGTACTTGATCTTCGCGTCCTTCATCTTAAAAGAGTGGAAAAGATGAGGAGTTAGAAATTGAGAAGAGAGTAGTGATCTATGGCTTAACCAGGAGTTAGAAATTGAGAAGAAAATCACAAATATTGAAGTGACACCATAAAAATGTTGCTGTGGCTTTCCTTAGTGCAGATGAGGTTCACAAGCCTCCTGGTGATCCTCAAGACAAGCCTCACCTTCTGAAAATAATTTTAAACACAAAAAGAAAATATCAAGAACACTTCTGAAAATCACCAGAAATTCTAAACAGCTCGGAAAAATCTCATCTTTGGTGAGCTGCTAGATTTCTTTTCAAAGAACCCAATGCAAAAAAAATCAATTCATTTGGACTTATGGTTAAAAAGTTATAACTGTTTGAAGTGTTCTGTAAATTCAAATGAATTTGAATAATAATAAACAGCTGAGGGGGGGGGGGTGACGTCGAAGGCGTAAAGCCCAGGGGCGCCACCACTCGTATCGCTTCACGCGCGTACAGAGTGGCTGACTAGCGGGCCCCACTAGTCAGGTGAGGGGGAGAGGGAGAAGGAAACATAGGGGGCCGCGGCTTCGCCGGAGCTCTCGCCGGTTACGAGGGCTCCTTGGCCAAAACGAGAGGGAGGGATGGCAAGAGGGGGTTGAGGCGCACCTACCCGTGCAGTAAGCGTAGCTAGGCGGTCGTCTGGCGTCGGAATCAACCTCGCAAGCGGAGGCGAGCGTGGAGGTCGTCGGAGTTGAGGAAGACGGCGAGCAGAGAGCTACCGCAGCGACTAGAGGGGATCGCCGGCGAGCTCGAGCTCGGGGATGGCGACCCGAGGCCTGCCCGGCCAGGCTACGGTTTCCTACTCGTTCGTGGGGTGTGTGTGAGTGCTGGATGGTGCTCGAGGAGGCTGGGGGTGGCTCTATTTATAGGCGAGCGGCGAGGGTGCTTCAGGCTCCGCCGGTGGACACCTGTCCACGGTGCCCGGCAACGAGCGGTGTCGATGAGAGGAGAAAGCGGCGGAGGTCACGCGCCCTTGTGGGCGGACGGAGACGAGCACAGGATCAAGAGGATGGCGGCGAGCACGGTGCGCTCCGCCTTTGTTGGGCTAACTGGACCTTGCCCGTGCTCATTGCTGGGCGAAACTCGGCGTCGGCGGCGCTAAAGGATGAGTTAAGGACGTTGAGGCGATGATGGTGGCGAGGTTTGGCATGGTTGGGCGGTAGGGGAAGTGAGCACGCGAGCAACAGAGGCTCGGTAGCGTCGGCCACATGCCGACGCCTGAGACGAGCAGCGATCACCGCGTGAACTATGACATCAGTCGATCTAAGCATAAACTTCGATGTACGGCATGTTGTTCGTGGTAGTTTTGAGTGTTACCACGATTTGGTTTGGATCCAGGTGTAGTAGAGAAGTTTTCACACACCAAGTAAGTTTCTGGTCAGTAACTTTGTGATGTTACTGTGGTCAAATGGCTGGGAGTTTGAAGCTGTGGTTTGGAGGCTAGCTTAGAGTTACTAAAGTAAATATGCACAAGAAAGTTCAGGTCAAATGGAGCAAGTAAAATGGTAGTTGCTGTTGAAACCACCATTTCTGTCCAGAACAGAAAATATTTTCTATAGCAAACATATTCCAAAAAGTGATGAAATATTTTTACTCGGGAAGGTGCCCTAGGGTTCATAGAATATTTGTGAATTATCTCAGATTTTTCTGAGCCATAAAATTAGGGTTGCTTTGAAGCCTATTGAATTGGCTAGGGTTTCGGAGAGGAAAATGAATATTTTTCATTTAAGAAAAATATTCAAATGATTATTATGGGATGGACCAGAGAAGAGATGATGATTTAGGAGGGGAGTGAAGCACTTGGGTGAAAGCCAAGGATGCCCAAGTGTTTAAGTCCATATGAAAAGATTCAAAAACACCAAGTTTCAGAAAATTTTCAAATGCAAATCAAGCAAATAAGAGATGGCAAAAATCAGGCTGTCACACCCTCTCATCATCGATGCCTTCTGCTTCATCTCTCGGATGCGCGCACAGTGGCGAAGACAGCTAGGGGCAGCAAGGACCCTGCCCCCTAACATCACTATATATTGAGGCTAATATGAATATGATCAGTAGATCAATTGCTGGTAAAATGGTTTAAGTTGATGAATTGGCCCTCCTCTTAAAGGACTAGCAATGCTTGCCCTGCTAGTTCGTTTCTTTTTCATGGCTCCACCACTGTGTGCAATAGTGCATGTTCTTGCCCCCACTCTTTAAATATAAATCTCACACTTGTGCACTCCTTCATAGTCTCCCTCCACTTGGCCCCTCGCACCATCTTCCAGCCCCCCACCAGATTTTGCCACATGTACAATCTAGAAGTGTAGCGACCCGACCCAAATGGATCAAGTCTACGTGCTCGGTGTCATCCTGGATCGATAATCTTGACACCACACAAGACTTGAAGGATTTATAACAGAGTAGCAATCACACACTTATTACAGCGTTGTCCAAAAGAGGACTTATTACAATAAATATGGCTTAAGGCCATCTAATAACGATAACAGCGGAAGACTTGGAAGATAAGTGAGTCCATCAACTCCATCGGCATCACTGAGTATAGAACCACGACCTAAACACCTTACTCGTTGTCTGAAAAGTCTGCAACATGAACGTTGCAGCCCGAAAATGGGTCAGCACATGGAATATGCTGGCAATGTAACACATAGAGCGTAATGAAGGAATAAGCCTATACTACATGCATATATGGCTGGTGGATAAGCTCTACGGTTACAATTTTGCATAAAGCTAGTTTTTCCCTACTTCAAAGGAATAAATTTGTTTAACTATCATGGTGGTTGTTAAACATTGAGAATGGTTGATGACATCCTCAATCCCAATTAAAAGTACTCATTAAAACCCAATAATATTAATTAGAGTAACATGTTGAGATTCACATGATATTCAAGTACTAGATACTCAAGATGTCCATAACCGGGACACGGCTAATCATGATTAGTTTGTACACTCTGTAGAGGTTTGCACTTTTCCCCACAAGACTCGATCGCCTCCGTTTGGTTTCTCGTACTACAGGTGTTTGAGAGGCGGATGACCGAGACATAGTCTTTCGAGCGCTAGCACCTTACGATGGGTGGACGGTACACCTACATCCCCTACATCTGCTAGTCCACCACTATAAGAGTTCGCACGACTTAGTCAACTATGCGAGCCCATAATGGCTTGTGGCTGCACACGTAAGTTACTAGTATGAATAATCTTATGATCACTTTGAGCATGGGTGGCGGTCCGAAGAAAAACAGGCTAGTCCTGATGGAAACCAGGTGCCTCAATCCACCCAGATGTGTGTTTAAGTTGCCACCTTAGATAAACCATTTAATTAACAATCTCACATCTGTCATGGATATCACTCACCCAATCCACGTCTACTAGCATAGCATGGCAATAAGCAAACGTAGAAGTAACTCCCAAGGTTTCATAAGTAAAACAGGTAATAGGTACTACCTCAATCTACTTCCCATCCCACAATTTAATTAGATCCTAATCATGCAAGTGTTTGAGGAATAGATCTAATGCATAAAAACTGGGTAGTAGAGAAGGTATGATCAAGGGTTACTTGCCTTGCTGACGATCCGCGAAACCTAGAGACTCGAAGTAACAAGCGGCGCACTCCGGGTGATCTATCGCAGACAAACAACAAGCATACAATAAGTACTCATCTAATGCACAGGTAAATCTCGAATAGAAGATCGACCAGAAAGTTCAACTTAAGAACCCTGGTTGCAAAAAGAATCGAATCAAATAAAGCAACGAAAGTCAAACGTCGAAAGAAAACGACTCGGTTCTAGCAATTTGAAACTAGGTCAAAATTTTACAATAGCAAAACTTCGTTTAAGTTGATTAGTCAGAACGGCGCTTTCGAAACGAAACTCCAGGCGCTTGAATCACCTGATTCCGATAATCGAGCGAGAAAATAAACTAGATTGAAGATTGGATCTGAAATCGAGATCGGAAAATAATCGGATTAAATCCGGTTAAAAAAAACGACGAACGGTTAAATGAACGGATGTTCGTTAACAGAAACTAACCGGTGAACGCGTTCGTTAAAACGAACGGATCGGAGAACGTTCACTAAATAACTAAACCGGAAAAAAAATAAACCGATCTAGGGTTTTTTTTTTAAACCGAACAACGGAAAGAAAACCGGAAGGTTTTTAAAACAAAACTGGACCGGGGGGGTGGCGCGGCGGCTACCTCCGGCGAGGTCGCCGGCGGGCGAACGGGGCTCCGGCGGGGTCGGCGGCGTGGCGGCAGGGCGGGCGGCGGCAAGACGGTGTCGGCGACGGCGGGTGGCGTCGGGCGGCGTCGGCGTGGGTGCGTCAAGGCCGGGCGTCTGGGTGGGCGTGGCGGGGTGGGTCGAGGGGGCGGCTTTTAAGGAGGGAGGAGGGTTGCTTGGGGAGGGGCCACGGCGGGCGGCGTGGCCGAGCCGGACTCAGCGGGCGGCGAGGACTCCCAAGGGAGCGCAGCGAGGAGGGGCGGTTGGCCACCGGGCCCTTGAGCGGGCGCGGCATTTTTATTTTTTTAAAACTCGCGCAGAAAAATGAATAAAATAAAATATAAACGAACTCCAAATTTAATAAAATAAATTTTCCCCGAATCCTAAAAATGAGTCGAACAAAATGAACTTTAATACGGGGCCAAAATGCATATTTTTAAAATACTCATTTTTTTCCTAAAGCAAATGAACTTCGAAAATCCGAAATTTGATTTATTTATTAAATCTTCATTTTTCCTAAATTTTGGGAAAGTCATATTATTCCCTCTCTTATTTTTTTTGGAAAAATATTTGAAGATAAAAATAAATAAATCCAAATGATCCTATTTTCAAATTTTGAGAAAGCTCAAATATGAAAATAATGAAATCTCCAACTCTCTCCGAGGGTCCTTGAGTTGCGTGAAATTTTCTAGGATTGGAAAAATGCATGAAAATATGATATGCATGATGACTTAATGTACAACATTCCAAATTGAAAATTTGGGATGTTACAAGAAGACTCCATGGTTCAACTTAAGCATAATGCACAAACATCAAAACACAAGTGCTTCTCCTTTGTTCTAGAATCTTCCGTATCATAACTGCCCAAACTTTCTTTCTAGTTGAATTGACATTATTTGTTTTTATTTTATGCTTTACAACACACAATTCCATGAATCATAAAATAGATTAACTTTTTATAAAAAATAATTTATTTTGAATGAGATGAACTATAAGAATTGAACAAACATCTACATCATGCATATATGACTCAAAGCTGACATGCTATAGTGTGGTATTTATTCATAATTTGGTTGCCAAATCCGATGCGTGCAATGCACGCGTACCTTACTACTACTTCCAGTATGTGCAAAACACATAAATTAGAATTCCAATGGCATGCTACATAGTGTCTCTCTTTCAGTTCATGAAGCCACGTGGTACATGTGGAGGCGTTGTCGCGACCTCCTTGTGTGGATTTATCATAGTGACGTGCTGCTGGTTCCAGAAGAATGTACTCGTCCTCTCTCACGCACACTGGCAGTACATGCACGAAGCAAAGATGTGCACGCGCGCACTGATTCCCTCACACGCACATGCGGGTACACGGTGGTACACATTTTTGTACGAAGATCCACCTGATATGATAATTATACGTGTGTAAAGTCCTTCATTTCATTGATGGTCAATTAATATAGCGCATGCAAATTGAGTGGACCTGAGGGAGGAAGTAGTTGAGAAAGACATTACTACTCCACTATGTGCATGCGAGTAGTTAAATAATGGGTTGCTACTTCCATTGGTCTCCTTCGTATTTTGTGCAAATTTTGACCAGATTTTTAAGTAACATAATATTTATGCATGTCGTAAAAAGTGGCAAAAAAAGGGCCAATTAACCAGGACGCAGGCAGCATGAGGAAGGATCCCGCCATGGATAATCCCTTAGATCCCAGGATCCCGCGGGCTGCCCTCGCGCTGCGGCCCACAGCACTACCGCCTTTGAGTGAAACCCACATGTGTTTTAGAGGGGATCCATTGCTCTGGAATCATAGATCGGTGGCGCCGGAGGACATGCCAGGGCGGCTTTTTAGGTGGTGGGCAGCAAGGGCAAATCGGATCGAGGAAGCGTCGCATCGATTGGAGAGTAGTTTGAAGGAGCTGCGCCTAGCGCAGCATAAGGCGGAGGCGCAAGTCTATCTCAGGGAAGAGATGCTGAGGGATGTCAGCATCTGGAAGCGTCGTGTTGATTTCAAGCTAGGGCTAATGGCAGAGGTCATATTCACGGAGTCAACTGCGGAGGAAAGAACACGCATGCCTACGGAATGACATGAGTAGGCGGTGCAACTGTTCAAATGGGTGGTAGAAGAACCGAAATCAAGGGACCAGCTGCGGCGGTGCCGCTGGGCATGCATCATAGGCGAGGTGAGCCGCCCTCCTTCCCCACCAGCGATGCAGTGACCTACTCGGTTGGTGCTGCAGTGAACTTGCGGCGCCATGGCGGTTTGCAACCATGACTGTCACTCCATCTTAATGTATTGCATTCCTGTGAAAATACTTGGTCGTTTGGAAAAAGATGGTAATTGATTTATCACTAGTTTGTGAATGCTTGGTCGTGACAATCACCTGAAGCCACAACCAGAAGTCTCCATCGCTCAATACTTACGGTCGGTCGCACCAATAGACGGCCGGTCGGACCCGCGACACGCATCGGCTTGGTCTGACATGTACGACCAGTTACGTCACTGACTTGTTCGACCGTATTTGAGCAGTAGTAGTTCAAATTTGTGTTCCAGGAAACTCATCGGGAGCCATTTCGGGCCTCAAAACAAAAACCATCAATTAATCTTTAGCTTGTTCCCATCACATTCCAAAGTGTATAGTATAATTAAGTGCAAACCTGCTCTCACCTAGTACGTATCAAACCTGAACGTCTTCCCACTATGCAGGTTTTAGTACTATTGCTAGTACTAGGTTATAAAAAGGGGAACTTGTACCTAGCCGAAAATCACTCTACCTCTTCCTCCTCATAAGTCTTTATTATTCGTCCATCCTTGCCATGGCCGGTGTGCAGAGCTCTAGGTCGAGAATTATCCGAACTACTCGTAACAAGGGAGCGACAACCAAGGCCGCGGAAAAAAAGAGAGGGCTCGCCGCCTCACAGAGACCTCGAAAGATCTCTCACGGGCAGGCGAGGGCTCCCAGGAGCGCCCTAGCCACAGAGACGAGTGCTCCGAGGAGCGCCCGAGCCGCGGAGGCGAGGTCTCCTAGGAGCTCCCTAGCCGTGGAGGCGAACATGCGGAGCTGGCAGCGCTGGAGTCGTTATCCCTCGACGACATGCCCGATCAGGTCAATAAGCAGGAGGAGTTCACCGACGGCTTGGTGGAGCTGCTGAAGGAGAGCCTCGACGACATGCCCGCTGAGCTCAATGAGCAGGGGGAGTTGACCACCGGCTTGGTGATGCTGCTGAAGAAGAGCATTGCCTCAGATAAGAAGGCGACGGGTGAAATCCTCCAACTTCAGGAGGACAAGACGAAGCTCTGCCACGAGATCGACGTGCTGAAGGAGGAGAACGCCGGCTGGAAGAAGCTGCATGAGAAGAGTAGTTCCTCAATGAAGATGCTGGAGGCCCTCGTCAGGGAACCGAAGGAGGAGTTGGCGAAGCTCCGCATCAAGCACCTGGCTGCTATCAATGTACGTAATGCGGCCATGGAACAGATGATGAAGGCTCGCGTCGAGAAATCCCGCGTCATGGACAGAATGAAGAAGATGGCGGAGGAGATGCACAAGCAGATGGAGGTTGTGGGGGTGATGAAGAAGCAGTTACGACTCCGCGGCCAGCAACCCTTCATGTAGTAGAGAGCAGCACCCCAGACTTGTGTGTGCGTCTTCCTTCTTTTTTTGGGGTGATAATCTTCCTTCTTCTTTTGCTCCTATGTTTCTTCTTTTTCTTCGGGTGTTTCGCCTTACGTGTCATGTTCTCTGTGAGGCATGAATAGAACAATGCTAACGATGAGCGGCGCCGTGGAATCAATGACTAGCAAATTAGATCATTTTTTATCGCCATACCGCACTGGGCTGCCGTGTTTCGTGCTCCTCTGTCGTACTAGTACTCCAGTGGAAAACTTGAGTATACCGCACGGTTCTTTGCTCCTCCTCAGGTCGTCGGCAACATTTATACGAGCAGTCAAATCACAAGGCCTTGCCTTCCAGCAGTAATGAGCCGTCAAATCATAAAGGCCCTCACCTCTCGTGAAACCGACCAAGCGAGATTGCCCCGCCCTCTAGCCTTTTAAAAAATGTATACTTTTGTACAGTACTAGTATCAATGGATTGCGCCACGGAGCAAAACTAACAAGATGAAATTAAAGAAAAAATATGGTACATATAGAGAGCGCTCGTCGCCAAATTATGCATATAGTACTATTTAAAAAGCTAGTACATGCTTAAATGGGGTGCTAAATTCTATTAAAGAAACTAGCATAGCTATTTAATTCTTGGGTTCTTATTATTTATGCCACTAGTTGTGTATCACTACTCAGTTTTTCCATTAGAAGTTACAACTACTCAAAAAATTCATCGATCCGTGAGATGCTTGCTCAAAAATGCAATTAGATATCTCAAATATGTCATCGTTTCATTAGATCTTTGCTCAAAAATGCCATTAGACATTGTTATTTTCACGTCAAACCCGTTGACCATGTTATATGACAAAAATAAGCTGATTCTCACAATGATAAGTGTGGCCCCACTTGTCAGGAGTAACCAAGCGAATAATTTTACAAGAAAATAAGAACGTTGTTGGGATCAAGTAGGCCCCACACTTTATTGTACTGTAGTGAGATAGAGGGAGAGATGGCATGTTGGTCCGTAGGTATTTATGTCATTATAACATGGCAAAAGAGATTTGAGTCACAATAATGATGTCCAGCACAACACACCCCTCAACTAAAACTAAGTACCCTGAAATTCTTTGACAACTAAACTGCTAGCTATATGATGTTGGCCATATATATTGTATGTATATAATGTGAAGAAACGAGTGGTAGTACTACCAACTAAAAGATGAACTGTAAGAAATACTAGTATGTACGTACTGAAGAGTTAAAGTAACGGGAAGGAACATAACATAGTTCTGCTGGGGGCTCAGCACAACACACCCCTCAAATAAAACTAAGCACCCTTGAAATTAAACTAAGCAACTAATCTGATAGACACTGCATTAGAACCACCATGAGCAACGACAGTGCCACCTTACTCAGACTCCTTGTCCACATGCGCGACTTCGTCGTTGTCCCTCCTCCTCTTGGCCGATACTTCTTTGCTTGAACCGCACACTTGGCTCTTGCTCTTAATCCAACCCTTGTAGATATTGAAACAAAGGTAGCCATCCATTGCAGCGTACTGGATGTGGTCTATATCTAGTACATTCCACTACCATGCATGACGATGAAACTTGGGCGGAGGTTTCTTCAGTTTACCATACGAAGGATGAACCATGGCACCTGCAAGGGTCGGGTTTGAAGGCTGATCACGGGAGGACATCAGCCCATTCTTCTGGAGGTCGAAGGGCTCGCCTACAACGAGGCCTATCTGATCCAAGACTATTTTGTCGTTCGTAAAGTATACAGTAACAAATTTGATTAGGCCGCCGCGAGGAAGTTCTTAAATTCCTTGCACTCAACATCGGTGTGGCATATGTGGTAGACCAAGCACAAGTTATGCACGCAAACCTGGATCACTGCGGGCTTCATCTTCTCTTCCTCCTTTAGATTCTTCTCTTTGTCCAGGGCTGTGGTGTACTCAACATCTAGCTTAGCGACCCACTCATCATTTGAATTTCGAACATGCGGTGTGAAGTCAGCAAGGCATCGTTTCACCATCGTGGAAGAATGGGTGTAGATGACGTGGAACTCATCGCCAGTGATGGTTCTAACCTTGTACTCACTGCCAATCATGGAGATTTGGGACACCATGGATTTGGGAGGAGGGTTAGGATTAGTGGAACTTCTGTAATGTGAAAGGACGGGACGACTAGGAGTGAACTGCCGTAATGTTAAAGGACGTCCGGGGACGAGTAGGAGCGAACGTCTAGCAGTTTTTCGATTGTAAAAATGCTGAGTGGGGCGTGCGAACGACAGGGTAGTGCTTGCCTGGTGGATAAATGGATTCATGCATGGTACTACGGGGGCCCAATTAGATGTCATGTCTACTAGACGCCTGATTAAATGGCTTCATTCATCTGCGTGTTCGCACGTCAAGCTTCCTAGAAATTACAGGTGATATGAAGCTTTCCATTCTCCCATGATACGGGCTTCTGAGAGCCCTTGGATCTGAGATCGAACGGTTGCATGGCGTGATTCTAGACCTATGGGTGAATATCCTATCTTGGAGGGTTATTCTGTAAAGTTTCAACAACTTAGCATGCGACCGTTCAATCTTAGATCCCACAGCTATCAGCAGCCCATATCATGGTCGCGCCTACCACGACCGTCGCCTCGCTCGTGTGGTCGCGCTCTTGGAGATTTCATATTGCTATAAATGAGCATTTTTATTGCCTACTTCACATGCATGAAACTACTTTGTCCATCCAGGTGCGTTAGGCTATCTGATGTTGGGATGTCGTACATAGTCATCACTTAGTCACTCATACAACAAGGTTGGCTATAGGAGTATTTTTTTATTCTCTCTATCTCTTTCTTCGTAGTATTTATTGCGCTTGCGAAGGAGTGACCTCTTCCAATGAAATGGTGCTTAGATGAGGCGCTAAGGGCATTAAATGGCTTAGCAATTCAAGTCCCCAATGCATAGGTGCTTAGTTTTTTGTTGCTAAGCTTGCTTCATTTAATTAGCTTTAGACTCAAAATTGCATTTTCACCTAGGTTCACGCGCTTGCGCTTGGCACCATTTCTTCCTAGGGTCACCAAACTAGTCTCTCTCTTCTCAATTAACTTGCCACTTCAGACTTTATGCCTATGTGGCAGGCTTAGAACCTGTACGAGCAAGTACAATAGTGGGCTATAAGACCGCTTACATGGCATTTTTGCATATGTGGAGGAGAGAGCCAAGGAAAAAGTGGAGGAGTGGGCTCTCATATAAGATCCAGCCTCTACACGTGCTCCTAAACAAAAGCATTTACTCCAAGGAGAGAGATAGAGACAAAGTGAGAAAAAGTTGTAACCTTATAGCCAACCATATAGCTAACCATATTGTATGACTAATAGATAATACTACTAACTTTTGATGACATGGCATGTTGATATACTCCCTCCTTTCCGGTTTATAAGGCTCAAATCTGAAATCTCATCAACGAAGGCACATGGTGAGTGGACAATGTATCTCGTACTTTACAAAACTACCCAAAATAAATTGATGCATTAATTGGGATTAATTGTAGTTTATGCATGCTTGGCCACTAAATGAGTAGTAGCATTACATGCATTGGTGAGTTCCTTTTTAATTATTGCATGCAAAGATTTAATGTGCCTCGAAATCTCAAAAGGAGATGGAGATGAGCCTTTAAATTGAAAAAAATGGAAATATTGAGATAAGCCCTATAAACCGGAAAGGAGGGAGTAGCCAGCAGCTGGCTATACTATAATAGGGAAAGAAAGGGAAACACAGTACAAACTCAATATAAACCGATCTATTGGTTGAAGAAGGAAAGAAAGTAGGGACTGGGGGACAAGTCAACAGAGTATGTCCAACACTAGATTTGCTAGCCTCACACAGTATAAGGTGGCTATACCGAACAAAAATGGGACCAACCCAGATATCCTGTTCTGATGTTTGTTGCGCCGAGCCCCTCTTATGTAATGCCACTCGTAAAATGTAGCAGTCACACTGTTAAAAGTAATGACACGTTAAACCAATGTAGTTTTCAATGTAATGCCTCCAATAATATGAATCAATGGCACTGTTTTTCATGTCCTGCTAAACTTCCCATTAAGATAAGTTGCTTATTTTCATTAGAAATGCAACTGTCCTGGTCCGCCTACTCTCCCATGCCCAAATACCAACTCTATAGCAGCTGTTAATGTAATGTTGCTGATAAAATGAAGCAATGGCACCATTAAATTAATGTCGTACTTAACGGTTGTCATAGTTAATCCTAATACCCACACTAATATATAGCAATGTTGCTGCTTTAGAAATTGCTACTGTCCATGTAGGATTGCCATTCAGATAAGGAACATGCTTCTTTTCATTTGATGTATGCTTCATCACTTGTTAGTCACCCTCCTTTCCACCTTTTTGTGCAAACGGAGATATACATTTCATGCTTGATCTTAGTTCAACTGCAGAAATGATATCCAAATTATAGTTGAACATTCCACGAGCTTCACAACAAACCTTGATGTTGCTCAATTTTATTGCAAGTAATAAAGAAGAAGCTGCTAGTCAATGGGACATTGCTTCACTTTAGGTGAACTGCACAAAAAGGTCCCATGAATTGTATCATCCATGTTAGTGACTGGTGCCATCCCTTCTATGATGGCGTTGACTCCAGATATGGTTCCCATCACGAGGTATGCTCCTTTTTGGTCCGACCATTTGCCAAAGATCCTGCATGTTGAGTCTGCTCTTGTGCTACTGTTTTGGCACTGCCATCATAAAGTAGTAATGTTATTATTTTGCACCTTAATCTAGTGGCACTATTAATTTGAGCCAATGTTTTGGCACTGCTAGTGCCACTAATTATATATATATATTGAAAGAGGGGGTTTCCTCGGATTTCATTAAAGAAACCCAACCATAGAGAACCATCATCTGACAACATCTCAGTGTAAATGGGCAGTTATGCAACTACTACTAGAACGGACTGAGTACTAGCAGGGGACAAGTTCGCCACATAATCTAGGCAGGTATGGGGACGTAGCACTAGCTCGACCAAGTTTGGATTACAACCCAAATGCTACCACAAAAACATCAGGGGGGAAGATAGGGACTGAAAGAGCCAGCTTCAGCATCCTAGTCTAAGCACCCCCGGCCTCCATCCTTGAGACGCACGGTACACCTCGCTTGCCACCTGCTCGACCCTAGTGACACTGAGGGAGTCCTGGATTAGGGGGTGTCCGGATGGCCGGACTATGACCTTTGGCTGGACTCCTGGACTATGAAGATACAAGATTGAAGACTTCGTCCCGTGTCCGGATGGGACTTTCCTTAGCGTGGAAGGCAAGCTTGGCGATACGGATATGTAGATCTCCTCCCATTGTAACCGACTCTGTGTAACCCTAGCCCTCTCCGGTGTCTATATAAACCGGAGGGTTTTAGTTCATAGGACGAACAACAATCATACCATAGGCTAGCTTCTAGGGTTTAGCATCTACGATCTCGTGGTAGATCTACTCTTGTACTACCCATATCATCAATATTAATTAAGCGGGAGTAGGGTTTTACCTCCATCGAGAGGGCCCGAACACAGGTAAAAACATCGTGTCCCTTGTCTCCTGTTACCATCCGCCTAGACGCACAGTTCGGGACCCCCTACCCGAGATCCGCCGGTTTTGACACCGACATTGGTGCTTTCATTAAGAGTTCCTCTGTGTCGTCATCTTTAGGCCCGATGGCTCCTCCGATCATCAACAACGATGCGGTCCAGGGTGAGACTTTTCTCCCCGGACAAATCTTCGTATTCGGCGGCTTTGCACTGCTGGCAATTCATGGCCATCTGGAGCAGATCGAAAGCTACGCCCCTGGCCATCAGGTCAGATTGGGAAGTTTGAACTACACGGCCGACGTCCGCGGAGATTTGATCTTCGACGGGTTCGAGCCACAGCCGAGCGCGCCGCACTGTCTCGATGGACATGATCTAGCTCTGCCCGCGAGCGATTGCCTCGAGGCCGCACCGGTGTCCGCCGACCACGAGCTCGGAGCCGATTGCATGTCGAGGACAGGTGGCTGGACACCGCCTCGAGGCTGCAATCTCTATGGCGTCGAGCGAACACCATACCTGTCGCTGCGAAGCTCTTGGCTTCAAGGCGCGGACTCCTCTCCGGACTCCGAACCTTCGCGCCCTAATCGAATCCGATTGGGCGCCGATCATGGAGTTCACCGCCGCGGACATCTTTCAGCACTCTCCTTTTGGCGACATTCTGAATTCACTAAAGTCTCTCTCTTAATCAGGAGAGCCCTGGCCGATCTATGGTCAACAAGGTTGGAATGCGGACGACGAAGAAACTCAAAGCCCACCCACCACCCACTTTGTAGCCACTGTCGATGATTTAACCGACATGCTCAAACTTCGACTCCAAAGACATTGACGGTATGGGCGACGATGTAGGAGACGAACAGGAACCAGCGCCTACAGGGCACTGGAAGGCCACCTCGTCGTATGACATACTAGTTGACCCGTTGCGCCAAATGGCGCAGAGACCCGTTAAAGCCATGTTGTCGATGAAAATAGTTTCAATTTGCAAGGACATATTCGATATTGGTAGTAGAAAGCCCATGTGTTAAATCATGCTCTATTGACAATGTGTTTATCACGCTGAGAAATCTGAGTTTGAAAAAAAAATTGTATAAGAACATTACATGGCAGAATGACCCAGTGACAACATGTAGTGCTAAATGTTAATTACAAATCTGTTGGTTTGGGCATCCTTCTTATTTTTTTGAAGTTTTGGAATTATAATATACTGGTATGCTTTCCTGATTCTTGATTACAAACATCGCTGACATGAAGCAACAAATGAACACCTTAGTTTATCTAACAAAACAGGAAAAAACTGTAAACCACATTCTTTGGTCTATACTTCCCATGCCTCAACCATAAAAAAAATTGCCTTTTTTTCGAAGCGTAGTATTTCAGCAGTCAGACCAATGTAGCACTCGCTAAAGTTTTGTTACAGGAGATTTTCCTGTTATCAGGATCATCACTATACATCTCTTGCAGGAATTGTGCAGGGCAACATGACTATAAATGTTGACCCTTCATTCTCTTGCAGGGCTTCACAATTTGGCAATACTCAGGACCCTTTTAACAATTAAAATTTAGGAAAATGTAAAGGTACATTGTATGATGGGAAAGAAAACTAACGCCATTCAATGCACATTCCTTTTTTTCTCAACACTGGATTATTAACCATTAGTCCAGTTGTTTCTCATAAACTGGGTTTAAAATATGTGAGATTACAATTAAAAAAATTGTTGGGTGAACACAATTACATGAAAGGGTGCAGAGTCACACCCAAAGTGATACCAAAGCTATCACTGCCACTGATTGTTATACCAAGAGGAGAGCACAAAGGATCACAAGTGAAGCCAAAGCTATAAGAACGTCATTCTTCTCCTGGATCATAACTTTTACCAGATGCCGGTAAGGAGAGGCTAATACATAAAGGATCTTGTAATACAATGAATCAGATTAGAATCACAAATTCTAATTGTTATAAAAACTGGAGCTAGGATCCTGTAATACAATGAATCGGATTAGAATCATAAATTTATAAAAGCTGGAGTTGAGTGTCGGATAGCAGATCACGGCATACCTATACGCAAGCGGTGCTCGCATGCGAGAACATAGGATAGCTACATACATGCTTTCTTCTCAGACCAAGGTAATTCCCATAGAAGCTTATCACAAAATATTTGGCTTATCTGAAGCTTAACACGTTAATGTTATTTCTAGCATGGTTCAGGTAGCCTTCTCTTTTTTATACAATCGACCTAACCAAGCATTTAAGCAAGGCACTTATATAGAGCAACATCACAATAGTTGTAGTTATCAGGACAAGGTTCAAGTGTAGCTTAAAATCTGAACAAGTTGTAGTTATTAGGACAAGGTTCAAGTGTAGCTTAAAATCTGAAAAACTAATCATACTTCCCTTTCTCTTGCTGAAAATCACAATACTGCATCTGTGCCTACTTATTTTGAGTTCAGTGGCCATGTGCATGCCTAAACCTGAGATTGCAATTCTTTTTTCGCCTCTGCCTACACACCTAAATCAAACCAGTAAGTTCGCATGTCATTTATTTATAAAGCAACACCACATCAGTCTAATCTTCCAAGAGCAAGGGCCTAAAATATTCAGAGATGCATAATTAAGATCATGCAGTCACAAATGAATGATATGATACTAAATCTATAAAGTTTGTCATCCAATCATTTCCCTTCAATAATGATGTTGCCAGTTTAATTGGGGATCTTAATTGTGCATCTTGGGGATTGCCTTATCTCCTCCCTTCCAACGCAAGGCGACCATAGCGGCAACACAAGAGGGCACCACGCCGAAGGGCTGCGCCACAACCTGGCTCCCAATAACGTCGCTCAACCAACGATGCACACTGTTGCTAATTTTGTGTTTTTCTTCTCAGATTGTGCCTTGCTCAATCTGCACTGATGCACACCATTGAGAAAACTATGCTGTAACTTTATCACTTTTCATAGAAGGAAAAAGCTCATGATTTCTCAGAATCACCCTCCACCACCGATTGTTAGCCCTTGTCCTCTGTTGGCCCTCTGCCGGCCACGACTCGTCATTTGGAGCGCTAGGATCTCACATCTCGCTTCAATGCCGTCGAACTTGACCACGCTCTTCCATCACGCATAACAGGAGTGGGAGGCTGTGGCACTACACAACAGCGATCCTGCGGCATGGCCTTGCCCATGCGACATCAGCTCCTACGGCCATGGCACTACCTCAATGCGACGGTGTCCCAACGGCCTCGGTTACGCTAGCCATTCAAGCTTCCATTACGAAGCGAGAATGAGGTGTCTTGATTCTTGAACGAGTGTGGCAAAAGTTGAATGAGGAGCATAGCTTTAATCTGTATCTCCTTCTCTTGAATGTACCGCTCCCATGTATTCAAAGATTTGGAGCATGCAGTTGTAATAATAGAAGCTCTGATTTCACAAACAAAAAAGATGAATGTAAAAGTGGTCGTCGACCATTCCTTGTACTCTTACGTATATGACGTTGCATATCTACACTCTAAAGACATGATCCAGATGTATTAAAAAAAGTTGAGCTTATTTTACCACGTAGCCGCCTACCTGGCTATCACATGGAGGAAACAAAATTGAGTTGATTATAGTCTACAGCCAGGTTAGAAGATGCATTCCACTCAACAAAAAGACATAAAAGGAGAAGATGCACTCTTGTATTTAGTCGTCTGATCTCTGTTTTTTTGGCTTTTGCTTCTTCAGGGTTCGGACTTGCACCGAACCTAGTTTTTTCATGCACTTCTAGGCTGCTATGTATAATCTAGACCTGTCGGTAAGGATGTCGACCATCCGGCATCAGAGGATATATCACTATCAGTACACATCTGCCATTGAGGCCATGGAAATAATTTACCATGCAGCGGTCTACTTCGATAGTATTTATTACGAAAGAAAGTAAAAACAGTGTACTTCTACTACTACGAATTTCATTGCATCCTAATCCAGATCACACAATCACACTCACCTTCATATGATCTCGAGTAAAATGAAGTACCAACATATGATCTGAAACAAAAGGCATAGCTACCAACTCAAGCTCTAAACAAACCCAGACCTTTGCTACTTCTAGTAATTGTAACTATAAGTCTATAACCGATAAAAATTACCATCTGAAGAAGTCAAACACAGTTGTTCTGACTTCTGTGTTCTAAACTGAATGCACATATCGATCAAATTAAGATGCTTCACAAAGTACAAAAATGCATTAAGATGCTTCACTAAGTATGAAAATGCACATATCAATAAATGAAACTACTGAACTATTGAAATGCTGAACATTTGTCCAACTAAATCAACTGAAGACTGAAAACTGAAAAGGAAAGCATAAATTAGCCTAACTGAAAAAGCTAAAAGTCTGATCTATGAAAGAGAGAAACTATCAAGAATCATAAGGGTCTATTAAGATGTACTAAATAGTTATTGACTTAAATACCGGCAAATGATGCAAGCACAATGACTAAATAAAGGAACAAAAAACTAAAGGAACGAAGAAGGAAGGCACAAAAACTGAACCTAATCAACTGAATGTGACATGAGTGATTCAACTAATGGACAAAATGTACTGCTTACTCTGCTATATTAATTAACAAACATCGAACAACTAAAAGAAACATGATCGAAATGAAACTATGTGCCTCCTAATGGGTGTAGGTCTGCGACAAATGAAACATGAATGAAACTAAATATCAAAAACTACAAAAAAAACATTAAACACTTAAAAGAATGATAGACAATACACAGAAAATATGAAACATGCCCGGGGAAATTACAGAAGTACTCAACACACAGAATAACCTAAAAACTAATTCCAGAGATCACACACACACACACACACACTATATTGTCTGTGTGGCGAAACATGTGCACCAGGGGAGAAACAATGGTCCAGCATTTACGCTTCGCAGGCTGCAAAAATGCAGGCTGCAATTCAAAGGACAAACGGTTAAGATAATTATAAGCGGTGATACTGCTTCAGAAAAAATATTGGTGACATTCCCCATGCATTTGGTAAAAAAATGTTAAGAAAAAAGTATGTTAATGGCAAACTTCATGTTAATGAAAATGAAAATAGTGTGTATTCCATATCAGACCGCTTTGTTCTGTAACCTTTTAAGTTAACTTCAGTGTGACTTGATCTTGTCGTTGATGGCTTTTTTATGAAGTCATACATGGTGCATTATCTCTAATAAACTTCACGCACAATCTAATTTTATTCAATCTTGCTATATTAAAGAAAAGATCATTCTATGAATGCACCAACCCATACAGATTTTGAATAAAAACTACTATGATGATGCATTCTTTATCAATAAGGCAGAACTGAAGAAAAAAATTAACTATGCACAAATCAGACACGATCACAACATTATATATATTGAGTGAGCATGAACTTCGATATAGACAAAAAGAAAGATCATGAACAATAAAATATACATTTGCTCAAATTTTTGTTTTCAATGGCAAGCAAATAATTTGTTTACTTAGGAAATGATGTTTCATGTCACACACACCAAAGGAACATGAGTTCTTCCTCTTTACTTGCAAAGGTCAACAAATTATTGCGCTTACTTGATACAATTATTTTCTTTTGGTTGGACCGTTCCCTGTGATGATCGTCAGGGATATCCTGCAGAACAATACGGAAATCCACCATGGCAAAAATATCCAGTAGAATCAAGCATGCGTAATAGGATAATAAACCCAATGTAAGGAGGAACCTTCATGGAGGAAAAATCTCCTTTGAAGAGATGAGGTCATAACTAAGCGATGCACACCGTCGACAATGAGGCCGGACAAACACCCAAGGGTCTTGGCTCAAAATCAGAGCAGTAGAAGAGAAACTTTTTTTATGTCGAGTCCATCCTATCGCACATAAGTTGCAGGTTTGTATGATGAACGCATGTGTTGTTCCTATAATCAACGAATAGAAGGAATAAATGGGTAGCTTAGCAAGCTTAAGTGCAGCTGCCTAGTCTCTAATTCTCATTGGCAAAATTCCAGGTGAGTCTAACAGCTCAAGATCCTTCCCAAACGAACCCACCTGTTTGAGGTTTGAAATGTCAGAATTTGAATAGAGAAAACATCACACTATTTCCTACTAAGATAAACTACAATATCCTTATACAACAGCTATAAATGTTTTCTAGGGACAACAGCTAGCAATGTTAAGACAACATGTGCAGATGAGAAATTTACTTCAGTTCTCTTGTGACACCTGGTCGAGGTGCTGCTGGATGCATTCTTTGTTTTAGCAAGCAACTAATCAAGGATGATTCACAAACATTTGGATATCCAACAATTCCAGCCCGAACCTTCAAACAAAAACAAAGCACAACAGAAACACTTAGTAGGGTAAACAAATCATGATTATCTGAATGGTTTACTTAAATTGGAAATGGATCAAGAAATTATTGACTTTAGACAAGCCTGACAAACAAATCTAGTGTAATCAACATGGTGCTATACCATTCACTTCAAGAAGAAAAAAGTCGAACTATAGCCTATATCAAACTGAAATCTTTTAGAGTCCGGGATGGGATGCAAGAAATTGACCACCATTGGCTCCTTGCTCCTGCTGGTCCGACAGTCAAACGACCTCAGCTTTCCACTCCTCCTGGCGCACTGTTGAAGCCCTCATCCATGAGAAAAGGGGGAGGCATGAGTGGGGGAAGGGGGATAGAGAGGATGCAAAGGCAAACCGTGAACCAACTTGAGCTCCTTCTCTTATAGCCCCTGTTGATGACCCCGTCCGCATCCGTCGCTCTGCCAACTCATGCTGCTTCAGCCGGCAGGCGCCAGATCCGTCCGGCATCCTTACCTCCCCTGTAGCTCCACCCCACTATTAAGACCTTGACGCTCATGCTCTCCACTATGACGGCCTGCATCCGATCCGGAACCACGGTAGGAGGGAATAGAGGAGGAAGAGGCAGCTGCATGGTGGCGCACGAGAGGGCGGCCGGACAGAGACGAGGGAGGACTTATAGCAGACGTCCGCGGGGCTCCAGGGCGGAGGCCATGGTCACGCGAGGGGGGAGAGGCTGTGGGGATCGAGGAACGGGGGCTAGGGTTTGTCTGGCGGCTGGAGTGGGAGTGGGACGAGGCGAGGGTAGGATTGGACGCGGAACGCACGGAGCAGATTGGCCAAAACTTCCTACACGCAAGGACGACGAACCCAGCCAACAAGCACACGACGCAAGCCCACCCGTCATTGGCCAGCGAAATGACCGTAAGGTGAAAATTGGGTTTTACTGCTGTGAAGATCCAACGGCTAAAACGCACCAGAAGACAGATTCGACGGCCAACGAAGCCCAAATCGGGGGAGCCTCCTGGAGGCAAGTTGGCTAGCAATACATGGTGGACACCCCAAAAGAAGAGAACAACGATGGAACAATGGAGAATGACCCCTCCAAGAAACAGCCTAAGCGCCGGTGTCAGCGGCGCCGCTCTAAATCCCGCCACAGCAAAAACGGCGATTCCGGCACGGGAGATAATAACACCCCGGACAGTGCCGAAGACAATCCCCTCCAGCAAGATTGATTCGCGGGAGGATGGAGAAGCCAGCCCTCATGAGAGCGGCGACAGAGAGGTAGAGGACGATAATTACATGCCTCCCTCCGAAGACGAGGCAAGCCTCGACGACGCATTTAATTTGTCGTGCACGAGGATCCCGTCGAACAAGAGCGTTTCAAACGCGGGCTTATGGCCACGGCGAGCAGCCTCAAGAAAAAAGCAACAACGACTTAGAGCTGACCAAGACTTGCTAGCCGACGGATGGACTGATGTCCTTGCGGTGAAGAGTACAAACTCGAACGCCCCTCCAAGAGCTACCCAAAGCGCAGGCTGCTACCCGATTAGAGGAGGAAGCACCTAGACTTACATCACCCGGCGCATGATACGGCCGACCGGCCACCTCGGTGGCCGTGTGAGAGAGGCCTCTCGGCCCTCCACTCAAGCCGCACCCAGCGTCGCCCAAAGAATACCAAGGCAAGGGAAAGCAGCGCCGGACACTGCAAGATATATTGGAGGACAGGGCAAGGCAAACAAGATCGGTCTATAGATCGGCGTGGCGCCTACGACACGTGACGATAACCGTCATGCGGATATGGTAAATCGGCGGCCGAACACTGATGACAAAGCTCATTTGAGCTACGTCGTGATATAGCCCAATACAGAGGCGCCACACACCCACTATGCTTCACAAGTGAAGTAATGGATCATCAAATCCCTGAGGGTTTCAAACCCATAAACATCGAATCATACGATGGCACAACAGATCCGGAGGTATGGATCGAGGATTATCTCCTTCATATTCACATGGCCCGCGGCGATGATCTACACGCCATCAAATACCTCCCACTCAAGCTTAAAGGACCAGCTCGGCATTGGCTTAACAGCTTGCTAGCAGAATCAATTGGTTGTTGGGAAGACCTGGAAGCCGCATTCCTCGACAACTTCCAGGGCACCTATGTGCGACCACCAGACGCCGATGACCTAAGCCACATAATTCAGCAGCCATAGGAATCGGCGGAACAATTACGGACACGGTTCCTAACCAAGAAAAATCAAATAGTCGACTGTCCGGATGCAGAGGCCCTTGCAGCCTTCAAGCACAACATCCATGACGAGTGGCTTGCCCGGCACCTAGGACAGGAAAAGCCGAAATCCATGGCAGCCCTCACAACACTCATGACCCGCTTTTGCGCGGGAGAACACAACTGGCTAGCTCGTAGTAATAACATGACCAAGAGCCCTGGTAACTCGGATACCAAGGACAACATTGGCAGGTCGCGTCGCAACAAGGAAAAGCGCCGCATTAACGGCGACAATGCTGAGGATCGGCAGTTAATGCCGGATTCAGAGGCTCTAAACCCTGTCAGCGGAAAAAGCAATTCAAAAGAAATACTACGGGCCCGTCCAATTTGGACCGAATACTCGATCGCTCGTGCCAGATACACGGCACCCCAAAAACCAATAACCACACCAACGAGGATTGTTGGGTGTTCAAGCGAGCATGCAAGTTAAGCGCCGAAAACAATGATAAGGGGCTGCATAGCGATGGCGAGGAGGAGCCCGCCGCTGAACAATAGGGGACAGAAGGGTTTCCCCCCACAATTGCGGACGGTGAACATGATATACGCAACCCACATACCCAAAAGGGAGCGGAAGCGTGCACTCAGGGACGTATATGTGTTCGAGCCAGTCGCCCCAAAGTTTAACCTATGGTCCTCCTGCCCGATCACTTTTGATCGAAGGGACTACCCCACTAGCATCCTCCATGGCGGATTCACCGCATTGGTTCTAGTCCCAATCATTGATGGATTCCACCTCACTAGAGTCCTTATGGACGGCGGCAGCAGCCTGAACCTGTTTTATCAGGATATAGTGCGAAAAATGGGCATAGATCCCTCAAGGATTAAACCCACAAAGACGACCTTTAAAGGCGTCATACCAGGTGTAGAGGCCAAGCTATGCAGGCTCGGTTACACTTGAGGTGGTCTTGGATCCCGGATAATTTCGAGCGAGGAGTTAATCTTCGACATAGTCCCGTTCATGATGGCTATCACGCCTTTGCTCGGACGAACCGCATTTGCAAAGTTCAATGCGGTGCTGCATTACACATACCTCAATCTCAAGATGCCAGGCCCTCGAGGAGTCATTACGATCAATGGAAACACCGAGCGCTCTCTCCGAGCGGAGGAGCATCTGGCCCACCCTCGCGGCGGAAGTACAAAGCAGCCTCTCAAGGCAATTCTCTAGTCCGGCCATTAAACATCCAGACACCGTCAAGCGCGCCCGGAGTAACCTACAACAAGACCGCCTGGCACGTTCCGAGCACGCGTAGCAATGCGGCCTAACCCCAGCCCTCGCGAAATTGCGAAACCAAGATTACGCGTACATAACTACGCTCTGGAAATACCATGGGCATAGGGGGAGGGGCACGACCACGGCATGCCCAAAATGCGGCTCAACCGCACCAGGGGCTCCCAATTTTGTCATTCTTTTTTCTTACTTTAAGGACTCCACTTTACGGAAGGCCTGTCCGGAAGTATAATCGCCGAACACATGATGCAACAGCCAGGGGAGCAGAAAGCTACATCGAGTGTCCAGGTGGTCTCTATAACGAGAAGTATACTTGTTTCACATATCATCCCGCAGCTCGCCCCTGGAGGGGAACATGTTAAATCGTCCCATCTCTTGCTTATCGCACTATTTGTATCGTTCTGCTTTTACCGCAGATTTTTCGAATAAACAATACATAGCTTTTGTCTATTATTGCATTCCCTTTTTTATAAAAACATGTTCAGTTATGACATTATGCAACTGTACACTTTGGTACGGCCAATACACCGGGGCTTACGTACCCCAAAATATGGTGTGAGAAGTCCGAACACTCTCATGAGTGCGGCACCCCGAACTTATAGCATTATATGCATCAGCTCCGAATCATGTCTTGGGTGAATAGTTGGGTTTGCCCGGCTCCCATGTTTTGGTACCTTACGTTCCGTTATATCGGCTAGGGTAGCACTGGGAGAACCAACGATTGTGCCCCGGTTGAGCTGGGCTAAGCACCTCAGTGGAGAAAGCTAAAACTGACCGTCATGATAGGGCGAGAGCTGGTCGCTGTTCGAGAGGTTTTCGAGTCCCTAAAGACTTATGCCGCTTAGAGCAAGGAGTCGGCTTTTTCCGGCCTAGGCGTGGATAGCGCCCGAACTTCGGTCTTCCGAATACTAGGGGCTTCGCGAAATTTAAAATTATAGAATTCTATGGCTAAGTGAGAGTGTTCAAGCATTATAGTCCGATTGCCTTGTTCGTTGTGTTGAGCGCCTCCCTCGAAGGACCCAATAATGGGAAAAAGAGCGCTCAAGTTTATCCGAACACCCCAAAGACTCGTGGCATGGGGGCAGAAGCCGACGACTCGCCATCTCTCAAATTTAATAAACGGCCGCACATAAGGTAATATTTTAAATTCAAAAGCGTTGCTTAGCGCATATGAACAAGTTTTCAGCGTACATGATCACAAATGCGAGTTTACTCAAAAATTACATCTTTGAAGCACTCATCCGCTATACGGCGGGCACCTGTCAGGACGCCCTCATAATACATCTCGGGCTTGCGGTGCTCCTTACCCGGCGGTGGTCTGTCCGTCACAAGCTTCTCAGCATCCATCTTGCCCCAGTGCACCTTAGCACGGGCAAGGGCCCTATGGGCACCTTCGATGCATACGGAGCACTTGATGACTTCAAGCCTTGGACAGGCATCCACTAGCCGCCTTACCAGCCCGAAGTAGCTCCTAGGCATGGCTTCCCCAGGCCACAGCCGGACTACGAGACCCTTCATGGCCTGTTCGGCCACCTTATGGAGCTCGACCAGTTGCTTCAGCTGGTCGCTCAAGGGCACCGGGTGTCCGGCCTCAGCATATTGAGACCAGAACACCTTCTCCGTCGAGCTCCCCTCTTCGACTCGGTAGAATGCAGCAGCGTCGGACACACTCCGGGGAAGATCTGCGAATGCTCCTGGAGAGCTCCGGACTCGGGTAAGTAACAAGTAATTCACTTTCACGTGCTTGCTTTGCATAAAGAATGCCTTACCCGCCACTATCTTCTTCATCGCCTCAATTTCCTGGAGGGCTTTTTGGGCTTCGGCCTTAGCAGATTTGGCGCTCTCAAGGGCCGAGGCGAGCTCGGACTCTCGAGTCTTTGATTCAAGATCCAACCTCTCGTGCTTTTCCACGAGAGCCTGGAGCTCTTGCCGCACCTCCGCCACTCGCGCCTTATGCTTCTCTCGCTCGGTGCGCTCCACGACCGCATTGTTTTCGGCCTTGGACAGCGCTTCCTTCAGGGTCGCCACCTCATTCGTGGCCCCTGCAATACCCACGTTGGTCCTGTCATTTTTTGCAACCACATATTTTAATACACTTACATAAGGTATTACTTACCTTCCTTGTCCTCAAGCTGCTTCTTGGCAAGGCCGAGCTCGTTCTTGGACCGCTCAAGGCTCTGCTTCAATGCATTGACCTCCGCAGTCTGTGTGGCAGAGGTCAGCAGCACAGCCTGCATTCCCATATTGACACACTTATGTTAGACTCCTGCGTATATCTTTTTGATCCTCAGTTCGGCTTTTCTTTCCGAACACCCAACTGAGCATCGAGAACTCTTGTCTATGCGGTAATAATTTTACATATCTTAAATACATACCTCAAAGCTTGTTAGAAGGCTGTCACAGGCTTCAGTCAGCCCGCTCTTGGCGGACTGAACCTTCCGGATCACCACACTCATAATAGTGCGGTGCTCCTCGTCGATGGAGGCGCCGTTAAGCACCTCCGGTGATTATCCGGTGCCTCCGGTTAGGCGGAGGTCACCAGCGTCGTAGGCTTGCCCTTCTTAGTAGGGGCGCTGCGGGGATGCGGAACCGTTGAAGGTTCCGGTGCGGTGTCCGGCCTAGGGCCGGACTTAGAGCCCTTTGGGGTTTTATCCCATCTGCGCCTGGAATCCGGGAGGTTGCCTTGCGGCGCCTCCAGGACCACCTCCTCCTGGCCTGGCCCCTTCTGGGATGCCACCTCGGCATCATCCGCAACGCGAGGAGAGGAGGCGGCCGGAAGTGAAGTGCTGTTCACATCCGACGAACCCAGGGAACCGCTTGACGAAGCGTCGAGCCCGGCTTTGGGCGGGCTGCATGATTATATTCGGCGTCAGAAGGTACTGTGCAATGAAAAAGCGCCACGAGGTACTCTGGTATCCGGATACTTACGATTTCGCCAGGGGCTTGGCCCTGGGTGGCCACTCTTCCTCGCCATCATCGGCATTGGTGGAATAGTCCGGAGGGAGGGTCCTTCCCTTCTTGGACCCCCCGGCCCCCCCAGTCGGGGCGGCCTTCCTTTTCTTCTCTCCCCCGGGGAGAGACCTCTCTTCCTCCTCCTCGTCTTGGCGGGAGGAGTCCGCCTCGAGTCATCGGACGATGAGTCCGACACCACTGGCGCGGGAACTCCTTGAGTTCCGTGGCCTTCTTCTTGGCCTTCTTCGCGGCACTACGTAGGTGCGGGAGCCAGCAACCCGTCAAGCGGGCGTCCATTGGAGTCTTCGGCAAGGAGCCGGACAGCCAATCTGCCGGGACGTCCTCTGCCAATCCTGTCAAAGGTAAGGGAGTTTAGATCCAGCATAGAGTCAAACTATGAAAAACAAGTGTCCCCTAAAGGGCAAAATAGCTTACCGCGTTGGCTTGATGCTGCGCGCTGAATCCGTGATCTTCGGTAGCGGATGCGGGGGCCTCGGCGCCCTTGAACAGCACCTTCCAGGCATCTTCGTGCGTAGTGCCGAAGAGCCTGCTCTGGGTTTGGTGCTGTGCCGGATCAAACTCTCACAAGCTAAAAGCCCGTTGTTGGCACGGGAGGATTCGGCGGATGAGCATGACCTGGACTATGTTGATGAGCTTGAGCTTCTTGTTCACCAAGTTTTGGACACGGGTTTGGAGTCCAGCCAGCTCTTCCGAATTACCCCACGACAGGACCGTCTCTTTCCAGGAGGTGAGCCTTGTAGGGAAGCCAGATCAGAATTCGGGGGCCGCTGCCCATTTAGGGTCACGCGGCTCGGTGATGTAGAACCACACCGATTGCCACCCCTTTATGGTCTCCACGAAGGAGCCCTCGATCCATGTAACGTTGGGCATCTTGCCCACCATGGCGCCTCCGCACTCTGCTTGGCGGCCGCCCACTACCTTCGGCTTGACATTGAAGGTCTTCAGCCATAAGCCGAAGTGGGGCTGGATGCAGAGGAAGGCCTCGCACACGACAATGAACGCCGAGATGTTGAGGACGAAGTTCGGGCCAGATCGTGGAAATCCAGACCGTAGTAGAACATGAGCCCCCGAACAAACGAGTGAAGTGGGAAACCTAGTCCGCGGAGGAAATGGATGAGGAACACCACCCTCTCATGGGACCTGGGGGTGGGGATGAGCTGCCCCTTGTCTGGGAGACGGTGCGCGATGTCGTTAGACAAGTATTCAGCCTCCCTCAGCTTCTTGATGTGTCCCTCCATGACGGAGGAGACCATCCACTTGCCTCCCGCTCCGGACATGGCTGGAGAAGGTAGAGGCGGGATGTGCGGGCTTGGGCGCTGGAGCTCGAGTGCACGAAAATGGATAAGAAAAGGAGGAAGAAGGCGTAGATGGAAGAGGTGGATTCTTATCCCCTTATATGGGCGGACAAAACTATGCGCCCCCACCAGCCTAGTAAAACTCGCTTATCTCCCAAGCGCCGTAGATTAATGGCACGGTTGGGTTACCCACGCCCGTATTGATGAGAATTCCGGAATAAGGGGACACGATCTCTGCTTCAACAAGATGTGCCAAGGAAACCGCCTCGCTAAGTGCGCTGAGGTGGGACAGTAAAAACGATTCGAGTAAAGGCTTGGTCGTGGTGTGATATCACACTGCGGAATACGTCAGCAGATTGGATTTGTGCAAATATTATTCTCTCTACGGTGGTATGTGGAAATTATTTTGCAGAGCCGGACACTATCCTTGTGTTCAAAATCTTCTATGAAGTATTCGGAGGAGGAACCCGCCTTGCAATCTTTGAAGACAAACTGCGCGCCGGACTAAATGCGTCATTGAAGCCTGGTTCACGGACTCTTGAGGACTCTGGATTAGGGGTGTCCGGATGGCGGACTCTGGACTATGAAGATACAAGATTGAAGACTTCGTCTTGTGTCGAATGGGACTTTCCTTGGTGTGGAAGGCAAGCTTGGCGATCTGGATATGTAGATCTCCTCCCATTGTAACCGACTCTTTGTAACCCTAGCCCTCTCCGGTGTCTATATAAACCGGAGGGTTTTAGTCCGTGGGGACGAACAACAAGCATACCATAGGCTAGCTTCTAGGGTTTAGCCTCTACGATCTCGTGGTAGATCTACTCTTGTACTACCCATATCATCAATATTAATCAAGCAGGAGTAGGGTTTTACCTCCATCGAGAGGGCCTGAACCTGGGTAAAAACATCGTGTCCCTTGTCTCCTGTTACCATCCACCTAGACGCACAGTTCGGGACCCCCTACCCGAGATTCGCCGGTTTTGACACCGACAGACACTGATAAAATGAAAGTAATAATATAGTTAAAATCAGGGGCAGAGCCAGAATTTGGACATAGGGGGGACTAAGGAGACATGATGATAGGTTATTCTAGATAATATACATAGTCTGCCGAGTACAGTGATTTTTGGACATAAGCTAGAAAGAAAATGAAGATAATATTTAGAGTACTAGAGTGTATAATAAGGCTCATGAGTCATGATTTCTTTGTTATTGCAGAAAAATAGTCAACAAAAAGGGATAATTAGTTATTAATTTTGCGCCTTTTGATAAATATATGATCTTTATCTTCTACTCCCTCTGAATGAAAATATAAGATGTTTTTTGACACTATGACGGAGGGAGTATGTAAGTAAATTGTATGGCTTATAAAAAAATTTAGTAACCAGTAAATGTATAAATGTAGTAACCAGTAATCAATCTAAAAAGTAGAGATTGTATACATCTTTATATTACCTTGATTAGATCAAGATGAGTAGACATAATTAACGAACAACAATGCCCAGATGTCGTGGCGCGGCGGCAGCTTTACCTTGATTGGATCAAGATGAGTAGACATAACTAACGAACAACAATGCCCAGATGTTGTGGCCCGGTGGCAGAGTGTTGCTTCGAGAGCGCCAACGATCCAGTCAGTGTGAAATCCATCATGGCAAGTCGCAAGCATTCTTGAAGGGCCACTGAGATTGAAAAGAGATAGTTGTATTAGACTACCTTTTAGGCTTCAGATGATGTATATGTCATACCTTCGAGTTTCAGACTGCAACGAACCAGTGATCGAATTCACGCGGCAGTTCCCTTTCTTGGTGGAGTGGCGGCAGCGAGGCGGCGGCGCTAGGGTACTAATAAGAGAAGATCTATTTTTTTGAGTAGATAGATGGGAACTAAAGAGAAGATAGAAATTATCAGTGTACCCTCGTCCAATCCCCAGATGGCCTAGGGCCTAGGGCCTCGTAGGTAGGCCCCTTTGCTTTTCGTTGGGCCATGTAAGTCTGCTGGGCTTAATCCCTAATTAGTGCTAATTATCTGTGTGTTTCCATTATACGCATAGTATTAGCCGCTGTAAATCCATAGGGGGGGCGAAGTGATGGGGGGTGTCTGACCCCTGCTCGCACCCCCTGTCTCCGCCCCTGGTTAAAATAGAGTGAGTGTCCTCTCTATCATTTCATTTCCAATGTAGATAAAGAAAGTGCTTCTCTTTGTTAGTATATGTTTCATCAACTAGTCCCATTGTTAATGTTTAAGCTTTTCTGCAAACTGGGGTACTTAATTTTAGTTGATCTGCACAAAAATAGAGATTGGAATGTCCCAAGGCCCCTCCTTGTACTACCGCTGTACACTGATATTCATTAGTGGCAGAAGGTGTATTGGGGAGAATTGGGTCGATTTCCAGTACGACGCCTACCGTATGAGGCATCGCAGGGCCCATCTCGCCCTCGCAGCATGGCATACTGTGATACTATCGCAGTATTTTCTTCTATTTATTAGTGTAGGTTTCATAAACTAGTGCCACTATAATGTAATGACGCTTTTTCATTATCTGTGCAAATAGGGTTATTCAGCTGCATTTTGGTGGAACTACACAAATGTACCGATGGAACCGGCATATATGCAGAGTGCGAGGTGTGCCAAGTAAAAATTACCGACACCAACCATACTCCATGCATGCATTGGCATCAACCACCACCAGTGGGATGTGTGGTGCTCTGCTACCTCTTGAGCACTGCGTTGGTTTTCCCTTGAAGAGGAAAGCATGATGCAGCAAAGTAGCGTAAGTATTTCCCTCAGTTTTTGAGAACCAAGGTATCAATCCAGTAGGAGGACACGCACGAGTCCCTCGCACCTACACAAACAAATAAATCCTCGCAACCAACGCAATAAAGGGGTTGTCAATCCCTTCACGGTCACTTACGAGAGTGAGACCTGATAGATATGATAAGATGATATTTTTGGTATTTTTATGATAAAGATGCAAATTAAAGAAAGCAAAATAAAGACGATGCGAGAAATAACTTGTTGACGGGAGATTAATATGATGGATAATAGACCCAGGGGCCATAGGTTTCACTAGTGGCTTCTCTCGAGAGCATAAGTATTGCGGTGGGTGAACAAATTACTGTTGAGCAATTGACAGAATTGAGCATAGTTATGAGAATATATAGGTATGATCATGTATATAGGCATCATGTCCTCGGCAACTAGACCGACTCCTGCCTGCATCTACTACTATTACTACACACATCGACTGCTATCCAGCATGCATCTAGAGTATTAAGTTCATAAGAACAGAGTAATGCTTTAAGTAAGATGACATGATGTAGAGGGATAAACTCATGCAATATGATACAAACCCCATCCTGTTATCCACGATGGCAACAATACAATACGTGCCTTGCTGCCCCTACTATCACTGGGAAAGGACATCGCAAGATTGAACCCAAAGCTAAGCACTTGTCCCATTGCAAGAAAGATCAATCTAGTAGGCCAAACCAAACTGATAATTCTAAGAGACTTGCAAAGATAACAAATCATACATAAAAGAATTCAGAGAAGATTCAAATATTGTTCATAGATAATCTTGATCATAAACCCACAATTCATCGGTCTCAACAAACACACCGCAAAACAAGATTACATCAAATAGATCTCCACAAGAGAGGGGGAGAACATTGTATTGAGATCCAAAAAGAGAGAAGAAGCCATCTAGCTAATAACTATAGACAGAAGGTCTCGAGGTAAACTACTCACACATCATCGGAGAGGCTATGGTGTTGATGTAGAAGCACTCTGATCGATGCCCCCTCGTGAGCTCGGAAAAGGCCGAGATGGGATCTCACGGGTCTGAAGGTTGCGGCGGTGGAATTAGGTTTTGGCTCCGTATCTGGTAGTTTGGGGGTACGTAGGTATATATAGGACGAAGAAGTACGTCGGTGGAGCAATATGGGGCCCACGAGGGTAGAGGGCGCGCCCAGGGGGTAGGCGCGCCCCCCTACCTCGTGCCCTCCTCGTTGATGTCTTGACGTAGGGTCCAAGCCCTCTGGATCACGTTCGTTCCGAAAATCACATTCCCGAAGGTTTCGTTCCATTTGGACTCCATTTGATATTATTTTTCTGCGAAACTCTGAAACAGGCAAAAAACAGCAATTCTGGGCTGGGCCTCCGGTTAATAGGTTAGTCCGAAAACAATATAAAAGTGTATAATAAAGCCCATTAATGTCCAAAATAGAATATAATATAGCATGGAACGATAAAAAATTATAGATACGTTGGAGACGTATCAAGCATCCCCAAGCTTAATTCCAGCTCGTCCTCGAGTAGGTAAATGATAAAAACAGAATTTTTGATGTGGAATGCTACTTGGCATAATTTCAATGTAATTCTCCTAATTGTGGTATGAATATTCAGATCCGAAAGATTCAAGATAAATGTTTAATATTGACATAAAATTAATAATATTTCAAGCATACTAACTAAGCAATTATGTCCTCTCAAAATAACATGGCCAAAGAAAGTTCATCCCTACAAAATCATATAGTTTAGTCATGCTCCATTTTCGTCACACAAGAGTGCTCTCATCATGCACAACCCCGAAGACAAGCCAAGCAGTTGTTTCATACTTTAGTAATCTCAAAAAAATTTCAACCTTCACGCAATACATGAGCGTGAGCCATGGATATAGCACTACGGGTGGAATAGAATATAATGATGGGGGTTATGTGGAGAAGATAATAAGGAGAAAGTCTCACATCAACGCGGCTAATCAATGAGCTATGAAGATGCCCATCGATTGATATTAATGCAAGGAGTAGGGATTGCCATGCAACGGATGCACTAGAGCTATAAATGCATGAAAGCTCAACAAAAGAAACTAAGTGGGTGTGCATCCAACTTGCTTGCTCACGAAGACCTAGGGCATTTGAGGAAGCCCATTGTTGGAATATACAAGCCAAGTTCTATAATGAAAAATTCCCACTAGTATATGAAAGTGACAAAACAAGAGACTCTCTATCATGAAGATCATGGTGCTACTTTGAAGCACAAGTGTGGAAAAAAAGGATAGTAGCATTGTCCCTTTTTTTGGGCCTTCTCTTTTTTTATTGGGACAATGCTCTATGAATAATGATCATCACACTTCTATTTATTTACAACTCAATGATTACAACTCGATACTAGAACAAAGTATGACTCTATATGAATGCCTCCGGCGGTATATCGGGATAGCAGTGAATCAAGAGTGACATGTATGAAAAACTTAGGAACGGTGGCTTTGCCACAAATACAATGTCAATTGCATGATCATGCAAAGCAATATGACAATGAAGAGCGTGTCATAATAAACGGAACGGTGGAAGTTGCATGGCAATATATCTCGGAATGGCTATGGAAATGCCATAATAGGTAGGTATGGTGGCTGTTTTGAGGAAGATATAAGGAGGTTTCTGTGTGAAAGAGTGTATCATATCACGGGGTTTGGATGCACCGGCGAAGTTTGCACCAACCCTCAATGTGAGAAAGGGCAATGTACGGTACCGAAGAGGCTAGCAATGATGGAAGGGTAAGAGTGCGTATAATCCATGGACTCAACTTAGTCATAAAGAATTCACATACTTATTGCAAAAATATACAAGTCATCAAAAACCAAGCACTACACGCATGCTCCTAGGGGGATAGATTGGTAGGAAAATACCATCGCTCGTCCCCTACCGCCACTCATAAGGAGGACAATCAAAGAACACCTCATGTTTCAAATTTGTTTCAAAACGTTTACCATACGTGCATGCTACGGGACTTGCAAACTTCAACACATGTATTTCTCAAATTCACAACTACTCAACTAGCACAACTTTAATATCACTACCTCCATATCTCAAAACAATCATCAAGCATCAATCTTCTCTTAGCATTCAACACACTCATAAGAAAGTTTTTTACTAGTCTTGAATACCTAACATATTAGGATTAATTCCCAATTTAAGCAAATTAGCATGCTGTTTAAGAATCTCAAAATAATATAAGTGAAGCATGAGAGAATAATAGTTTCTATAAAACAAAACCACCGCCGTGCTCTAAAAGATATAAGTGAAGCACTAGAGAAAAACTATATAGCTCAAAAGATATAAGTGAAATTCCGAATCATGTGTGTCTCTCTCAAAAGGTGTGTACAGCAAAGATGATTGTGGTAAACTAAAAAGCAAAGACTCAAATCATACAAGACGCTCCAAGAAAAACACATATCATGTGGTGAATAAAAATATAGCTCCAAGTAAAGTTACCGATGGAAGTAGACGAAAGAGGGGATGCCTTCCGGGGCATCCCCAAGCTTTGGCCTTTTGGTGTCCTCATATTATCTTGGGGTGCCATGGGCATCCCCAAGCTTAGGCTCTTGCCACTCCTTGTTCCATAATCCATCAAATCTTTTACCCAAAACTTGAAAACTTCACAACACAAAACTTAACAGAAAATCTCGTGAGCTCCGTTAGCGAAAGAAAAGAAAACACCACTTCAAGGTACTGTAATGAACTCATTATTTATTTATATTGGTGTTCAACCTACTGTATTCCAACTTCTCTATGGTTTATAAACTATTTTACGAGCCATAGATTCATCAAAATAAGCAACCAACACACGAGAAACAGAATCTGTCAAAAATAGAACAGTCTGTAGTAATCTGTAACTAACACAAACTTCTGGAACTCCAAAAATTCAGAAAAAATAGGAAGGCCTAGACAATGTGTTTATTGATCAGCAGCAATTGGAATCAATATTTTATCACGTGCTGATGATTTTTAACAATTATTTTCGTGAACAGAGAGTTTCTGGAATTTTCAGCAAGATCAAATAACTATCATCCAAGAAGATCCTATAGGTTAAACTTGGCACAAACACTAATTAAAACATAAAAACACATCTAACCAGAGGCTAGATCAAATATTTATTCCTAAACAGAAGCAAAAAGCAAAAAACTAAAAATAAAATTGGGTTGCCTCCCAACAAGCACTATCGTTTAACGCCCCTAGCTAGGCATTGATAATTTCGATGATGCTCACATGAAAGACAAGAATTGAAGCACAAAGAGAGCATCATATAACATGTGACAAACACATCTAAGTCTAACATGCTTCCTATGCATAGGCATTGTATAAACAAACAAATTATCATAGCAAGCAAAAATTAGCATATGCAAGGAAGAAGAAATAGATGATAGCAATCTTAACATGACGAGAGGTAATTTAGTAACATGAAAATTCCTACAGCCATATTTTCCTCTCTCATAATAATTACATGTAGGGTCAGAAGAAAATTCAACAATATAGCTATCACATAAAGTTTTCTCTACATGATCCACATGCATGCAAAGTTGACACTCTTCCGAAATAGTGGGATTAACATTAACTAAAGTCATGACCTCTCCAAACCCACTTTTATCAAAAATTTCATCAGATTGAATATTCTCCAAATATGTGGGATCTAAAGTTTACACTCTTCCAAACCCACTTTCAATAATATTTCAAACACTATTATCAATCTCATATTCATCATGGGGCTTAAATAAATTTGCAAGATCAAAAGAAGAATCACCCCAATCATGATCATTGCAACAAGTAGTAGACATAGCAAAACTAGCATCCCCAAGCTTAGGTTTTTGCATATTATTAGCACAATTGACATTGAGAAAATTTATAGTAAAATTATTGCAATCATGCTTTTCATCGAAGGAACTACCAAGTATGGGTGCATTAGCAACGATCTCATGTTTAACGTAAGGAACTATAGCAAATCCATCTTCATAAATATTGGCATCATGGCCACAAGGATAGCGAGCATCATGTTCATCAAGGGATATTTCAATCAAATCATCGGAATCATAATTATCTATAGATTCGTGCATATCATTATTTTCTTTAGAAGCAACATTCATTCTTTCAATAAATTCTTTGACATAGACATTATGAGCATAGTTTTCATAGCAATATTCGAGTATGTCAAGATTTTCAAGTTCGTAAAGAGTAGTATCATACTTTTCAAGAAAAGAAGCAACTTCAAAAGAACCCTTAAAAGCAAAAAATTCTTCAATTTGTTCAATGTCATAGTAGCTATAAACACCCTTTGCATAAGAAGATAAGATTTCATTTTGTTAAACTCACATAGGTAGGTGAGGTGTTTTTTAGGGTTCTTAGAGCAACAAGTAATATCACAAATTTCACAAAGATTCCAAGGATAACACAGAAATTTTTTATTTGATTCCATAAGTGTTTCCCTTTTACAGACAAACGGTGACGCACAAAATGAGGATGCTCATCTAAAGATTTCCCATCAACTAGGCTAGTTGGGGTTTTAGCACGAGCGTATAAGGTTCGAAGATGATCCAAGTAGAACACTTTAAGTGGATCCATAATAGATTTTTAGCAAGCAAATATGCAAGCCAATAGAAGGTACGTGGAAACACAAACAAAAAGGCATACAGGAAGAAGGCGAATAAAACGGCAAGGGTGAAGTGGGGGAGAGGAAAACGAGAGGCAAATGGCAAATAATGTAATGCGGGAGATAAGGGTTTGTGATGGGTACTTGCTATGTTGACTTTTGCATAGACTCCCCGGCAACGGCGCCAGAAATCCTTCTTGCTACCTCTTAGTGTTGGTTTTCCCTTGAAGAGGAAAGGGTGATGCAGCAAAGTAGCATAAGTATTTCCCTCAGTTTTTGAGAACCAAGGTATCAATCCAGTAGGAGGCCACGCATGAGTCCCTCGCACCTACACAAACAAATAAATCCTCGCAACCAACACAATAAAGGGGTTGTCAATCCCTTCACGGTCACTTACGGGAGTGAGATCTGATAGATATGATAAGATGATATTTTTGGTATTTTTATGATAAAGATGCAAAGTAAAGAAAGCAAAATAAAGAGATGCCAGAAATAGCTTGTTGACAGGAGATTAATATGATGGATAATAGACCCGGGGGCCATAGGTTTCACTAGTGGCTTCTCTTGAGAGCATAAGTATTATGGTGGGTGAACAAATTACTGTTGAGCAATTGACAAAATTGAGCATAGTTATGAGAATATCTAGGTATGATCATGTATATAGGCATCACGTCCGCGACAAGTAGACCGACTCCTGCCTGCATCTACTACTATTACTCCACACATCGACCGCTATCCATCATGCATCTGGAGTATTAAGTTCATAAGAACAGAGTAACACTTTAAGTAAGATGACATGATGTAGAGGGATAAACTCATGCAATATGATATAAACCCCATCTTGTTATCCTCGATGGCAACAATACAATACGTGCCTTGCTGCCCCTCATCCTTTGGGAAAGGACACTGCAAGATTGAACCCAAAGCTAAGCACTTGTCCCATTGCAATAAAGATCAATCTAGTAGGCCAAACCAAACTGATAATTAAAAGAGACTTGCAAAGATAACCAATCATACATTAAAGAATTCAGAGAAGATTCGAATATTGTTCATAGATAAACTTGATCATAAACCCACAATTCATCGATCTCAACAAACACACCGCAAAAGAAGATTACATCAAATATCCGCAAGAGAGGGGGAGAACATTGTATTGAGATACAAAAAGAGAGAAGAAGCCATCTAGCTAATAACTATGGACCCGAAGGTTTGAGGTAAACTACTCACACATCATCAAAGAGGCTATGATGTTGATGTAGAAGCACTCCGTGATCGATGCCCCCTCCGGCGGAGCTCCGGAAAAGGCCCTGAGATGGGATCTCACGGGTACAGAAGGTTGCAGCGGTGGAATTAGGTTTTTGGCTCCGTATCTGGTAGTTTGGGGGTACGTAGGTATATATGGGAGGAAGAAGTATGTCGCTGGAGCAACATGGGGCCCACGAGGGTGGAGGGCGCGCCCAGGGGGTTAGGCGCGCCCCCTACCTCGCGCCCTCTTGGTTGATGTCTTGACGTAGGGTCCAAGTCCTTTGGATCACGTTCATTTAGAAAATCACGTTCCCGAAGGTTTCATTCCGTTTGGACTCCGTTTGATATTCTTTTTCTGCGGAACTCTGAAATAGGCAAAAAACAGCAATTCTGGGCTGGGCCTCCGGTTAATAGGTTAGTCCCAAAAACAATATAGAAGTGTATAATAAAGCCCACTAATGTCCAAAACAGAATATAATATAGCATGGGACAATAAAAAATTATTGATACGTTGCAGACGTATCATGCTCTCTGTGGACGGATCTTTCTCGGCAGCAAATCCTCTAACCAAATACTACACTACTACAGGATGCTGCTAACGCGACACTACGATTAGAGACCCTTCGACGAAACTGTGTGCGATGCAATAATTGCAAACGATGGTGTAAAATAACCGTAATAAAGGTGAAAACCGTTTGCAATGGCGGGCACATCAAACATGGGTTCAGATTTTAGTTGCGTGGGTGATGCTGAGCATACAGTTGATCCATACGAACTGTTTGCGCTTAGACAAAACAACAGAAACGGGCAACCATACCAATGTGTGTGCAATATATGACATATAGTTTGCTCCGATGAACTATTTACGATGATCGAGGTGAACACTAACGATTCGGTGTAAGAAGATGTGTGTGATACCCGGCAAACGGGTCGGTAATCAGAATTGTGTGTGATCATTATAGACAGCCCATATAGATTTTTTTGTGAATTGTGTGCTCGTCAGGGCACACAGTTCAACAAACCAACCTGTGGGCGATAATGTAGAAGATCTCTGTCGAATACTTATTACTAACTGTCTGCGATGAGATTGACAGGATAGATAGAGATAACAAATTAATATGAGCGAACGGAAATAGAGATATGTATAGTCTACTTAATTTAGTCTTTCTTCTTGTTGTTGCTGTTGGATGGCCCCATGACATCGTCTTGGCGAGGACGCTTCTTGCCGCTAACGGTTGGCTTTTCATCGCTATCGCCGTCGTCATCATCGTTGATGTCATTGCCGTCCTCCTCCTTGTTCGACCATTCCTCCTCATCATCATCGTCCTCCTCTTCTCCGTCCTCCGATGGCTCCTCGTCCGTCTAGTTGTCGTCTGATGACTCCGGAGGCGGTGTCCCTTCCATGATCCGGATATAATCGAGGTCTGGGTTCGACGCCGGACTCATGGAAGACGAGCGGGATGATTCCGATGTTGGCCTATCATCGGACGCCAGACTGTTGGCTGAACTATCGTCCTCGCTGTCGCTCGACATGGCTGTAGAGTGTGTGCAATTGTGTAGCATGGCCTGCCGGGGACGATGAAGATGGTGGACACTTAAGATGGGTATGCAGAGAAGAGGAAATGCCAATTGAAGAAAGGGTTGATGTATTATCTAACCGCTGATATAATCAACCGCAATTATTTGTACCCAATCGCTCCAAATTCCCGGGGTTGTGCAGGACTCCTATTGGCTGGTTTATTTTTTCAGGACAAAAAGGAGGAACAAGTTTTGGGATTATGCACCAGTACTGGTATGAACGGAGTACTACAGTTGGCAAGCAATACATTGAGCTCTTCTTATTGATAAAGACAATAATAATCAAACTACAAAGGTAAAGAAAAAAACAAAGTAAAATATCTGCACGAATATTCACGTAACATCAATGGCATAGGACCTAGATGTGAATTACTTAGAGCAAATCTAGATGTGCTTTAGCAATGCTGTCAAACAAAACCCCTAATCATCATTGCAAATAGCGCATAGAACATGGCTAATGCGACAACCAGAACTACACATGCTAGTTCCTTCTTGTCTCTTGCTTTCATCTGTTGCCTATGATTGATTCTTTCTTGCTTCATCATACCGATTGTACATTCCATATTAGCCGGTTTCTTCTTTAGCTTTACGTTATCTTCTGCGAGCTTGGTGATAACACTCCGAGGCCTGCCATGCCATTCTTCATCCATCTAGTTAACAAAGGCACAAGCCTCATATCCCTGCCAATGTTAAATAGTATTCAGGATGAGCGGTGGCATTAACTGAAGTAAAATGAACACTAACCTCTATGGGGCAACTGAGAAACCGCCTGCCAATGTCGAATCCATCTGTGCATACACGTTGAGCGGGAGTGTGCCCATGCACACAACTCAGCTTTTGGTACTTCTCGGTGGCGCAACACTCGGAGTCGAACTCGTGTTGCGGGAGTCTGGAGTCATGCTCTGTATCCGGCGGCAGATCGCTTTCCTAGGGGGTGTCATTTAGGACGGATTTAGAAAGGAGCTATACTTTGGACATGCTAAAAAGATCGGGATAGATTGGAACCTCACAGGACGATTCAGATCCCTAGTACACCTGCCTTCTAATGACCTTAGGCAAGTGCTCGGTGGCGATCGCCGTCGTGGCGGCGATACGAGCAGGAGTAGCCGCACCAAAACCATCAGCACCACTCGTCCGCATTCCCCCAATGTCAGCGCCACGCGAGGGAATTTGGAGTCTATATAGGGATTTCAGGGAAATGGGAAACTGTGGGGATAAGCTAACGATCGGGAACTACTTATGGCACTATATGTTGTATATGACACACTGTTTATACATGTCGTTTGTGTTAGGTATTACAACATCACACACGATTTCCGCACCAAACCGTGTGATTAGACATGGTTGTAGGTTAGACATGGTTGCCGTTACATAACCGTATGTGGTGTACTACCCTGTCCATATAATTGAGTTACAGTGATACCGTGTAAACAGCCACTCTGCGGATATCCATGAAAAAAGAAAAACCGCCGCTCTGCATATAGAGATGGCGGCAGCGGCCTACGCAGCGGCTACTAGAGAAGAGGTCAATCCTCGGTCGGTGGGCGGTGGCGGCGTCATAGGAGGTCAATCCTCGGTCTGCAGCGGGAGATAGGAGGAGCTCGACCATCGAGGTTGGCGGTGGCGTGATTCAAGCACATCAATCGCGGTCGACGGCGGCATAGTGGACGTCGAACTTCAGGCGGCAGCCGCACTAAGCTTTGTTCGTCGACCCTGCTGTCTCGGCGTGCCACCGCATCGCGCTTCTCTGTCTGCTGGGTGGAGGTCGCCGCGTGGCTAATCAATTAAGGTATTCTTTTCGTGAGTGGCTTAATTAAGGTATTCAATTCCTAAGGGTAGTGTTGTACTAGTACTCAGTGTGTAAATTTACTTGCCATTAATTTTTGTCATTGCACGTCTGGATAACAATATGGAGCGCTCTCAGTAATTATGAAAATAAAACCCCGATCAGTGTCACATGGATGTTGAATCTAACATCAGGGCAGAGGCTTCAAGCTACCAATGGAACACCGGAAAGCCGAAATGCCCACTGGAAACCAAGACGTCGACGTAGATGACGACAATCTTGATATGCCAAATTTTACTGCTATGACTGCAGATTTCGAGGGCCCAAAAAAGGGTATGATTGGGTACAAGGATCTGCGAACCATTGATGAGGACTCCAAGAAAGAACTGTATCCAGGTTGCAAAAAGAAATATTCCAAGTTGAGTGCCACCCTGGCGCTTCTCAGAATTAAAGCAACAAACGGTCTATCAAACAAGGGCTTCAAAGAGATGTTAGGTCTTTTAAAAGAAATTCTTCCGGCAGATAATGTGCTCCCCAAAAGCACGAGTGAAGCGAAGAATTTTTTTTCCCATTGGAACTTGAAGTACAGAAGATACACGCTTGGGTGAATGATTGTATATTGTACCATGGTGAGTACAAAGATTTGTGTGCGTGTCCCACATGCAAGCATGCACGATACAAGCGCAGGAGAGCAAATGACAAGTACAAATTGGATGACGAGATGAAGACAGCAATCCTGTTCAAGGTTGTTTGGTACTTGCCTTTAATTCCAAGGTTGAGGCGTTTGTTTCCAAACCATAGAGAGGCAAATATGTTGCGGTGGCATCATGATGAGCGAATTGCAGATAGGTTTATGAGGCACCTGAAAGATGGGACTCAGTGGGAATTAATCGAAAACAAGTATGTAGACTTTGCCAAGGATCCTAGAAGTTTAAGGCTCGGGGAGTGCACTGACGGGATGAATCCTTTTGGCAATATGAGCGACAATCACAGCACATGGCCGGTGCTTCTGTGCATATATAACCTAGCTCCTTGGTTGTGTATGAAGAAAAAATACATTATGATGTCAGTGATTATCCAAGGCCCGAAGCAACCTGGAAATGACATCGACATTTACTTTTAGCTACTCGTAGAAGAACTTCTGACAGTGTGGATAGATGCGCCTGCTGTAATATGTTCAGATGCTTACAGAAAGGATATTTTTGATCTACATACGATGCTGGTGCACACCATTCAAGATATACCGGCATTAGGCAACACATCGGGGCAGAAAACAAAGGGAGATGTAGGGTGTGTCACATGCATGGATAGGACAGCTAGCAGAAGACTTCCCAACTCGCACAAAACCGTGTATTTGCATCATCGTAGGTTCTTACGGAAAACTCACCCATACCAAAAGATGAAAGCTGAATTTGATGGTACGGCAGAGGCATGTGTGGGCCCAAGACCCTATGAAGGAAAGATGGTCCACAACATGACTAAACAAATTAATGTTCTGCTTGGCAAGAACCACCCTTTGACGGTGAAACAAACATCCAAGGGTCAAGTGTTTAAGAAGAAATCGGTGTTCTAGAAATTGCCTTACTGGGAGATTCTACGTGTACATCACTGCATCGATGTCATGCACGTAGAGAAGAACGTATGCGAAAGCATCCTTGGTACTCTGATCAAGATTAAAGGTAAAAGAAAGGATGGTGAAGTTTCATGGCTCGATATGCTTGCTGATCAGTCAAAACGCAAGAGTGAAGCAGAAGATGATGAAAAAATCATCAAAGCTCGCTAGAGTTACAATTTCAGTGCAAAAGAAGCAACACCGGTCTTCACCTATTTGTTGTCAGTTAAGACACCCTCTTGCTACTGTGCAAACATCAGAAATCTCGTGGATTTGAGCTCAGGTAAAATGAAGTTGGGACACATGAAGTCACATGATTGCCACGTAATGTTGACAGAAATCCTCCCAGTGGCCATCAGGAATCTGATGGACAAAGATATAAGAAACACACTCATTGACCTCTATGATTTCTCAAACAACCATGGCAGAAAGTTGTAGATCTTGAAGAGTTGGATCATATACAAGATGATATTGCAAGAATATTGTCCAACCTAGAGATGTTTTACCCACCATCATTCTTTGATGTCATGGTCCATCTCACTGTGTACCTTGTCGACGAGATAAAGTTTTGTGGTCTTGTGTTTCTTTGCAACATGTATCCCTTCAAGCGGTTCATGGGAATACTGAAGCGCTTTTGTCGGAACCGAAACCATCCAGAGGCAAGCATCCTACAAGCTTATACCGCGGAGGAGGTGGTTGAGTTTTGCACCGAATACATGAAACAAAGACCTATAGGTTTGCCCCTCTCTCGCCACGGGGAAGGCTGAAAGGTAAGCCCGTTCTGTCTGGCACACAAATGGATGCACGGCATCCCAGAGAATTGGCAGAGAAAGCCCATTTGACGGTACTGCTTAACAGCCCAGTTCTCAGCGCTTATGCCGAAGAACACTTGGCGGAGATACGCCAAAGCTTCTTACCAATGGCGCCTTCATCAGATGTGGAGATGAAGGAGCACACTAAGAACTACGCCGAATGGCTGAAGAATCATTTGGCACAAGGATCTATTAATGATATTGCTACGTGGTTGGCAGAAAAGCCATCACCTACGGTGTTGCCGTACCAAGCATATGACATAAATGGATACACGCTCTACACTGAGGAACATGATCAGAAGACCTCATATCAGAACAGCTATGTTCGAATAGAATGCATGACTGTAAATGAAGCTGATAAAAGGTTATACTATGGAACCATCAAAGAGATTTGGGAGCTTGACTATGTGAAAGTTAAGGCGGCATTATTCAGGTGCGCATGGATCCCTCTTGGTCAGGTAAGGATTGATGAGTACAACAAGACCTGTGTTAACAGGACAACGATGGCATATCACGCGGACCCATTCATTCTTACCAGCGATGCTACCCAGATTTACTTTGTGGAAGACCCCTTGCATAAGAACTGGCATGTAGTGATGCATGGGAAGAGAAGGTTACTGGGTGTCGAGTACAATGAATTTGATGAGTTGCTAGCCAAGGGATCACGCATCGCTGTAACAGAGAAGCGTAAAATCATCAGAAAACCCAAGTTCATTCGGGGTCAACATAATGATCCTAGTTCCCCCATGTACATGGGAATTAAGCCATAAGGCTAGTCTTTATGCCTACCCTATAACCTAATTTGTTCAATTTAGAACTGACGCCTGTACTGAATTTGTGAGTTATGCCCGGTTTTGGGTTGATGTAAGAACCATTAATATGTTGACCTTGAAATGTTGTCAGCTCAGGCAATGAATATGAACTGTTTTCTGTTATTATTATTATTATTATTATATCATAGAGGTAGCACACTCAATTGATCTCACTACAGTATGTGTGAAAAAAATATGCAATCTCGTTTGTGAATAGCACATGGTTCATTGATGAAAGCCGTGTGCCGACCAAACCCCGCCCACGATCTGATTCGTGCTTTTTGATTGGCCAAAACCCAAACCCCACGGAACATACGTATGCACTATTGGATGCTCCCAGATCAAACGACGATCCTCATCCCTTTCGACAGCACATGCAGGTCCGGTTGTAATTTTATTTTCATGCAAAAAATGCACATTAACCTCAAAAAATGTCTTAAATATAGCTAACGATACCTGAAATGCGCCAGAAAATCACACCCGTGGTATAATGGTGATTGCGTACCGTGGAGATTTTTATGAGGCCCAACAATGAAGTCACCGGCCATAGGAGTTTGAATTGACACGTCTCCTTTTGGAAACCATGATCCTTCATGTGAGATGCTCCAGTTTGGAAGAAGTGGTCATGAAAACTTGTGCCAAACTTTACCAATTTTTTCCACGGGGTCATGAGAACACGCCACGGGCACACATTGATTTTGATGATGTCCGAACTCCATCTGAATTTCCTGTAATTAAAATACCAACTATGCCTACACCAGTGGCCGCACCTCGCAGCCGAAATGTTTGAAACTTCTCCCCGCTTCTCGAACAAACGGATGAAAACTCACAAAGCGATGCACAAATGATATGTACACCTTCTTTGCTAGGGTGATAGTAAGGGGGTATCATACCAACTAGGCAATTTTGATGAGCTGTCATAGAACTAAATGAAGAAAGAGAGGGTTAAGTATCATATCATGAAACCGTATCATAATAAATGCTATGCTACTATGTGTCATGCATGACAATAAATGAAGTACTACATATGGTACTACTACTACTCTATGATACTATGCATTAGACTAGCCACGGTGGGAGTAACTTCAGCAGTAACATCGAGTCCAACTGAACAAATTTGCTAATGTGGCAGTGAGCTAATGAGGAGAGAGGTAGTTTTTGTAACTTAGGTAGTTACTGTAACATCACATGTCCCAATGCAATATGAGTCTATAACCTAATAAATGAGGCTTTGCATGTTACCATACTTATGTTACCACCCACTATGAAAGGTAGTAACATAGTCTAGGGTTCTGCGTATGTTACTAGTATATATGTTACTCTCCATTGTGGCTAGTCTTAGAGCAAGTACAATAGAGTGACATAAGCAGGCTATAAGGAATAGAATAATATATATGTGCTTAGGGTTATGTCCTCAGGCAATGAACATGAACTGTTTTCTGTTATTATTATTATTATTATTATTATTATTATTATTATTATTATTATTATTATTATTATTATTATTATTATTATTATTATTATGATTATTATTATTATTATTATTATTATAATATCATAGAGGTAGCACACTCAATTGACCTCACTACAGTTTGTGTGAAAAAATATGCAATCTGGTTTGCGAACAGCACATGGTTCGTTGATGAAAGCCGTGTGCCGACCAAACCCCGCCCATGATCTGAGTCGTGCTTTTTGATTGGCCAGAACCCAAACTCCATGGAACATACGTATGCACTGTTGGATGCTCCCAGATCGAACGACGATCCTCATCCCTTTCGACGGCACATGCAGGTCTGGTTGTAATTTTATTTTTATGCAAAAAATGCACATTAACCTAAAAAATGTCGTAAATATAGCTAACGATACCTGAAATGCGCCAGAAAATCAAACCCGTGGTATAATGGTGATTGCATACCGTGGAGATTTTTATGAGGCCAAACGATGAAGTTACCGGCCATAGGAGTTTGAATTGACACGTCTCCTTTTGGAAACCATGATCCTTCATGTGAGATGCTCCGGTTTGGAAGGAGTGGTCATAAAAACTTGTGCCAAACTTTACCAATTTTTCCACGGGGTCGTGAGAGCACGCCACGGGCACATATTGTTTTTGATGATGTCCGAACTCCATCTGAATTTCCTGTAGTTAAAATACCAACTACGCCTACGCCAGTGGCCGCACCTCGCAGCCGAACTGTTCGAAACTTCTCCCCGCTTCTCGAACAATCTGATGAAAACTCACAAAGCGATGCACAAATGATATGTACACCTTCTTTGCTAGGCTGATAGTAAGGGGGTATCATACCAACTAGGAAATTTTGATGAGCTGTCATAGAACTAAATGAAGAAAGAGAGGGTTAAGTATCATATCATGAAACCGTATCATAATAAATGCTATGCTACTATGTGTCATGCATGACAATAAATGAAGTACTACATATGGTACTACTACTACTCTATGATACTATACATTAGACTAGCCACAGTGGGAGTAACTTCAGCAGTAACATCGAGTCCAACTCAACAAATTTGCTTATGTGGCAGTGAGCTAATGAGGAGAGAGGTAGTTTGAGTAACTTAGCTAGTTACTGTAACATCACATGTCCCAATGCAATATGAGTCTATAACCTAATAAATGAGGCTTTGCATGTTACCATACTTATGTTACCACCCACTATGTAAGGTAGTAACGTAGTCTAGAGTTGTGTGTATGTTACTAGTATATATGTTACTCTCCATTGTGGCTAGTGTTAGAGCAAGTACAATAGAGTGACATAAGCAGGCTATAAGGAATAGAAAAATATATATGTGCTTAGGGTTATGTCCTCAGGCAATGAATATGAACTGTTTTCTGTTATTATTATTATTATTATATCATAGAGGTAGCACACTCAATTGATCTCACTACAGTATGTGTGAAAAAATATGCAATCTGGTCTGCGAATAGCACATGGTTCGTTGATGAAAGCCGTGTGCCAACCAAACCCCGCCCACGATCTGAGTCGTGCTTTTTGATTGGCCAGAACCCAAACCCCAAGGAACATACGTATGCACTGTTGGATGCTCCCAGATCGAACGACGATCCTCATCCCTTTCGACAGCACATGCAGGTCCGGTTGTAAATTTATTTATATGCAAAAAATGCACATTGACCTAAAAAATGTCGTAAATATAGCTAACGATACCTGAAATGCGCTAGAAAATCAAACCCGTGGTATAATGGTGATTGCGTACCGTGGAGATTTTTATGAGGCCAAACAATGAAGTCACTGGCCATAGGAGTTTGAATTGACACGTCTCCTTTTGGAAACCATGATCCTTCATGTGAGATGCTCCGGTTTGGAAGGAGTGGTCATAAAAACTTGTGCCAAACTTTACCAATTTTTTCCACGGGGTCGTGGGAGCACGCCACGGGCACACATTGATTTTTATGATGTACGAACTCCATCTGAATTTCCTGTAGTTAAAATACCAACTATGCCTACGCCAGTGGCCGCACCTCGCGGCCGAAAAATGTTTGAAACTTCTCCACGCTTCTCGAACAAACGGATGAAAACTCACAAAGCGATGCAAAAATGATATGTACGCATTCTTTGCTAGGCAGGGTATCATACCAACTAGGCAATTTTGATGAGCTCTCATAGAACTAAATGAAGAAAGAGAGGGTTAAGTATCATATCATTAAACCGTATCATAACAAATGCTATGCTACTATGTGTCATGCATGACAATAAATGAAGTACTACATATGGTACTATTACTACTCTATGATACTATGCATTAGACTAGCCACAGTGGGAGTAAGTTCAGCAGTAACATCGAGTCCAACTGAACAAATTTGCTTATGTGGCAGTGAGCTAATGAGGAGAGAGGTAGTTTGAGTAACTTAGCTGAATTCTTTGTAACATCACATGTCCCAATGCTATATGAGTCTATAACCTAACAAATGAGGCTTTGCATGTTACCATACTTATGTTACCACCCACTATGTAAGGTAGTAACGTAGTCTAGGGTTATGTGTATGTTACTAGTATATATGTTATTCTCCAATGTGGCTAGTCTTAGAGCAAGTACAATAGAGTGACATGAGCAGGCTATAAGGAATACAATAATATATATGTGCTTAGGGTTATGTCCTCGGGCAATGAATATGAACTGTTTTCTGTTATTATTATTATTATTATATCATAGAGGTAGCACACTCAATTGATCTCACTATAGTATTTTCTGAAAAAATATGCAATCTGGTTTGCGAATAGCACATGGTTCGTTGATGAAAGCCGTGTGCCGACCAAACCCCGCCCATGATCTGAATCGTGCTTTTTGATTGGCCAGAACCCAAACCCCACGGAACATACGTATGCACTGTTGGATGCTCCCAGATCGAACAACGATCCTCATCCCTTTCGACAGCACATGCAGGTCCGGTTGTAATTTTATTTTTATGCAAAAAATGCACATTGACCTCAAAAAATGTCGTAAATATAGCTAATGATACCTGAAATGCGCTAGAAAATCAAACCCGTGGTATAATGGTGATTGCGTACCGTGGAGATTTCTATGAGGCCAAACGATGAAGTCACCGGCCATAGGTGTTTGAATTGACACGTCTCCTTTTGGAAACCATGAACCTTCATGTGAGATGCTCCGGTTTGGAAGGAGTGGTCATAAAAACTTGCGCCAAACTTTACCAATTTTTTCCACGGGGTCGTGAGAGCACGCCACGGGCACACATTGATTTTGATGATGTCCGAACTCCATCTGAATTTCCTGTAATTAAAATACCAACTAGGCCTACGCCAGTGGCCGCACCTCGCGGCCGAAATGTTTGAAACTTCTCCCCGCTTCTCGAACAAACGGATGAAAACTCACAAAGCGATGCACAAATGATATGTACACCTTCTTTGCTAGGCTGGGTATCATACCAACTAGGAAATTTTGATGAGCTGTCATAGAACTAAATGAAGATAGAGAGGGTTATGTATCATATCATGAAACCGTATCATAATAAATGTTATGCTACTATGTGTCATGCATGACAATAAAGGAAGTACTACATGTGGTACTACTACTACTCTATGATACTATGCATTAGACTAGCCACAATGGGAGTAACTTCAGCAATAACATCAAGTCCAACTCAACAAATTTGCTTATGTGGCAGTGAGCTAATGAGGAGAGAGGTAGTTTGAGTAACTTAGCTAGTTACTGTAACATCACATGTCCCAATGCATTATGAGTCTATAACCTAATAAATGAGGCTTTGCATGTTACCATACTTATGTTACCACCCACTATGAAAGGTAGTAACATAGTCTAGGGTTATGTGTATGTTACTAGTATATATGTTACTCTCCATTGTGGCTAGTCTTAGAGCAAGTACAATAGAGTGACATAAGCTGGCTATAAGGAACAAAATAATATATATGTGCTTATTAGTTGGAGGAAAGAGGAGAGGAGAGAGAAGAGAAGCAGACTCTTGGTTAGTAGAGTCAGCTGCAACACGAGACCCAAGACAATTTGTGAGGATGTAAGGTGGGCCAACTATTGATAAACTAGAGTGTATTGAAAACTTATTATCGTACATGACGGCTAAGAGGTTGGTTGTGTATGACATGGCAACTTCTTATAGCCGACCGTTGGCTGTATTATTAACCATGCTCTTAGTGAGGTAGCTAGTATATCATAGACTAGCTAGTATCATACTCCCTCCTTTCCGGTTTATAGGGCTCAATTGAAAAATCTCACCAACCAAGGTAGATAATGAGTGGTGGAATACTTTTTGTAGTTTGCAAAAACACCCAATTAATGCTTTTGTTTTCCTAAAAAAATATGTTTACCAATGTATTAATTGTAATACATGCATGCATAAAGTACATGCATTGGTCAATTTTCTCTTAGTACTTGCATGCAATGATTTAATGCACCTTGGAATCTGAACATGTGATGGGGAACAACCAAATTGAGCCTCATAAAATGGAAAAACTAAAATTTTAAGATAAGCCTATAAACCAGAAAGGAGGGAGTATATATGCATGATACTAGTATATGATCGGTAATACCTCCGTAATGCGCGCATGCATAGTATCATAAGTTAGTATCTTAGGTTGCCTTATTAATTTCCATGCATGACACAAAGAAGTACAACATTTAATATGATACGGTATCATGATATGATACCACACCCTCTCTTTCCTCATTTAACTGTGTGCCACATCATCCAAAAAGTCTAGTTGTTGGCATGCATGATGCCGCTTGACACTCCCATATTACGACCAGCCTTAGGATTGCCATAGTGGGGGTATCATAGCTGGTATCATGCACTCGGTTATAGCAAATATGATGATGTGGCAAAGAAGCAGTAACATAGGTAGATACCGTAACATATATAATAAATGATATACTACTTTGTGTCATGCATGGCCATAAATACGGCCATCTATGATATATACTACTCTATGATACTATATATGCACTATGAAGGTACGTACATAGTATCATACACTATAGTATCATATGCATGATACTATATATAGTATATGATACTCACCACTATATAAGGCTGGCCATAGTGGTGGTATCATAGCCGGCGATATCATGCACTCAGAAATAGCAAGTATGCTGATGTGGCAAAGAATTAAATATATATAGAGAGGGTTAGAGTAACATATAGGTAGATACCGTATCATGTTAATGCGATGCTAATTTGTGTCATGCATGGCAATACATATGATCTATGATACTATACTCTATGTATTATACTATGCGCTATAATTAATTAAAGGTAGTATCATACACTAGTATCATATATATATGTATGATACAAGTATATGACACTCTCCACTATGGGTAGCCTAAGTATATATAGCCTAACTAAAACACCAACATGTAGTTGTAGTAGGTTTTTTGACTTTAATTAATTATATGCACTAAAATGCAATGCAAGATAAGTGCAAAGAATGACTAAAACATAGCAGATGACCTGAAATGGGCCGGAACGATGTAGCTAGTAACTGACGATTTGCAGTCCGAAGTGACGCACCTCCTTTTGGAAATTATGATCCTTCTTGTGAGATGCTCCGGTATGGAAGATGCGAGCACCAAAACTTGTGCCAAATTATAACAAAAAATTTCCATGCGATCGTGAGAGCACGCGACAGTGACACACCGATTTTCGTTATTTTTGGGATTCTATATCCATTTCCTGAAATTAAAATACCAACGAGGCCTAAGCCTCTAGCCACAATGGGGTTCCCCAGACTTGCCTGCCTACGGCCCACGGCGTGGCTATGCAAGCGGGCCCGTATGACCCATCTTCACCAACAAGCATTCGAGACCCTCGGGAGGGGCCAAGCCTCGCGAGGTGGATGACACAAGACCTCCTCGGGAGCGGCCTCACCAGGCTGGCTCGCGAGGGCGGAGAGATCAAGGCAAGGCAAACCTCGCGAGGTTCCAATGACGTGAGCCATGACGATCGAGACCAGGCGGGCACCAGGCGGGTGCCAGCGCACGCAGTATCCTTGCTTCCTCTTTGGTGCTAAGGAGGCAAGTGTAGGAGAGGATTACCGAGGCGTCAAGCAAAGGTTTCCATATCGGTGCAATGAGACCAAGACCAGCAAGACGACAAGGCGGAGGTCACCATGGTGCCCAAGGCGGCGTCACCACCAGAGCCTTTGGCAGGCGAAGACTGCTTTTGTGAGGATAGCTTGTACTAGCTGTCCCCTTTCAAATTGGCCGTTGTGGCATCCCTTCCCGCTCAATATTTGGGGACAGGACCAGGGCCTATATAAATAGGATTAGCCACCACAGTAGGAGGCAACTGAGCCTCAGCCATCTCATCTTGGACTAGATCCAACCCATCCTCATACCCACCAAGCACAAGAACACCTCACCTCAGGAGGTTGTTCTTCCCCTTGTACTGTTCATCCTCAGCCCGAGAGGCAATCCACCACACCACACTGGAGTAGGGTATTACACCACAACGGTGGCCTGAACCAGTATAAATCTTGTGTCTCTTGTGTTGGGAGTTCATCGAGCTAGCCCTTGAGATCATAGCGAGATTGAGGGCGTGATTTGGTAGGGGTAGATCTTCGCGCGCACCCCAGTGTTCGAACCTTGAGGGTTTTGCCGGAACCCGATATCCAACATTTGAGGCACCGGGTAGGGGTGCGCCGGAGCTCTTCTTCCGCCAGTTGATCCGCTCATTGGTCCCCCGACACTCCGCAGCTCCGATGCCCGGCGACTCAAGGACTACCGCCGACCGCTAGGCAGGCTGGCCAGCCCGGGCGGCGCCGCCCGCCAAAGAAGACCTCAACCCAACGCCCCAGGCAGCACGCGCACCACCAAAAACCACGGGGCATGGGTGACGCGGTCACCCGTCGTCTGCCCTAACTCCGCGGCAAGTGCGGGCAGCTGCGAGAGCCTCAAGCCACACCGCGGCCACGACGCCACACACCTGACAGGAGCAAGAAAACATGAGGGCCGCACTCACAGTGGCTCGGGAGCTGCTGCGATGCGGGTTAATGGAGAGTGGTCGGGATGCATTGCTGGAGCGCGTCGCTGAGCTCTTGGACGCCGCGGCCTCGGGAGCACCACCCTTCTGCTCTCTGCTCACACCTCAAGCTGCGGCCGGGTCGCATGGCGGGCCTCGCCGCGCCCGCGTGCCCACGGGCGCGCCACCAGGCTTCATCGACACCGGCGCAACCAAAGGAGCTGGACACCCGCTCGCACCCGTGCCACCTCCAGTGGGCGCGGGCAGGAGCGCTGCCACCTACGGCCCCGGCGGGATGCAGCCCTACCATCCTCAAGGCGACACTTTGGGCCGGGCAACATGGAGAATGGGGCACTACAACGAGGTCTTTGAGGCGATGGCTCGGAGGCCTACGTTCCCCGCATGGTGGACCAGGAGTACATGCTGGAAGACGACCCTGGCTCGTTCCTCGAGCCGGGTTGGGAGGAGGAAGCGCTAGAAGTCCTCACCTTTCAGGAGCCCTCCGGAAGCATCACCAACCGCACCGGCGACAACAGCTACAGGGTACCACTAATTCCCCAGGAGCAGGCTTACGCTAACCATGGGATGCAGGAGGATCAGGTCGCAGCAGTGGATGGCGTCCCCAGCTCGTCGGCCTCCCTGCCGCCAGGGGGGCACGCTGGGGGCTACAGGAGAGGGACCGGGAGCAAGGCCCCTCCCCGCGCCGCAGGGAGCAAGGCGTCCCCCGGAGGTAGGCCCTCTTCCGGGGAGGTGCTCCAAAGCCTTCCCCTGGCAGAGGACCCGTGGTCGCCGAGGGCGCCGCTGGCGTCCCCTTTGCCCCTTGGTGTCGTCCTGGTTTCCGGTCACCCCCAACGGTGGTCGAGGGAGGCACAAGGCGGGGTCCTCGTCTGGCAATATGAAGTAAGGCTCACGCCTGTGAAGGTCTCCGCTCGTGACACTCTCACGTAATGTGGGGCTGTACACGCCCCGGAGTCTCAGGAGTGCCGCCCTCGGGCCTCGGGGGCTCCCTCCCACTTCCTAGTGGCAGCACTTAGCTCCGCGCTGGTGAGAGGACAAGAAGAGTAGACTAGGCGCTGGACGCGGCCATTTGCTTGGGATCTCTTTTCTGTAACCCTGCCTTCTGGATTTGGATTTAAGTTGAAGTTGAATTTTCATTGATGCGCACGGGGGGTGCCTTTTCTCGTTCGAGCGATTTCTTGCTATCTGGTTCTTGCTTTAATTCGGAGTTCACGCCTGTTGCTTCCCCCTCGCGGGCTCCTCGCGAGCGGGGCTAGGCATGGCGCACACGCGCCACGCGCATGTTGTGCCATGGCTAGCGCTTGCTTATCACGTGGCCCCTTTGGGCGTGTCGACAAGCTCCTCAGGAGCTTCCCAGAAACTCACAACCTCACGAGCCGGTTTCGGGCTCGTCCAGGCTAAGGTAAACCGCAACAGCAAACTCGCCTCAGGATACGTGAGTTCATGAAGACACATATTCAATTTGACCTAAAAAGATAGAGGCAGTAGTATATTTACATGAGGGGCTTCCCCTTTGAAAATGCTCTTACAACCTCTAGGGCCGCGCCCCAAGCTTCTGCGTGCAGGACAAACAGCTGCGAAACACGGGATCAGTCGGACATGTCGCTCGCCGCGTCCCCCGGATCACCCTCAGATGTGTTGCTGGCATCGCTACCACCATCGCTAGCGTCACCATCACTTCCACCAGCGCCGCCATCACCATCATGGACCATGTCGCCTTCGTCCGCCGCGACCACCACCGCGTTGTCATCGGAAGTGAAGGCCCTGACCAGCGCGTCCACATTGTCTTCCACCCATCGCGCCAGGTCACCCCGGATGGCCTCGGGTACGGGAGCGATGTCGGTGTCAAAATCAAAGTTGGGATCGGTGTTTTGGAGATGGCTGAAGACGCGGGAGAACGCATGCATGAGCAGGCCACGACTCCTCTCTTCAACAAGTTGGCGAGCTCTCTTAGAATGATTCTCCAGGCGCGTCACCACGTCAGTGAAGAAGCGGAGGTGGCTGGTGTAGTCGTTCGCGTGGGCATTCTCATCGCAGATGTGGCCCAGCGCCCCGTTGGCCCTGTTCCTGAGGCCCTCGATCATGGGGGCGTGCACGCGCTCTGGCGTTCGCTGTTGAAGCACTTCCTCCCTGTTCTGCTGCGCGACGGACTCGGCGTTGGCGACCCGCTGCTGGAGAGGAAGCAGCTCGGCACGGGCAGAGGCCAGCTCAGCCTGCACTGAGGCCAGGGCGGCTGCGGTGGCCTCCTCGCGCTGTTCGACCTCAGTCAGCATAGACTTGAGGGCAGCAGTCCTGCCCGCGGCCTCGGCTGCTACGAACTCCAACTTTAGGTTGTACCTGCCCTCAAGATCCGCGCGAGCCTCGGCCACCCGGCAATCAACCTCCTCCTGGGCCCTGGCCTCGCGCGCGCCAACAGCGTCCTCTGCTAGGGCAACCTAACGCTCCCTCGTCTCTAGTCGCTCGAGCTCAAGGCTACGCTCCACAGCTTCCAGGGCCAATGCCTCCTCGCGCTTCTGGATCTCTTCCTCTTCGGCGGGCATCCACCTCAACGATGCAAGGTCGGCTCTGCGCGCCTCCACTTGCTGCTCCAAGGAGGCGCTCCAGGCTTCGAGCTCCCACGCGCGCTTCTCCGCGGCCTCGCGACGGCGGTCAGCTTCCCGGGCTTCTCGGCGGTCAACTGGGGAGCAGGCCTCTCACGAGGCTGTGCGAGAAACCTCGGCCTTCGCATTATCAAGCTTGTGCTGGTGGCGCCCGAGGTTGATAGCCAACTTTAGCTTATGTCGTTCCTCCGCCAACCGAAGACCCTTGGCCATGAGGCACGCATCCACATCCACCAGTTCTTCACCAAGCCGGTTCATCGCGCCCATCGCCTCCCGTAAGAGCTCGTGGCGGACGACGCTCCTTTTGTGCGCCGATTTGAGCATACTGCTGACTCCGTCCTCCACTGCGGGGACTGCAGGTGGGGCCCGAAGTGGATCGCCCCCTTTCAGCAGGGGGCTGGGGGCTGGCGCCCACCCAGTTGCAGGCAGGCCTCGCGAGGAGCCCGAACGAGTGGAGGTCTGCTGCTCGAAGAGGAGCCCAAGACGAAAGCCACTCAGCCGCCGTCCACGACCAGGGGAGGAACCCTTGGCGCGCTTGCTGTATTCCAAGCAAGGCCGCGAAGGAGGGACGGCGAGGGCGCGAGCTCAAGACGCCTTGCCGACGGGCTGGCTTCCCCAGTTGACTCTGCGCCATGAGCAGCGCGCGGGCTTGTAGCGCTCAAGTCTAGCGGGAGAAACAAGTCGAGAGGAGGTTGCTTCTCAAGAGATTCCGCTGCCTTGGCGGAAGGGATCCTGAAGAGACATGTCAGGAAGGGAAGCAGCATGCGGGGAATCACCAAGATAAGGTACTTACTCGTCAACAGCGATGTACTTTCTCTGTTCTAACAGCCCGAAGGTGCCGCTGCCATGGCTTGGGGATCCCTTCCTCTTGCGGAGCTCTTCGAAGTCCACACAAAGCCTACCGAAGCGCTGGACATGGCGGCCAACACGAGGCGCAACTGGAGAAGCGCTCGAAGGGGCAACCTCAGGAGCGCCAAGCTGGGGGGAGCTTTCGGGCTCTGCCTCGCAGCGACCTGCCGAGTCCTCAGGAGCCTCGGCCTCAGGAGTCCCGGGCCGCATCGCCCCCTCAACCGCCGCCCCAGGGCAAGAATCGCGAGTTCCCGAGGACGACGCCTCGAGAGCCCTAGGCAACATCAGCACCTCGACACCTGTGCCATCGGCCTCCAGCGGTGCTCGCCCCCTGCATCCACACTTGGGGCGAGCTCGACGCCAGCGGCAAGGAGGGGAACCACGTCGACGGGGTTCTCATGGGGCCCCACTAGACCGACTGGGCGCAACCCCCACTCATCGAAGGAGGGCATACACTCCATGAATTCTACCTTGTTCGAGCAGCGGTATAGCAGGCAGCTCTTCCCCGTCATGTCATCTGGCAAGGGGACACCCGTCAGGACCTCGAGCACAGTTCGTCGCGCCTTAAGGGGGAGCCCGGACTCCTGAAGTCTCATATGGTCCTTGCTGCTGAGGAAGGCCCACATAGGCCGGGAATGACGCTGAAGCGGAGCAACCCAGCTCTGGACGAACTCCTTCACCACCATAGGCGTAGTCACGCCAAGGTCTTTCAGCCCCTTCAGCCTGAGCCAGACGGGGACAAGGCGCGAATCGGCGAGCCTTTGATGGCGCCAACCGGAGTTGGGAATGGCAGGCGCCAACGGAGAATGGAGCAAAGGGCTGAGCACTCTGACATCAACAAATACCCGCCGTGTCCGTAACTAGCTCATGGATGGTGGAAGCTTGAAGTCAATCCCCGTGCCTGCCGTCGCCACCATGGCCTGGAAGCTCAGGCACCCCGAGCTCTGCCGGGGATCAATCAAGTGCAACGAGAAGAAGTGGTGGAGAAGGTGATGCGGAGCATCCCTCAACTACCCGCACTGACACTCCATCACCACCGCAAGCACCAAGAGGGCCAATGACAAGAGCATGTGCATGCAACATCGAGAATGAGGTGAACTCTTTCCTATTTGAGTCTCGTTTGGATTCCCGTGAGAATTGGATTCTACCTCAATCGGAAACATTGTTCATTCTTAGGCACGAGGAAGTTGATCGTGAGAAGGAGAAGACGGAGACTCAAGCATCCATGGAGCAAGGGAGAGGAGAGGAGAACGAGAAGGAGGAAGAAGACCTGGAACGAGCTGTACAATCGCCTACAAGCGGTACTACTGCTAAGACCATCCAAGCGGTACTACCGCCGAATGTCTGCTCTACTGCCGCTCAACCCGACAAACTCCTGTGCTCGAGCGACCAGATGCAGTACTACCGCTTGATCCAAGCGGCACTACCGCTTACAAGCGGTACTACCGCCCGAGGTCCGGTACTACCGCTCAGCCTGTGCACAACCGCGGGCCTTTGGCCTTGTATCCCTCTCCCACTTACCCCTTCGTGGCTTAGACTATAAATAGACCACCTCCACCTCCTTTCTAGGGTTAGCAAAGTATTTTAGAACACCAAAGAGAGCTTTGCTCCTTGTATCCTCCTCCTCTTGGAGATCAAGACCCCTCTTTGGGAAGAATCCTTGGGATTATCAAGCCCTCCTCTTGAAGGAGATCAAGATCAAGACCTCATCTAGTGGGAAGAACTTACCTAGTGCTATTTTCCTTGAGTTGTTCATGTAATCTTGTGGATCTCTTGTGTGCTACCCTAGTGGATGTGATATTGGGTTTGTTTGAGTGATTTGTGCTTTGTGTTCTTGAGTGTTCTTCCTCCTTTTCCCCCTCCAAGTGTGAAAAGATCCCATCTAGGGTTTCACCCTACAACATCTTGGTATCATGAGCAAGGTTGATTCACATCTTGGAGTCCCATCCCCCCATTTGCTAGCTTGATTTTGTTGTTTTTCGTCCAATTTTGAAAATCCCCACAAAAATAGCCCCAAAAAAATTTCTTGCAATTTGTTGGATCTTTTGAGATTTGGTTGTTTTGGTCCTTGGATTTGATGTTTGGCAAGTGGATCTAGCCCCTCCTCAACAATCCCCAACCTTCCCACCACGAAATTCGTCAAATTTGGCCACCGAAATCATCCTTTTCCGTCCCAAAATCGCGCCCCAATTCGATCTGCGAAGAATCCCGACACGAGCGGTACTACCGCCCGCCAAGCGGTACTACCGCCTATAAGTGGAACTACAACCCTCCCGAGCGGTACTTCCGTCGAGCCAAGTTTCAGCCTAAAACTTTCGAAAAATCCCAACACGGGCAGTACTACCGCCCATCCCAAGCGGTACTACCGCTTATAAGCGGTACTACCACCCTTCCAAGCGGTACTACCGCCCCTCCCAGTTTTAGCATTCCGAGTTTCACTATTTTGCCCATAACTTTCACATCCAGAGTCCGATTTTCGCGTTCTTTAGCTCGTTGAGTAGCTATTGACATCCCCATCCATCTAGATAGGTTGGAACACCATTTGACTCCATAAAATTTTTCAAAATTTGGAAAGTTTGCCTAGGCCTTTCACCGTCTCTTCCGCATAGCCACCTCCGACCACCACAACCTAACCCTTTTTGTTCCATATAGCATTTGAGGTCGTTTGAGTTGTGATTCGAGTCTCCTAAGGTGTTTCGGATACTTAGGAGCGTGTGATATCGACATCTCCGTCATCGACATCATCGCCTCGGAGTCATCTTCACCGCTAACCGTAAGAAAGGACGGTAACCTCGACGACACTCACCTTTTCATTTGCATTGATAGCCCGAGCCTTTTGCGTTGCTTACACATCGAGACTAGCGAGTTGAGAATTGCCGGGCCACGCTCTTGTCCACCATAGTGATCGTGTTATCATCTTAGTGCCATAAGTATCTCCCGTGCATATCTTACATACTTGTCTCATATCATACTTGGCTCGAGCATCAAGCATAGAAAAAAAGCTTTTAAGCAAAAGAGGAGAAACAAAGAGCTTGTAAGCCATAGCATTGAGCCACTTTGCATACTCATATCATCTTGGTCACTGCATACAAAGCATAGTTGGGATTGAAGACGGCACACTTATCTCATAGGTTGGTGCACAAGCGTATCTTGCCCATTTGAGCAATCGAGCTAGCGTCTCTCTCGCATTCGCCCAACAAGAGCATTTTCCGTGGTTGCACATTTTGAGCTCACCCCTTGGTTGTGCGGATCCCATCTATCTTCCATGTGTGTGTTCCTAGTGATATCCTTGGGTTTGATCTATTTGATTTACTTGCATTTTTGTGAACCTTCTTAACCTTATCGATATCTTGACTAACATTTTCTTAAAAAAAAATCCACCATCCTAACCGAGCTCCTCCAAAAGCCTTTTACTTGTAGGTGTGAGAAACAAACCCGGTTCCAATTCTACTATTGTAGCATTACATTGAGTGATACTTGTTATATCGTCAATCCTCGGAAAAGGTAACCTCGGTATTGTTCTCTCATTTTCCTACTCACCCCACTTGGTTATGATGGATAGGCCAAGTTTGTCAGCAAACCCGCTCTTCGAGGACCAAGGTGGCGAGGCCGACTACGTCACCAAGGGCCACTTCTTCATCGTGCAAAGAGCTCTCCATCAAGAAAGTGAGGCCTTGGGTGAACGCCTTGACCGACTCGCCGCCTACGTTCGTCAAGCAGAAGCAAGGAACCGCGACTACATAGACGACAAGTTCACTACACAAATGGAGGAACTCCGCAACATGATCGTGCGACGCCCGTCTCCCTCGTCACCATCAACAAGATGGCGCCACTCAAGCCACCGCTCAAGTCGACACTCTTCGGACTACTCATCTTATGATACAAGTCCTCCACGAGCTCAAGTCCCTCGACGTCAAGCACCTCAAGATCGCCAAGCTCAAGAGAATCCATTATATGGCAATGGCTTACAAGACCGAGTCCGAGCATGTGAAAGGGCGCGATAACAAGCGCAAGAACCAAGGGATCAAGAGCAAATGCGGCACGGCAACAACCTCAAGGCGAAGACGCCATCCGTCAAGAACAAGAGGAACGAGCGCGCCTACACCAAGAGGAGCAAGATGCCGAAGCACTTCGACAACAACAACTACGTCGAGAAGTTCAAGCTCAAGCGGCCCTAGATGCACTCCGAGATTCCACACGTGTCGTTGCCCAACGCAGTCAGGAAGCACGTGAGCAAGATGAAGCTCTTCATCGGGAGATCTAAGAAGAAGCCGTGCATCGCGAAGAACTACAAGAAAGGCACAACCAAGCGCAAATCCCTCGTTCTCCCCCACGGCAAGAACGACATCAAGAGAATCAAGTGCTTAAAGACCCTCCTCCAGGCCAAGAGCGACATCTTGAGGACTGAGCATTCGAGGACATTCCTCCACGGCAAGAGCGACATCGTAACCGCTATTTCGATGAAGAACTCCGCTACGACAAGCTCAAGTTCACCATGCCCAAGTTCTCCGGAAGCAATGATCCCGAAGAGTATCTCTCATGGGCCTTGAAGGTGGACAAGATATTCCGTCTTCACAACTACGACGAGGAAAATAAGATCTCCATGTCCTCCCTCGAGTTCCAAGACTACGTTCTCATTTGGTGGGAACAAGTGATCGAGCGATGACATACACGAGGCGAACCACCAATCACAACATGGACAGAAATGAAGGATGTCATGAGAGCTCGTTTCGTGCCTACACACTACACCCGTGATGTCTTCAAGAAGTTGCAACTCCTCAAACAAGGCACGAAGACGGTGGAAGAATACTACCAAGAAAAGGAGATTGCCATGATACGAGCCAATGTCAAGGAAGACAACGAGCAAACAATGGCACGCTTCTTAACGGCCTCAACCACCCAATCAAGCAGATTGCCGACTTCCAACCATACTCAAACCTTCTTGAGCTAGTTCATCAAGCGACCAAGGCCGAGTGACAAGTCCAAGATGACTTCAAATATGCCAAGTACTCGTCCAAGACCTACGACTCCTACTCTCAAGCTCCCGCGACTTCGGCAACTCCTACCTCAACTAGAGCATCACCAAGTATCGGCGACAAGTCAAGTTCCAAGCAAGCTATGCCTTCCTCGACTCGTTCTCCGGCAAGCAACTACAAATCCAAGAATCCCTCATCTTCGGCGCCACCGAACGACCCCGTTAAGACAAGTTCTCTCAAGTGCGTCACATGTGGTGGCCGGGGACACAAGTCCTTCGAGTGCATAAACAAGCGAACCATGATCTTCAACGATGATGGCACATATGACTCGATGAGTCAAGAAGAAATGGAAGCCCTTGAGCACGTGGCCATGCACCGGCGCGTCAACGAAGATGAACATGACCAAGTGTTTTGTGACAATGATTCAAGTCCATCTCTCATGGTCTCCAAGGTCTTGACGCTCCAACGCCATCAAGATGAAGACCAACGGTGCCACATCTTCCATACAAAGGCCGGCATCAATGGGCGTTCCGTGAAGGTCATCGTCGACGGAGGAAGTTGTCACAACTTGGTGCAATGGCTAAGCGACTCCGGCACAATTCAAATGGAGCATACGGTGCAAGTTTCTTTCAAGATTGGCGCCTACGAGGACACCTTGGAGTGTGATGTAGTTCCTATGTCGGTGTGCCACCTTCTCTTGGGACGACCTTGGCAATTTGACCGTGGAGTCATCCACAACGGACGAACCAACTACTATAGCTTCAACATGAAAGGCAAGGAATATGTGCTTCGACCAATGTCACCAAGCCAAGTGATCACCGATAAGCAAGCATCCACCCATCATGGAGATCCTAGTGAGAGAGTGATCCACCAAAAGGAAAGTGAGAGCCACAAGCCAAAATTGAGCGCCTCTTCGCCAAGAGAGAAAAACCTAGTCCTCCTAGCCACAAAAGGAGAGATGAGAGAAGTGTGTGAGAACCCATCGAGTGTCATCCACTTTGTTCTCCTATGCAAAGATGAGGTGGCAAAAACTAACACTCCCAATCCTCTTCCTCTAGTGTTTTCTAACTTGTTGCAGGAATTCGAGGATGTCTTCCCCGATGAGCTACCTCCCGGTCTTCCTCCTCTACGTGGTATTGAACATATGATCGACCTCATCCCCGGAGCACCTCTTCCGAACAAGGCTCCCTACCACGTCAACGCCGAAGAAACTAAGGAGATCCAACGGCAAGTACAACAACTCATCGACAACGGTCATGTATGTGAAAGCTTAAGCCCTTGTGTCGTTCCGGTTATACTTGTGCCCAAGCAAGATGGTAGTTTTCGCATGTGATTCGATTGTAGACCCATTAATGCTATCACCATTCGTTATAGGAATCCCATACCTCGACTTGACGATATGCTAGATGAACTTAGCGGTGCTACTATTTTCTCAAAAATTGATCCTAAAAGTGGCTACTATCAAATCCACATACAAGAAGGTGATGAATGGAAAGCCGCTTTCAAAACTAAATTTGGCTTGTACGAGTGGTTGGTTATGCCTATGGGTTTATCGAAGGCTCCCGGTACTTTCATGCGTCTTATGCATTTTGTGCTTCATCCTTACATTGGAGTGTTTGTTGTGGTCTATACATACTTGTTTTTAGCAAATCCATCAAAGATCATATGGAGCATGTTAGGGCTGTTTTGCAAACTCTTCGCAAAGAACGCCTTTATGCGAACATGAAAAAGTGCACTTTTGGAGTTGACAAGCTTGTTTTCTTGGGTTTCGTTGTTTCCTCAAAGGGTGTCCATGTTGAGGAGTCCAAAATTGAAGCAATTAAAACTTGGCCACAACCCACCAATTTGCAACAAGTGCGTAGTTTTCCTGGTCTTGCGGGTTTCTATCGTCGTTTTGTGAAAGATTTTAGCACTATTGCCGCACCATTGCATGCCTTGAGTAAGAAAAATGCTCCTTTTGTTTGGGGACTTTTGCAATCTACCATTTTTGATGAGCTCAAATCTTTGCTTACTCATGCTCCGATTCTTGCTTTACCCAACTTTGACAAAACTTTTGAGGTTCATTGCGATGCAAGTGGTAATTGAATTGGTGGAGTTTTGATGCAAGAAAAACGACTCATTGCATATTTTAGTGAAAAACTCTCCGGTGCTCAACTCAATTATCCCATCTATGACAAAGAATTGTATGCTTTAGTCCGTGTGTTGCATGTTTGGGAGCATTATCTTCGACCACATGAGTTTGTCATACATACCGATCATGAAACACTTAAGTACCTTAAAGGTCAAACCAAGTTGAATAAACGGCATGCTAAATGGAGTGAATTTATTGAATATTTCCCCTATGTGATCAAGTACATTAAGGGTAAAGAGAATATCGTGGCGGATGCCCTTTTCCGCAAATGCATGTTACTTACTCAACTTGAATTGGATGTTATTGGATTTGATCTCATAAAAGATTTGTATGCGCATGATGTGACTTTTGCTTTTCCGTATGCTAAGTGCGTGACGCATAATTCTTGGGAAAGATATTATATCAAAGATGGTTATCTTATGAGAGCTAACAAACTATGCATTCCCGAGTCTTCTCTTCGTTTGTTACTTTTGCAAGAGGCTCATGGAGGTGGACTCATGGGACACTTTGGACGCGACAAGACTTATGCCACGCTCTCCAAGAACTATTTTTGGCCCAAGATGTTTCGCGATGTCGCCCGTTTCACCAACCGGTGCTCTACATGTTGCAAAGCTAAGTCACAATCTCAATCCCATGGTTTACATATGCCTTTACCTATTCCACATCAACCTTTGGAACATATTAGCATGGATTTTGTGCTTGGATTACCTAGGACTCAAAATGGCAAGGACTCCATATTTGTTGTTGTGGACCGATTCTCTAAAATGGCTCATTTTATCCCATGCAATAAGATAGACGATGCTTCACATGTTGCCAATCTATTTTGTAGGGAAATCTTGAGGTTGCACGGTGTGCCAAAGACAATTGTGTCGTATCGAGACATCAAGTTCTTAAGCTACTTTTGGAAGACGCTATGCGCCAAGCTCGGAATCAAGCTACTCTTCTCCATGGCGTACCACCCACAAACCGTTGGCCAAACAGAAGTAACAAACCGAACGCTTGCAACTCTCCTACGCGTGTTGATAAAGAAGAACATCAAGGAGTGGGAGGAGTGCCTACCCATCGCCGAGTACGCCTACAACCACGCAAGACACTCTACAACCGGCAAGTCCCCCTTCGAGGTTGTCTACGGCTTCAACCCATTGTCACCGTTGGACATCCTTCCTCTACCGCTTCAAGAACGAGCAAACTTGGACGCAAGTGCAAGAGCCACCTACCTCCAGAAGATGCATGAAGAAACACGTTCCACGATCGAGCGCCAAGTACAACGACTCGCCTCCAAGCTCAACCTCAACAAGTCTCTGATGGTGTTCCAATCGGGTGATCAAGTATGGATACATCTCTGCAAGGACCGCTTGCCCAAGGAACGCAAGTCCAAGCTACTCCCGAGAGCCGACGGACCATTCAAGGTGCTAGCACGCTACAACGACAACGCCTACAAGGTCGACATCCCACGTGACCAGTACAACGTAAGTGACATCTTCAACGTCAAAGACTTGGCCAAGTACCATGGTGATGAAGAGCACGATCCGTGGACAGATCTCTCCCAAGGGGGGGGGGGGAGATGATGCGGAGGATCCCTCAACTACCCGCGCCGACACTCCATCACCACCGCAAGCACCAAGAGGGCCAATGACAAGAGCACGTGCACGCAACATCGAGAACGAGGTGAACTCTTTACTATTTGAGTCTCATTTGGATTCCCGTGAGAATTGGATTCTACCTCAATCAGAAACATTGTTCATTCTTAGGTACGAGGAAGTTGATCATGAGAAGGAGAAGACGGAGACTCAAGCATCCATGGAGCAAGGGAGTGGAGAGGAGAACGAGAAGGAGGAAGAAGACCTGGAATGAGCGGTACTACCGCCTACAAGCGGTACTACCGCTAAGACCATCCAAGCGGTACTACCGCCGAACGTCCGCTCTACTGCCGCTCAACCCGACAAACTCCTGTGCTTGAGCGACCCGGGTCCGGTACTACCGCCTAGTCCAAGCGGCACTACCGCTTACAAGCGGTACTACCGCCCGAGGTCCGGTACTACCGCTCAGCCTGTGCGCAGCCGCGGGCCTTTGGCCTTGTATCCCTCTCCCACTTACCCCTTCGTGGCTTAGACTATAAATAGACCACCTCCACCTCCTTTATAGGGTTAGCAAAGTATTTTAGAACACCAAAGAGAGCTTTGCTCCTTGTATCGTCCTCCTCTTGGAGATCAAGACCCCTCTTTGGGAAGAATCCTTGGGATTATCAAGCCCTCCTCTTGAAGGAGATCAAGATCAAAACCTCACCTAGTGGGAAGAACTTACCTAGTGATATTTTCCTTGAATTGTTCACGTAATCTTGTGGATCTCTTGTGTGGTACCCTAGTGGATGTGATATTGGGTTTGTTTGAGTGATTTGTGCTTTGTGCTTTGTGCTTTGTGTTCTTGAGTGTTCTTCCTCCTTTTCCCCCTCCAAGTGTGAAAAGATCCCCTCTAGGGTTTCACCCTACAACAGAAGGGCCACGGAAGGAGCAATGCCCACCATGGCCTCGCAAACAAAGGCGAAGACGGCAAGAAGGGTCACGGATTGGGGATCAAGGTGCAGCATGTGGATCTAATAATGGGCAAGCACTATGTTGAAGAAGGTAGAGAAAGGAGGAACGAGGCCGGCCCAAAGGGCGTCGATGAAGAATGGGACCTCGGTGGCTGTCCGGTCGATGCGAGCACGAGACGCAGGCCAGGCCACCGTCCCTCCCCACTCATTAAAGCTGGAGGCGAGCATGGGACGCACCTCGTCCATGGCTTCTTGGTTGAGCACCAGCGACCTGCCAACGACAGGCTCATTGGCCGGGCGTGGCCCGGCGGACGACAGAGGACTCTTCCCTTTCTCAGACTGGTCCGGTGCCATGGCAAAGGGAGCATTGAGCTCAGATCGGATCGGGAGGAGATGCTGAGCTTCGAGGAAGCGGAAGAATTGGGGAGTGAGCCGTAACAACGGGAGGGAAACCGTGTAGACCGCGGTGGCCGCCTAGCCAGGCGGGTATCAAGGCAGCATGGGGAAGCGGAGACGCCCACGTCCAATCAACCGCCACGGGTCGACCAAGGCCGCATGCTATTAGGGCCCGCGGAGCTCCGCACTTGCCCTTTGGCCTCGCCTTGAAGCCAAGACCTAGCGCGCCTTGGGCCCGGGGGCTACTGTCGGCATTCTGGGAACGGGGGTCCCCAGACTTGCCTGCCTGCGGCCCATGGCGTGGCTATGCAAGCGGGCCCGTATGGCCCATCTTCACCAACAAGCATTCAAGACCCTCGCGAGGGGTCAAGCCTCGCGAGGCGGACGGCACAAGACCTCCTCGGGGGCGGCCTCACCGGGCTGGCTCGTGAGGGGCGGAGAGATCAAGGCAAGGCAAACCTCGCGAGGTTCCAATGATGTGAGCCATGACGATCGAGACCAGGCGGGTGCCAGCGCCCAGTGTCCTTGCTTCCTCTTTGGTGCTAAGGAGGCAAGCACAGGCGAGGAGTGCCGAGGCGTCAAGCAAAGGTTTCCATATCGGTGCAACAAGACCAAGACCAGCAAGACGGCAAGGCGGAGGTCACCATGGAGCCCAAGGCGGCGTCACCACCAGAGCCTTTGGCACGCAAAGACTGCTTTTGTCAGGACAACTTGTACTAGCTGTCCCCTTTCAAATTGGCCGTTGTGGCATCCCTTCCCGCTCAATATTTGGGGAGAGGACCAGGGCCTATATAAATAGGATTAGCCACCATTGTAGGAGGCAACTGAGCCTCAGCCATCTCATCTTGGACTAGATCTAACCCATCCTCATACCCACCAAGCACAAGAACACCTCACCTCAGGAGGCTATTCTTCCCCTTGTACTGTTCATCCTCAGCCCGAGAGCAATCCACCACACCACACTGGAGTAGGGTATTACACAACAACGGTGGCGTGAACCAGTATAAATCTTGTGTCTCTTGTGTTGGGAGTTCGTCGAGCTATCCCTTGAGATTGTAGCGAGATTGAGGGTGTGATTTGGTAGTGGGAGATCTTCGCGCACACCCCAGTGTTCGAACCTTGAGGGCTTTGCCGGAACCCGATACCGACAGAACTGTTTGAAGTTTTTCCCGTTTCTCGCATAATGAATGAAAACTTGCAAAGCGACACACAAATGATCTTGCCAACACGCACGTGTAGTTGTGACTATATATATACATACATACGAGATCTCTTTTTTTGCATATTCAAAGTTTGAGATTGCTAGTGAGGCATGCCGCCTGGTAAAATGTACGAGAAAACCAAACCATAGGGTACAATCGTGATTTCTTAACAAGGAAAAAAATTGGAGGCGCAAAGATGAACTCATGTTTTCATTCAAACAAAAATATGATGTTAGGTAATGTAAATGTTTTCAAATAGCACACGGTTCACTCATGAAACCCGTGCGTCCACTAAACCGTGGCCGATGCCCACCCCCTCTGCCACGCGTGCAATCTGAGTTGTGCGTTTTGATTGGCCAGAACCCAAACCCCACGGATCTTACATGTGCACCGATGGATTCTCCTTGATCGAACGGCGATCCTTATCCCTTTCGACAACACATGTAAATGTTTTCAAATAGTCCCTCACAAAAAATGTTTTCAAATAGCACACGGTTCACTCATGAAAGACGTGTGCCTACCAAACCGTGGCCGATGCCCCTCCTTTGTTGTGCGCGCAATCTGACTCGTGCGTTCTGATGGGCCAGAACCCAAAGTCCATGGATCGTACGTCTGCACCATTGGATGCGCCCAGTTCGAACGACAATCCTCATCCCTTTCGACAGGAAATGCAGTCCTGCTAGGAATTGATTTATATGCCAAAATGCATGGTAAATGCGGAAAATTGTCTTACATATAGCACACAAGACCTGAAATGCGGCAGCAAATCAAACTCGTGGTATAATTGTGATTGCTTTACGTGGGAAAAATTTAGAGGCAAAACGATGAACTCACGTCTTCATTTCAAAATTAGTACGTCTTCATTTCAAACAAAATTATTCTCTTTGTGCACACGAGCGCTTAGAGGCAACTGTTTGCATAGGGCTTTCCGCGTGCACGGCGACTGGGGATATTTTTCACCCTTTTCACCTAGGCATAACCCCCCCACCGTCGCTGCGTTTCACTCAACTAGTCCACCCAATCTCCCTCGCCAGCTCCCTCCTCCCCCAGATCCACAACAGAACCCTCTCCGGCGCCGCCGTGCTCACCCTGGCCGTGTGCCCACTCTTCGACGTCAAGCCTACCTCCACTGTCGTTCCCAACACGCAGCGACATGCGCCTCACCGTCTTTGTTTGCTCGCCAGCCACCCTTGAGCATATCGATGCAGTAACCCTCGCCTCTCCTGTGGTCCGGTCGGGTTTGCATTAAGAAGCCTGTTAGTTACTACTCTCCATCGCGGTGAGGCATATTTCCTCGCAATATCTCTTCCTATTTTGTTCTACATGTTGCCAAATTGGCTATAAAATAATGGAGAGCGTATATATGTTCATTATCTACCTTCCTTAATACATATAAGCTGTCTTTTTCCAATAAGTTACTGCCTATTTACAGATCACGGGCGCCCAAGTCACACAAACTTAACAAATTAGCCAAACATTTTCTAAATTATTGCATGGCATGTTTAGAAAGCTTGATTCCAAGTTCTTAGTTTTATGCTTTATCCTTCTTTCCTGAGTTTCGCATGTGTTCTCTGTAGGTGCCGAGTAGCAGTGACATCACTCATGCTTCAGGCGATGTATCTTCATCTGATTTAGACAACCCTAGGTCTTCAGCAGATTGTGAGGGATCAAGTAATCTTGAACGGGATAGAGCTGCAGCAATTACCCTTCCGGCCAGGACACGGAGGAACGCTCCAAGGAAGCCCACACACCAGCCTAAAGGTGCATATGAAGTAACCGAGATTGATTTAAAGTCTTGGGCTCCAACTAAACCAGATAAAGCACGCACGAGGTTCAAGAGTGTGTATGGATTTGTTGGTAGGGCAAGGCTCAACATTAATCTGCCAGGGTTTCGGAAGGCTGACACAGAAACACGGCGAAGGATAGTCCGGGAGATCATGGATCACTTCAACATTCCAGAGAAGTGGAGAATGCAGGTGGAACATGCTGCACTGAAGAAGGCTAGGGATGCTTGGAGAAACTGGAAGCACGTGTTGTACAAGAAGTACTTGAGTGAACGCAAGGACCCAATCCCCGCATACCCCCAAATTACAAAGGTAGACTGGGCAGAATTCAAAAGGGTAAGGGCAACTAAAGAGTTTGCTGAGAAGAGTTTCAAGCAATCGAAACTTCAGACAAAGAACATGCACCCCCACCGTATGGGTGTGGCAGGATACTACGGCATGAAATTGATATGGGACCAGGAGGACAAAGAAGCAGTAGCGGCGGGTGGGAATCCGGCCTTTAGGGAAATCAGGGACCAACGCGCCAGAGACTACTTGCGGGCACGTGCAAAGAGGCGTGATGATGGAACTTATTACTTTGAAAACTCACGTGACGCTGAACTGTATCAAGTGATGTTAGAGGCTTCTAAGATCCCTTGAAGGTTCTACAGGAACTCAGGGCCATGTGACAATCTGTCCATTGCTCTAGAAACAAAAGATCCCCCTGGACGTGCAAGGGGTATAGGTGTTAATGTCCTGCACAAGAGGGCTTTCACACTCAGCAAAGAAGAGAGGCTCAGCATGAAAAAAGTGAGGAATGAAATGAGAATGCATTGTATGAAAGGTTGAGGAAGGAGATTTATTCGGCTATTCGACAGGATGTTGAGGAGTCACCAATGATGCAGAAGACTCTAACAATAACAGATAGCCAGCAGATGGGCGGGGAGGCGGGCATGGAGGATGCTGCTTATTGCGCAACAACACTGCACAACAGTAGATGTGCATCAGCTGACCCCAGCGACACTGAGACTACAGCTGCTCGTGATGATGCTATATCTGATCTATCTGGAATAAAGACAGACTTAAGGGCATGCTTACACATTATGAAGGTACATTAAACTGTGCAAAATCTTGGGTATCCTAAGCATAGCACAAGATCGTGTAGTTCGTTTGCTAAAGCTTTTCTAATGTCAAGTATCATTTCCTTAGACCATGAGATTGTGCAACTCCCGGATACCGTAAGAGTGCTTTGGGTGTATCAAACGTCAAAACATAACTGGGTGACTATAAAGGTGCACTAAAGGTATCTACGAAAGTGTCTGCATTGGGTTGGCACGAATCAAGATCGGATTTGTCACTCCGTATGACGGAGAGGTATCTCTGGGCCCACTCAGTAATGCATCATCATAATGAGCTCAATGTGACTAAAGAGTTAGCCACGAGATCATGTTATGGAACGAGTACAGAGACTTGCCGGTAACGAGATTGAACGAGGTATGGGGATACCGACGATCGAATCTAGGGCAAGTAACATACCGATGGACAAAGGTGATTGTATATGGGATTGAATGAATTGCCGACATCGTGGTTCATCCGATGAGATCATCGTGGAACATGTGGGAGCCAACATGGGTATCCAGATCCCGCTGTTGGTTATTGGCCGGAGAGATGTCTCGGTCATGTCTGCATGGTTTCCGAACCCGTAGGGTCTACACACTTAAGGTTCGGTGACGCTAGAGTTATTATGGGAAATTGTATGTGGTTACCAATGGTTGTTCGGAGTCCCGAATGTCAGGAGGAGTTCCGGAATAGTCCGGAGGTAAAGATTTATATATGTGAAGTCCAATTTCAGTCGCCGGAATGGTTTCGGGTGTTATCGGTATTGTACCGGGACCACTGAAAGGTGTCCGGGGGTCCATCGGGTGGGGCCACCTGACCCGGAGGACTTAGTGGGCTGAATATGGGAGGGAACCAGCCCCCTAGCGGGCTGGTGCGCCCCCCAAGGGCCCAAGGCTCCTAGGGTTGGAAACCCTAGGGGAAGGGGGCGCCTCCCACCTGCTTGGGGGGCAAGTTTCCCCTCCTGGCCACCGACCCCCATCTAGATGGATCTAGGGGGCTGGCCCCCTCTCCCCTCCCCCCTATAAATAGTGGGGGTGGGAGGGCTGCAGTATCCCTTCCCCTGGCGCAGCCCCTCCCTCCTCCAACACCTCCTCCTCCTCCGTAGTGCTTAGCGAAGCTCTGTCGGAGAACCACGAGCTCCATGGCCACCACGCCGTCATTCTGCCAAAGTTCTCCCTCAACTTCTCATCTCCCCTTGCTGGATCAAGAAGGAGGAGACGTCCCCGAGGTGTACGTGTGTGAACGCGGAGGCTCCATCCGATTGGCACTTGGATCAGATCTTCCGCGATTTGAATCGCCGCGAGTACATCTCCATCAACGGTGTTCTTGTTACGCTTCTGCTTACCGATCTTCAAGGGTAGGAAGAAGCACTCCCTCTCTCTCATTACTAGAATCTCCTAGATTGATCTTGGTGACACGTAGGAAATTTTTGAATTATTACTATGTTCCCCAACAGTGGCATCATGAGCTAGGTCTATGCGTAGATTCTATGCATGAGTAGAACACAAGTAGTTGTGGGCGATAATTTGTTCAATTTTCTTACCGTTACTAGTCTTATCTTGATTTGGAGGCATTGTGGGATGAAGCCCCCAGACTGACCTTACACGTACGCTTACGTGAGACTGGTTCCACCGACTGACATGCACTCCATGCATAAGGTGGCTAGCGGGTGTCTGTCTCTCCCACTTTAGTCGGATTGGATTCGATGAAGAGGGTCCTTGTGAAGGGTAAATGGAAATTGGCATATCACCGTTATGGCTTTTGCGTAGGTAAGAAACGTTCTTGCTAGAAACCCATAGCAGCCATGTAAAACATGCAACAACAATTAGAGGACGTCTAACTTGTTTTTGCAGGGTATGCTATGTGATGTGATCTGGCCAAAAGGATGTGATGAATTATATATATATATGTGATGTATGAGATTGATCATGTTCTTGTAATAGGAATCACGACTTGCATGTCAATGAGTATGACAATCGGCAGGAGCCATAGGAGTTGTCTTAATTTATTGTATGACATGTGTGTCCATGAAAAACGCCATGTAATTACTTTACTTTATTGCTAATCGTTAGCCATAGTAGTAGAAGTAATAGTTGGCGAGACAACTTCACGAAGACACGATGATGGAGATCATGGTGTCATGCCGGTGACGAAGGTGATCATGCCGCGCCTCGAAGATGGAGATCAAAGGCGCAAGACGATATTGGCCATATCATGTCACTTTATGATTTGCATGTGATGTTTGTCATGTTTACATCTTATTTGCTTAGAACGACGGTAGCATAAAATAAGATGACCCCTCACTAAAAAAATTCAAGAAATGTGTTCCCCCTAACTGTGCACCGTTGCGAAGGTTCGTTGTTTCGAAGCACCACGTGATGATCGGATGTTATAGATTCTAACGATCGCATACAACGGGTGTAAGCCAGATTTACACATGCGAAACACTTAGGTTGACTTGACAAGCCTAGCATATACATACATGGTCTCGGAACACAAGAGACTGAAAGGTCGAACATGAGTCATATAGTAGATGCGATCAACATGGAGATGTTCACCGTTGATGACTAGTCCGTCAGACGTGATGATCGGACACGGCCTAGTCGATTCGGATCATGTATCGCATAGATGACTAGAGGGATGTCTATCTGAGTGTGAGTTCATTAAATAATTTGATTAGATGAACTTAATTATCATGAACATAGTCTAAATTGTCTTTGCAAATTATGTTATGGATTAATAGCTCGCGCTTTAGCTCCTTGTTTTAATACATTCCTAGAGAAAGACTAAGTTGAAAGATATTGTAAGCAATTGTGCGGACTAGGGCCGTAGTCTGAGGATTGTCCTTACTACTACACAGAAGCTTTCTGTCCTTGATGCACCGCTCGGTGTACCAACCCCTCTGGCGTCGTCTGTGGATGTTGTGAACATCTGGCAGACACGTTCTGATGACTACCTGATAGTTTAGTGCGCCATGCTTTATGGCTTAGAGTCGAGGCACCAAAAGCGTTTTGAACGCCATGGAACATATGAGATGTTCCAAGAGCTGAAATTGGTATTTCAGTCTCATGCCCGTGTTGAGAGGTTTGAGACCTCTGACAAGATCTTTGCCTACAAGATGGGGACAATAGCTCAGCCAGTGAGCATGTGCTCAGAATGTCTGGGTACTTCAATCGCTTAAATCAAGTGGGAGTTAATCTTCTAGATAAGAGAGTGATTGACAAAGTTCTCCAGTCACTATCACCAAGCTACTAGAGTTTCGTGATGAAATATAACATGCAAGGGAAGATGATCCCGGAGCTGTTCGTCGTGCTTAAGGCTGTAAAGGTAGAAATCAAGAAGGAGCATCAAGTGTTGATGGTTAACAAGACCACTGGTTTCAAAGAAGGGCAAGGGCAAGAAGGGAAACTTCATGAATGGCGAGCAAGTTGCCGCTCCAGTGAAGAAACCCAAGAACCCAAACCCGAGGCAGAAGTGCTTCTATTAGGGAGCAGTCCTTTGGTAGCGGAACTACCTCAAATACTTGGTAGATAAGAAGGCTGGCAACTTCAACAAAAGTATATTTGATATATGTGTTATTGATGTGTACCTTACTAGTACTCCTAGTAGCACATGGGTATAAGATACCGGTTCAGTTGCTAATATTGGTAACTAGAAACAAAAGCTACGGAATAAACGGAGACTAGCTAAGGGCGAGGTAACGATGTGTGTTGGAAGTGTTTCCAAGGATGATATGATCACCATCACATGCTCCCTCTACCTTCGGGATTAGTGTTGAACCCAGGTAAATGTTGTTTGCATTGGTGTCTGCGTTGAGCATGAACATGATTAGATCCTGTTTATTGCAATACGGTTATTCATTCAAGTCAGAGAATAATGGTTATTCTGTTTACATGAATAATATATTCTATGGTGATGCAACCAATGTGAATGGTTTATTAAATCTCGGTCGTAGTGATACACATGTTCATAACATTGACGCCAAAAGATGTAGAGTTGATAATGATAGTACCACTTTCTTATGGCACTGTCGCTTAGGTCATATTGGTGTAAAGTGCATGAAGAACCTCCATGCTAATGGACTTTTGGAGTCACTTGATTTTGAATCACCTGACACATGCGAACCATGCCTCATAGGCAAGATGACTAAAACCCCGTTTTATGGAACAATGGAACGAAAAAGTGACTTGTTGGAATCACACATGTTGATGTGTGCGGTTAGATGAGTTTTGACGCACGCGGTGGACATCGTTATTTTCTCACCTTCACCGATGAATTGAGTACATATGGGTATATTTAGTTAATGAAGCATAAGTCTGAAACGTTTGAAAAGTGTTCAAGCAATTTCAGAGTGAAGTTGAGAATCATCATAACAAGAAGATCAAGTTCCTACGATCTGATCAAGGGGAGAGTATCTGAATTATGAGTTTGGCAATCACTAAAGACAAGGTGGAATCGTTTCACGATTGGCGCCACAGAACACCATAGTGTAATGGTGTGTCCGAATGTAAATGTCGCACCCTATTGGATATGGTGCGATCTATGATGTCTCTTACCGATCTACCGCTATCATTTTGGGGTTATGCATTAAAGACAATTACATTCACTTTAAATAGGGCACCATCTAAGTCCGTGGAGATGGCACCGTATGAATTACGGTTTGGCAAAAAACCTAAGTTGTTGTTTCTTAAGATCTGGGGCTATGATGCTTATGTCGATAGGCTTCGGCTAGAAAAGCTCGAACCCAGAGCGGAAAATTGGGTCTTCATAGAATACCCAAACAAGACGATTGGGTATACCTTCTATCTCAGATCTGAAGGCAAAGTGTTTGTCCCTATGAACAGGTCCTTTCTCGAGAAAGAGTTTCTCTCGAAAGAATTGAGTGGGAGGAAGATAGAACTTGATGAGGTTGTTGAACCTTCACTTCAACCAGAGAGTAGCGCATCACAGAAAGATGTTTCTGTGGCTCCTACATCAGTTGAAGAGAAAGCTAATGATGATGATCATGAAGCTTCAGATCAAATTACTATCGAACCTCGTAAGTATAAAAGGGTGTGTCCAACTTCTGAGTGGTAACCCTGTCTTAAAGGTCATGTTGTTGGACAATGATGAACCTATGAGCTATGGAGAAGCGATGGTGGGCCTGGATTCCAACAAATGGCTAGGAGCCATGAAATCCGAGATAGGATCCATGTATGAGAACAAAGTATGGACTTTGGTGGACTTGCCCGATGATCGGCAAGCCATTGAGAATAAATGGATCTTTAAGAAGAAGACAGACAGACACTGATGGTAATGTCACCATTTATGAAGCTCGACTTGTCTCAAAGAAGTTTCTGACAAGTTCAAGGAGTTGACTGTGATGAGACTTTCTCAATCATAGAGATGCTAAAGTCTGTTAAAATTCTGTTAGCAGTTGCTGTAATTTCATTTACGAAATCTAGCAGATGGATGTCAAAACAAAGTTTCCTTGATGGTTTCCGTGAGGAAAGGCTGTATGAGATACAACCAGAAGGTTTTGTCGATCCTAAGGATGCTAAAAGGTATGCTAACTCTAGCGATCCTTCTATCGACTGGAGCAAGCATCTCGGAGTTGGAACATACGCTTTGATAAGGTGATCAAAGCATTTGGGTTTATACAAAGTTTGCAAGAAACTTGTATTTTCAAGAAAGTGATTGGGAGCACTACAACATTTTGATAAGTATATGTGGATGACATATTGTTTATCGGAAATGATGTAGAATTTCTGGAAAGCATAAAGGGTTGTTTGGATGGAGTTTTTCAAAGGAAGACCTGTGTAAAACTGCTTACATGTTGGGTATCAGGATCTATAGAGATAGACCAGGAAGCTTGATAAGACTTTCACAGAGCACATACCTTGACATGATATTGAAGGAGTTCAAGATGGATCAGTCAAAGAATGAGTTCTTGCCTGAGTTGTAAGGTGTGAATTTAAGACTTGAAGCTTGACCACGACAGAAGAAAGAGAAAGGACGAAAGTCGTCCCCTATGCCTTAGCCATAGGCTCTATACGATATGCCAGGTTGTGTACCGCGATGTGCCTTGCCACGTGTCTGGAAAGGGGGTATAACAGTGATCCAGGAGTGGATCATTGGACAACGGTCAAAATTGTCCTTAGGAATAAGGAACTGTTTCTTGATTATGGAGGTTATGAAGAGTTTGGCATAAAGGGTTACGTCGAGGCTAGCTTTAACACCTATCCGGACGACTCTGAGTAGCAAACCGGATACATATATTGGAACAACCATTTGGAATAGCTCCAAGTGGAGCATAGTAGCAACATCTACAATACGAAATAGAGATTTGCGAAGAACACACGGATCTGAATGTTGCAGACCCGTTGATAAAACCTCTCTCGTAAGCATAACATGATCAAACCCTAGAACTCATTGAGTGTTAATAACATGTGATGTGAACTAGATTATTGACTCTAGTAAACTCTTGGGTTTTAATCACATGGCGATGTGAACTAGATTATTGACTCTAGTAAACTCTTTGGGTGTTAGTCACATAGCGATGTGAACTATTAGTGTTAATCACATGGCGATGTGAACTAGATTATTGACTCTAGTGCAAGTGGGAGACTATTGGAAATATGCCCCAGAGGCAATAATAAAATGGTTATTATTATATTTCCTTGGTCATGATAATTGTCTATTGTTCATGTTATAATTGTATTAACCGGAAACCGTAATACATGTGTGAATACATAGACCACAACATGCCCCTAGTAACCCTCTAGTTGACAAACTCATTGATTAATAGATGGTCGTGGTTTCCGGACCATGGACATTGGATGTCGTTGATAACGGGATCACATCATTGGGAGAATGATGTGATGGACAGGAACCAATCCTAAGCATAGCACAAGATCGTGTAGTTCGTTTGCTAAAGCTTTTCTAATGTCAAGTATCATTACCTTAGACTAGGAGATTGTGCAACTCCCGGATACCGTAAGAGTGCTTTGGGTGTATCAAATATTACAATGTAACTGGGTGACTATAAAGGTGCACTACAGGTATCTCCGAAAGTGTCTGTTGGGTTGGCACGGATCGAGACTGGGATTTGTCACTCCATATGACGGAGAGGTATCTCAAGGCCCACTCGGTAATGCATCATCATAATGAGCTCAATATGACTAAAGAGTTAGCCATGGGATCATGCGTTACAGAATGAGTAAAGAGACTTGCCGATAACTAGTTTGAACAAGGTACGGGGATACCGACGATCGAATCTCGGGCAAGTAACATATCGATGGACAAAGGGGATTGTATACGGGATTGAATGAATCCTCGACATTGTGGTTCATCTGATGAGATCATCGTGGAACATGTGGGAGCCAACATGGGTATCCAGATCCCGCTGTTGTTTATTGGCCGGAGAGATGTCTCGGTCATGTCTGCATGGTTCCCAAACCCGTAGGGTCTACACACTTTAAGGTTCAGTGACGCTAGAGTTGTTATGGGAAATTTTATGTGGTTACCGATGGTTGTTCGGAGTCCCTGATGAGATCCCGGATGTCATGAGGATTTCCAGAATAGTCCGGAGGTAAAGATTTATATATGGGAAGTCCAGTTTCAGTCACCGGAATGGTTTTGGGGGTTATCGGTATTGTACCGGGACCACCGAATGGTGTCCGGGGGTCCACTGGGTGGGCTCACCTGACCAGGAGGACTTACTGGGCTGAATATGGGTGGGAACCATCCCGCTAGTGGGCTGGTGCACCCCCCAAGGGCCCAAGGCGCCTAGGGTTGGAAACCCTAGGGGAGGGGGCGCCTCCCACCTGCTTGGGGGGCAAGTTTCCCCTCCTGCCCCCCCCCCCCCCCCCGTCTAGATGGATCTAGGGGGTCGGCTCCCTCTCCCCTTCCCACTATAAAGAGTGGGGGTGTGGGAGGGCTACAGTACCCCTTCCCCTGGCGAAGCCCCTCCCTCCTCCAACACCTCCTCCTCCTCCGTAGTGATTAGGGAAGCTCTGCCTGAGAACCATGAGCTCCACTACCACCACGCCGTCGTGCTACCGGAGTTCTCCCTCAACTTCTCCTCTCCCATTGATGGATCAAGAAGGAGGAGACGTCCCCGGGCTGTATGTGTGTTGAACGCGGAGGCGCCCTCCGTTCGGCGCTTGGATCAGATCTTCTCCGATTTGAATCGCCGTGAGTACAACTCTATCAACCGCGTTCTTGTAACGCTTCCGCTTAGCGATCTTCAAGGGTATGAAGGTGTTGCTGTTCTGGGAATGGGGGTCCCCAGACTTGCCTGGCTGCGGCCCACGGTGTGGCTTTGCATTCAAGACCCTAGCGAGGGGCCAAGCCTTGCGAGGCGGACGATGTAAGACCTCCTCATGAGCGGCCTCGCCAGGCAGGCTCGCGAGGGGCGGAGAGATCAAGGCAAGGCAAACCTTATGAGGTTCTCGTGACGTGAGCCATGACTATCTAGATCAGGCGGGCGCCAGGCGGGCACCAGCGCGCACAGTGTCCTTGTTTCCTCTCTGGTGCTAAGGAGGCAAGCGCAGGCGCGGAGTACCGATGCATCAAGTAAAGGTTTCCATATCGGTGCAAGGAGACCAAGACCAGCAGGACGGCAAGACGGAGGTCACCATGGAGCCCAAGGCGACGTCTCAACCAGAGCCTTTTGCAGGCGAAGACCGCTTTTGTTAGGATAAGCTGTACTAGCTGTCCCCTTTCAAATTGTCCGTTGTTGGCTCCCTTCCCGCTCAATATTTGGGGAGAGGGCTAGGGTATAAATAGGACTAGCCACCACAGTAGAAGGCAACTAACACGACGGAGCCTCAGGCATATCATCTTGAGTAATCCTCTCTCACACAAGTTCGCCAGGCACAAGAACACCTCATCCTCAGGAGGCTGTTCTTCCCCTTGTACTGTTCATCATCAGCCCAAGAGGCAATCCACCACCACCACACTGGAGTAGTGTATTACACCACAACGGTGACCCGAACCAGTATAAATCTTGTGTCCCTTGTGTTGTGAGTTCGTCGAGTTCGTTCTTGAGATCTTAGTAAGCTAGAACGTGGATCGGTAGGGAGGAAATCTTTGTGCGCACCCCAGTGTTCGAACCTTAAGGGTTTTGCCAAAACCCGTAATCTCACATTTGGCGTGCCAGGTAGGGGTGCACCGAGGCTTCCTTTCCGTCGCTCCGCGTCCCGTTGCTCCACCGTCTCCATGGCGGATGCTCGCCGTGCTCGTGCTGAGCGCCGGGCTGCCCTCACCGCCCGCGTCGCTCAGACGGCTCCCGTCGGCGGGCCACATCGTTGTTCCCCGTCACCTGCCGCCATCGGCCTGACGGGGAACGAGCAGCAAGTGTCCTTGATGCACCCCTTGGTGCGGCGGGACAGCCGCACCGCCACTCCATCGCTGACCCTGGCCGGTTCCTCGTCCAATGCACGTCCCGCTCCCATGGATGCGCGGGCCGCGCTCCTCATGGCGCACGAGCTCCTACACTACCGCCCAGTCGATGACCTATACGAGGACTGGCTCGACCGCATCGCCGAGCTTGTCCGTGCCACAGGGGGCTCCCCTGCGCCGTCCCTCTCTCTGCCTCGCCCTCCGCCAGCCACGGGCGACGTAGCTCACGAAGCACCTCCACCACCTCTGCCCAAGACGGCGCCCTGGTGCCAAGGCGCGCGGCCCCACGGCACGACCCACCGCGTCCGGCGCCCGCGCGTGAAGAAAGAAGCTGTCAAGAGGTCCCTCAACCGCAAGAGAACACTCCACCACTCCTCGCACCGCCGCGCCAGGATCGTTTTCTGCGGCAAGGCCCCGTGCTGCTTGCCGTAGCGGCGCACGGGCGCCAAGACCAAGCTCCACCTCCAAGGCGGCCCCCGGTGACCACGGCCGACTGCCGCTCCTTCACCCCCGAGCTGCGTAGCGTCACTTGGCCGGGCAAGTTTAAGCCAGATCTGCCTCCTCGCTACGACAGCACCCACGACCCCGCGAAGTTCTTGCAGCTCTACGAGCTGAGCATCGAGGCGGCCAACCATAACGAGAAAGTCATGGCGAACTGGTTCCCCATGGCTCTCAAGCATGGCGCCCGCTCCTGGCTCCTGAAACTGCCCCCACGCTCGATCTCCTCCTGGGACGAGATGCGCAACCGTTTCGTTGCCAACTTCTAGGGCACTCGCGACCTCCCGCCGGCCGCGGGTGACCTACGCCGCGTCAAGCAACAACCAAGAGAGACCCTCCAGAAGTACATCCAGCGCTTCAACAATGTTCATCTCAAGATCTCCAAGGTGACGGACGAGGCCATCATCTCCGCGTTCTCTGATGGCGTCCGCGACGTCAAGATGAAGGAGGAGCTCGCTATCCACGAGGAGCTGTGCACGTCCCTGGAGCAGTTCAACCTGGCGACCAAGTGCGCCAGAGTTGAGGAGGGGCGCCTCTCCCTCCTCGAGCTCCCGGCTGCGGATCCGGAGGAGAAGAAAGCCAAGGCCAAGGACGTGAAGCGTAAGGGAGCAGTCGTGCTGGCGGCGGAACTGGATACCAAGCGCGGCAGGGACCTGCCCGAGTCATCCAAGATCAATCGACCGTTCTGCGCCTTCCGTGACCTGCACACAACACCAGCGATTGTCAAGAGGTCAGAGCCATTCGAGAAGGACGCTTCGGTCGACGCCACGAGCGCAGCGACCGGGGCTACGGCCGAGGAGGAGGACATGGTGGCGGATGCTGGGACGACCATGGCCCGCACCAGGAGTGGCGTGACCAGCCTCGTGAGGACCGCTGGCAGGATCAGCCTCGCGACGGCGCCATGAGGGATCAGCCTCGTGAGGATCGTCCTCAGGGTAACGCCGGACTCCCTCCACTACCTCCAGAGCCAAGAAGGAATGACGACCACCATCAAGACGAGGGGGATGGGGGCTTCCAGGAGCCGTGCGCTATCATTTGCATCTTGGGCGGAGCTCAAGTCCCAGCCTCGCAGCTTATCTTCAAACAGTTTGCTCGTGAAGTGAATGTAGTCCTCCCCAAGCTCGAGGCCACACGCCCGCTCAGGTGGTCCAAGTGCGCCATCACCTTCAGTTCGGCAGATCAACCCAAGTGCGCGGCTACCGCAGGCGCCCTCCCGATGCTTTGCTCCCCAGTCATTAGCAACGTGCAAGTTACCAAGACCCTCATCGACGGTGGCGTAGGGCTCAACGTCCTGTCTGTCAACACGTTCAACAACCTCCAAGTGCCATATGACCAGCTTCAGCGTACCAAGCCTTTCTCAGGAGTTACCGATGGTTCCACCACACCGATAGGGCAGGTGTAGGATCTTGAGAAGAGGTTTCTAGAGGGGGGGGTGATTAGACACTAAGTACCAAAGTTGTAGTTTTTAACCTTATTAAAGTTTGAGTGAATTTTAGGCACTAGTTTAACTTTCTCAATACACAACAAGCAAGCATGCAATGAGTATATGAGCAGCGGAAAGTAAAGCATGCAACTTGCAAGAAAGTAAAGGGAAGGGTTTGGAGAAATCAAACGCAATTGGAGACACGGATGTTTTTGGCGTGGTTCTGACACGTTGGTTGAGACTTCAACCCGCGAAGGGTAACGGTTGCGCGAGTCCACGGAGGGCTCCATCCACGAAGGGTCCACGAAGTAGCAACCTTGTCTATCCCACCATGGCCGTCGCCCACGAATGACTTCCCTCACTAGCGGTAGATCTTCACGAAATAGGCGATCTCCTTGCCCTTACAAACTCCTTGGTTCAACTCCACAATCTTGTCGGAGGCTCCCAAGTGACACCTAGCCAATCTAGGAGACACCACTCTCCAAGAAGTAACAAATGGTGTGTTGATGATGAACTCCTTGCTCTTGTGCTTCAAATGATAGTCTCCCCAACACTTAACTCTCTCTCATAGGAATTGAATCTGGTGGAAAGAAGATTTGAGTGGAAAGCAACTTGGGGAAGGCTAGAGATCAAGATTCATATGGTAGGAATGGAATATCTTGGCCTCAACACATGAGTAGGTAGTTCTCTCTCGAAATAGTAAGTTGGAAGTGTAGGTTTGTTACGATGGCTCTCTCCACGAATGAAGAGGAGGTGGAGGGGTATATATAGCCTCCACACAAAATCTAACCGTTACACACAATTTACCAATCTCGGTGGGACCGAATCAACAAACTCGGTCAGACCGATTTTAGTAAACCTAGTGACCGTTAGGGTTTCCGGTGGGACTGATTTGCATCTCGGTAGGACCGTTATGGTTAGGGTTAGGGCATGACGTAATCTCGGTGAGACCAATTACACAAACTCGGTGAGACCGATTTTGGTAATTGGCTAACCAGAGAGTTGGTCAGGCAAACTCGGTGAGACCAATTACTCAAATTCGGTGGGACCGATTTTGGTAATGAGTTAACCAGAAAGTTTTTGTAATCTCGGTAGTACCGATTCTCAAACTCGGTGAGACCGATTTTGATAGTGGACATACACAGATAGATTACAATCCCATCTCGGTGAGACCGAGATCCCTATCGGTAGAACCGATTTGCCTAGGGTTTGTGGTAGTGGCTAAGATATCCAAACTCGGTGGCGCCAGATAGGAAGAATCAGTGGGGCCGAGTTTGACTTTAGGTTTTAGGACATGTGTGTGGAAGTGGGAAAGTAGTTGAGGGTATTTGGAGCATATCACTAAGCACATGAAGCAAGAGGCTCTTTAAGCAACACCTCATCCCTCCTTGATAGTATTGGCTTTTCCTATAGACTCAATGTGATCTTGGATCACTAAAATGTAAAATGAAGAGTCTTGAGCTTGAAGCTTGAGCCAATTCTTTGTCCTTAGCATCTTGAAGGAGTTCCCACATCCTTTAGTCCATGCCACTCCATTGTTGAACTTATCTGAAACATACTAGATAGAAGTGTTAGTCCAACAAGAGATATGTTGACATTAATTACCAAAACCACCTAGGGAGCACTTGTGCTTTCAATATCCCCCTTTTTGGTAATTGATGACAACATACATCAAAGCTTTAGATAAAGATATAAGGAATAGCAAGTAAAGCTTTGGAAAGACATGTAACAGGCATAGGCTCCCCCTATATGTATGCAATCATGTGAATGTGGAATATAGAAGCATGTGATAGCATAACCATGATAGAGCAGGCAATGTGTTACATGTATCTTGGCCATACGCATCAGAGCAAAGAATATTAAGGAAAATACCTTCATGCCCATGAGTCCTTCTTGCAAACAGTATGTACATCAGCAAGAATTCCTCATACACATGATTGTGATGCAAAACTTACCTTGTAGTCTTGAGTTGGCTTAGGATGGAATGAACCTGCGTAAACAAGGTTAGATAACACAGATGCACCTACTAGCCAGAGAAAACAAAAGAAACCACAAGAATACCAAGACTGGGATGACATGTAGAGAGTGAGTACTAAGTACTACATTGGATTTGACATGTCCCCAAGAGTAAAGATATGCAATGAATTTGAATGATTTCTTTCCTTTAGATGTCTTGCTCCCCCTGAATCTAGCATGGGATACTGGGAGAAGGTAGGGAACAGAAAATCAGAGCTGAAAGATATAAATGAACAGAGCTAATGCAAGCTAATGCAGATAAGCACTTATGAACATGTCTTTCCCCTCAAGAAGACATGTGGCATCTCTCCTCTTGAACACCAAGCATCTGGGATCCTTGAGAAATACTTTTATCTAGTATTCTCTCCCCCTGGAGATCTCTCTCTCCCTTGAAGGATCTCTCTCTCCTTCTCGATGTGATCTCTCTAAGTGATAAGCTTTGATGTGATCTCTCTCTCCCCTTGACATCAATTTCCAAGAAGGGCTTGATAAAAACTGAGCTCTCTCTCCCGCTGGAATTTGTCGTGAATGGGTTTGATCCTTGAGTCACAACCTAAAGCAATGATAAAAATGTGATGCTTGTAGAGGACAAGATTCATTGAGTGGAGCTGGATCAAAAGAAACACAGAATAAGTGGCAAACCATTTTTCCTGTTGTGAAACCGGTGGCACCGAGTGGTATGCTTCGGTGGTACCGAAAGTTTTCGGTTGGACCAAAAATAACAAATCGGTGTAACCGAGTATATCGCAGAGAAAACACTTGTCACCTCAGCTCACTTGACTAATAAGATCTCACAAAGATTTGCAAGGAATTTACTGAAAGATTTGCAATGAATTGGAATGCAGAAAATACAAAGCAAACAGAAAGAAATCTAGATGAAGTTTTTTTTTGAAAGGGGAAACACATATGCATGAGACAAATGCAAAAACACAGAAAAGAACACAAGAGAACTTCATCTAGAGATGGTCGGCGACAAAGTCACCTATGTTAGAGTATATTGACTTAGGAGTCAAGTGAGATCACTTGATCATAGGTCATACTCATTGTTTAAGCTCAAAATGGGGTTGCCATTTTTTGTAAGCATCTTGATGTATTCACATCTTGTCGAGTTGCTTTAACTCATGACTTGGAGTAAAGCTTCTCTAAGATGGAATAACATACCTTGGTTGGTGGTGTCGTCCATGTAGTTGAACTTGTGTGGGTTTCTCAAGGTTGATGTAGCTCATCATGAATTTGGAGCACCACTTGGAATTTGAGTCCATCTACCTACATGGGTTAGATAACATGCAAGATACAAATATATCCAAGATATAATATATTCAACATAGGAGAAATATCAAGGATTAGGCATAATCTCATGTCTTGCATGTATCCAATGGAGTTTCTACTCCAAGTTTGAAGCATCAATGATGTTCAATTCTCCTCTTAACCTGCAAAACACTTTATCATCAAGAGGTTTAGTGAATATATCCGCTAATTGCTTTTTCGGTGCGAACATGCTTAAGATCAATGTCACCCTTAGCAACATGATCTTGAATGAAATGATGACGAACTTCAATATGCTTAGTTCGAGAATGTTGCACATGATTATGACCAATTTTGATAGCACTTTCATTGTCACAAAGCAATGGAACATGTTTCACATATATCCCATAATCTTTAAGAGTTTGGGTCATCCAAAGTAATTGAGCACAACATGAACCAGCGGCAATGTATTACGCTTGGCAAAGGATAAGGATCTGAAGTTTTGTTTCTTGGAGGACCAAGACACAAGAGATCTACCAAGAAATTGACAAGTACCCGAGGTGGACTTTCTATCAACCTTGTCGCCGGCATAGTCCGAGTCGGAGTAGCCAACAAGATCGAAAGAGGCCCTCTTAGGATACCAAATGCCAAAATTTGGTGTATGGATTAAGTATCTCACTATCCTTTTCATGGCCTTAAGATGACATTCTTTAGGAGTAGCTTGATATCGTACACACATGCACACACTTAGCATAATATCGGGACGTGAAGCACATAGATATAACAATGAACCAATCATAGAGCGATAAACTTTTTGATCAACCGGTTCATCATCTTTGGTTAAGTCAAGATGTCCACTAGTAGGCATGGGTGTAGACATACCTTTGCATTCTTGCATATTGAACTTGTTGAATAAGTCCTTAGTGTACTTCGTTTGAGAGACAAAAGTACCTTCCTTAGTTTGCTTGATTTGCAACCCAAGAAAGAATTTGAGTTCACTCATCATAGACATCTCCGACATTAGCTTCCCAAACTTTTCACTAAAATGAGGGTTAGTTGATCCAAATATGATATCATCAACATAAATTTGGCATACAAATAATTCTCCATTAACCCTTTTAGTAAAAAGTGTGGAATCAATTTTCCCAATTTCAAAGCCTTTTTCAAAAAGAAACTTGGTTAAGCATTTATACCATGCTCTAGGAGCTTGTTTAAGACCATAAAGAGCTTTGTGAATTTTGTAAACATGATTGGGTTTCTTAGGATTGACAAAGCTGGGAGGTTGCTTAACGTAAACTTCCTCCTCTATTTCTCCATTTAGAAAAGCACTTTTAATGTCCATTTGGTACAAGGTGATATCATGATGATTAGCATAGGCAAGTAAGATGCGAATGGACTCAAGTCTAGCAACGGGAGCATAATTCTCACCATAGTCCATACCTTCGACTTGTGTGTAGCCTTGGGCGACGAGACGTGTTTTGTTGTGAACTACTTGTCCATCTTCATCTTGCTTGTTGCGAAACACCCATTTGGTACCGATGATGTTGTGGTTGTTGTCGGGATTCTCAACCAATGTCCAAACTTGGTTCCTCCCAAAGTTGTGTAGCTCTTCATGCATAGCATTTATCCAATCCAGATCTTCCAATGCTTCTTCAACCTTCATAGGTTCAATGCTAGATATGAAAGAATAGTTTTCACAAAAGTTAGCTAAACGAGTTTTAGAGCGAGTGATTCTCCCGGTTTGAATATCATTGTAGATTTGCTCAACGGGATGGTCTTTAGCAATTCTTGCTCGAACTCGTGAAAGCTTTTGCTTGGGTCTTCGTTGAACATCTTATTCATCGTGTTCTTCTTCTTGGCCTTCTTCATTGTTGGCGTTGTCGTTCTCTTGTCGTGGTGGAGAAGGAGGTCGTTGACGTTCGTGATGATGCACTTCCTTGTTTTCTTCATCTTGGTGTGTCCCACTTGTGGATGCTTCCGTATCAACTCTTGGTTCATCTTGTCGTGAAGTAGAAGCTTCCACTTGAATAGACGAGGTACTCTCCTTCACCTCCGTTGGACGGACCTTGCCAATAGACAAGTCTTGGATTGCTTCCGAAGGGTCTTTGTCTCCTACATCAATTGGCAATTGCTCTATTTGCGAGCCGCTAGATTCATCAAACTTCACATCTACCGTCTCTTCAACCTTTCGGGTGAAATTGTTGTAGTCACGGTAAGTGTGAGAGTTTGAGACATAACCTAGTAGAAAACCTTCATGAGACTTAGGAGAAAATTTAGAACGACGATGCTTATCAAGAATGTAGCACTTTGAGCCGAATACTCGAAAGTATCCAACTTGGGGTTTGTTACCGGTGAGGAGCTCGTATGCCGTCTTGCCGAGTAGCTTGTGAAGATACAAGTGATTTGTTGCATGACAAGCTGTCTCAACCGCTTCTGCCCAAAAGTGCTTAGGTGTCTTGTACTCATCAAGCATCGTTCTCGCCATTTCAATGAGCGTCCGGTTCTTCCTCTCAACAACTCCATTTTGTTGAGGTGTGTACGTAGCCGAGAACTCGTGTGAAATCCCTTCTTCGTCAAGAAAGGTGTCCACATTTGCGTTCTTGAACTCTGTTCCGTTGTCGCTGCGAACCTTCTTGATCTTTACATCAAATTGATTTTGGGCCTTTCTAGCGAAGTTTTTGAAGATCTTTTGGACCTGCGATTTATCATCGAGAAAGAACACCCACGTAAATCTTGAAAAATCATCAACTATAACTAGACCAAAAGAATTTCCACCAAGACTCTTGTAGGAGTTGGGACCAAAGAGATCCATGTGAAGCAGCTCGAGGGGCCTCTTTGTGGTCATGATGTTCTTCACGGGATGCCTTCCTCCAACCTGTTTACACCTTGACAAGCACCTTTGCAAAGTCTATCCTTATCAAATATGACATCGTTAACTCCAAGGATATGATTCCCTTTAATAAGCTTGTCAAGGTTTCTCATGCCAACGTGACCTAATCGTCTATGCCATAACCATCCTTTTGAGGATTTAGCAATGAAGCAAGTTTTAGGTTGTGCCTTTTTAGTGAAGTAAACAATGTATAGATCACCTCTACGCACACCGGTAAAGACCATTTTATGATTGTCTTGACGAAACACTTGACAATCTACTTTAGTAAATAGGACATTGAAACCGAAATCAACAAGTCTAGATACTGAAAGAAAGTTGTAGCCAAGAGATTCAACGAGCATGACATTCTGAATGGAGCTATCATGTGAGATGGCCACCTTACCGAGGCCAACCACCTTACCCTTTGAGTTGTCACCGAAAGTGACAAACTTTCGAGGACTATCATTTTCAGCAAGCTCATGAAACATGTCTTTATCTCCGGTCATGTGATCGGTACATCCACTATCAAGAACCCATTCCTTTCCTCCTGATACATATCCCCAAAGATTTGCCATAAGACCAAAGTGTCTCATTGCATCATCAAGATTGAAGTCACTATCATCATCCTCATCATAGTATCCATGTTCAACATCGTCATGTGGTGGATCAAATCCTAGAGAGGGTAATTCGTTAGAGTGAATTTGACAATGATCTTGCTTATGAATTCTTATAGCTTCGGAAATAATATCACAAATAATTCCAACATCTCCTTTGGCACGCATAAGGTCGGTAAGTTCAAATAGACGGTCACCAAACATAGGATCACTAGTATTCATTTTATTCAAAGCAATAGACTTATAGAGAATTTCATCTAGATTTTTCAAGAAATAATTTGGAAAGCGTTCCTCAAGAAATTTCCATATAGTGTAGGCACACTCAAAAGTAGGCAAGATTCTAATCAAGTTTCTAGGCAAGCCTCTAGTGATAAGATTAACAGTTCTAAGATTTCTAGTCATGTCAATAGAATCATCAAGGGTAGGATGCATAGGATCAACATGAGGAGCACAAGGGCTAGCAATGTACTTGTTCAAATGATATTGATTGAAAATTACAAGCATCTCATTTTTCCACTCATGAAAATACTCTCCATCAAGAATAGGCACTCTATGAATAAGACTCCCCAAAGTAGACTCAACCATCTTCCTCCAATGGTGATTAAACCAAGGCAATGGAGACCAACGCTCTGATACCACTTGTAGGATCTTGAGAAGAGGTGTCTAGAGGGGGGTGATTAGACACTAAGTACCAAAGTTGCAGTTTTTAAGCTTATTAAAGTTTGAGTGAACTTTAGGCACTAGTTTAACTTTCTCAATACACAACAAGAAAGCATGCAATGAGTATATGATCAGCGGAAAGTAAAGCATGCAACTTGCAAGAAAGTAAAGGGAAGGGTTTGGAGAAATCAAACGCAATTGGAGACACGGATGTTTTTGGCGTGGTTCCGATAGGTGGTGCTATCGTACTTCCACGTTGGTGGAGACTTCAACCCACGAAGGATAACGGTTGCGCGAGTCCACGGAGGGCTCCACCCACGAAGGGTCCACGAAGTAGCAACCTTGTCTATCCCACCATGGCCGTCGCCCACGAAGGACTTGCCGCACTAGCGGTAGATCTTCACGAAGTAGGCGATCTCCTCGCCCTTACAAACTCCTTGGTTCAACTCCACAATCTTGTCGGAGGCTCCCAAGTGACACCTAGCCAATCTAGGAGACACCACTCTCCAAGAAGTAACAAATGGTGTGTTGATGATGAACTCCTTGCTCTTGTGCTTCAAACGATAGTCTCCCCAACACTCAACTCTCTCTCATAGGATTTGAATCTGGTGGAAAGAAGATTTGAGTGGAAAGCAACTTGGGGAAGGCTAGAGATCAAGATTCATATGGTAGGAATGGAATATCTTGGCCTCAACACATGAGTAGGTAGTTCTCTCTCGAGAAATAGTAAGTTGGAAGTGTAGGTTTGTTCGATGGCTCTCTCCACGAATGAAGAGGAGGTGGAGGGTATATATAGCCTCCACACAAAATCTAACCGTTACACACAATTTACCAATCTCGGTGGGACCGTATCAACAAACTCGGTCAGACCGATTTTAGTAAACCTAGTGACCGTTAGGGTTTCCGGTGGGACTGATTTGCATCTCGGTAGGACCGATATGGTTAGGGTTAGGGCATGACGTAATCTCGGTGAGACCGATTACACAAACTCGGTGAGACCGATTTTGGTAATTAGCTAACCATAGAGTTGGTCAAGCAAACTCGGTGAGACCGATTACTCAAATTCGGTGGGACCGATTTTGGTAATGAGTTAACCATAAAGTTTGCATTGTAATCTCGGTAGTACCGATTCTCAAACTCGGTGAGAACGATTTCGATAGTGGACATACACAGAGAGATTACAATCCCATCTCGGTGAGACCGAGATACCTATCGGTAGAACCGATTTGCCTAGGGTTTGTGGCAGTGGCTAAGATATCCAAACTCGGTGGCGCCGGATAGGAAGAATCAGTGGGACCGAGTTTGACTTTAGGTTTTAGGACATATGTGTGGAAGTGGGAAAGTAGTTGAGGGTATTTGGAGCATATCACTAAGCATATGAAGCAAGAGGCTCATTAAGCAACACCTCATCCCTCCTTGATAGTATTGGCTTTTCCTATAGACTCAATGTGATCTTGGATCACTAAAATGTAAAATGAAGAGTCTTGAGCTTGAAGCTTGAGCCAATTCTTTGTCCTTAGCATCTTGAAGGAGTTCCCACATCCTTTAGTCCATGCCACTCCATTGTTGAACTTATCTGAAACATACTAGATAAAAGTGTTAGTCCAATAAGAGATATGTTGACATTAATTACCAAAACCACCTAGGGAGCACTGTGCTTTCAGCAGGTCCGCCTCCCTGTCACGTTCGGAGAACGCAACAACTACCGCAACGAGCTCATCGACTTCGACGTCGCCTACATCCGCCTGCCATATAATGCGATCCTCGGGTACCCAGCCCTGGCCAAGTTCATGGCGGTGACCCATCACGGCTACAATGTTCTCAGGATGCCGGGAAGCGGCAGAATCATCACTGTCCCGTGCGAAGAAAGAGATGCGGTGTGCTCCCTCGAGCGTGACTGCCAAGCTGCAGCAATCGACGACCCCGATAGCAAGGGCGAGCGCCCTCCTGAGGCCACCCCCAAGAAGAAGAAGAAGCAGCACCATGTAGGGCCTCAGGCAAGCGACGCCTCGTCAGGACCGGCCCCCTCACCTGGGGCGCCTCCCTCCATCGCATAGGAAAGCGCGCCCGACGATCTTCTTGGGCAGGGCTCGGGGGCTCTCTTATGGAGGGCCTTAGACCTTGCCGACATCACGAGGGAGGCGCTTGGGCCCCACTTGGAGGCGTGCTTCACGACACGTTTCCCTCAGGAGGACACAGGGCAAGGAGTGCCCGGCGTTCAGGAGTTCATCACCAAGACCACTCAGGAACTGCAAGATGCAAGGGCCGGCCGCCGCTCTCCACGCGCAGCGTCCCTTCCAGGCGAGGATGCTGGGCTGCGTGTTTGCATCGACGTCCCAGGGCTCAACAGGGCCGCATTTCAGGAGCTTTTCTTCCCTTTGCGCGTGGGACACTGCGAGGGCCCACCTCACAACTATGTTTGCATGCCTTTTGGCCTGCCGAGCATGGCGACCGCCTATCAGCGCAACCCGCGGAGCATCCTGGCAGCTCAGGAGGCCAGGCACCACGTTGTACTGACGGAGATGGAGACGGTCCTCAAGGGACCACCTGGACCCCCAGAGCCTCCCGAGGCTCAGGGCCCTATGGCTCATGAGGAGTAACCCCTTCGCCGCGTACCTTCAGCTGCCCCAACTCTCCTTCATCAACAGAACCAGGTGACGTTTTCCAAGTTTATTTAGCTGGGAGCGCCCCCAGGGCTGCATCATTCCCAGGCCGCATGGGTCCATCCCTATGGCATGTATCCCTTTTTATGTCTTTAGCTTACCTTGCTGGGGGTACCCCTCGGGCTGCATCATCCTCAAGCTGCTCGGGCCAGACCCAGTGGCATGACTACTACTTGCTCGATTGTCACCCATCATGGGAGCTGCGCGCCGGCCGTCTTTCTTCAGGATCCTTCACGTGAGTAGGTTAGACACGGCGTCTGTGCTTGGTCCCGTCCCTGCAGCGTCGATAAATCCAACGATTGAGCTCTGTCTAGTGGGCCGGCCCCGTTCACGTCACCTCCTGGGGCCGTTGGTGCTTGGCTTTCTCACGCGATAACCTTAGGAGATTCGTTCGGCGCAGGTTGTCTGACCACCTCGCAGGACTAACACAGCAAACAAGAACCAAGACCAGGCGCAACCCGCCTTGAGGTAGGGCCTCGTGAGTCCCGCGCTAGCTCACGAGTGCCCAGATACACCTCATCTAGCCCTGCCGTGCAAGCCACGTGTCAGGGTTGGGCTGTACACGCCCCGGGGGCTCTCCACAGTAGCGAGTCCCCCTCCCAGGCCCAGTGGAAGCACCATGCTCCGCGCTGGCCGTCGACATTTCTGAGGAGTGGCTATGCCCATGCACAAGCGGAAGCACTATGCTCCGCGTTGGTGATAAACAACTGAGGGCGGCCTCACAGTCGTACCAACCTCAGGGAGCCCAGAGCTCAGTGTCCGACCTCACCGCAACGCCTCCCCTCGGGAGAGTCGCGCGAGGGGGCTGGGCACAGGGGCTATGCTCGGGTCATGCCCGAGCGTACGCCGCCCAAGATAGGTCCCTCGAACCTGGTCGTCGCACGCCCCTCCCGAGCCGAGCCTCAACGAGGGCAAAGGTATGGAACTGTTTGCGCGTCAAGGGGGACTCCTGAGCATCACGACCCAGGAGCCTAACTGGTCACGTAGCCCCTCACTCCTTGGTCCGTCCTGGTCTCCGGTCGGCCCAACGGCGGTTGAGGTATGCGCGGGTGAGGGAGTCCTGGATTAGGGGGTCCTCGGACAGTCGGACTATATACTTTGGCCGGACTGTTGGACTCTGTGCAAGCCTAGCCCCCTCCAGTGTCTATATAAACCGGAGGGTTTTATTCCGTAGGACAACAACAATCATAATCATAGGTTAGCTTCTAGGGTTTAGCCTCTACGATCTCGTGGTAGATCAACTCTTGTAATACTCATATCATCAAGATCGATCAAGCAGGAAGTAGGGTATTACCTCCATCGAGAGGGCCCCCCGCCTCCTGTTACCATCCGCCTTAGACGCACAGTTCGGGACCCCCTACCCGAGATCTGCCGGTTTTGACACCGACATTGGTGCTTTCATTGAGAGTTCCACTGTGCCGTCACCATAAGGCTTGATGGCTCCTTCGATCATTGGCCACGACGCAATCCAGGGTGAGGTTTTTCTCCCCGGAGAGATGTTCGTATTCGGCGGCTTCGCACTGCGGGCCAACTCGCTTGGCCATCTGGAGCAGATCGAGAGCTACGCCCCTGGCCGTCAGGTCAGGTTTGGAAGCTTAAACTATACTGCCGACATCCGCAGAGACTTGATCTTTGACGGATTCGAGCCCATGTCAGGTGCGCCGCACAGTCACGACGAGCATGACTTAGCTCTGCCGTCGGACGGTGTTCGGGAGATCACACCTGTGGCTACTCCGGCCCTCAATCCGGAGCAGATTGCGCCGTCCGAGGACGGGTGGATGGACCCCGCCACGTAGGCCACACACTCAGTGGTGATAGAGCGGAGTACTGACTTCACCTCCTACGAGACCTGTGTTGCCGGACTCTTGGATTCGTCCCTAGCCACGGGCTCCGAACCACCTGCGTCAGTGCCTATCGAATCTGATTGGGCACCGATCATGGAGTTTTCCTTCCCGAATATCTTTTAGCACTCGCCCCTTAGCGATGTGCTAAATTCATTAAGGTCTCTCTCCTTGTCAGGAGGCCCTTGGCCGAACTGTGTCCGGCTTGAGTGGGAAGCGGACGACGAAGAAATTCGTTCCCCACCCACTGTCGATGACTTAACCGACATGCTCGATTTTGGCTCCGAAGACATCGACGGTATGGACGACGATGTAGGAGAAGAACAGGAACCACCGCCCACAGGGCGCTGGACTGCCACCTCATCATATGATATATACATGGTGGACACCCCCAAAGTAAGCGATGGCAATAAGGCAACGGAGGATAATCCCCTCGAGAAGCAATCTAAGCACTGGTGTCATCGGCGCTGCTCTAAGCCCCGCCATAGCAAAAGCAGCGATACCGGCACAAGAGACAATAACACTGCGGATAGTGCTGAAGACGAAGACAATCCCCTCCAGCCAGGCTTCGAGCGGAAGGATGGGCAAGCTAGTCCTAAGGAACAGGAAGCAGACGGAGAATCAGAGGATGACAATTACATGCCTCTCTCCGAAGACGAGGTGAGCCTCGACGACGAAGAATTTACCGTGCCCGAGGATCCCGTAGAGCAGAAGCGCTTCAAGCGTCGGATTATAGCCACAGCAAAAACCCTGAAGAAAAAGCTACAACAGCTTCAAGCTGAACAAGATCTACTAGCGGATAGATGGACCGAGGTCCTGACGGCCAAGGAATACGAACTCGAGCGCCCAACCAAAAGTTACCCAAAGCGCAGGTTGCTACCCCAACTCGAGGAGGAAGCATTAACACCTATGCCTCTAGCGTATGATGCGGCTGATCGGCCACCTCGTGGCCAAGACAAAGCGGCATATCAGGCCGAAGTCCAGTCCGCACCCCGTCGCCAGTTAAACAAAAATACCAAGGCCCGGGGTAACACGCAGAACCTGCGAGACGTATTGGAAAACAAATCAGGACATAAAAGATCGGTCTACGGATCACGGGGGCGTGCCCCAACGCGTGACGGCAACCGTCACGCCGGATATACTAAAAGCAAATCCAGTCGGGCCGAACACAGCAAACAAGACTCATATGAACTGCATCGTGATATAGCCCGACACAGAGGTGCCGCACACCCCCTATGCTTCACTGATGAAGTAATGGATCATGAATTCCCAGAAGGGTTTAAACCCGTGAACATTGAATCATATGACGACACCACATGCCCCGCGGTATGGATAGAGGATTTCTTCCTCCACATTCACATGGCCCGCGGGGATGATCTACACGCCATCAAGTATCTCCCGCTAAAACTCAAAGGGCCGGCTCGGCATTGGCTGAATAGCTTGCCGACAAACTCCATTGGAAGTTGGGAGAACCTGGCAGATGCATTCTTGGACAACTTCCAGGGCACTTATGTGCGGCCACCGGATGCTGAGGATTTAAGTCACATAACACAACAGCCCAGAGAATCAGCCAGGAAATTCCGGACTCGGTTCATAACTAAAAAGAATCAAATTGTTGATTGTCCGGATGCCGAAGCCCTAGAGGCCTTTAAACATAACATCCGTGACGAGTGGCTCACCCGACATCTCGGCCAAGAGAAGCCAAAATCCATGGCAGCCCTCACGACACTCCTGACTCGCTTTTGCATGGGCGAAGATAGCTGGTTGGCCCGTAGCAACAACACAACAAGCAAGCCTGGCACATCTGAAGCCAGAGATAGCAACGGCAAACCCCGACGCAACAAACACAAGTGCCGCAAAAATGGTGAAAACGCCGAAGATACGGCAGTCGATGCCGGATTTAGGGGTTCTAAGTCCAGTCAGCAGAATGGGCTACTCAAAAATGACAATTCGGGTCCGTCTAGTCTGGACCGCATACTCGACCGCCCATGCCAAATTCATGGCACCCCAGGAACACCAGCCAATCATACCAACAGAGAATGTTGGGTCTTCAAACAAGCCGGCAGGTCAGGCGCTAAAAACAAAGATAAGGGGTCTCAAAGTGACGACGGCGACGAGGAGCCCAAATCATCAAGTACAGGCGGGCAAAAGAAATTTCCCCCGCAAATCCAAACGGTGAACGTGGTAAACGACACCTACAACCCGGACCGGATGCGCACCCTTAGGGATGTCGACTTAACAGAACCAGTCGTCCCACAATATAAACTAGGGCCGATCACCTACAACCGCACGGATCGTCCGGTTAACACCAATCAGGGCTATCCAGCAGCACTAGTCCTCGACCCAATAATTAACGGGTTCCACCTCACACGAGTCCTTATGGACGGAGGTAGCAGTCTAAACCTGCTTTACCAGGACACAATGCGCAAGATGGGCATCGATCAAGCCCACTGAAACCACCTTCGGAGGTATCATACCAGGTGTGGAGGCCAGCTGTACAGGCTCCATCGCCCTTGAGGTAGTCTTCGGATCACCAGACAATTACCGTGCCGAAGAGTTAATCTTCGACATCGTCCCCTTTCGCAGTGATTATCAGGCACTGCTCGGACGAACCGCGTTTGCTCGATTCAACGCGGTACCACATTATGCCTACCGTAAGCTCAAGATGCCCGGTCCGCGCGGCGTCATCACGGTTAATGGCAAGGCCGAACTTTTCCTCAGTACCAAAGAGTATACCGCTGCTTTAACAGCAGAAGCAATGAGTGGCACCTTTCAATCAAACCTCGAGTCGACAGCCAGGCTCCCAGACACCTCCAAAGGATTCCGAACTACTTCATGGTTGGATAGCCCGGCTCGTCCAGAGCTCAATTAAACACTCCGGCAAAGGCCAGGACAGGCCACATACCGCGGCTCAACCACTCTGCGGCACACAAGCATTTCTTAAATTTTGTTTGGAGGTTCAACTTTGTGCAGACCATGACTGGCGATATGGAAGCAGCTCGAACGCGCAAAGGAATCCTTAGATATTCCCCGCGATGACCATCCGACTATAGTCCGGATCCGCACACAGCTTCTTCCCCCTGGTCTCAGCAGGTTCCATAGTCATATTTATTTTTTATCACATTACATGTACTCATATGCGACGTACTATTCAAAATACAACATGTGGATTTATATAACGCTTATCTGCTATTATTTCTTATTAAAATTCTTTTATCAAGTGGCATTCGTACACCGCGATATGCCTTAAGTATGACAGGGGCTTCGTTTAACCCATAATACGGCAATAAAGTCCGAGCACCTTCATGGAAGTTCGGCACCCCGAACTTATAGCATTATATGCATCAGCTCCGAATCATATCTTGGGTCAAATGTTGGGTTTCTCGGCTCCCATGTTTTGCTGCCTTACGTTCCGCTATATCGGCTAAGGCGGCATAGAGAGAACTACTGCGATTGTGTCCCGGTTCTTCCGGACGAGCACCTCAGCAGAGAAAGCCGAAAACTGACTGTCATGATACGGCGAGAGCTGGTCGGCTATTCGAGAGGTTGTAAAATCTTTAAGTATTTCTCCCGCATAATGCCATAACCAATGCAGCGTGCGATGGATCGGTTTTTCTTCCGATCAGGTGCTTATAAGAGCCCCTCGTGCGCTCTTCCGAACACCAGGAGCTGCGCCTACCTTCCTTTCCTAAAGCTCCTATGGCTAAGTGAGAGTGATAAAGCCCTATAGTACGATTGCCTGGTTCGTTGTGCTGAACACCTCCTTCGAAGGACCCAAAACTGGGATAAAGAGTGATCAGGTTTATCTCGAATACCCCCGTACTTCCTACGTGGGGGCAGAAGCCGACGACTGGCCAACTCTCAGGATTTATATATGAAACGGCCGCGCAGGAGGATAAACTTTTACATAACAGGCCACAAATAATAGAAATGACCCTGTTCAACATTACAAAGGACAACATGATTGTATTCAATGAAATAAAATGTCCTTGGTGCATTGCTCCGCCGCAAGACAGGATCCTTTCAGGACACTTTCATAATATAATTCGGGCTTGCGGTTGTCCTTCCCCTCTGGCGGTCCCTCGGCCATCAGCTTTTCAGCATCCATCTTCCCCCAGTGCAGCGCAGGCGAAGGCCATTTGCGCACCCTCTATACAGACCGACCGCTTGATGACGTCAAGTCGAGGGCAGGCACTCACAAGCCGCTTCACGAGCACGAAGTAGCTGCTTGGAATCGGCTCGACGGGCCATAGCCGGATAATCAAATCCTTCATGGCTAGTTCGGCCGCCCTATGCAGTCCAATCAGCTGTTTCAGTTGGTCGGCGAAAGGCACCGGATAATTCGGCGCCAGATACTGCGACCAGAAGAGCTTATCCGCAGTGTTCCTTTCTTCGGCTCGGTAGAATTGGGCGGCATCCGATATGCTGCGAGGCAGTTCCGTAAACACCCCTGGAGAAAACCGAATTCAAAATTAGAAACATGATTTTCTCCTCAAATACTTGATTTACATGGAAAAGAGCCTTACCCGCTGCGATCTTCCTCGCCTCTTGGATCTCCTACAGGGCGCCTTGGGTTTCCCCGTGGGCATTGCGCGTGGCCTGATGAACCCTGGTGAGTTCGGGTTCTTTCTCCGTTAAACTCTGTTCCAAGGTCTCGCATTTCTTAACGGCATCTTGAAGCTTCTGCTTAGCTTCAATAACCCTGGCCTCGTGCTTCTCACGAAGAGCCTGCTCCGCGGCTGCCTTTTCCTCGGCCTCGGCAACAACCTTCCTCAGAGCCTCGACTTCGGTTATCACCCCTGGCGCAAATAATGAAACATATTTTATCATACTGGAAACTTGTTCGCACTGAACGCGAACCAGGCTTGCGCATACCTTGTTTATCTTCCAACTGCCTTTTCAACTGGCCAAGTTCTTCTTTGGCCCGCTCCAGACTTTGATTCAGTCTAGAGACCTCCGTAGTATGAGAGGCACCAGCCGCTGCAGATGCCTGCTTATAAAAGAAGAGAGACAGATGTCAACGAGTAAGTCTTCCTGCGAACATAAAATTGATCCCCTGTCCGGTTCTTTCTTGCACCGAACAGTGTATCAGGGGCTACTATCCATACCATGAAACTCTTCGAAATCTCATAAAACATACCTCAAAGCTTATAAGGCTGATACAGGCTTCATTCAGTCCACTCTCCGCAGACTGAATCTCCTTAATCACCGCACCCATCAGGGCACGGTGTTCATCGATGATGGAGCCGCTCTTCAGCGCCGCCAACAAAACATTCGGCACCTCTGGTTGGACAGAGATTGCCAGTGGAACAGGCACGCCCCCTCCAGCCGAGGGAGGCCGCCTGCTTGATTCTGGAGCCGTATTGGTCTCCGGAATTGCGTCCGGCTGGGAACCGAACTCAAGATGGCTCCCGCCGTCGACTCCCATGGGAATCTTCCCTCCCATGTCTCCGGCCCCTGAAGTTTGGCCTCCAGGCGCCGCTTTCACGATCTCTCCCCCCTCCTTGGCCGGGGTCCTTCTGGGATGAAGCCTCGGTGTTATTCACATATTTGGGGGAAAGGGCCTTCGGGGGCGTCCCGCTCTCCATAGCATCCAAACTCAGCAAATCCTCTGATGAGGATCGTTCGGTGCGGGACCTCGCCGGACTACAAAAAATATGGCTCAGGTTAAAATATTATGCCATGATGAGTCTGGATGCATAAACATATTCGGATTTTATATTCACGAGTTCACCAAGGGCTGGGCCCTGGGATCCCACGCCGGGCTGCTATCGGCGGCGGTAGTGAACTCTTCCGGAAGAGGAACTTTTCCCCTTTTAGGCGACTCAGCCTCCAAGTGTATGAAGGGCGCCCTCTTCTTTCTTCCCCCCGCTAGGGATCGTCTTCCTCCCCCTCCTCGTCCTCTTTGGAAGCAGAACGGGTGTTGGAGCCTTCGGATATTGTGTCCGAAGTGCCGCGGCGACGAAGGCTGCCCCGGGTCTTTTTGACCTCCTTCTCAGTCTTCCTCTTCGGCGCCTTGTACGGCGCCGGGACTAGCATCTTCGTTAGAAGTGGGCTGGCCGGTTCTTCGTGCAGCTGGGCCGGACAGTGGATCTGCCCCGCCTTCTTCGTCCATCCCTGGGGAGTTGAGGAAAACACATTAAGCATTTCCCTTGGGTTATGCGGATAAAACATATAATAGCTTACCGATCTTGCAGGACGGGACAGTTGGTACCCGCGGTCCTCGGCCGAGTCCGGCCATGATTTGCCAGACTTGAAAAGCACCTTCCAGATGTCTTTGTGCGAGGAGCCAAAGAGCTCTCGCAGGGTCTAGTGCTTGGCCGGATCGAATTCCCATAGATTGCAAATCCGGTGTTGACAAGGCAGGATCCGGCGAACTAACATCACCTGGACTACATTGACAAGTTCGATGTTCTTGTCTTCCATATCTTTAACGCGCATCTGGAGCCCCGACAGTTCGTCGGACGAAGACCAGTTCAGGCCCTTCTTGGGCCAGGACGGAAGCCGCAGAGGGGCTTCGGATCGCAACTCTGGAGCAGCGGCCCATTCCGTGCCACGCGGCTTAGTGATGTAAAACCACTGCTGTTGCCACTCTTTGACGGAATCATTAAAAGTACCTGTTGGCCATGTGACATTGGGCATCCTGCTCACCATAGCGCCCCCGCACTCGGCATGCTCGTTGCTCACCACCTTAGGCTTCACATTAAGATCTTCAGCCATAAGCCAAAGTGTGGCGAGATGCGGAGAAAGGCTTCGCACACGATGATGAATGTCGAGATGTTGAAGAAGGAATTGGGGGATAGATCATGAAAATCAATCCCGTAATAATACATGATGCCGCAAATGAACGGGTGGAGGGGAAACCCAAGCCCGCGGACAAAATGAGGGAGGAATACAACCCTCTCGTGGGGTTCCGGAGTAGGGACGACATGTCCCGCCGACGGGAGACGGTAGCTGATCTTCATGGCCAGGTACCCGGCCTCCCGAAGCTTTTTGATATCCTTCTCCTGGACTGTAGAGGCCATCCACTTGCCTCCTGCTCCGGATCTGGACATTTTCGGAAAGCCTTGGTGGGCGGAGAAGACGAACTCTCGGGCGTTGGAGCTCGAGCGAAGGGGAATGGATCAGGAAGAAGAAATCATGGATGCGAAAGGGAGTCCTTATCCCCTTATAAAGGCAGCAGGGATTCTGCGCCTCCCCACTTGCCTGGTAAACTCGTTTATTCCCCAAGCGTCGTGATTGATGGCGCGGTTGGGTTACCCACACCCGTATTGATGAGAATCCCGTGATAAGGGGACATGATCTCTACTTCGACAAGACGTGCCAAGAAAACCGCCTCGCAATATGTGCAGTAGCTGGTTCAGAAAAAATGGTTCGAATAATGACTGGGCCATGGCGTGATGTCACGTTATGAAAAATTGTCAGCAGATTAGATTTGTGGATATATTATACTCTCTACGGTGGTATGTGGATTTGTTTTGCAGAGCCGGACACTATCCTTGTGTTCGAAATCTTCTATGGAGTATTCGGAGGAAGAACCCGCCTTGCAATGCCGAAGACAATCTGCGCACCGGACTCATCGTCATTGAAGCCTGGTTCAGGGGCTACTGAGAGAGTCCTGGATTAGGGGGTCCTCGGACAGCCGGACTATATACTTTGGCCGGACTGTTGGACTATGAAGATACAAGATTGAAGACTTCGTCCCGTGTCCGGGTGGGACTCTCCTTGGCGTTGAAGGCAAGCTTGGCAATTCGGATCTGTCGATCTCCTCCCTTGTAACTGACTCTGTGTAACCCTAGCCCCCTCCGGTGTCTATATAAACCAGAGGGTTTTAGTCCGTAGGACAACAATAATCGTAATCATATGCTAGCTTCTAGGGTTTAGCCTCTACGATCTCGTGGTAGATCAACTCTTGTAATACTCATATCATCAAGATCAATCAAGCAGGAAGTAGGGTATTACCTTCATCGAGAGGGCCCGAACCTGGGTAAACATTGTGTCCCCGCCTCCTGTTACCATCCGCCTGAGACGCACAGTTCAGGACCCCCTACCCGAGATCCGCCGGTTTTGACACCGATAGTGGGGCCGGGCCCTGCCGACGTAGAACATTAACCTATCCTTGTGTATCCTTCCTATAAGCTGTTTGCGCGTCAAAGGGACTCCTGAGCATCGCGATTCAGGAGCCTAACTGGTCACGTAGCCCCTCACTCCTTCGTCCGTCCTGGTCTCCGGTCGGCCCAATGGCGGTCGAGGTATGCGCGGGGCCGGGCTCTGCCGACGCAGAACACAAAGCAAATAGGAAGAAAATCGCAAAATCTCAAAGCAAATATTACAAGCCATATCGTTCTCCCAAATAACAAGCACGAGATTAAACGCCTCCACGAGGCATGATGCATGTTGCAGGAATAAAACAGGGAAGCAGCCGCAAGCAAGTCACCCCTGGACACCGCCGTCACCAACAGAAGGTGCTCCTCCCTTGGTGGCGTCGCCTTCGCCTGCACCGTCAGCCGGGGCTGCAGGATCGGTGGCATCACCGGTCGAAGGCGCGAGGACGAAGCCACGAAACTTCTTCAGCAGGGCCTCCACTTGACCTTTGACGGCTGTGGTGGAAGCCGTGCAGTGTTCATCAGCTACAGGCTCCAGCAGCTCGTCAAGACGAGCACTGGGGTCACGAAGGTACAAATGGCTGAAGACACACGTTAGTGCAGCTGAAGAAAGGACACGAGCCTCTGCCTAAGCCATGGGACCGATGACCTCCACGACTTCCTCAAGCGCCTTCACCAAGTGGGGAAGCAGTTGAGCAGGGCTATCCTCGTCGGTGGTCACCGGCCTCTCCAAGCCCTTCTCGTACAGTGACTTTAGCGCCACGCTGGACCTCTCCTCGAGAAGCGAGAAGGCCACGCGGTCTTCAGCTAGGACCTTCGCCTTGGCGTCAAGATCGACCTCCTTCACCTTCGCCTTTCGCTCCAACTCCTCCAGCCGGCTGCGCTCCGCGGCCTGCACCTTCGCCAGCTCTCCCAACTCGGCGTCGCGGCCCTTGATGGCCTCCTCCCGAGCCCTCATCTCCTCCTCCTTCGCCTGGCGGCCGCGTGCTTCTTCTGCGTGCTGGTTGCGCAGGCTCTTCAGCTCGCCCTCCAGCTCTCGGCAGCGGCCGCAGGTGGCCTCGGCGTCCTTCAGTGCCGCCTCGCGATCAGCTGCAGCTTTGGCGGCGACCTGCTTCTCCTTCTCGGAGGCCGCCGCGGCCTAGCTCAGCAACGCTCGAACCGCCAAGTCAGAGTGAAGCCAGCCAGAGGCCAGCTCCAAGCGCCCGGGCACCAGGCGCGGGTCCGCACCCAGGAGATCTTCCCGCAGCTGGGCCATCTCCGAAAGGGCGTGCTCCAAGACGACAGAGGAAGCAGAAGAACCTAGGGCCAGGGGCGCAGCAGGAGAAGGGGGCGACGTTGTCACCGGAGCCTGGGAGATCAAGGGATCCTGAGCCTTCAGGATCTCATCAGCCGAGCCAGGCACCGGCAGCTCCGGAGCCAGCGGGGCCACGCGGGCTGACTCCCCCCGACGATGCTCCTCTTGGCCTCGCGAGGGCGACCGGACTAGGGAAATGCGAGTGTTGTCGCCTCCTTTCTCCGTAGAGGGGGGGGGGTGCGGCCACTATATCCTCCTTCCTTTTCTTTGACGAAGGCATCGACCTGATTAACCAAGGGTGAACATTAGAAAATAGCAAATACAAGCGGGAACAAGACGAAGCTCGAAGCACTTACTGATCCACCGCGACGTAGTCCACCCTCCGCTTGGGGATCCTAAAACCCGAAAGCTTCGAAGCCTGAGGAGTGGGAACACGGGCTCCGGGAGCAAAAGACGGCGCAACAGAAGGGCCGGAGGCAGCTCCAGGCATCGTCAAGGCAGAGGCAGCACCTTGAGAAATCAGTGACGACCTGCCCCTCGTCGGGATAATGGGCAGCTCTCCCTCCTCCTGGTGGATGTCGACCTCGCCGTCGTCGGAAAGGGCGCGGAGGATGTCAGCCTTGCTCAAGGGGGAGGTTTCTCCCATCTCCTCGGGGGTCTCCTCCGAGTCCTCCTCCCCTTCTTCCTTCCCACGGGATTCGTCAGAAGACAGCTCCACCGGCTTCGCCGCCGCAGGGACCCCAGTAGGCGCCGGCGGTACAAGCCCGCGCCTGTCAAAGGTAGGCCTGGCGGCCACGACCTGCTCCCAGTTCGTGCGGTGAGACAGAGGAACAAAGGCGCTCGGTGGGTACTCTTGGTTGTCCCCGACCAAGAGGCGCAAGACTGCGGATAGCTCGTCGTTGGGCAAGGGCTCCGAGCTCAGGCGAATCTTGTCTTCTTCATCTCCAAGCCTCCACAAGGGGCTCGCACGCGCTTGAGGAGGAGCAACACGCAGCATCGAGAGTTCCCTCAGGAGCATGGCCCCCGTCACCTTGGCCGCCCTCGCATTTCCCGGCTTCAGGTCAGCCTTCATATGCTCCAACACAGATGACGCTCGCTCGTCAGTAAGCTCTGCACGAGACCACCCCTTGTCGGATTGGGGCATCTCCGTCGGCAGCGCCAAGCGCGGGTGGACGCACTTGGCGCCCATCATGACCCATTTGGCCCTGAGGTTGTCGACCTTCTTCCCGGTGTTCGAGATCGAGTTGGTCTTGTCGGCTGCGATGAAATTGGCGGACCCCGAGATGTGGCCCCCGCTGACACGGAGGAAGAAGAAGTGGCGCAGAAGAGCCACGGACGGCATCACGCCCAAATACGCCTCACAGTAGTAGGCGAAGATGGACAAGAGAAGGATGGAGTTGGGGTGGAGATGCAGCGCCTGCAGCCCGTAGTGGCCGAGGACCTCATAGAAGAAATCGGAGAAAGGAGGAACCAACCTAGCGGCGATACTGCTCGTGAAGAAGGGGAAGAACATGCTCCCCTCGGGCTCCGGCACGCCAGAGGCAGCCCGGTGCTCCATCTTCCCCCTCTCGTTCCTCTCCCCCACCGTCAGCAAGCGCATGGCGGCGAGGCTCTTGTCCGAGATGTTGGGCATGTTGAAAGCAGTTTCGTACCAAGCCGGCGATGCAGAAGGCTTGACCTTGCGTGGCGCCATTAGTCGTTGGAGCAGGAGAAGATGGAAGCTGATCTGAGGATTTCGGAAGCAAGGCGCAAGAAAGGGGATCTGAGCAAGGCGAAGAGAAGCAATGAAGGCAAGCACTATCTGCGCCAGCCTTTTGTCAAGCCAGACAGTTGCCGAGGCATCGTGGGGAAGAGGAGTCGCCCACGTCCAATCAACTGCCACGCGTCGGCCAAGGCTGCAGGCTATTGGGGCCCGCGGCGCTCCGTACTTGACCTTTCGCTTCGCGTCGAAGCTAAAGCCCGAGCGCGCCTTGGGCCCGGGGGCTACTGTCAGCGTTCTGGGAACGGGGGTCCCCAGACATGCCTGCCTGCAGCCCACGGCGTGGCTTTGCTAGCAGGCCTGTACGGCCCATCTTCATCAACAAGGCATTCAAGACCCTCGCGAGGCCCCAAGCCTCGTGAGGCGGACGACGCAAGACCTCCTTAGGAGCGGACTCGCCAGGCAGGCTCACGAGTGGCGGAGAGATCAAGGCAAGGCAAACCTCCCGAGGTTCTCGTGACATGAGCCATGACGATCTAGATCAGGCGGGCGCCAGCGCGTGCAGTATCGTTGTTTCCTCTCTGGTGCTAAGGAGGCAAGCATAGGCGCGGAGTATCGAGGCATCAAGCAAAGGTTTCCATATCGGTGCAACGAGACCAAGACCAGCAGGACGACAAGACGGAGGTCACCATGGAGCCCAAGGCGGGGTCACCACCAGAGCCTTTTGCAGGCGAAGACCGCTTTTGTCAGGATAAGCTATACTAGCTGTCCCCTTTCAAATTGGCCGTTGTTGGCTCCCTTCCCACTCAATATTTGGGGAGAGGACCAGGGCCTCTAAAATAGGACTAGCCACCACAGTAGAAGGCAACTAAGACGAACGGAGCCTCAGGAATCTCATCTTGAGTAATCCTCTTTCACACAAGTTCGCCAGGCACAAGAACACCTCATCCTCAGGAGGCTGTTCTTCCCCTTGTACTGTTCATCATCAACCCAAGAGGCAATCCACCACCACCACACTGGAGTAGGGTATTACACCACAACGATGGTCCAATATAAATCTTTTGTCCCTTGTGTTGTGAGTTCGTCGAGTTCGTTCTTGAGATCTTAGCAATCTAGAATGTGGATCAGTAGGGAGGAAATCTTCGTGCACACCCCAGTGTTCAAACCTTAAGGGTTTTGCCAGAACCCGTGATCCGATAGAAGGTGCACTCCCTCTCTCTCGTTGCTAGCATCTCCTAGATTACTACGTCCCCCAACAAAACCAATGCCGCTCCTCTCCTATTCTAATCCAAAACCAGCGCCGCTCCTCTCCTCATCCATTCAAAAACCACTGTCGGCGAGTGAAGGTACTGCGGAGTACATCGATGGAGGAGTACAACCGATATGTGAGGATCGCAGATGGTGATCCTGCAAAGCTAGCTAGGATGTTGGAGATATAGTCTTGGTTTGACAACAAGGATCAACTAGCGGCGACAGCGACATCCATGGCCAAATATCTACAATAGAGTGAAAAGGCGGAGATACTCCCGAAGGGAGTCGCGCCGAAGTACATAGAGCTGCTCCTCTGGGTCATGGAGCAAACAGATTCCCCGAATCCGTTCTTGAGGCAGCGGTGGTGGGTGTATCGATTCCAGATGGAGCATCCACGAGAGATTGAAGGATCAAGCATCTACAGGGTGCCGTTTGTGAGGGTGTCATGCCAGAGCGAGCCGGTGGAGTCATCATTGACCGAACCCAACTACAAGTGGAGAAAAGAAGTTGCCCGACGACACTTCCCCACCATCCTCTCCCTCGTCATTCACATCGTCTCACGGGGTGGCTATCTGCCGCCGAAGAATAGTAGGGGACTGCCCCCCAACCCAATAGTCGGGCAGGTTGTGAATTGTCAGGAGGAGCTTAGGGTTGTCGGTATTTGCAGGTTGTGAATTGTGTTTTGTATTGGGTATTTTGAGAGTACTTTCAGGTATGAATGTCTTTTGAATTTTAGATTTGCAGTATTGAGCATATGAAGTATTTTATGAATTATAGAGATCTATTTTTAGCACTTAAAAAAATGTTATTTCATAGGAGTATAAAAGTGCCAACAATGTGATTCTCAGAGAAGAAATTGCAAGTTTCAGTTTCAGATAAGAAACTGCAAGTTTCAGTTTCAGGTAAGAAACTACAAGTTTTAGAGACAGAGCATTTATATTAACACGCCCTTTTCAAATAGGGATAACATCATGTTGGAAGTTTTATTCATGGTCGAAAATGGAACTACCAGCCAGTTAACATCATGCTGATCAACATTCATGCATAGTACATCTTCATATGATGCACAGTCAAAAAGATATGCTATTTTCAAAATACCCACACAATGTCGAGTGTGCGAAAAACAAAGAAAACGAGGGACGAAGTTTTGGCAAGTGTTGGATGTGGTGTCCGTAGATGAAAATGGGGACCCACATGTCAATAATGGCAGAGGCAAAAAAAATTGGAGATATTTCCCCTGCATCAAGTGGGATCAAACCCGGGCGGAACAATGGTCGGGTAGTGTCACTTGGGCACGGGGCTAGTTTAGTAATTTTGGTAGAAATAAGGCACTGCATCTAGTATGCCTTCGCCGGCTCCGGTGGTTCATTCTCATCCTCAGCCTTTGTGCGCTCGTTGTGATGCTGCTGTCTCCATTGTGAACATGCTGAACAAACGAGGAATCTGGAGAGGACTGTACATGGAGAGGTGGACAGTCCACCAGGTTTATGGCCGTACGCAAGCAAGTGCCAAATTGAAAAAAAAATACTTCCTCCTAATGATATACTGATGTTGGGGCCCACGGGTCTGTCAACATAGTTACATTTTTTTGAGGTGCTTCAACGCAGTTACTAAAGGAGATAAATTTACAACGTAGCCCGGGAGCTGGCAGGTATCATTTATTATCAGTGGGCTAGCAAGTATCAGCTGGGTTGTGGGTTGCCCTGTCTAGGCTTTCTTTTTTAACATGCGCAACCCATGACATGCTGGTTTGTATTTTCTTGAGGGCCGTCATGTATCGACCGGCCTATGGACCTCCCATCCTAGGTTTTATTTTTTCCTTAAACATCGGCAGCGCAACTTATGTATTTTTTTGAAGAAAATGCAGAGTTCTGTTCTATTTTTCTATATAAGAATAGGAACGCCAGGTCCAACTTATGTTTCCCTTCAAACTAAATTATATATTTTTATATTATTTTATATGTTATTATATATTATTGTTATGGTCATCATATATTTGACAGATACTTACATATCTAAGAAAACAATATCCACGTCTTATTAACTTATAAAAATATTTTTTAACAATAAAATCATGGATTTTTTTTTACATTGAGGCAACAAAAATCGTGGTGATTGTGTACAAAAGCTTGGTAAGATTTAAGGACCAATGTAATAATAAATTACTTATTATTTAAATATATTTGTGACAAAATGCTCAGCCCCTGTTTATTTTTTGATAACATTGCTGCACCCAACCCAACATTATAATTAGAACCAGCCCAGCAAAATCGTGTATTTCGAGAAAGTGCAAATGGGCTGTAATTTTTTAAGAAAAAATAAATGGCCGCATGGACGCCACATTATTTGTTCAGCCAGCCCAGCAAATTCGTGTATTTCGAGAAAGTGAAAATGGGCTGTAGTTTTTAAAAATGGGCTGCATGGATGCTACATTATTTGTTCACCCAACCCAGCAAATGGACTGTAATTCTCAAAAAAAAAATCAAATGGATTGTAAATTCTAAAAACCTGGGTTGAATATGTGTCACATTTTTTAGGCTGAAATGTGGGCCAATAGGTCGAAGCCAACGCAAGTCATTGTCAATTTAGTCAACAAATGATTCTGAAGTCGATAGCCATTGGATTTACATCCAACGATCAGCATCCATCTTTAATCTCTCGTCTTCTTCCTCCAGCGCCGCCGAGACCACCTACTCCCACCTCATGCTGCTAGCAGCTCTGCTTAGCACGCTTCACTGTGAAGTGCTACCCCACCGCCGGCCAGGCCATCCCTCCACCCCTCCACACCTCATGTTCTTCGCCACCGACTACCGAACAACGCTGCACTAAAACCAGTTAACCCTCGTACACCTCTCCATCTGTGACTCCACTTCCGCATCTTCCCATCTCCGGCTCGTTGCTATCCAGGGGCTCGCCGTCGTCCACCACCTTGGATGTGCTCGGCGCGGCATGGTCAACACACAAAAATAATAATACCCCCTGCTCGCTGGTAAACACCATAATGGTAGGCTAACTTGTGGGCATACTAAGTTGACGCGGACGGAGGACTTTGTGAACTTAGTCAGTATGAACGATTCTAGCTCCAGTGACCGTACGATGTGCATCCAACGACCATGGTGCTTCTTCAACCTCTGGTCTTCTTGCTCCATCCACCAAACCAGCGCCATCGTGTCACCTGATCTTGCCTCCCGTGGCCGGCTGTGCTGCCGCGGAGGCCTCACCACCCCCTACTACTCCCACCGCTGGCCAGGCCATCCCTCTACTCACCCACACCCCCTGTTATTCTGCGGCGACGGCAGCCCCACACCAAAGCCGAACCAGTTAACCCTCGTACTCCTCTCAACGTGGGCATCCACTGCCGCGTCTTCAGCGGCTCCGCGTCGTCCCCTTCATAGGCCTCGCCAACATCCACCGCCTTGGTTCTCTCGGCGCGGCGTGGTCAATGTGGTCAAGGAACGACTTGCATCGGAAGAGTACTGTACGTGGAGAGGCTGACAACTGGTTCCATTGCCAGAGCAAGGAAGTGCAACCTTATTACGTGTAAATTAATTATTCCTCCACCTGACGGCGGGGACCCATCGGACGGGCCACCGTATTTCGCGAAAAAAACGTTTCCCCCCTGACTGTTGGGACCCACCAAATCCATCTTCGCATGCAAGGAAGTGCCTCCTTATCCTCCCTTACAATCGGGACCCACCGGGTCGAAGTGTACATAGCGTTGTCATTCTGGTCGTGAACGTGTACGTACATACGATCGGTCTGTCTGCAGGCTGCAACGATGAACCGTGGCCGAGTAAGGAAGGGCACGTGTCGTAGTAGAGGCGCGCACATAGCATGTACACGTACGTACAACCAGGGTGCAAGAAAGTAAATACAACCACGTACGTACATACGGGCGGGGTCTCGAACGCCTACTCACGCATACGTACGGCCAGGGCTCGTGTACATGGCTGGGTCGCAACAGAGAAACTGCATCCTCGTGTTCATCGGGAGGCAACGAAATGCTCGTGTTCATGGGGAGCCAACCGGCTTGGACGAAACAACCGAAACGAGGCCTGGCGTACCGCAGAATGGAGGAAATGGCCTTGTGTTCGACCGCCTACGGTCAAAACGAGATCCTGTTCATCGGGAGGGGTGTGGCGTACCGCAAAACGGAGGAAATGGACTTCTCTTCGACCTCCTACGGTCGAAGCAGGGTCCTGTTGATCGGGAGGGGTGTGGCGTACCGCAAAACGGAGGAAACAGACTCGTGTTGGAGTGCTACGGTCTAAACGGGGGTCCTGTTCATCGGGAGGGGTGTGGCGTACCGCAAAACGGGACTTCACGAGTTATCGTTCATCTCCACCGTCGACCTCCTCTAGCCTCCACCCGTGACTATTCATCCACGACGTCTCCCTCCTGCCTCCACCAGCTACTGTTCATGCATGGGCTCCTGTTCATCCAGCCTCCACCGCTCCTCCACCGGCTACTGATCAACCAGCCCTCTCCACGGGGTCCTGTTCAACCACCCCTCCACGGGCTACTGTTCATCAAGGCCTCCACTGGCTACTATTCAACCAGCCCTCCACGGGGTCGCGTTCATCCACCCCCAACCGGCTCGAACGGGGTCCTGTTCATTCAGCGACAATGTCCTCTACTACCACGGGGTCCCGTTCATCCAACCCCCACCGGGAACTGTTCATCCAACCCCCGAACAACGCTCACTGTTCATCAAGAGGCAGCAGGTTCGATCGGCTTCACTTAGCAGCAGTAGCGAAGGAATCGCTCGATCGGGTTTAGTTAACGGCCAGATCGGTCGATAGCTCGGGTTCAGTAACGCGTAGCCTGCAGTGCAATCACTCAGGTTCAGTTAGAGCCCAACGCCTCGCACCCACGCACGTACGTGCAAGAGAGAAACGCGCATCGCTCAGCCGCGACCACCCAGGAACTCCCCGATGTTTTCCTCGCCCTCGCTTCTACAACAGTTTTTTCCGTCATGGAAGGCCCAAAGAGTGTCATGCAGCTGCGTCTCCGGCCCACCCAAAACGAAAAGCCCATTTTCTGTCATGATTTTTTGTCATAGAAGTAGGAGCCCACCACATCTATGATGATACTAGGGTTTGTCAAAATTATCGTCATAGTAGTGTCATAAGCATGACAGAAAATAATTCCGTTCGTCCCAAAATGTCACGGATGTGTCTTTTTTTTGTAGCGATGCTACGTGCGCACCTCTACTACGACACGTGCATCTCCTTACTCGGCCATGGTTCATCACTGTAGAGAGACCAGTCGACCAGTATGTACGTACAGGTTCGCGACCAGACAGACAACCCTACATATGGTTCGACCCGGTGGGTCCCAGCTGTCAGGGATGATAAGGAGGCACTTCCTTGCATGTGAAGATATAGCTGGTGGGTCCCAACTGTCAGGGGGAAGAATCATTTTTTCCCGTAATATGGACGCACTTCCTTGCGTGCAAAATGTAGCTGGTGGATCTCAGCTGTCAGGGGGAAACATTTTTTCGCAAAATATGGTGGCCCTTCTGGTGGGTCCCTGCTGTCAGGTGGAGGAATCATTATTTTGCGTCTCATAACAGACACTTCCTTGCTGCAGTCATGGACCCAGCAGTCAGCCTCTCCACATACAGTCCTCTTCCGATGAAAGTCGTTCCTTGATCACGCTGACCACGCCGCACCGGGAGGACCAAGGCGGTGGACGATGGCGAGGCATAGGACGGGAATGACCCGGAGCCAGGGAAGACTCGTCAATAGTTTCACATGAGGACGGGAGTATGAGGGTTTACTGGTTCGGCTGCAGTGTGAGGCTACCATCGCCGGAGAATAACGAGAGGTTTGGCTGAGTACAGGGATGGCCAGCCAAGCGATGGGAGTAGGGTGGGCCGGTGAGGCCTACGCGGTAGCACAGCCAGCCATGGGACGTAGGAGCAGGCGGCACGTCCAGCGATGGTTTGGGCGGCTGGAGTAAGATGAACACGACAGCCGTTGGATGGACATCATACGGTCACTGCAGCTAGAATCCTTTATATTGACTAAGTTTGCAAATCCTACGTCCGCGTCAACTTAGTAGGCCCACAAGTCAGCCTCCAAATATGGTGGGTCCCAGCTAGCGGGGGGTATTCATTTTTGTTGTGTGTAATAAGGAGGCACTTCCTTGCGTGTGAAGATATAGCTGGTGGGTCCAAGCTGTCAGCGGGAGGGAATTTTTTGTGAAATACAGAGGCCCTTGCGGTGGGTCCCCACTGTCACATGGAGGAATAGTTATTTTGCGTGTAATAAGAGTAGGCCCTTCCTTGTGTGCGGCCGTGGACCCAGCTGTCATCCTCTCAACGTACAGTCCTTTTTAGTGGATGTCGTTCACTAACCACGTTGACCACACTGCGCCGAGAGCACCAGGGCGGTCGATGAGGGCGAGGCCTAGGAAGGGAAGGACCCGGAGCCAAAGCATACTAGACAGTTGTTTCCCACACGGAGGAGAGTACCAGGGTTTACTGGTTCGTCTGTCATCGTCAGAAAATAACAGGAAATGTGGGTGCATAGAGGGACGGTCAGGCCAGGGATGGGAGTAGTGTGTGGCGGTTAGGCCCGTGCCGCAGCACAGTCGGCCACGGGAGGCATGAGCAGGCAGTACGGCTGGCGCTAGTTTGGGCGGTTGGAGCAAGAAGACCAGAGATTGAAGAAGCAGCACGGTCGTTGGATTAACATCCAACGGTAACTACTGCTAGAATCATTTGTGGACTAAGTTGACAAAGCTATTTGGTACACGTCAACCTAGTAGACCCACAAGTCAGCCTCCAAATATGTCCCAAATAGTATACAACCCGAAATTTCTAGCCAGATTCAAATTAATTTAAAAAATAAACATACCTTAATTTAAAATCCAATTAAATTTTACCCGCACAAAAACAATGAAATTTAAAATATCAGACTCCGAAAGAAAAAAGTAATTTGGAACTAATTGCCTGTTTGCTGTATTTTTCATTTTACAGCCCATTTCTTATTACTCATAGCCCATTTTCTAAGCAAGCCGAATGCATCCCTCCTCGTCATGGAAGGTTTTCGGCCCAGTAGGGCATATAAAAGCAAGTAGGCCTCCGTTGGTTATTCTGCAAAAAACAAAATAGTTGGGCTAGCCATTTTCAGAAAGAAAAAACAAAACTAGGCTGTTCATGTGGTAAACATATGAAATAAAAGCCTGGGCAAGACGGGCTATAGATCCCGCACAACCCAGTTGATACCCTGCTCCGTCCCGAAAACAAAAATATACTATGCAAGCTTTGGGTCCCGTGTGTCGCCCACTCCTTGTGCGATTATCTCGCTTATTGACTACGTTGGCGATGGCGTGCGACCCGGATGTCGAGAAACCATCAGGAGGAACCATTTTTTTCTTGTAATAAAGGAGGCACTTGCTTGCCTACTGCCATGATCCTGGTGGGTCCCTACTGTCATCCTCACCCTGTACAGTCATCTCCTCATTCCTCTTGGTTTTTTGACCATGTTGACAACGCCCGAGGGCGGTGCTGCGGTGAGCGAACCAAGGTGGAGGACGATAGTGAGGACTTGGATGGGAACAAGCAGGAGCCAGGGAAGATGCGTGGACTTTTAGGGTGCGATTGGGCCGTGATGCGTGCACGGCAGCACAGGCAGCCGTGGGAGGTGGGAGCAAGCGGTCCCGCCGGCACTGGTTTGGCTTTGGCGGCTGGAGGAAGAAGAGACTGAAGAAACACGATAGACGTTGAATGTCAATCCAACGGTCAAGGTTGGCACAATCGTTTGTTGACTAAGCCGATACCAGGTAGCATACATTTTTATAGGGAGAAAAGAAAAACTGGTCTCGTTCGCCAAATAACATTCCCGAAACTGCCACCGTTTGATCTTGCCTCGCAACCAAAACTGCCAGGAAAATGCTTTTATTTGTCGTGTTCCTCCTAGGGAACGTTCACCACATAACATTCCCGAAAATCCCAGACTTGAGAAGGCGTACAGAACAAGCTAGTGTACCAGTAAAGAGACATTGCTGAAAAAAGAGACGTGCTCCTATAGTTGGTTCGAATCCAAACATAGACTATGACCATATATAGTGCTATGCTACTCTGCAAGTAATGAAACTCACATACCCAATGTTCACTTATCCTCTTCTCTAGTTACTCTGCCTAGCATCAGAAGCTCCGGCCGCGGCAACCATGTCCGCTGGTGGCTTGTCCACCTGCTCTTCAGCAGGCAACAACCAGATGTGCGCCATGTCGCCACCCGTACCATTCCCTGTGGGTCTCATCACACCCCCGCCGGCACACTCACCGCAGCCCGCTACCATTGGTGTGGTGCCACAACTGCAAATCATGCAGAGTCATCCACTGCATCTCAACTACAATCCCCCACCCTGGCCTAGTCTTCTACAAATGACCCAATCATGGATTAATAATATGCTTAAGTGTTGTTCGCGTGCTTTCAGTTGCTGATTATTTTAATAGTTTGGTTGATGATCTTCCAGTTTGATTAGTGCGGAAAAGGGAAGATTCGTCTGGTTTGTATTTCTGGGAAGTTGGTAATGCGATGGAATGGAACTACACTGATTATCTGGTTAGCCGAGCAATCCCAGTACCAGCAGGTTGGGGTGTTGGACAAGTAACTGAAGGAACGACAGAAGAGGCAGATGCAGAGCAGAAGGTTAAAGATGCAGTTCATCTGATCATGGCCAAGCAGCAGCTATTGAACGACCTTGACAGCAATGAGGAGATGAAAGCTTGTGAGGATAATGGGCAAGATCAATGTGCTCTGTAGGATGATTGTCTCTTTATTTGCAGTGTATGTAGCACCCGTAATGTATTCAGTGGCCATGACATGAGCAATTTGCTGAAACTAGTAATGAATGAAACATGTTTAGCGAAATTTGGGCTAGTGTTGTGAACATCTAATGATTTCTATTAACGGAAATCGGGGGGTATCCCCTTTTGCTCATAAATAAACAAATAGCAAAGGCCCTTTTGCTAATAAATAAATAAATTAGCAGAGGCCCTGTTGGGTCAGCTTTGTTCCAATTTGAAGACGTAGAGCAAATGCAGTCCACAACAAATTATGTCATCAAATACAAGTTTCACATCCAAATACGAGTACAACTAAACAACAATGTTTTAGGACCTTGAAGTATGTCTAGAGGGGGGTGATTAGACTACTTGACCAATTAAAAGCTATGCCTTTTCCCAATTTTAGACTTTTGGCAGATTTTAGCTATCTTTGAACAATTCAAGCAATCATCACGAAATTCAAGCAAGCATGCAAAGAGTATATAGGCAGCGGAAAATAAAGCATGCAACTTGCAAGAATGTAAAGGGAAGGGTTTGGAGGATTCAAACGTAATTGGAGACACGGATGTTTTTGTCGTGGTTCCGATAGGTGGTGCTATCGTACATCCACGTTGACGGAGACTTCAACCCACGTAGGGTAGCAGTTATGCTGAGTCCACGGAGGGCTCCACCCACGAAGGGTCCACGAAGAAGCAACCTTGTCTATCCCACCATGGCCGTCACCCACGAAGGACTTGCCTCACTAGCGGTAGATCTTCACGAAGTAGGCGATCTCCTTGCCCTTACAAACTCCTTGGTTCAACTCCACAATCTTTTGGAGGCTCCCAAGTGACACCTAGCCAATCTAGGAGACACCACTCTCCAAGAAGTAACAAATGGTGTGTTGATGATGAACTCCTTGCTCTTGTGCTTCAAATGATAGTCTCCCCAACACTCAACTCTCTCTCACAGGATTTGGATTTGGTGGAAACAAGATTTGAGTGGAAAGCAACTTGGGGAAGGCTAGAGATCAAGATTCATATGGTTGGAATGGAATATCTTGGCCTCAACACATGAGTAGGTGGTTCTCTCTCGAGGCTGGTAAGTTGGAAGTGTAGGTTTGTTCTGATGGCTCTCTTCACGAATGAAGAGGAGGTGGAGGGGTATATATAGCCTCCACACAAAATCTAACCGTTACACACATTTTACCAAACTCGGAAGGACCGAATCATAAAACTTGGTCGGACCGATTTAGTAAACCTAGTGACCGTTAGGGTTTTGATTGGGGCCGACATGCAACTCGGTAGGACCGATATGGTTAGGGTTAGGGCATAACGTAATCTCGGTGAGACCGATTACACAAACTTCGGTGAGACCGATTTTGGTAATTAGCTAACCAGAGAGTTGGTCAGGTAAACTCGGTGGGACCGATTCGCTCTTTTCGGTGAGACCGAAATGTTACGAAAGGGAAACCGAGAGTTTACATTGCAATCTCGGTGGGACCGATCGCTCACTTCGGTTAGACCGAAACTTTACAAAGGGAAACAGAGAGATTACTATCCCATCTCGGTGAGACCGAGATCCCTATCGGTGAGACCGATTTGCCTAGGGTTTGTGGCAGTGGCTATAACATTTGAACTCGGTGGCGCCGGATAGAAAGAATCGGTAGGGCCGAGTTTGACTTTAGGTTTAGGTCATATGTGGATGTGAGAAAGTAGTGGAGGGTTTTGGAGCATATCACTAAGCACACTAAGCAAGAGGCTCATTAAGCAACACCTCATCCCTCCTTGATAGTATTGGCTTTTCCTATAGACTCAATGTGATCTTCGATCACTAAAATGTAAATGTAGAGTCTTGAGCTTTTGAGCTTGAGCCAATCCTTTGTCCTTGATATTTTGAAGGATCCACTTTCATCATCCATGCCATGCCATTCATTGAGCTTTCCTGAAATATTTGTCTTGGAATAGCATTAGCTCAATGAGCTATATGTTGTTATGAATTACCAAAACCACCTAGGGATAGTTGCACTTTCAATCTCCCCCTTTTTGGTAATTGATGACAACATATAGATCAAAGCTTCGACAAATGATAATAAAATATGAAAAACATCGTCGCTTTGAGAAGTATGTGATAAGCAAGAGCTCCCCCTAAATTTTTGCATATTTTAAGATTTGCTTTGGACTGCAAATGCACAAGGAATTAGGCTCATGGGTTACTCTTCCATGTCACATACATCTTGGTGGAGTGCTCAAAATAATAAAGATTGAATACATGCACTCATCACCAAGCACAGTGAATGATCATATAAGGATAAGTAAGATAATAACATATAACAAGCATAAGTGTAGCTTATGATCAAACACATGATCATCAATGTCTCACAGGTAAAAGCATAGTATCTCAAGCAATCAAAGCAAACGAAGTTCAACCAAGAAGACAAGAGAGAACAAAAGCAAAACTCTCTCTCTCGAAGCCTATGATCTGTACATTTTTCTCCCCTTTGGCAACAAGTTACCAAAAAGTTCCTAGGAAATGCATAGGACTATATCGTCTCTCAGGCTTGGTCTTCTGGTGGTGGTGTAGATAGGACTCCAAGGACGAAGGCATCAGTAGATGTGGAAGGAGCTGAAGGAGTTGGTGTTGGAGCTGCTTGCGCTGGAGCTATAGCTGGAGCTGATGAAGTGACTCTGGTGACCGGCTTTGCAGCTGATCTTTGAGCTCGTGGCACTCTGGCAAATACATCAGTCGTTGTTTTGACGTTCCTCTCCTGCATGTCATCCTGTAGCTGCTCCACAGCTGACTGAATCTCAGTTACTTTGACATCAAGATCATATAATTTTTGTTCCATGATTCTTTCCAGGCTCTCCTGGTTTTGAGTTAGGGTGGCCAACCCCTTCTCAATCCGCAGAGTTGATGCTATCAAGTAACCAAGCTGCTCCTGCTTGTTCTTCAGAAAGTAATCATATGCCTCTGCTTGAGTTGGCATCATGGCAGCCTTCTCCTTCCTTGCTTTCTCCTTCTTCTCTTGCGCTTGCACTGATGATGGTTTATTCTTAGTCATGACAACTTGATTGTCCTCAAAGTCAGGATAGAGAACCATGTGATCCTTATCCAACAGATACTTTCCTATGCCCATCTTTGAGTTTATCAACTCCTGAATCTGTGGGGCATATCCACAGCTCCTCTTTTAGTCTGCTGCTGTCCTTTTGATAGTTTCAACTATGAGAATCATGACTTTGAATTTCTGAGGCACATCAAATATGTGAAGCAAATTGATTGCATGCCCTTTGATCATGTTGTGGTCACCTGATTTAGGCAAAAGAGTGTGCCTTAGAATCCAGTTGATCGTAGGTAGCCCTGACAGAAGATAATGAACTGATCCAAACTTGAAAGTCTCAAGTGCATCATCTGGGATTTCCTTGTACATCTTTGACATTGAGTTGTGACCCATCTTCTTCTTGGCATAAATGTCCAAGTCATCTTCACTTTCCTTGGGGGCATTCATCAGACTTGCCCATTCCTCTATGGTTGACTGATATCTCGTTCCTTCAGACATCCAGACTATCCTGCCATCTGGATAGAAATGTGTTGTGGAGTAGAATTGCATAATGAGCTCGTCATTCCAGTTTGTGAGCTTCTGCCCAACAAAACAAGCACTGAAGTTGTCATACACTCCAGGATAGTGTTCTACATTCTCCTGAATATAGGTCCAGTCGACCCACCTCATATCACAAACTATGGGCTTCTTATCCAATAAGATGGTCTCATAAAAGTCATGCTGCTCCTTGGTGTGGAACCTGTAATCTACAGCAGTCCTTCGCCTAGTGGCATATGGATCTGACTCTCTCCATAGCCTCAACCCTTGATCTCTCCTGGTCTTCATGTTCTCAGCCACAGGATGAGCAGCATTGTGGTTTGGAATCTTGGGCTTGAGCTTCCTTAGGACCTGCCCTTCTTCATCTTCCTCGGCATCAACTTCAGGCATTGGAGCCTTGTTCTTCTCAGCTGCTGGTATACTCCTGGTATTCCTCTTTGGTGCACTCTTGGGCTTAGGGGCAGCTTTGGGCTTTGAAGTTGCAGCCCCTGATCTTATATATGGCATCACCCATCAGCTTTTGTGCCTTGGGTGCTGGCTCAGCAACCTCTTCTTCTTCTTCTTCCTCCATCATAGAGGGCTTCCCAATCACTCTGGCCATGGTCTTCTTGACCCTTTCCTTCCTTTTCTTTCCTTCAGCAGCAGTAGGTTCTTTGGGCTGGGATTCCAAAGAAGCTTGAGTGGAGAGTCTGGCTTTGGACATTGGTTGTCTACCTGCTGGCCTTTTGATCTTCATTCCAGGCTTAACTGCTGTTGAGCTGTACTCCTTCTTGAGCACTTTCTTCTTTGAACTGGCCTCATCCTCAACTGCCACATAATCTTCATCCTCAGACTCTGAGGTCTTCTTCTTCCTTGTCCTTGTGGCAGCCTTGGGCAAATTACTGGGAGTGATTCTGCTCCCCTCATCTGAGCTGCTTGAGGGAATAGTGCCCTCACTCATGTGAATCTGCTCTTCTGACCTGTTCTGGTTGTCACTTTGGTCTGACATGCTGCACTAACTTACTGCTGACCCTGTGAATGGTTATAGATGAGGTAGAGTGGATGAGCATCACAAAATGCAGAGATTTTTGCAAACGAAAGATTCAAAAACTTAGTTTTAGTTTCCATAGAAAGCATTTTGGATCAACCGATTTTCAAACTCGGTGATATCGAAGCAGTTTTGGAACCTAAACTAGTGAACTGAGTCAGATCGAGTCACAGTTCGGTGGCACCGAGGCTGCTAGGGTTTCACAAAGTTCTAAAATCGGTCACACCGATTTGTAATTCTCGGTCAGACCGAGACTTACTAGTGCAATGGCGTTAGCCAAATCGGTGGGACCGAGTTTTTCAACTCGATGGGTCCGAGATGGTTTCGGCGGAAACCTAACCCTAAATTTTTGAATCATACCTATTCTAAGGATTGTTTTGACTGGATAGAAGTGTTTCAATCATGGCAAGATGCATTACAAACACAATGTGCTGAGAATCAGACGAGGATAGCACTGTGATCGAGTTCATACCCTAGTTCGGCGGTGTTTCAATCGTGGCAAGATGCATTACAAACACAATGTGCTGAGAATCAGACGAGGATAGCACTGTGATCGAGTTCATACCCTAGTTCGGCGGTGAACTCGCTACGGCAGCAACGGTGGAGGATAATTCCGTTGACGGTGGCGGAGACCAGCGGATGGAGGCGGCTGGCGATGAAGTCGACGATCCGTAGACCTAGTAGGCAGAGCGAGCTATGCGCAGGCGAGGAGTTTTGGAGAAAGTTTTCCAAAATTTGCCTGTGTGAATATATAGCCCGACACTGTCGGTGTGACTGAGTTGAACAACTCGGTGGCACCGAGATGCATAATCATATGATAAAGAACTCGGTGTGACCGAAAAGTTCAAATCGGTTGCACCGAGATTGAAAACCTAGATCGACTTAGTAATCTCGGTATGACCAAAAGGAGGAATCGGTCGGACCAAAAATCACAAAGAAGTTTTGGAAGTTTAAGTCTATGACTTAATCGGCGACTCGAGTGCTCCTCACACAGTGGTTCGAATCTAACTTGATCAAATTTTGTGATGTAGCATGAATAGAGTTTGAGACGAGAAAAGCATAGATAGCTAGAGAAGGTTCTTAGGCATTCTTGTCCATCCACTTGGCCAAAGAAAAAGAAGCCAATCAATCAAAACAACAAGTGGATGTCCTCGAATGAGTAAAATATGCAACCAACATGCTCACACAATAAAATGACAAATGAAATATGTGTCAAAGCATGCTCAACCAATTCTAGCATCTATCAAACAATTGGCAATGACTAGGTCATCTATATATGAGTATATTGACTTAGGAGTCAAATGAGAACATTTGATCATAGGTCATACTCATCGTTTAAGCTCAAGTGGGGTTACCACTTTTACATAAAGCATTTATGTGTTCACATCATTAGAGTTGCTTTGACTCAATTCTTAGAGTTAAGCCCCCCCTAGATGTGAGATCCCCCCTTAGAGGGATAAACTAACCTTGGGTTTTGTTGATGCTGACTTCATGTAGGTGTTGAAGATGTGGATGCTCAATGTTGATGTAGATCTTTTGGAGCAATCCTTTGGAGTGAGTTGCACTTTCAATACCTACATGGGTTAGTCCCACAAGGAACAAACAAGAATATCCATAGACATAGAGTGATGCACACACAAAATGATGTCCATGAAAACTTTAGGTTACCTTGTCCCTTGGCTTACCAACATGAGGGTTTTTTGACTCCTTGAACTAGAGCAAGATATGGAAGTTGATTGCACTTGTCTTTGCCATAATGATATGAGTGAAAAATGTTGGCGGAGTCACCCTCAAGAACTCTCTATTTCTTCTTCTTCGGGATCCACATCATCTTGATGGGAATCCTTGGTGTAGTATTTGTGCTTGATGATGTAGAACTTGACGTAGTCTTGGGAACCCACTTGAACAAGGCCTTAGGTGCTTCTTCAAATGCATCAATCTCCTCTTGAAGCTTGTCCTTGCCTTTGTTCTTATGGTCTTGTGGTGGAAGATCATCTTGTGCTTGTGTTCCCTTGAAGGAAGTAGGATCATACTTCTCTTGTTGAGGAACAAACTTCGTCTTGGGGTATTGATCTTCTTCCCACTCAACTCCATTGGCATTGAACTTTCGCTCAAAACCAACACCTTGATTCTTCCGGTGCCTTCCTTGCTTGCGTACAATTTCCTCAAATTGCTTACTCCCGGCAAGGCTCTTGTATACACCTTTCTCTATAATTCCCTTCAATAAGCTATTTTCTTGCTCAAGTGTAACTTGGCTAAGAGAATCATTAGTGGAATCAAGAGAGCTACTAGAAGCAACAATATTGGATTTAGCATTGTTATTGTTACTACTAGAAGAAGAATCTTTCTTGTTCTTGTTGCTAGACTTGACTTGAGGCATGTAAGTAGATAAGAGTAAACGCTTGGCAATATAAGAAGAACTTTTCTTAGGGAGATCATCATTGATCGCTTTTAGGAACTCATGCTCTTGCTCAAGATTGAGCTTTTCAAAGCGTAACTTTTCATGAGCCCTTAAAAGTTCTCGATGATCTTCGAAGATAGTTTCATGAGCTAACTTAGGAGTGTTTAGTTCTTTAGTTAGACGCTTAATCTTCTCCTTATCATTGTCATTCGTTTAATCTTGATTAGCATGATTAATTGATGTTTCATCATAGTATTCATCACTAGAGTTGTCAATAAGTAAATCATCATCACCTAGCAAGTCATCTTCATCACTATTAAAATCAACATACTCTGGGGTGTGTTACCTTAGGACCTTTGGCCATGAAGCATCTTCCAATTCCTTCATTTGGTGATTCAAATATGTCGTAGGAGTTGGTTGACACAAGTGCTAAACCGCAACACCTTCATCTTGAGTGTATTCGAGTCGGAGTGATAGCTTCTCTCGGAGTGATTGTCGGAGTCGGAGCCGGATACCCATTCACCAACATGATCTTGATGTCTTCGCTTTGTGTAGCTCTTTGATGACTTGTCCTTCCTTTCCTAATCCTTGCTTCTCCGTGAGGGTCTTCGTTCATAACGATCATCTCTACTCCTTCTCTCTCTTGGTGGTGATTCTTCTCTTCTACTTCTTCTCTTGGGAGAATCTTCTCTTCTTTTGTAGGGTGTCGTACACTCATTGGAATAGTGTCCGGTCTCCCACAATTGTAGCAATTTTGCTCTCGACTAGAAGATCTTTTGTCATTGTAGGACCTTGACTTGGAGCTTCTTTCTTTGCTTCTACTCTTGTAGAATTTGTTGAAGTTCTTCACCATTAAGCTCAATTCTTCATTGAACGTTTGTTTCTTACTTGATGATGTGAGGGCTTCACATGAGGCTTTGTAAGCACCACTTGACTTGTTGTGAAGTTCCTCCTTATCCTTGAGAGACATCTCATGAGCAACAATTCTTCCAATGACTTCCATTGGCTTGAGATCTTTGTAATTTGGCATCATTTGGATCAATGTGCACACGATATCATATTTTCCATCCAATGCTCTTAGGATCTTCTTGATGATGAATCTGTCGGTCATCTCTTCACTTCCTAAGCCGGCAATCTCATTTGTGATAAGAGCAAGCCTAGAGTACATTTCAGCGACACCTTCACCATCCTTCATTTTGAACTTGTCAAGCTGACTTTGGAGCACATCCAACTTGGATTCCTTGACGGAGTAAGTACCTTCATGCATATCAATCAAAGTATCCCAAATTTCCTTTGCATTCTCAGGACGCCTGATTTTGTTGAATTCTTGAGGGCACAAGCCATTGAAGAGGATATCACAAGCTTGAGCGTTGTATTGCAACATCTTCAACTCTTCCGCACTAGATTCACGGTTCGGTTCTCTCCCATTAAAGAATTCACCTTGCAAACCAATACACACAATAGCCCAAACGGCGGGGTTATGTCCGAGAATATGCATTTTCATCTTATGCTTCCAACTAGCAAAATTAGTGCCATCAAAGTAAGGATCTCTACGGTGATAATTTCTCTCGCTAAACGCCATACTCTCCTAGGTTGTGAAACCAAGGCTATGACCACCAAAAGCTATGGAAATCAAAGCAAATGGAGATTAAAGCTCTGATACCACTTGTAGGACCTTGAAGTATGTCTAGAGGGGGGTGATTAGACTACTTGACCAATTAAAAGCTATGCCTTTTCCCAATTTTAGACTTTGGCAGATTTTAGCTATCTTTGAACAATTCAAGCAATCATCACGCAATTCAAGAAAGCATGCAAAGAGTATATAGGCAGCGGAAAATAAAGCATGCAACTTGCACGAATGTAAAGGGAAGGGTTTGGAGGATTCAAACGCAATTGGAGACGCGGATGTTTTTGTCGTGGTTCCGATAGGTGGTGCTATCGTACATCCACGTTGATGGAGACTTCAACCCACGTAGGGTAACGGTTGCACGAGTCCACGGAGGGCTCCACCCACGAAGGGTACACGACGAAGCAACCTTGTCTATCCCACCATGGCCATCGCCCACGAAGGACTTGCCTCACTAGCGGTAGATCTTCACAAAGTAGGCGATCTCCTTGCCCTTACAAACTCCTTGGTTCAACTCCACAATCTTGTCGGAGGCTCCCAAGTGACACCTAGCCAATCTAGGAGACACCACTCTCCAAGAAGTAACAAATGGTGTGTTGATGATGAACTCCTTGCTCTTGTGCTTCAAATGATAGTCTCCCCAACACTCAACTCTCTCTCACAGGATTTGGATTTGGTGGAAAGAAGATTTGAGTGGAAAGCAACTTGGGGAAGGCTAGAGATCAAGATTCATATGGTTGGAATGGAATATCTTGGCCTCGACACATGAGTAGGTGGTTCTCTCTAACCTGGTAAGTTGGAAGTGTAGGTTTGTTGATGGCTCTCTTCACGAATGAAGAGGAGGTGGAGGAGTATATATAGCCTCCACACAAAATCTAACCATTACACACAATTTACCAAACTCGGTGGGACCGAATCATAAAACTCGGTCAGACCGATTTAATAAACCTGGTGACCGTTAGGGTTTTCGATTGGGACTCGACATGCAACTCGGTAGGACCGATATGGTTAGGGTTAGGGCATAACGTAATCTCCGTGGAGACCGACATACAAACTCGGTGAGACCGATTTTGGTAATTAGCTAACCAGAGAGTTGGTCAGGAAAACTCGGTGGGACCGATTCGCTCTTTTCGGTGAGACCGAAATGTTACGAAAGGGAAACAGAGAGTTTACATTGCATTCTCGGTGGGACCAATCGCTCACTTCGGTTAGACCGAAACTTTACGAAAGGAAACAGAGAGATTACAATCCCATCTCGGTGAGATCGAGATCCCTATCGGTGAGACTGATTTGCCTAGGGTTTGTGACAATGGCTATGACATTTGAACTCGGTGGCGCCAGATAGAAATAATTGGTAGGGGCGAGTTTGACTTTAGGTTTAGGTCATATGTGGATGTGAGAAAGTAGTGGAGGGTTTTGGAGCATATCACTAAGCACATGAAGCAAGAGGCTCATTAAGCAACACCTCATCCCTCCTTGATAGTATTGGCTTTTCCTATAGACTCAATGTGATCTTGGATCACTAAAATGTAAAATGTAGAGTCTTGAGCTTTTGAGCTTGAGCCAATCCTTGGTCCTTGATATTTTGAGGGATCCACTTTCATCATCCATGCCATGCCATTCATTGAGCTTTCCTGAAATATTTGTCTTGGAATAGCATTATCTCAATGAGCTATATGTTGTTAAGAATTACCAAAACCACCTAGGGATAGTTTCACTTTCAAATGTCATCATGTTTTAGTCATCATACAATCACCAAACACAAATCAACATACATAATAAGTGATGCTCTCACAGCAAAATACTAAACAACAACTTCATCAGGTCTGAGTTTTCATAGCAGATGCAATTCACATAGTAGATAAAAAGTTGTCTTCTCACAAGAAAATATGACAAAAGCAATCTAATCATCATCCGCAGCAGCAGCGTCAACGTCTTCGCCATGTGTATCAGTCTGAATCGTAATCCCCCAGTGTCTCTTCTTATTCATCCTCAGTGTCCTCGAATGTTGGTGTCTTATTGATCAACTCTCGTATGTCCACATCCCAACAGGCAATCTTTTCGCCAGCGTCATTGACATGAAGGTTTTCAAAGAAAGAAGGAAAGAAAGAAGCCCAACCCGACCCCGTCAGGGCCCGTGGGACGCGGCCTGACAAGATTGGGAGGGCGCCTCCCCGACAAGGAATAAGAGGCCGGGGCGGGGAGAACGGCAAGGCAATGCCCTGGTCACCTCCTCTTGGACCAGAGGAACGCGGCAAGAGGGACACCAGCAGGGAAGACGAAGCTGGAGTCCACGAGGAAGCATACCGAGGTCTAGCTGGTGGAAGCGGTGTCGACCGGGCCAAGCACCCTCGGCTAATCACTCTGCCGGGGGTCTAGCTGTAGATGATGGTGCTGCCGGCGCCTCGCTGACAGTGATAGTGCGTCTGGCGCTCAGCTGAATTCCGAGTCGTCGGCTTGGTGCTTGACGTCAGGGGCTCAGGGTCGTCGTCTTCACCGTCAGTGTCCTCTTCGTCGATGTTGGTAGAGGAGGAGCTTTCGTCATAAGTCGAGCTCTGCACGCAGCACCCTAAGCGAGCACAGAATACCCGAAGACCTTGATGGAGAGCAGATCATCCTCCATTAGCTTAAAGTGAAGAATGTGCCCCTCCGCCAAGCTACGGGCATGGGTAAAAGTTTTCCAGACACGTTGGAGAAGCATGAGAAGAGGTGCGGGGAACTTGACGTCCACCCGCATGTTGCCATTACAGCAACCCCTCATGTGCAACTTCAACCCGTGCGGTTGTTCAACTTCCATCACCTTGCAAAAGGTCCCGGAAGCCGAAGACGGCTGCGCGGGGGCTCGCGCCGCCTGACGATGAACTCCAGCGGCCCAACATGGCCCTCCGTCAGAGTCGGAGCGGCTGGCGAGGAGCGACTGGAGCACCACAGCGTCTTCCTCGGCCCCGAACACCGTTTCAGCCACGACCACGTCCTGTGGCACCACCTTGCGCACTAGATCCTGCCCTTGCGTCACTAGCAATGGCGGGGATGTGGTGTCGAGATGAGGCACTCATCGCCGCTGCCAGAGCTTGAGCGCGCCCCTTCCTCTCACCATGATGGGAGAAGGGCACAAGAAGGAGAAGTAGAATATGCATGAGTGAGCCTTCCATTCACCTCCACGTCCCCTTTTTATAGCGGAGCATGGCAAAGGGGCTGGCTCCCCAACATCCTGTGGCAACTTCCCTGCTCCGCCAATTCAATGCATCTGCGCCACTAACGGCGCCTAGAATCACCGACTGCCCTCCTGCACCAATCTGTGCCACCATGTTTGCTCCATGGCACTCATTCTCGACCCATATGCGTCCGCCACGTACCCTGTGCAATGCATGCAACATACGTGGCAGAAACGGTAGGCATCGTGGGAAGAGTAAATGGCGATTACCCCTCCACAGGTCATGTGCGGGCACTTCAATTAAACTCCCCGCGAACGTGGGCGTCGTTTGGCCCGTTGCATGGGTAGACCCATGATGACCCACAAGTATAGGGGATCAATTATAGCTCTTTTCGATAAGTAAGAGTGTCGAACCCAATGAGGAGCAGCAGGAAATGAAAAGTGGTTTTCAGTAAGGTAATGTGTGCAAGTGCTGAAATTGTAAGTAACAAAGTAGTTTGATAGCAAGATATTTTGTAACGAGCAAGTAACGATAATAATAGAAAAAGTGCAGCAAGGTAGCCCAATCCTTTTGAGGCAAATGACACGCCAAAATGGTCTCTTATGATAAGCAAAGCGTTCTTGAGAGTACACGGGATTTTCATCTAGTCACTTTCACCATGTTGGTTTGATTCGTGTACGGTACTTTGATAATTTGATATGAGGGTGGACCGGTGCTTAGGTGTTGTTCTTACTTGAACAAACATCCTACTTACGATTAACTCTCCTGCAAGCATCCACAACTACGAGAAAAGTATTAAGAATAAATTCTAAGCATAGCATTAAACTTTTGGATCCAATCAGTCCCTTACGGAACAACGCATAAACTGGGGTTTAAGCTTATGTAGGCCCTTCTAATTGCTACTCCACAATGCATTCCGTTAGGCCCAAATATGGTGAAGTTTCATGTAGTCGACATTCACATGACACAACTAATGCAATCACAACATACATACTATCCAAATATCGAATACATATCAAGTTCACGTGATTACTTGCAACATGATTTATCCAGTGACCTCAAGAACAAAAGTAACTAGTCACAAATGATAATCATGCTCACGATCAAAGGGGTATTAAATAGCATATTGGATATGAACATATAATCTTCCAACAAATAAACCATATTGTAATCAACTACACGATGTAATCAACAGTACTAGACACCCACAAGCATCAACCTATAGTTCCGGTAACAAGATTGAACACAAGAGATGAACTAGGGTTTGAGATTAGATGGTGTTGTTGAAGATGTTGACAAAGATTGCCCTCCCCAATATGGGGGAGTTGTTGGTGATGATGAGGACGATGATTTCCCCCTCCGGGAGGGAAGTTTCCCCGGCGGAGTCGCTTCGCCGGAGGGAAAAAGTGCTCCTGCCGAAGTTTCGCCACGAGATGGCGGCGCTCTGTCCCAAACGTCCTCTCCTTATTTTTCTAGGTCAAAATGACTTATATACTAGAAGATGGGCTCCGGAGGTGGGCCTGGGTGAGCACAACCCACCTGGGCGCGCCTGGGCTCCCTAGCACGCCCAGGTGGGTTTTGCCCACCTGGTGGGCCCCTCTGGTACTTATTTGCTCCAATATTCTTCATATATTCCATAAAAATTCTCTGTGAAGTTTCATCCTGTATGGAGTTCTGCAGAATAGGTAGCCTGACGTAGCTTTTCCAGGTCCAGATTTCCAGCTGCCGGAATTCTCCCTCTTTGTGTATACCTTGCATATTATGAGAGAAAAGGCATTATAATTACTCCAAAAAGCATTATTATGGATAAAAAAATCATAAACTACAGTAGGAAAACATGATGGAAAAATGGATGTATCAACTTCCCCAAGCTTAGACCTCACTTGTCCTCAAGCGAAAACCGAAATCGAAAAACTCGTCCACATGCATAGAGAGAGAGGTGTCGATAAAAACAAAATACGGACATAGAAGCATCATGTTCATTACTATAACAGCAACAAACTTAAACGTAATACTCTTATCATATAACTTTTATCATAGACTTCTCATGAACAAGTGACAATTCATCACACTATTGAAGTATAAAGCAAAAACTCCATTAGAAACTAGCAAACTATGTTCACAGTAAACTTTGCAACTACAATTCATCATCTTTTTAGGAAGGGTCACGTATCGGAGCCTTTAGGCAAGTCCACATACTCAACCATCATATAGTCTTCCATGATTGCTAACACTCACCACGTACACATGAGCAAAACATTTCAAGCGGACACATAGAAAGATAGGGGCTTGTAGTTTCGCCTCCCAACGTATTCACCTCAAGGGTGATGTCAACAATAATAACTCATGCTATCTATATTCAACTGGAAATATGTGCCTAGATCTTTCCTCACCACATGATGCTTGCCAAAGGAGGAAAATAAAAAGGAATACAGAGAAAATTTTTGACTCTTTGCATAAAAGTAAATACAAAAAAGTAAAAGATAGGCCCTTCGCAGAGGGGAGCAGAGGTTGCCATGCGCTTATTTGTTTGTATGCTCAACCCCTCAGTGCAAAAGAACGTCACGTTGTATTGCCCCTTGTGATGGAAACCTTTATTATGCAGTCTGTCGCTTTTATTCTTCATCATCACAAGTTCATACAACGCTCAATTTTCTCTTACACTAAATGATCTCACACTTTTAGAAGCAATTTTTATTGCCTTTTTGCACCAATGACAACTTACTTGAGGGATCTTGCTCAATCCCTAGGTAGGTATGGTGGACTCTTGAAAATGATATTTGGGTTTAAGGGTTTTTGGATGCACAAGTAGTATCTCTACTTCGTGCGGAATTTTGGGCTAGCAAAGATAGGGGCAAGCACCACATGTTAAAGTGTCCATGAAAATATGACTTCTATGTGAATATAAACAAACATAAACCATTAGGTTGTCGTCCTTGTCCAACGTCAACAATTTTGGCATATAATATTTTGATGAGGGCTCACAATCACAAATGATTTCGAGGATAGTATATTTATATGTGAATCTTCTCTTCCCTTATTAATTCTTTCATGAGTTGCATCATTGACTAATGCTATGTTTGTCAATCTCTAACAAAATTTCCTACTTATACTTTTCCTTATGTGGTATCATCACCTACCATAAGATTAGCATATGATCTTTTTCATTTATTTCCTTTCTTTTATTTATTTCCTTTCTTTTAATTTGCAACATGAAAGTAAAGAAAGCAAAAACTCAAACTAAACTTTTTTATATATCTTGCACACGATTACAAGGATATATTACTAAGCAAACTCTCAAAAAGAAAGGATCGAACTAAACTTTTATTCATCTAAAGAAAAAGATCGAACTAAAATAAGTAAAGGAAAAAGATAGTGGGGATGATACAATCACGGGCACTTCCCCAAGCTTGGCGAAGCCAAGGAGTGCCCATACCCGATACTCAATTCTCTTTTGGTGGTGAAGAAGAAGGTGGTGGTGGTGATGATGTAGAGGGTTTGCCCTTCTTCCTTAGCTTACGCTTGAGGATAGAATTTTCCTTCTTCAATTCACCTACCTCCTGCTCGAGCTCCAGTACCCTCTTACATAAGTCCTGCTTGCATTCATGACCCCAGGTTGAGGTAGCGGAGGTTCGTCCTCATTTGAGCTTGTCTCATGCTTCTCCCTAGGATAATAGTATTCCTCTTCCCCCGTGGTCCAGCCATAGTGCTCCACATCCCCATAGGACTTGGGGTTTGTGATGAAACCAGCAGAAGCCAAGGGGAGTGCCCACACCCTCTGAGTTTTGGGATGACATATTTCAGATCTGTCAGGAGAACAACAAGGAAAAGAAAACCGAAGATTTCTCCATGATACGGTGGTCAATAGGCTCGGGGGGTATATAAAGATTTTTTTATCTTGGGAAACAAGCCAACTGTAGAAAAATGGAGTCCGGAAGGTATGACAGGTGGGCACAACCCACCTGGGCGCGCCTGGCCAGGCGCGCCCTCGTGTCTTGTGCCCACCAGGGTACGCTTCCTGGAAGTTTCTTATTTTCCTATTTTTCTAAATATTCCAAAACTGACAAAAAATATTTTTGCAGATTTTTCAGAGTCCGTTTACTTACCGTATCACGTACCTCCTTATTTTCACGATTCGAGAGTTCCGGAAGGACTCTTTTATGTGTCCGATGTCAAAGTTTGGATAATATTACTTTCAACATTAATGGGCGTACCTGAGATATAATGTTTTATTCGTTGCCCGTTAACAACCTTCGGGTTAGTACCTTCGGCATTATCTATTTTGATGGCTCTAGACGGATAAACCTCCTCGATAACATAGGGTCCTTCCCATTTTGAGAGGAGTTTTCCTGCAAAGAATCTGAAATGAGAGTTGTACAAAAGAACATATTCTCGTACTTTAAACTCACGCTTTTGGATTCTTTTATCATGCCATCTTTTAATCTTTTCTTTAAACAACTTAGCATTTCATAAGCTTGGGTTCTCCATTCATCTAAAGAGCTAATATCAAATAACCTCTTTTCACCAGCAAGTTTGAAATCATGGTTGAGCTCTTTGATTGCCCCATATGCTTTATGTTCTAACTCAAGAGGAAAATGACAAGCTTTTCCATAAACCATTTTATAAGGAGACATACCCATGGGATTTTTGTATGCTGTTCTATAAGCCCAAAGTGCATCATCTAATTTCTTAGACCAATTCTTCCTGGACCTATTGGCAGTCTTTTGCAAAATTAACTTTATTTCTCTATTGCTAAGTTCAACTTGACGACTAGACTAAGGATGATAAGGTGATGCAATTCAATGGTTAACATCATATTTGCAAGCGTTTTACAGAAAACATCATGAATAAAGTGTGAACCACCATCAGTCATTAAGTATCTAGGGACTTCAAACCTTGGGAAAATAACTTCCTTAAGCATTTTAATAGAGGTGTTGTGATCAACACTACTGGTTGGAATAACTTCTACCCACTTAGTAACATAATCAACAGCAACTAGAATATGTATATACCCATTAGAGGAAGGAAAAGGTTCCATGTAATCAAATACCCAAACATCGAATGGTTCAACAACAAGCGAATAATTCATAGGCATTTCTTGACGCCATCGATATTACCTATTCTTTGGCATTCATCACAAGATAAAACAAACTTACAGGCATCCTTGAAGAGAGTGGGCCAATAAAATTCAGATTGCAATACCTTGTGAGTAGTTCTATCTCCAGCATGATGCCCTCCATAAGCTTCGGAGTGACATTTTCGTAGGATTTGTCCCCGTTCATGCTGAGGTACACAACGTCTAATAATACCATCTACTCATTCTTTATAAAGATGTGGGTCATCCCCAAAGTAATGTCTTAAATCATAAAAGAATTTTTTTCTTTTGTTGGTATGAAAAGCTAGGTGGTAAATATTTAGCAACAATGTAATTAGCATAGTCAGCATACCACGGAGTGTTATAAGCAACATTTATTGCAGCTAACTGCTCATCAGGAAAGCTATCATCAATAGGTAGTGGGTCATCAAGCACATTTTCAAGCCTAGACAAGTTATCAGCTACGGGTTCTCAGCTCCTTTTCTTTCAGTGATATGTAAATCGAATTCTTGTAGCAATAGAACCCATCGAACAAGTCTAGGATTAGCATCTTTATTTTCCATAAGATATTTTATAGCCGCATGATCAGTGTAAACAATTACTTTGGAATCAACAATATAAGATCTAAATTTATCACAAGCAAACACCACTGCTAAGAATTCTTTTTCAGTAGTAGCATAGTTTCGTGGAGCACTGTCTAGAGTTTTACTAGCATAATGAATGACATTTAATTTCTTATCAACTCTTTGTCCTAGAACAGCACCAACAGCATAATCACTAGCATCACACATCATTTCAATAGGCAAGTTCCAATCAGGTGGTTGAACAATAGGTGCAGAAATTAAGGCTTTCTTGAGTGTTTCAAAGGCTTCTAAACAATCATCATACAAAAACAAAAGGAATATCCTTTTGCAAAAGATTCGTAATAGGCCTAGAGATTTTAGAGAAGTCTTTGATAAATCTCCTATAGAAACCAGCATGACCGAAGAAAATATGAATACCATTGATATCTTTAGGACATGGCATTTTCTCAATTGCATCAACCTTAGCTTTGTCCACTTCAATACCTCTTTCAGAAATTTTATGGCCCAAGACAATACCTTCATTAACCATAAAGTGGCACTTTTCCCAATTCAAGACAAGATTTGTTTGCTCGCATCTGCAAAAATTCGGTCAAGATTGCTTAAACAATCATCAAAAGACTTCCCATAAATAGAGAAATCATCCATGAAAACCTCAACAATCTTTTCACAAAAGTCGAGAATATAGCAGTCATGCATCTTTGAAAGGTAGCAGGTGCATTGCATAAACCGAAAGGCATATGTCTATAAGCATCAGTTCTGAAGGGACAAGTAGAAGTGGTCTTTTCTTGATCAGGTTGAGAAACAAGTGTTTGTGAAAAACCAGAATATCCATCAAGGAAGCAAAAATGTGTGTGCTTAGATAATCTTTCTAGCATTTGATCGATAAAAGGCAGAGGGTAATGATCTTTTCTAGTTGCTTTGTTTAATTTTCTAAAATAAATTACCATTCTATAGCCTGTAACAATTCTTTGTGGAATAAGTACATTCTTATCATTAGGAACAACAGTTATACCTCCTTTCTCAGGGACACAATGAACAGGACTTACCCATCTGCTATCAGCTATGGGATAGATTATACCTTCTTCCAGAAGTTTTAAGATTTCCGTTCTTACCACTTCCTTCATCTTTGGATTTAACCGATGTTGGTGATCAACAATGGGTTTAGCATCAGGTTCCATATTAATTTTTTGCTGGCATAGAGTGGGACTAATTCCCTTTAAATCATCAAGAGTATATCCAATAGCAGCTCGGTGCTTCCTTAGAACTTTCAATAATCTTTCTTCTTCATGTTCTGAAAGGTTAGCACTAATAATAACACTATATATCTTCTTTTAATCAAGATAAGCATATTTCAAAGTGTCTGGCAATTGTTTTAATTCAAACACAGGATCACCTTTAGGTGGAGGAGGACCTCCAAGAGTTTCAATAGGCAAGTTCAAACAAAATCTTATCTATTTCATTTCTTTCATGCATATGTAAATAATTTTAATGGTCTAGCAAATATTGTTCTAGTGGATCAGTAGGAGGCACAACAATAGCAGTAAGACCAATTAATTCATCTTTACTAGGCAATTCTTTTTCATGAAGCTTTCTACTAAACTTGGAAAAATTAAACTCATGAGACTCATCACCAAAACTAACATCGATAGTTTGTTTCTCACAGCCTATTCTAGCATTAACGGTGTTCAAGAAAGGTCTACCAAAGATAATGGAACAAAAGTCATCTTGTGGGGAACCAAGAACAAGAAAATCAGTAGGGTATTTTATTTTACCACACAAGACTTCAACATCTCTAACAATCCCAATTGGTGATGTCTCTATTAGCAAGTTTAATAGTAACATCTATGTCTTTCATAATTTCTTGATATAAGGAATAAGGAATAGCACTCACGCTAGCACCTATGTCACATAAACCATGATAACAGTGATCTCCTATTTTAACTGAGACAACGGGCATGCCAACGACAGGTCTATGGTTATCCTTTTTATTAGGTTTGGCAATTCTAGCAGCTTCTTCGCAGAAGTAAATAACATGCACATCTACATTTTCTTTCAAGAGATCCTTCACCATAGCAAATCTAGGTTCTACCTTAATTTGTTCATCAGGTTTAGGTGTTCTAATATAGCTTTTGTTAACCAGAGTTGAAACTTTAGCATGTTCCTTTATCCTAATAGGGAAAGGTGGTTTCTCAATATAAGCAGTAGGAACAACTGGATCAACATTATAAAGTATAGTTTCTTCTTTAACCGGTACCGGTTCTTTAATTTATTCTTTAATAGGTGGGTGATATTTAAACCACTTCTCTTTAGGGAGATCAACATGAGTAGCAAATGATTCACAAAATGAGGCTACTATCTCAGAGTCAAGTCCATATTTAGTTCTAAATTTTTTAAAAGCATCGGTATTCATAAAAGATTTAACACAGTCATACTTAAGTTTAATACATGACTCTTTACCTTCGTCGAGTTCCCAATCTTCAGAGTTGCGTTTAGTTCTTTCCAAAAGATCCCACCGAAATTCAATAGTCTTCTTCATAAAAGCACTAGCACAAGAAGTATCAAGCATGGTTTGATCGTTACGAGAAAGCCGAGCATAAAATTTTTGGCTAATAATTTCTCTTGAGAGCTCATGATCGGGTCATGAATATAACATTGACTTAAGCCTCCCCCAAGCTAGAGCGATACTTTCTCCTTCACGAGGCCAAAAATTATATATATAATTCCGATCACGATGAACTAGATGCATAGGATAATTTTTTTTGATGCAACTCCAGTTTCAATCGATTCCAAATCTAGGATCCAATATCCTTCAAAGATAATGGGAAAACCTTCTTCATAACTTCATCTCCGGGTAAACCTGCAAGCTTGAACAATCCACAAAATTGTTCTACATATATCAATTGCATATCAGGATGTTCGGTTCCGTCTCTTGCATAAGGATTAGCTAGCAGTTGTTCTATCATACCCGAAGGAACTTCATATTCAATATTTTCAGTAGGTGCAGTAGGTTGAGGGGTAGCTAATTGTGGTTCCTGTCGAGGTGAAGATACCCCGAACAAACCCCTCAAAGGATTGTTTTCCATAGTAACAAATGATAGTAAATTTTAGCACACTATACAAATGTTTCCTTACCAAAGGCACTTCACTCCCCGGCAACGGCGCCAGAAAATAGCCTTGATGACCCACAAGTATAGGGGATCAATTTTAGCTCTTTTCGATAATTAAGAGTGTCGAACCAAACGAGGAGCGGATGGAAATGACAAGTGGTTTTCAGCAAGGTAATGTATGCAAGTGCTGAAATTGTAAGTAATAGAGTAGTTTGATAGCAAGATAATTTGTAACGAGCAAGTAACGATAATAGTAGCAAAACTGAAAGAAGGTATCCCAATCCTTTGAGGCAAAGGACATGCCAAAATTGTCTCTTATGATAAGCAAAGCTTTCTTGAGAGTACACGGGATTTTCATCTAGTCACTTTCACCATGTTGGTTTGATTCATGTTCGGTACTTTGATAATTTGATATGTGGGTGGACCGGTGCTTAGGTGTTGTTATTACTTGAACAAACCTCCTACTTATGATTAACCCTCCCGCAAGCATCCGCAACTATGAGAAAAGTATTAATAATAAATTCTAACCATAGCATTAAACTTTTGGATCAAATCGCTCCCTTACGAAATAGCGCATAAACTGGGGTTTAAGCTTCTGTCACTCTCGCAACCCATCATCTAATTGCTACTCCACAATGCATTCACTTAGGCCCAAATATGGTGAAGTGTCATGTATTCGACGTTCACATGACACCACTAAGGGAATCACAACATACATACTGTCAAATATCAAACACATATCATGTTCACATGATTACTTGCAACATGATTTAGCCTGTGACCTCAAGAACAAAAGTAACTACTCACGAATGATAATGATGCTCATGATTAGAGCGGTATTAAATAACATATTGGATCTGAACATATAATCTTCCACCAAATAAACCATATAGTAATCAACTACAAGATGTAATCAACACTACTAGTCACCCACAAGCACCAATCTATAGTTCCAGTAACAAGACTGAACACAAGAGATGAACTAGGGTTTGAGATGAGATGATGCTGTTGAATATGTTGATGGACATTTCCCTCCCCAAGACGGGAGAGTTGTTGGTGATGATGAGGACGGTTGAAAGGATCGAGAAGAAGTGTCTAGAGGGGGGTGATTAGACACTAAGTACCAAAAGTTGCAGTTTTTAATTTCTTTAAGTTGAAGTGGAGTTTAGGCACAAGTTTAACAAACACAATACATATCAAGCAAGCATGTAAAGAGTATAAGAGCAGCGGAAAGTAAAGCATGCATCTTGCAAGAATGTAAAGGGGAAGGGTTTGGAGGATTCAAACGCAATTGGAGTCACGGATGTTTTTGTCGTGGTTCTGATAGGTGGTGCTATCGTACATCCACGTTGATGGAGACTTCAACCCACAAAGGGTAACGGTTGCGCAAGTCCACGGAGGGCTCCACCCACGAAGGGTCCACGACGAAGCAACCTTGTCTATCCCACCATGGCCGTCACCCACGAAGGACTTGCCTCACTAGCGGTAGATCTTCACGAAGTAGGCGATCTCCTTGCCCTTACAAACTCCTTAGTTCAACTCCACAATCTTGTCGGAGGCTCCCAAGTAACACCTAGCCAATCTAGGAGACACCACTCTCCAAGAAGTAACAAATGGTGTGTTGATGATGAACTCCTTGCTCTTGTGCTTCAAATGATAGTCTCCCCAACACTCAACTCTCTCTCACAGGATTTGGATTTGGTGGAAAGAAGATTTGATTGAAAAGCAACTTGGGAAGGCTAGAGATCAAGATTCATATGGTAGGAATGGAATATCTTGGTCTCAACACAAGTGTAGGTGGTTCTCTCTCAGAAAATGTAGGTTGGGAGTGTAGGTTCATTCTTATGGCTCTCTCCACGAATGAAGAGGAGGTGGTGGGGTATTTATAGCCTCCACACAAAATCTAACCGTTACACACAACTTGCCAAACTCGGTGGGATCGAATTGGTAAACTCGGTCGGACCGATTCAGCAAATCTAGTGACCGTTAGGATTTTCGGTGGGATCGGCATGCAACTCAGTAGGACCGATATGGTTAGGGTTAGGGCATAACGTAATCTCGATGAGACCGATTACACAAACTCGATGAGACCGATTTTGGTAATAAGCTAACCAGAGAGTTGGTCAGGTAAACTTGGTGGGACCGATCCGCTCATTTTGGTGAGACCGAAATGTTACGAAGGGGCGACAGAGAGTTTGCATTGCAGTGTCAGTGCTACCGATTGCATGTTTCGGTGAGACCGAAATTATTGCAATAGGCAACAGAGAGTTCTCAATCCCATCTCGGTGAGACCGAGATCCCTATCGGTGAGACCGATTTGCCTAGGGTTTGTGGTAGTGGCTATGACATCTGAACTCGGTGGCGCCGGATGGAAAGAATCGGTGGGGCTGAGTTTGTCTTTTGGATTGGGTCAAATGTGGATGTGAGAAAGTAGTTGAGGGCTTTGGACTATATCACTAAGCTCTTGAGCAAGAGCCTCATTAAGCAACACCTCATCCCTCCTTGATAGTATTGGTTTTTCCTATAGACTCAATGTGATTTTGGATCACTAGAATAGAATATGTAGAGTCTTGAACTTTGAGCTTTAGCCAATCCTGTGTCCTTAGCATCTTGAAGGGGTTTCACATCCTCTAGTCCATGCCACCTCATTGTTGAACTTATCTGAAACATACTAGGTAAAAGTGTTAGTCCAACAAGAGATATGTTGTCATTAATTACCAAAACCACCTAGGGAGCACTTGTGCTTTCAATCTCCCCTTTTTGGTATTAATGACAACATACATCAAAGCTTTAAATAAAGATATAGAGAGCAACAAGTAAAGCTTTGGAAAGACATATAACATGCATAGGCTCCCCATACATGTATGCAATCATGTGAATATGGAATATAGGAGCATGTGAATGCATAAACATGACAGAGTAAGCAATGTGTTACATGTATCTTGGCTATATGCATCAGAGCAAATGATGAGAATATGATAAATGTACCTTAATGCTCATGAGTCCTTCTTACAAACAGTATGTACATCAGCAAGAATTTCTCATTCACATGACTGTGATGCATATACTTACCTTGTGGTCTTGAGTTGGCTTAGTATGGGATGAACCTGCGTAAACAAGGTTAGATAACACAGATACACTTACTGGCCAGAGCAAACAAGAGAAAGAGTACCAAGACTGGGATGACATGTAGAGTGAGTACTAAGTACCACATTGGATATAGACATGTCCCCAAAGATAAAGATGTGCAATAAATTCAAGGATTTCCTTCCCTTAGATGTCTTGCTCCCCCTGAATCTAACATGGGATATTGGGAACAGAAAATCAGAGCAAAATCAGAGCTCAAAGGAAATAAACAGAGCTAATGCAAACAGGCACAAATATGAACATGTCTTTCCCCTCTTGAAGACATGTGACTTCTCTCCTCTTGATCACCAAGCATCTGGGGTCTCTTTCTTCCCTAGAGTATTCTCTCCCCCTATAGATATGATTAAGCTTTGATGTGATCTCTCTCTCCCCCTTTGACATCAATTCCCAAGAAGGATTCTTCTAGATCATTTTGTCACGATGGGTTTGGTCCTTGAGTCACAGAACAAAGCAGCAAGTTGAGTGGGATGCTGGTTGAGGACAAGATTCATTGAGTGGAGCTGGAGCAAAAAGAATGCAGAAACAAGTGGCAAGATGTCTTTCTTGTAGTGAAATCGGTGACACCGAGTTGTATGGTTCGGTTGTACCGAGAAGATTCGGTTGGACCGAAGGCATCAGACCGGTGAGATCGAGTTCATCGCAGAGAAAACACTTGTCATCTTATCTCACTAGACAAGTAAGATCTCACAAGGATTTGCAAGGAATTAACTGAAAGATTTGCAATGAATTGGATGCAGAAAATGCAGAACAGAAAACAAAGGAGAAGAAACTAAAAGATCTAGATGAAGGTTTTTTTTGAAAGGGGAAACAAATATGCATGAGACAAATGCAAGAGCACAGAGAAGAACACAAGAGAACTTCATCTAGAGTTGGGCGGTGACAAAGTCGCCTATGTTAGAGTATGTTGACTTAGGAGTCAAGTGCGATCACTTGATCTTTGGTCATACTCTTCGTTTAAGCTCAAAATGGGGTTACCATTTTTCGTTCAAGCATCTTGATATATTCACATCTTGTTGAGTTGCTTTATCCCATGACTTGGAGTAAAGCTTCTCTAAGATGGAATAACATACCTTGGGTGGTGGCATTGATCATGATCATGTAGTTGAACTTGCGTGGAGTGCTCAACGTTGATGTAGCTCATCAAGAGTACCTACACGGGTTAGATAACATGCAATCTCATAGATTTAGATTCATCCAAGTACCTACACGGGTTAGATAACATGCAAGGTGCAAATATATCCAAGACATAAGATAGTCAACATAAGAGAAATATCAAGGATTAGTCATAGCCTCATGCCTTGCATGTATCAAATGGAGTTCCTACTCCAAGTTTGAAGCATCAATGATGTTCAATTCACCTCTTAACCTGCAAAACACTTTCTCATCAAGCGGTTTGGTAAATATATCCGCTAATTGCTTATCGGTGCGAACATGCTTAAGATTAATGTCCCCTTTGACAACATGGTCTCGAATGAAATGATGACGAACTTCAATATGTTTAGTTCGAGAATGTTGCACGGGATTGTGAGCAATCTTAATAGCACTTTCATTTTCACATAGCAATGGAACATGTTGCACATATATCCCATAATCTTTAAGACTTTGGGTCATCCAAAGTAATTAAGCACAACATGAACCAGTGGCAATGTATTCCGCTTCGGCGGTGGATAAGGATACCGAGTTTTGTTTCTTGGAGGACCAAGACACAAGAGATCTACCAAGAAATTGACAAGCACCAAGTGGACTTTCTATCAACCTTGTCTCGGCATAGTCCGAGTCGGAGTAGCCAACAAGATCAAAGGAAGCCCTCTTTGGATACCAAATGCCAAAATTTGGTGTATGGATTAGGTATCTCACTATCCATTTCACGGCCTTAAGATGACATTCTGTAGGAGCAGCTTGATATCGTGCGCACATGCACACATTTAGCATAATATCGAGACGTGAAGCACATCAATATAATAATGAACCAATCACAGAGTGGTAAACTTTTTGATCAATCGGTTCACCATCTTTGTCCAAATCAACATGTCCACTAGTAGGCACGGGTGTAGTCATACCTTTGCATTCTTGCATATTGAAATTCTTGAATAAGTCTTTGGTGTACTTTGTTGAGATAAAAAGGTACCTTCCTTAGTTTGCTTAATTTGCAAACCGAGAAAGAATTTGAGTTCACTTATCATCGACATCTCAAACTTCTCCGACATTAGCTTTCAAAACTTTTAACTAAAATGAGGGTTAGTTGATCCAAATATAATGTCATCGACATAAATTTGGCATACAAATAGTTCTCCATTAACCCTTTTAGTAAAGAGAGTAGAATCTATTTTTCCAATTTCAAAGCCTTTTTCAATAAGGAACTTGGTCAAGCATTTATACCATGCTCTAGGAGCTTGTTTAAGACCATAAAGAGCTTTGTGAAGTTTGTAAACATGATTAGGTTTCTTAGGATTGACAAATCCGGGAGGTTGCTTAACATAAACTTCCTCCTCAATTTCACCATTTAGAAAAGCACTTTTAATGTCCATTTGGTACAAGGTGATATCATGATGATTAGCATAGGCAAGTAAGATGCGAATGGACTCAAGTCTAGCAACGGGGGCATATGTCTCGCCATAGTCCATACCTTCAACTTGAGTGTAGCCTTGGGCGACTAGGCGTGCTTTGTTGCGCATTTACTTGACCATCTTCATCTTGCTTGTTGCGAAACACCCATTTTGTACCAATCATGTTGTGGTTGTTGTCGGGCTTTTCAACCAATGTCCACACTTGATTTCTCTCAAAGTTGTGTAGATCTTCATGCATAACATTTATCCAATCCGGATCTTCCAATGCTTCTTCAACCTTCATAGGTTCAATGCTAGAGATGAATGAGTAATGTTCACAAAAGTTAGCTAAATGAGTTTTAGAGCGAGTGATTCTCCCGTTTTGGATATCATTGTAGATTTGCTCGACGGGATGATCTTTGGAGATTCTTGCTCGAACTCGTGGGAGCTTTGGTTTGGCTCGGGGTGGAACATCTTCTTCATCTTGTTCTTCTTCTTGGCCTTCTTCATTGTTGACATTGTCATTCTCTTGTCGTGGTGGAGAATGAGGCTGTTGATGTTCATCTTGGTGTGCTTCCTCGTTTTCTTCGTCCTAGTGTGTCTCACTTGTAGATGATTTCATATCAATTCTTGGTTCACCTTGTCGTGAGGTAGAAGCTTCCACTTGGACTGACGAGGTACTCTCCTTTACCTCCGTTGGACGAATCTTGCCAATAGACAAGTCTTGAATTGCTTTCGAAGGGTCTTTGTCTCCTACATCAATTGGCTATTGCTCTACTTGCGAGCCATTAGATTCATCAAACTTCACATCTACCGTCTCTTCAACCTTTCGGGTGAAATTATTGTAGACACGGTAAGTGTGAGAGTTTGAGTCATGACCAAGTAGGAAACCTTCATGAGATTTAGGAGCAAATTTAGAACGACAATGCTTATCAAGAATGTAGCATGAGCCAAATACTCAAAAGCATCCAACTTGGGGTTTGTTACCGGTGAGGAGCTCGTATGCCGTCTTGCCGAGTAGCTTGTGAAGATACAAGCGATTTGTAGCATGACAAGCTGTCTCAACCGCTTCTACCCAAAAGTGTTTTGGCGTCTTGTACTCATCAAGCATCATTCTTGCAATCTCAATAAGAGTCCGGTTCTTCCTCTCAACGACTCCATTTTGTTGAGGTGTGTACATAGCCGAGAACTCATGTGAAATCCCTTCTTCGTCAAGAAAGGTATTCACATTTGCGTTCTTGAACTCTGTTCCGTTGTCGCTCTGAACCTTCTTTATCTTCACGTCAAATTGATTTTGGGCCTTCCTAGCGAAGTTTTTGAAGATCTTTTGGACCTGCGATTTGTCATCAAGAAAGAACACCCACGTAAATCTTGAAAAATGTGAAGTAGCTCGAGTGGTCTTCTCGTGGTCATGATGTTCTTCGCACGATCACTCCCTCCAACTTGTTTCCCTGCCTAACAAGCACTACAAAGTCTATCCTTGTCAAATATAATATCTTTTACTCCAAGGATATGATCACCTTTAATAAGCTTGTCAAGGTTTCGCATACCAACATGACCTAATCGTCTATGCCATAACCAACCTTTAGAAGATTTAGCAATTAAGCAAGTTCTAGGTTGAGCCTTTCTAGTGAAATCAACAATGTAAAGATCACCTCTATGTATTCCGGTAAAGACCATTTTATGATTGTCTCTACGAAACAATTGTCAATCTACTTCAGTGAATAAGACATTGAAACCGAAATCAGCAAGTCTAGAAACTGAAAGCAAATTGTACCCAAGAGATTCAACGAGCATGACATTTTGTATGGAGCTATAATGTGAGATGACCACCTTACCGAGGCCAACCACCTTACCCTTTGAGTTATCACCAAAGGTGACATATTTTCGAGGGCCGTCGTTTCCAGCAAGCTCACGGAACATGTCTTTATCTCCGGTCATGTGATCGGTACATCCACTATCAAGGACCCATTCCTTTCCTCCAGCCATGTAGCCCCGAAGATTTGCCATAAGACCAAAGTGTCTCATCGCATCATCAAGATCATAGTCACTATCATCATCCTCATCATAGTATCCATGTTCAACATCATCTTGTGATTGATCAATTCATAGAGAGGGTAATTCATTAGACAAATGATCATTTCTATGATTGTCTTTATGGATTCTAGTAGCTTCGAAAATGATATTGCTAATGATCCCAACATCTCCTATGGCACGCATGAGATTACTAAGCTCAAATAGACAATCACCAAAGCTAGGATCACTAGATTTCATCTTACTCAAGGCAATAGACTTATGGAGAATTTCGTCTAGATTTTTCAAGGAATAATCTGGAAATCGTTCCTCAAGAAATCTCCATATGGTATAGGCACAATCAAGAGTAGGCAAACTAGCAATCAAATTTTTGGGCAATCCTCTTATGATAAGATTGATAGTTCTAAGATAGCGAATCATGTCAAGATCCTCTTCAGGTGTGGGATGCAAAGGATCAATATGAGGTGCACAAGGGCTAGCAATGTACTTGTTCAAATGATATTCTTTGAAAATCTCAAGCATCTTATTTTTCCACTCATGAAAATACTCTCCATCAAGGATAGGCACTCTATGTCTAAGACTCCCCAAAGTAGACACATCCATCTTCCTCCAATGGTGATTAAACCAAGGCAATGGAGACCAATGCTCTGATCCCAAATGAAAGGATCGAGAAGAAGTGTCTAGAGGGGGGTGATTAGACACTAAGTACCAAAAGTTGCAGTTTTTATTTGTTTAAGCTGAAGTGGAGTTTAGGCACAAGTTTAACAAACACAATACATATCAAGCAAGCATGCAAAGAGTATATGAGCAGCAGAAAGTAAAGCATGCAACTTGCAAGAATGTAAAGGGAAGGGTTTGGAGGATTCAAACGCAATTGGAGGCACGGATGTTTTTGTCGTGGTTCCGATAGGTGGTGCTATCGTACATCCACGTCGATGGAGACTTCAACCCACGAAGGGTAGCAGTATGCCGAGTCCACGGAGGGCTCCACCCACGAAGGGTCCACGAAGAAGCAACCTTGTCTATCCCACCATGGCCGCCGCCCACGAAGGACTTGCCTCACTAGTGCTAGATCTTCACGAAGTAGGCGATCTCCTTGCCCTTACAAACTCCTTGGTTCAACTCCACAATCTTGTCTGAGGCTCCCAAGTGACACCTAGCCAATCTAGGAGACACCACTCTCCAAGAAGTAACAAATGGTGTGTTGATGATGAACTCCTTGCTCTTGTGCTTCAAATGATAGTCTCCCCAACACTCAACTCTCTCCCACAGGATTTGAATTTGGTGGAAAGAAGATTTGAGTGGAAAGCAACTTGGGAAGGCTAGAGATCAAGATTCATATGGTATGAATGGAATGTATTGGTCTCAACACAAGTGTAGGTGGTTCTCTCTCAGAAAATGTAGTTTGGAAGTGTAGGTTCATTCTGATGGCTCTCTCCACGAATGAAGAGGATGTGGAGGGGTATTTACAGCCTCCACACAAAATCTAACCGTTACACACAACTTGCCAAACTCGGTGGGACCGAATTGGTAAACTCGGTCGGACCGATTTAGCAAATCTAGTGACCGTTAGGATTTTCGATGGGACCGACATGCAATTCGGTAGGACCGATATGGTTAGGGTTAGGGCATGACGTAATCTCGGTGAGACCGATTACACAAACTCGGTGAGACCGATTTTGGTAATAAGCTAACCAGAGAGTTGGTCATGTAAACTCGGTGGGACCGATCCGCTCATTTCGGTGAGACCAAAATGTTACGGAGGGGCGATAGAGAGTTTGCATTGCAGTCTCGGTGCTACCGATTGCAAGTTTTGGTGAGACCGAAATTATTGCAATAGACAACAGAGAGTTCGCAATCCCATCTCGGTGAGACCGAGATCCCTGTCGGTGAGACCGATTTTCCTAGGGTTTGTGGCAGTGGTTATGACATCTGAACTCGGTGGTGCCGAATGGAAAGAATCGGTGGGGCCAAGTTTGACTTTTGGTTTGGGTGAAATGTGGATGTGGGAAAGTAGTTGAGGGCTTTGGAGCATATCACTAAGCACTTGAGCAAGAGCCTCATTGAGCAACACCTCATCCCTCCTTGATAGTATTGGCTTTTCCTATAGACTCAATGTGATCTTGGATCACTAAAATAGAAAATGTAGAGTCTTGAACTTTGAGCATGAGCCAATCCTTTGTCCTTAGCATCTTGAAGGGGTTTCACATCCTCTAGTCCATGCCACCTCATTGTTGAACTTATCTGAAACATACTAGGTAAAAGTATTAGTCCAATAAGAGATATGTTGTCATTAATTACCAAAACGACCTAGGGAGCACTTGTGCTTTCAACGGTGATTTCCCCCTCTGGGAGGGAAGTCCCCCCTGGGGAATCGCTCCACCGGAGGGCAAAAGTGCTCCTGCCCGAGTTCCGCCTCGAGGCGGCTTCCGTACCAAAAGTCCTCTCCTTATTTTTTTTCTAGGTCAAAATGACTTATATACCAGAAGATGGGAACCGGAGGTGGGCCTGGGTGAGCACAACCCACCAGGGTGCGTCTGGGCTCCCTGGCGCACCCAGGTGGGTTGTGCCCACCTGGTGGGGCCCCTCTGGTACTTTTTTGCTCCAATATTCTTCATATATTCCATAAAAATTCTCCATGAAGTTTCAGCATGTTTGGAGTTGTGCAGAATAGGTAGCCTGACGTAGCTTTTCCAGGTCCAGATTTCCAACTGCCGGAATTCTCCCTCTTTGTGTATAACTTGGATATTATGAGAGAAAAGGCATTAGAATTACTCCAAAAAGCATTATTATGGATAAAAACATCATAAATAACAGTAGGAAAACATGATGCAAAATCGACGTATCAACCCACGCCGTTTGGCATCTCACGACTCGTGGGGAACCCGGGACTGATTCAACCTCAGGTTAATGAAGAAGCAAAGAAAATCTCGGAGACTTGGATTCCGCCGCGGAAAGGTCAGGGTACTGGCCCGTGCATTGTTAGGGCCTACCCCTGCGATGCCTGGCAGCACGTGTGGGCCAGGCCCGGGGGCTCCTATCGGTGCAACAAACATCTAGGTTCGCTGATCGAACCCATGAACAGGCATGGCGACGGTCGCATATTCAAACACCAAGGCATGGCACCAAGTCAAGCCAGAAAAGTCGCTCTTCATGAGATCAAGGAGAGCATTAAGAAGAGCAAGGTAGCTGTGACCCACCTTGGGAAGGCCTCCCTTGCGGGGTAGGAGAGCCTGGCCAGGTCACGGCCGCCCCCAAGAACAAGTCCAGGTCCGCCCTGGCAGTCTTGCCGGGGACGACAAGATCAAACCCCACCAAGCTCCTTCAACAAGGAACCTTCACCGAGGCACCACCGCTCCACCTCACCGTACCCAAGTCACTATCAGCGCAGTGTCATGGTGTTAAGCAACCAGGTGGATCCTATCAAGCACGTGACAACATCAAGGAGAAGAGGTTAGCTTTATTCACACCCGTCCAGGAGGCGTGTCAAGCTGATAAGAAGAGGCAGATAAGCGGCAAAACACCTAGCAGTGCATTTAAGGCACTTTGTCCTAACTGCCAGAGTTAGGTATGATGGCACTGTTAGCTACCTAATCACACCAAAATGATTATTTTGCCACTGTGGTCACCCCTCAACCTAGAAAAGGATGCCCGAGGGGACCTAGCAAAGGGTTCGAACTCTTCGACCCCCCTGCACTTGTAAGCTCACGTCACTCTCCCCAAGGCACCCTTACCGGGCTAGAGCGTGTCGAGCCTTCGTCCTCCTCCAGATCAATCCACCAAAGCAGGACTAGGGTTTTATGCCGCAAAGAGGCCCGAAACTGGGTAAAAGAGAGAGAGTCCATCGCCGTGCTGTCCCTCACTGCTCCTGCTCTTTGCGCAACGCGGCCGTCCCCAGGCCGAACCACAAAGGGGCACCCCTACCCCATGGGTGATCGTGCTTCCACGCCGACAGATCCTATCAAGCACGTGGTAGCATGATAAAGAACAGATTAGCTTTATTGACACCCGTCCAAAGGACATGTCACGCTAATAAGAAGAAGCAGATAATCGGCACGACGGGCTTGTCGGGCTTCAACCTCAGCATGACACCTAGGACTGCATTTAATGTACTTTGTCCTAACTGCCAGAGTAGTATGACAACACAGTTAGCTTTCTAATCTCATCTAAATGACTATTTTGCCACTATGGTCGCCCCTTTAACTATAAAAGGAGGCCCGAGGCAACCTAGCAAGGGGTTGGAACTCTTCAATCCCCGACACTTGTACGCGCGTAATTGCACTCACCCAGGCACCCATGCCGGGCTAGTGCACTTTGTGTCTTCGTCTTCCTCAAATTCAATCCACCACAACAGGAGTAGGGTTTTGCGCTGCAAAAGCGGCCCGAACCTGGGTAAAAGAGAGCTGACCATCGCCGTGCTGCCCCCTGCTATTTCTGCTCTTTGTGCAACGGGGTCATCCCCTTGCCGAACCAAAAAGGGGCAACCCTGCGCCATAGGTGATCATGCTTCCACGCCAACATCTTTGGCGCGCTAGGTAGGGGACTGCATCGCTTATGCGAACCTGAAGCAGTAGCCAGGGCGTCGATCTTCGTACATCTTCATCGTCCGTGGCTCCCAAGAAGAGAACTGTAGGAGGGGCGCACCCTCCACCTCTAAGGCTTCGTCACACACAGCTGCAGGTGCTGTGGGTGCTGCAACTGCGGCTGGTGGAGCCGGCGATGCGGGCGGTCCTGCTAACACTCCCGTAGTGGCTGGAGTAGGGGCCGGGACCGCAGGAGCGGCCCAACCTCTCCAGCCTGTCGTTGACCATACTTCCGCCCGTGCGGGTCACAGAGACACTCAGCTCCCTCCCGCTCCTCCCACCGGCGAGCTCTACCAACACGACATCGCTGCCCGCTTCGGCGCGAGCAAAGATCCGCTGGCTACTGGCCTCGCCCCTCGTTGGGCGAGCGCGAAAAAACACCGAGTGGCGCTGTCGACCCACAACGACCGTGTCCTCACGGGAAGAGCCCAGCCGACCAAGAGCCTGGTCGCCAACAACAGATCTAGTTGCATCAGGCCCCTCTGGTAATGAGACCAAGACGGCAAGAGCCCAGCAACGCTCCTTCTGGCTTGTCCAGAAGTCAAGCAGTGTCCTGCTCTGCCTCCCACGCCATGCCAGAGATGGCGGCCGAAGGATTGCCGAGAGCTCAGTTGTTGTTGGACTTTCCTCCAAGAGAGCGCATAAGATGGATGAGTGGAGAGCTACCATCCAAAGTCTCCTTGGGTTTGCTGAGATCAATAAGTCACCGTGTGTGAAGCCATTGTGATGCCTGCAGGCGATGCCGGCAGCCCACACCGGTGTCCAAGATGGGAGGACCGCACTGATGGTGCGGTTCCCTCCGCGGCAGCCCGCTCAAGGGCGGCCGCGGCGAGCTCAGCAACCCCAAGACATTGATGACCATCATGGGGCATCGACAGCTTCAGCTGACCTATGAATCCGGGAAGATCAATGTAAATTGTTGAGAGACAGTAGGAAGGAAGATGCTCACGTCACCGTTGAGTAGCGTCGCAAGACACGCCATCAGTCAGGCAGGCTTAATGGAGCCGATATCGGCAAAAACACGCCTAGTGCTGGCGAGGACCTACCTTACGAGGTAGGTTGCCCAACCTTCACTTGCTAGCTGTGGCAAGTGCATTGGCCATCCTCTCACACCTTCAACCCTGACTTGCCGGAGAAATATGATGGGAAGTTGAACCCGGCAGAATTTTTGGGCATCTATACGATTGTCGTTCAAGCCGCTGGGGGAAGGGATGAAAAAGTGCTTGCCAACAACTTCCGGCTAGCTCTCAAGCCAAACGTGAGGTCCTGGCTGATGCACTTGTCGGACGATTCCATTTCCTCTTGGTCGGATTTGTGCAACGAGTTCGTTGGCACCTTTACAGGTGGCCACCAAGAACCAGGGCGACCTAGTGACCTGCAAATCCTTCTGCAGAAGGAAGGGGAGAGTTTGCACAAGTATTTGTATAGGTTCAGCCGAATGCACCACAACATTCCAAAGATACACCCGGTAGCTATGAATGCTGAATTTGATACAAATGCGCGGAAGCACAGAATGCGGGCCAAGATGAATGTTCGGTTGCCCAAAACTTTCACCGAGCTCTACATGTTGGCGGATAAGCGCTCCCTCAATCAAGAGATGCCTTTGGTCTTCGTCATCGAGCCCCAGGCTCCGGCATGGGCACAACACATAGTCTGATTCTTGCAAACTGGAGAACTCCCTAACGATCCAGAGGAATCTGAGAAAGTAGCCCGGCAATCGAGTATGTACCAGTTTCTGGACAACATTTTGTATCGAAGGAGGCCGAACGGCGTGAAGCTGAAGTGTATCAGTCAAGAAGATGGACTAGTGTTGTTGGCGGAGATACATGGAGGTGTGTGTGGCTCACATCTAGGATCAAGAGCCCTTATCGGGAAAGCTTTCCAGCAAGAATTCTACTGGCCCACCGTCCTCCGGGATGCTAGTGAGCTCGTCACCAAGTGTGAAGCATACCAGTTTCATTCCAAGAATATTCATCAGCCAGCCCAAGCCTTGCAAACCATCCCTTTATCCTGGCCTTACGCGGTTTGGGGGCTCGACATCTTGGACCCTTTCCCCGTGCTACCGGGGGCTTTGAATTCTTGTACATGGCTATCGACAAATTTACAAAGTGGCCCGAAGTAGAGCCAGTGAGGAAGGTGATGGTGTAATCAGCTACAAGTTCTTCAAGGGACTGGTGTGTCGTTTTGGAGTACCCAACAGAGTAATTACCGATAATGGCACCCAGCTCACAAGCCACACCTTCATGTAGCACATCCAAAGCCTTGGAAGCAAGGTCTCTTTCGCCTCTATTGCTCACCCAAGGAGCAATAGACAAATAGAAAGGATGAATGCTGAAGTGCTGCGAGGGCTAAAAACAAGAACTTTTCATAGATTGCAAAAATGCGGCACGCACTGGATTTATGAGTTGCCGGTGGTTCTTTGTTCAATCAGGACGACACCAAATTGAGCTACTGGCTAAACTCCCTTCTCCCTAATATATGGTGCATTAGTAGTTCTCCCCACAGAACTCATATACTTATCGCCTCGGGTACTTCCCTACGACGAAGTAGTGCAAGAGCAGCTACGGCATGACGATGTCATGCTCCTCGAGGAAGATCGTCTCTGGGCAGCTGTATGTGTTGCACGATACCAGCAAGCCCTGCGCTGCTATCATAGACGCAGGTTCATGCCCAGAGCCTTAAGGAAGGTGACCTTGTCCTTAGGCGTGTTCAATCCGCCCAGGATTCAAACAAGTTGACACCAAAGTGAGAAGGCCCTTAGCGGGTAGTACGTGTCACCAAACCTAGCGTAGTCCGTCTGGAGACCGAAGATGTCATCCCAGTGCAATAGTCATGGAACATTGAGCATGTTTGTAATTTCTACCCATAAGGCGTGGTTGTCGGGCCTTGCCCCGGCAACCTGTTTTCTACAAGCATAGTCCCCTGGACTTGTAACCCTTTGTACAATGCCAGGCGCAGTCCCTTTGCAAACATAATAAAACAAAGTGCTGGCACAAAACTTTCATGCATGTTTCCTTAAGCAGGGATTTATTGTGATTACAATAATCCTAATATACGGTGACTAACCCATTATGAAGGATCATATACAGTCATTTCTCCCCTATCCTTCTTTTTGAAGTTAACAGTAGGGTTCTGCCGCAGATGGACTCCCCGGAAAGAAGAGTGAGAACGATCCCACATATTGGTCCCGATCGCTTTTTCTTATCGGAAACGATAAGAATAACAGCAAACACAAATAAGTCCACCTCGCCATCCGTGTCGTATTCACGTATGAAAAACTTGTGCGTAGGGAAACCTTGTTGCTTCCGTCATTTGTCCTCCCATCTTTTGATTTGAAGTATTTTCCGTCATGTTGGTTGTAGTGACATTTGAGGGGAGCTGACAAGGGGCCAGCCATCATCTACGCTCCTAACCTATTTTTCAACTCGTCGGATGAGGTTCAGTGGCAGCTGTGATGAGGGTCGGTAGGATGTCCTGCCGGAAACTTTTGTTTATTTTAAGAGTATTGAAGGATATTTCCTCAGTGTGTTTTAACACATGCAGAAGTGCCCGTCAAGCATTCTTCTATTAGTGCGTGGATACACAAGTACATATCATACAGAGTACATACATGGATAGAGGATTACATGATTTAAACTAAAACTTGGCAAGTGCCTACATCTTTTAATTTGAAAAATGAGAAGTGCCCCGTAATGCCTTTCTTGTCCCTCTCCTCCTAGGAATTCTATCGAGAAGTAAAGAAGGCAAAAGGAGAACCTGGATAGAAGCCCAGCCTGACCCGTCATGGCCCGTGGGACACAGTCTGATAATATCGGGAGGGTGCCTCCCTGGCAAGGAAGAAGAGGCCGGGGACGGGGAGAGCGACTAGGCGATGCCCTGATCACCACCGCCAGGACCAGAGGGACGAGGAAAGAGGGACAACGGCAGGGAAGACGAAGACGGAGTCCATGAGGAAGCCTGCCGGGGTCCGACTGGAGGAAGCGGTGTCGACCAGGCCAAGCACCCCCGGCATATCACTCTGTCAGGGTCCAGCTGCAGATGATGGTTCTGCCAGCACCTAGCTGATGGTGAAGGTGCATCCGACACTTAGCCGGAGTCCGAGTCGTCATCCTCATGCTTGATGACAGGGGGATCGGCATCATCGTCTTTGTCGTTAGTGTCCTCTTCGTCGCTGTCGCTCGAGGAGGAGCTTTCGTCATTAGTCGAGCTCTCCACGCAGCACCCTAAGTGAGTACCCAAATGCTCGAAGAGCTTGGTGGAGAGCAGATCGTCCTCCATTAACTTAAAATGGAGAACATGCCCCTCCACAAGGTTGTGGGCATGAGCAAAAGTCTTCCAGCAACACCGGCATGCCATGAGGTGTAGGGAACTTAACGTCCACCCACATGGTGCCAGTACAGCAACCCATCATGTGTAGCTTCAACCTGTGTGGCTCATCGACCTCCATCACCGTTGGGAAAAAGGCCAGGAAGCCGCAAGCAGCTGCGCAGGGCCTCGCACAGCCTCACGATGAATTCCAGCGCCATGCCCCAACATGGCCCTCCATTTATGTAGGAGCGACCGGGTGAGGCACCACTGAAGCACCACCGCCTCCGCCACGGCCCCGGGCACCCTGCCGACCAGACCACGCCCAGCGGCTCCACCTTGCGCACTGGATCCTGCCCCTACATCCCCAACGGACGCAGGAGCACGGTGCTGAGAGGAGGTCATCATCGCTGCTGTCGGGGCAAGGGCACACCCTCTTCTCCAAGTCATGGTGGGAATGGACACAAGAAGAAGAAGGAGAAGGTGCGTGGATGAGCGTCCCCATCCCCCTCGCACCCCTTTTTTATAGCAGAGTGGGGCATGTGACTGGCTCTCCACTACCTGGGACAACTGCCCACTCCTCCAATCCGTCCTATCTACGCCATTGACGGTGTCCAGATTCGCCGGCCGCCCCTCTGCGTCAATCCAGGGCGCTATGCTTTCTGCCATGGCACATGTTCCTGAGCCCTGTGCATCCGCCACCAACTCTGCACAATGCATGCAGCTCGCGTGGTGGAAACGGCAGGCGTGGTGGGAAAGGGGAGATGGCAGTCACCCCTGGATCATGAGCGGGAACTCTAATTAACTCCCATGAACGTGAACGTCCTCTGGCGCACTGCATGGGTGAACCCACGTTGTTTTAACGTTGCATGACTCGCGGGGAGCCCGGAAATTAACTCAATTATAAGTTAATAAAAAAGCAAAGATGTTCTCAAATACATGGATTCCACCATGGCAAGGTCAGGGCGCCATCCTGTGCATTGTTTGGGCCTACCCCAACGATGCCCAGTAGCACATATGGGCCAGGTCGGGGGGCTCCTGTTGGTGCAGCAAACATTCACGTTTGCTAACCGAACGCAAGCACAGGCGTGCTGACCATCATACATCCAGCACCAGTGCGTGACATAAGGATAAACCAGCGAATCCACTCTTCGTGAGATTAAGGAGAGCATTAAGGATAGAAAGCTAGCCGAAGACCACCTTGGGAAGACCTCCCTTGCCGGACAGGAGAGCCTGGAGAGGTCGAGGCCGCGCCAAAGGACAAGTCCAGTTCGCCCCGGCAAGGTTGCCAGGGCCGCCAAGACCAGGACCCGCCAAGCTCCTTTGTCAGGAAACCTTCACCAAGATGCCATCACTCCACCTCATCACACACAAATCATTAATTAGTGCGGTGTCAAGGTATCGAGCAACCAGGCGGATCCTATCAAGCATGTGGCAGCATGATAAAAAAGATATTAGCTTTATTGACATCCATCCAGAGGACATGCCATGCTAATAAGAAGAGGCAAATAAGCGGCGCGGCAGGCTTGCCAGGATTCAACCTCAGCATGACACCTAGCAGTACATTTAATGTACTTTGTCCTAACTACCAGAGTTATGTAATAGGATAGCACTTTTAGCTATCTAATCACATCTAAATGGCTGATTTGCCATTATGGTCGCCCCTTCAACTATAAAAGGAGGCCGGAGGCAACCTAGCAAGGGGTTGAAACTTTTCGACCCCCGAGACGTGTACACGTGTAGTTGCACTCCCCTAGGCACCCTTGCTGGGCTAGTGCACTTCCTTCTTCGTCTTCCTCAAATTCAATCCACCACAACAGGATTAGGGTTTTACGCTGCAAAGCGGCCCAAACCTGGATAAAAAGAGTGTTGTCCATCGCCGTGTTGCCCCCTGTTGTTTGTGCTCTTTGTTCAACATGGTCATCCCCTTGCCGACCCACAAAGGGGCACCCCTACCCGTAGGTGATAGCGCTTCCACTCTGACACGAATGCTCAAATACTCCTAACTATCATCTGATAGACGAAGGTCAAAATACAGCTGAAGAGGGACAACTCAAAGGAACTCATGATTTTTTGAGTTGTGGATGCACAGATTAACATGCCAAATAAGGCTCAACATATTATTTCTGGATAACACATGAAAAAATGTAGCTTCCCGAACCAAAAACTGTCAAGTCTCTGTGTATTTGTACCATCCCAAGGTCATGCTGGCACACATAGTACATTGATGAAAATATCAAAGTTCAATCACACCTGATTTATTACACGATTCTCGTATAGAATCTTTATTACATCATAATAAATTTGGCCGAAGGCCAACTCATGGGAAAAACTAACACGGAAACTGTGGGTGCAACAAACACTGGGTCTGTTGCCCAGACTGTGCATAGGAACGGGAACAGGATTGAGGCACCAACCCAAGTCAGAGTACAACAGACCAAGAGCTCCGAAGGACCAACATGCAGATTGAGAGGACTAGACCAAGGGAACGAGATACCATCAGGAGAAGAGCCTCCCTTGCCGGGCAAGCGAGCCCGGCAAGGGAGAGCCCACCCCTAGAAGAAGGCGCCCAAGACGTCCTGGCAGGGCTTGCCGGGACTCTTGCCGGGACTCGCGAGGGAAAAACCACCTCACCCAACACTCTGCCACGACCCACGTCGTCAAGCAGTGTGGTGTCAAGCCACAAAGTGACTTAGTGGCAGCCATTTGCCACATGGCAGCTTTTCTCTACAGAAAATGCCTACAAACGACACCTGTCCTGCGACGTGTCAAGCGAGCAGGTGTGAAGCTGGCAAGATAGCCCGCCAGGGCTTGCCGGGTAACCAACAACGTGGCGTTCAGCAGTGCATTTAATGCACCCTGTCAGCCTGCAGAGTTAGGTATGATAGCACTGTTTGCTATCTTATCAGTGCGTAATGACTAGTTTGCCATTGTGGTAACACCTTAATCTATAAAACGAGGCCCATGGCAACAACAGAAAGGGTTAGAAGGTTGGACAACTCACACCCATACGCGTGTAGACATTGCCACCCCTGTCGGGAAAGTGTACTACGCTCTACCACCACTCTTCTAGTATCAATCCACCAAAGCAGGAGTAGGGTTTTACGCCTCATAGTGGCCTAAATCTGGGTAAAATTGCATGCGTGATCTCTACCGTGTTGTCCCACGCTCGTCTGCTCTTTGTGCAACGCGACGTCCCCCTGCCGAACCAGCAAGGGTCCCTCTGGTCCCATAGGTGGCTGTGGTTTCCCACGACATTTTTGGCGCGCCAGGTAGGGGGCTCGCTTGTGCGAACCTGAAGGCATGTGCAACGTGTCATCTTCATCACTGCCTTCACCTTTGATAGTGCCATCGACCATGGCGTCCAAGAAGAAAGTCGGTGCTTCAGCTCATCCTCCACCTCGAAGGCTCCGCCGCCCGCGGCCTCTAATGCTGCGGGGGATGCGGAGGCATGCGAGGACATGGACGCCGCTGGGGATGTGGTCGGATCAGGCGGCACCGTCAGTACTTCCCCCACGGCCGACACATTAGTAGGAGGCACCGAAGGAGAACAACAGCAACAGCGCCCCAATGGCCACGCCCCACAAGTTACGGGTGAATGGGTTACTCCATCCACACCCCTTCCTCTCGCCGACGGGCACAGCTGCAGCAGCAACGCTTGAACCGGGGCGAATCGCTGCCCTACGGCAACCCCCATCACAGGAGCGGATGCAGCGCGTGCGCCTTTCCTGGGAAGAGTCGACCAAGTCGATGCGCCCGACGGAGTCGCTGGCCCTCGAGCGCCTTCACTGCACCACCCTGTCATCCAGGTGGCCGCTCCGCAACAGGGAGGGCATGGTGCTGCCGTCAATGGCACCGACAGGAGCCGAGCAATTGGCCGATCTAATTCATCATCACCCATGCCAAGTACAACAATAGAGGCCATGGCGCGGGCTCAGCTATTGTTGAGGTTTCCGCCAGCAACCGAGCAGATGGACGAATGGCGTGCCACTATACAAAGTCTACTCGGTATCGCCGGGGCTGGGGGCTTGCAACGAGTTGGCCTGCCACGGCCTCCCCGAGCGACTACAACGACTCGTGCTGCTGGCCGTAGGGAAGGGGCCACCCCCACGGTGTAGTGCCCACCACGGCAGCCATCGCAAGTGAAGCAGAATCAAGACCCTCACGATGTCTCGATGGCCTCTTCTGACCCTCGAGCACGTCCAGGCCGACGACGAGCCCTGGAGGATAAGTGGGTGGGAGACGCGCGCGTTTTCATCGAGCGACGCCGCGACGACCACTGTCGGACCGATGGGCGTGATGGCCACGACGTCGACGAGCCTACACTCGGTGTTGGCGGGTGCCTACCTTTCGAGGTTGGGTGCCCTGCGTTGACTCGTGAGTTGCGGTAAGTCCGTTGGCTATCCATTCGCACGTTCAGGCCAGAGATACCCGAGAAGTACAATGGGAGGCTGAACCCGACAGAGTTTTTGAGCATCTACACCATCGCTGTTCAGGCTACCGGGGGAAGAGATGAGAAGGTGTTTGCCAACTACTTACCTTTGGCCCTCAAGTCCAATGTGAGGTCTTGGCTGATGCACCTGCCGAAGAACTCCATTTCATCATGGGCCGACCTGTGCCACGAGTTCATTGGCACCTTCACCGGCGGCCATCAAGAGCCAGGCTGACCCAGTGACTTGCAGCTTCTCCAACAGAAGGAAGGAGAGATCCTCCGTAAGTATTTACAGAGATTCAGCAAAGTCCATAGAAACATACCAAATATCCATCCGACAGCTGTGATAGCCGCCTTCCAGTCCAATGTGCGCAACCGCCAGATTCATTCTAAGATGAATGTGCGGTTGCCCAAGACTGTGAAGGAGCTCTACACCTTGGTGGATAAGTATGCTCGGATGGAGGAGGGAAGGAAGTTGCCCGGAGAGGAAGATTGCACCAATGTTGATTCAGAGGATGATGATGAATTTACCAATCAGAAGAAGGGCAATAAGCGCAGTAAGAAGCGGAAGGATAAAGCAGTGATGAGTGTTGAAGGATCGGGCACACCTAGTACCGGCAAGAAGGCCAAAGCTGAGGCCCCCGGCAAGAAAGCTGCCATGTGCGTTGACTGCCGGGAGGCCGCGGGTGCTGAGAAGGCCAGGAAAGGTGATGGGCCGTATTGTAAGATTCATCCGACCAAAGGCCACGACCTTCAAGGGTGCTATCAGGTTGAGCAGCTTGTCAAAAAGCAGAGAGTAGAGTATGAGAAGCGCGACAAGGAAAAGGGTCAGAATGTCGCTAGAGGTAAGAGCCAAGGCAGTGAAGTAAATCGGCCAGGCAAATCCTTTAGGAACCAAGGAAAACCCGCCAGGGGACGAGAGGAGGAAACCTGTGATGATGAGAGCGATGGAGGGGATGGAGAGGAAACCGGTGAGCAGGAGTTTCAGAAGGCCACTGACGTCCTGTGCATTGAAGGGAGTGCATGTTTGTATGACCCTTATCGTCAGCTCAAGCGATGGGCACGAGAAGTCAATGCCGTGGAGCCAGCGCCAGAGGCCCGGAAGCCGCTCAAATGGTCGCGCACGCCCATCATGTTCGACGAAGAGGATCATCCTAACCGTACCATGGCGGTAGGATGTTTGCCATTGTTGGTCTCTCCAACAATTCGCAACCTCAAGGTCACAAAAATGTTGGTGGATGGCGGGGCTGGGTCGTATCTGATTTCGCCGGGAGTTATTAACAAACTTCAGATAGCAGAGGAAGAGTTAAAGGTTATCGGCATGTTTCAAGGAGTTAATCACGGCAGTAGTCGTCCTAAGGGAAAGATCACGTTGCCGGTAACATTTGGGTGAGAGCTGAACTATCGGACTCAGAAGATTGTGTTTGATGTGGTCGACCTCCCCCTATTGTACAATGTGATCCTTGGATGCCCAGCCCTAGCTAAATTCATGGTGGCATCCCACTACGCCTACAACACCTTGAAGATGCTTGCGCCAATGGGAGTCCTTACAGTCGGTGTCAAAACCGGCGGATCTCGGGTAGGGGGTCCCGAATTGTGCGTCTAAGGTCGATGGTAAGAGGAGACGGGGGACACCATGTTTACCCAGGTTCGGGCCCTCTCTATGGAGGTAATACCCTACTTCCTCCTTGATTGATCTTGATGAATATGAGTATTACAAGAGTTGATCTACCACGAGATCATAATGGCTAAACCCTAGAAGTCTAGCCTGTATGACTATGGTAAGGGGTCTCTCCTATCTGGACTAAGTCCTCCGGTTTATATAGACACCGGGGAGATCTAGGGTTACACAAGGTCGTTTACAAAGAAAGGAATCTACATATTTGGTCGGCAAGCTTGCCTTCCTCGCCAAGGAGAGTCCTATCCGGACACGGGTGCAGTCTTCGATCTTCGTATCTTCACAGCCCATCAGTCCATCCCATGGCTAACAGGCCGGATGCCCGAGGACCCCTTAGTCCAGGACTCCCTCAGTATCCCCTGAACCTGGCTTCAATGACAAGGTATCCGGCGCATAGGTTCGTCTCCGGCATTGCAAGGCGGGTTCCTCCTTCCGAACTTAAAATAGTCTTCGGACATATCAACGTGTCCGAACCTATAACACACACCACACGCGACTGCAGAGAGAATATAATTTTACATGAGTCATATTTGCTGACAACTTTCTGTAACATGACATCACATCTATCCGGTCATAATTTTGAACAGTTTTTCGTCTGCCGTTCCATGTTTCGAGACGCAGTTGTCATTGGCACATCTTGTCTAAGCAGAGATCGTGTCCCCTTATTACATGATTCTTATCAATACGGGCGTGGGTAACCCAACCGTGCCATTTACACAACCCTTGGGAATAGGCGAGTTTTAAGGCGAGCGGGAGGCGTTTGAAATCCACGGCCTTTATAAGGGGATAAGGATTCGTCCTCATTCACCCATGCATTCTCCTTCCTCTGCCCATCCATTCTTGAGCTCCAACGCCCAAGCTCTAGCTTCCCTTCTCGAGAAAGCACTCCAACCATGTCCAGAGCTGGAGGCAAGTGGATGGCCTCCTCTGCTAAGAAGAAAGATATCAAGGAGCTCAGAGAGGCCGGATACCTGGCCAAGGAGATCGTTCACTGACTTTCGGCCAAGGGACAGATCGTCCCTACCCCCGAGCCCCATCAGAGGGTTGTGTTCCTCCCGCATTTCGTCCGCGGGCTGGGATTCCCTCTCCACCCGTTTGTCTGCGGACTGATGTTTTACTATGGGCTGGACTTCCATGATCTAGCCCCCAACTTTATCCTCAACATCTCGGCATTTATAGTCGTGTGCGAGGCCTTTCTCTGCATCCCACCTCACTTCGACCTATGGCTGAAGACCTTCAATGTGAAGCCGAAGGTGGTGAGTGGCCAACAAGCAGAGTGCGGAGGTGCCATGGTGGGCAAGATGCCCAATGTCACCTGGCTCGAAGGCTCCTTTGTGAAGATGGTGAAGGGGTGGCAAAGGGGTGGTTCTACATCACCGAGCCGCGCGACACCTGCTAGGCGGTGGCCCCTGAATTCCGATACAGAGTTCCGATAAGGCTCACCTCCTGGCAAGAGAAGGGCCTAACCTGGGGTTGTTCGAACGAGCTGACCGGGCTCCAGACGTGCATCCAGAACATGATAACCAAGAGGATCAAACTTGTCAACGTGATCCAGGTTATGCTCATTCGCCGGATCCTTCCGTGCCAACGCCGGACTTGCTATTTGTGGGAGTTCGATCCAGCCAAGCACCAGACGCCGCTAGAGCTCTTCGGCACGATGCACAAAGACATCTGGAAAGTGCTCTTCAAGGCCGGCGAGACACCACCGCCTATGACAGAGGATCGTGGGCTTAGCTTAAAGCGCGAGCCTAATTCGGTAAGTTCTTTCATGTTTTCAAGGTATAGCCTTTACTGGCGTATTTTGAGGAAGGAGTCTAAGCCTTCCTATCAATTTTTTAGGCCTGGACGGACATAGCGGGGCAGATTAATTGTCTGGCTCCGCTACCCGAAGACAAAGAAACCCCACTCCTAACGAAGATGCTATTTCCGGCGCCTTATGATGTGCCGGAGAAGAAGGCCAAGAAAACGGCCAAAGGGACCGGGAGTGGCCTTCGCCGAAAGAGTGCTTCGGACATGTCGTCCGAAGACGAGACTGACTCTTCGGCCGCCGAAGACTACGACAAGGAGGAGGAAGAAAGCGACTCGCCCCCTGAGGGGGCGGGGGAAGGAAGGAAAGGGGGGCCTCCACAAATCTGGAGGTGAAGGCTCCCAAGAGGGGGAAGGGCTCCCTTATGGATAACTCCGCGTGGGATGTCGATAGCAGTCCGGAGCGAATTCCCCGGACCAAGCCTCAGGCCGCCTCGTAAGTACCAAAAACCTTATGCACATCCAAATGTCTGGCCTTTCCACTTTGTAATATTAATATGTTTAAATTATGCCATTGCAGTCCGGCCCGCGACAGCTCCCCGCGATCCTCGACAGAGGGTTCATTAGACTCAAAGGAGATGGCTAGCATGTCACCCCCGCCCGCTCACTCTGTCTCGGCCAAGGGTGATGACGAGGTGGTGTCCCAAAGGACCTTCCTGCACCGGGGAGGTTAGGAGATCGTCAGGGTGGCGCCCAAGGATGACTCCTCGGCCGCCAGGCACATGGGGGAAAAGCCCCCGTGGGGACTGGTGATGGGGGCCAAGTTCCATTCGTCCCCAAGCCGGATACCATTCCGGATACCTACAAGGCTCTGGAGTCCAGCAAACGGCCTTCCCCGAAAGGAGGAGGTTTGCCTGTTCCGCCGGTGACCTCTGTTAAACCAGAGGCACCGAATAATCTGCTGGAAGCACTGCGAGGCGCTTCCATTGTGGATGAACACCGTGTCCTTATGGGTACGGTGATCGAGAAGGTTCAGTCCGCCAAAAGCGGACTGACCAAAGCCTGCGCTAGCCTTTTAACAAGCTTTGAGGTAATAATAAGCCCCTGATGCTTTGTTCGGTGTT